>CM057345.1:562203783-562833512 GCA_030015575.1 Agapanthus africanus
TTATGATATCTTTTCTTCTTCTTCTTCCTTGAACTCAAGAAGAAAAGCTTAGGTCATCAATGGTGATTGATGATAAAGTGTGAGAAATCCAATTCTAAATTGAACCCAACTCCTATTTCTTCATCCTCTACCTCTTGCCAAGTAGTAGAGTGTGTTTACTTCACAAGTTTCATGACTTGGTGAAGTTGTGAGCTTGATCTAGCGATGCCTCGACGTAGATCATCTTCGGCATGGACATCGACGACCTAGCTTGCCCATTCTCCGACGAAGCCGACTCTAGAGCCCGGATTTGATTTGGACAGCGGAGACGACCTCGTTGCGGAGCCGTGGAGGTGGAGGACCGGATCTACAAAGGTTGTATTTCCGTATTCCCTTAGTTAATTGTTAACTGGTTATCTTTTCGCCTAGACATCTAGCAAACGATCCGTAGTTTAGGGTTTCTCGGCACGATAAAATTTTAATTTGGCATGATCGATGCCTTGTGAGACCTCACTAGTGTGCCTAGGAACCCTACAGCAGCAGAACAAGCTGCTAATATAAAACGAATGGCGCTTCTCTTCCAAGACATGGTCGGGATGATGTTACAGCCGGATCCTCCAGCTGAAGACCCTCCGATCATTATTGAAGACGACAGAGCGGAGACATCGAACCCTCCTCCAGCTCTTTCAGCAGCCAAAGAGGAGACCATCTCAAAAGCTGCGCTCGATGATTATATAGCTCAGCACATACGAGCTCACCAGGCGAATGAAGTGGCTGGCCAAGTTGTCAAGACTGGACGACCCTATCCGGGCTGGTATGGCCAAATAAGTTACCCGCCGGGATATACGATCCCCAAATTTCATGTATAAAAAGGGACGGGCAATCCCCATCAGCATGTCGCTCAGTTCAGGGCTCTTTGCGGCAACACTGGGGGTGATGATAAGCTTTTGCTCCGCCAATTCGTCGGCAGCTTATCGGAGACGGCATTTGAGTGGTATTTCGAACTTCCAAACGACTCTGTCAAAACATTTGCGGAGATGGAGCTGCTGTTTACACAAAGATTTGCAAGCGCCAGCGAGCGCACCCCGATCACCGCATTGATCAACGCCAGGGTAAGGCCAGGTGAAACATGGGTTCAATACGCAATACGGTGGTGGAACTTATGGTCTAAGTGCGAACAGCGCATCGAAGAAGCGCCGACGGTAGGCATGTTCGTGGGCACTCTGGACCCTCATGTAACCATTTCCCAATTCATGATATTTTTCAAGCCGACCACGTTCCAAGCCTTGATCGACAAGCTGGCTCAAATGGACCAGATGGGTCATAGACCATCTTCTTCGAAGACGGATCCTCGGGATGAAAAGGGGAAAGGAAAAGTAACTTTCGTCGCCAATACTCAACAACAGCCGAGCAACTTAAAACCGGTTGTTCGCCAATGCATTATGCGTCCACGCCCATCCCTCGAGGAGAGACTAGGACGTCCTTACTCGTTTCCCTAAGATATAACGAGGAGACTGTTCGAGCTGGCATTGCGCAACAGGCTCATAAATTTGCCGGACCCAAAAAGTCCGTTGCAACCAAACGACGTCAACAATCCTAATTACTGCCCTTACCACCGAGTATTGGGCCATCCGATCAAAAATTGCTACGTCTTCAAAAACTGGGTTGAAGACCAATACCAACAGGGCAAGTTCGCGCTGTCCGAAAACTGAAAGGTGAGCCCGCTACAACCACATGCCCCGAAAAAGATGGATATGCTGGGGGCATCATGCTCATTCATATGGAAAGCCCCATAGACCGAAAAGTCAGTAAACTAGAGATTCGCTTCAAATACGGCAACGATGGACCACTATGTCCTAAAACTGGCTGCGGACCGAAATGTCCCTAAACTAACAATGGACCGTAATGTCCTAAAACTTGCAACTGACCGAGATGTCTATAAACTATTACGGACCGCGGCATCTTCAGGCTGACGTGATTTAAAAAAAACGGTATGTCCATAAGCAAAATGGGCACGGATGAAAACCCGAAAGGGCTCCGTGAGTAAAAACAGCAGGGCTACCGGCGAGTTTTGTGAAAACCCGAAAGGGCGCAGCCTCGTTAAAATAAAAAAAAAGAAAAAAAGCGGTATGTCCATAAGCAAAATGGGCACGGATGAAAACCCGAAAATGCTCCGTGAGTAAAAACAGCAGGGCTACCGGCGAGTTTTGTGAAAACCCAAAAGGGCGCAATCTCGCTAAAAGACACTTGCAAGGTCCTCTCGACTTTGTAAGGAGAAACCACCTGCGTGAGATCCTTACGACTCACAAGGGAGCAACACACTTAGGGATCCCCACGATTCCTAAGGAGAAATTACACTTGCGAGATCCTCACAACTCGTAAGGAGAACCCTCTTATTGGACCCTCACGGCTCATAAGATTTGAAAGTATTAAGCTACAGATCTCTGAACCTGTTCTTAAGCAGCCCCCACAACCTCCGATACTGCCCTACAAGCGGTTCAATATTGGCCCTTGTATACAATCCACGGGCACGAATGAACATTTCCCTAACAGAGTCCTACCAGCGACTAGGGATATGCTCACACGGTGAACAAACACTTGTAGGTCCTCTCGACTTGCAAGGAGAAAACACCCTTGTAAGATCCTTACGACTTATAAGAGAACACACACTTAGGAATCCTCACGATTCCTAAGGAGAAAAAGCACCTACGAGATCCTCACGACTTGTAGGTAGAAACACCTTTATGAGACCCTTACGGCTCATGAAGTCAAAAGCCTTAGTCGACGGGATCCTAACCCTGTTTGCTAAGCCACCTTTGTTCGACAACGACAGAGGCAAATGATGATTCGCTCCTGGCAATATCCCAGTTGTAGCAATGCTGATGCCTAAATCGGTATCAAATTCCAAGTCCTTTCATGGCAAATGATGATTCGCTCCTGGCAATATTCCAGTCGCAGCGATGCTGATGCTAAGATTGGCATCCGATTTCAAGTTCCACACTCACGATAAAAAAATCAGCGAGCCAAAAATGCATATGAAATAGCCGAAATGATGGGGCAACTTGCAACGAAATCAGCAAGTAAAAATGTATGCATACAAAAACAGCCAAAATGATTGAGCAACTCGCAATAAAAAGCAGCGAGTAAATAAAACAAATAGCCGAAACGATTGGGCACCGCGAAAAATAGCCGAAATGATTGGGCAATCGCGACTTGCGCGATACGAAAAGCTGAAATGATAGAGCATCGCGGAAAGAAAACAAAAAATATACATATAAAATGAAACTTTTGCCCTACATGTGAGATCACATCGATCCCTGTATACAATCCAGGGGCACAAACAAAAAGGGAACCATATCATCCCACCAAGCTCCATCAGATAGAGAGCCAAGTCTCAACGGCCACATCTACAGCCTGGAGACCCACAACAGCGTTCCTCCTCATTCCAGCAGGAGTCAGACGCAATATCACCAAGCGGAGTGATGGCAAAATCCCAACTCCATCTCAGCATTCATCTCGTTACAACAGACGCAATGTCAACAACGGCGTTCCTTCGCAATCCAGCAGGATGCAGATGCAACGTCAACAAAAGACCCCATGGTCGAGACAAAGCGGAGTGATGGCAAAATCCCAGCTCCACCTTAGCATTCGTCTCATCACACCAGATGCGATGTCACCCCAGCGTTCTTCCTCCAACAGGATTCGGACGCGCCAAAACAACGAAGCGAAGGCCAAATTCCTAGCTTCAGGGTCTTGACGGCAACTCATATGTCACGCCCCGCTTCCCAAAAGAAGGAGAAAGATGACGTGGTAAGGTCCGCAACCTAACTGTATTGAAAGTGGTCTATTCAATACAGTTACGTTAAGCGTATGAATATTTAATATGCAGGATGTGTACCAAAACAAAAATAATAAAAGCGAAAGGCATTTTATTTCCATTAACCAAACTTTATTACATCCCAAAAGAAAGAGTAAAATAAACTAAGTAGTTTAATTACATCAAAGGAGAAACAAAAGCTCTAAACATGTGGGCAACAACAAAAAATTAAAACCGGCTAATCTTCCATCGTCCAGTCTGCATAATCTTCATAAGCTGGCTTCCCACCTTGATCTTCGCTATAATATTCATTCTTATCTGACGGACATTCTAAAAATAGAGGAAGAAAAGGAAGGTCCGTCGGCGAGTTATACTCGGGTAAGATTGCCTCATAAGAAAGTAAAGGTATAGAAACGAACATGTGTATATAATGAATATGATGTACATGTGTATAAAGGTATGAGATTATATACCAATTAGATATGTGAATATGAGTAGGTTGTATATGTTTGGTAAAGGTTCAAGTCAAGTCAAACGGATATTCAGTCTAAGAGTTGGATCAGGTTAAACAAGGTGTGTATGGATGGAATTGACAGGTGAACATACTCGTGTCCTTGAGGTATCCCATGACTAGCTGGAAGCAGTATGAGCTGGTGCTCGTGCCTGAAATGGCAATCAATGTGGTAGAGTAAACATCCCCGAAAGGTATCCCATGACTACGATGGAGCTTTGTCTAGCGTGAATATCACTCAAGTGCATAGGTAATACCACCCCTCAGTTCCATAATAAACAACAAGTCTAAACTGGTAAAATATCCACATCCAAGATACTGAATAACTCGTGTCTCATGAAGAAAGGTAGATAAGGTAACAGGTAGGTATATCACATGATGTGGGTTTGGTGTTGAGTATCAATAGGTATTGTAAACGTTTTAGTTTGTTAAACAAGGGTCCGGATACTCGCGATTATTCCGTTGTGGCCACGGAACAACAACTGGGGAAGCGAAATGTACCGTTTCACTTCCTGGGATCATGATCGAGCAGTAGAGGAATCCGAGTTCCGAATTATCCTTGCCTAATCAAACTACCCATCCCCGTGGTTCAGTATAAGGGTTTTGACGAATTAGAGTTAGTGCGTATACCTCTAGGCATGGAATTTCCGCATTGTATAGTCGTCTACATTTTGGACTGTCCACCCGGAATATCGGGATCTTCATATTTGTATAGTCGTCCACACTTTGGACCGTTCACCCGGAATATCGGGATCTTCATATTTGTATAGTCGTCCATACTTTGGACTGTTCACCCTGTCTGCAGGGATCTTCATAAAGTATTCCATACCTAGGTCCGCGCATTCTAACCCTAACCGTATCATGTTTTGTATGTTGTCATAAACTGGAAATTTAAAAAGTATTAATCTCATTTAATATGGCCTTCCACAACCACTCGTTTTATTTTCTAGAATTTGTAAAGTACTTCGTGTTATCTTAGAGAAAGTTTAGTTAAAAAGAAATAATAGTGTTTAATTATCTTTTATTACTTCTAAGAAAAACCATGAAATTTGGGATATTTATTATTTTGGAAAAACATAATATTTTACGGAAAATATCCTTTCGATAAAAGGTTGTGGTGTTTATTTGAAAATCTTTTGCAAGAGGTTTTTATTTGAAAATCTAGACTGCTCCTAATGTTCCAAAAGGACAAGTTATGAGGTCCTCAAATCGCCTCTTCACCGCCAATTTTGGCCAGGTAAGCACAAGTAAGGAAATGAGGGATCCGCTCACGAATCACCGTGAGACGGGCCTTTTAAAGTTACCTTTCTCATTTGTCTAGCATAGGCACCACAAAGTCTGGTTTAGATAAACGATCGATGCCTACAACCTTTCCTTTATTCTAATTGGTGTTATTTTAAAATTACCTTTTAAAAGATACTAAATATTCCCTTTTTAAAAAGATATCGTTATTTAAATTTAATATTTTCTTTCTTAAAAAGTTGAGGGGGTTTTAAAAATATTTGTAAGTAAAATATACGTATACTGTATCTAAAATATTTATTTACATATCTTTATTTCTTATAGATATTTTAAACAAATATAATATTTAAATTAAGCGAGGGTATCTTGTGGAAGTAACCTATTTCGAGATCATTTTTATAGTATAAGTATGTCAGAGGTGAAATGACAATTCATGGGTTACATCAGATTCCAGGTATTATGGGTGCGCAATATACTTTTATGTACAGAGGAAATTTAAACACCGTTTTAAAAATATGGGTTAACATTATTATGATTGAGGGTACAAGGAATAGGTATGCACAAATATTATAACATCATTTTAAATGGGGATTGATGATTAGAAGTTGGAACTAGGTTATTGAGATAGAAGAAGGTGACAGGAAAAGGAGAGAGAGACGGATCCTACCTTTTGTTTGAGTCGGATGCCGAAGGGTTGGAAACGTAGTCTCGTACTAAATCCTCAATAGCTCCGCGTCCCGATTTTTCCTCTGCGATTGGATGGAGCCGTAGCGTCGGCGTCGTCGATACGAAGGCACCGGTATTTTTTTCAGAATTTTTGGAGTTCGGTGGTGTGAGAAATTTAGGTTTGAATGTGTCTATTTATAGCGTTTTCACCGACCATAAAAATCCAAAATTTCCGTTAAATATATACGAAAATCTGCACCCCAATCATTTCAGAATCATTCGGTTAATGATTGCGAATCATTTGTTAATGATTCGCCCGCCGCCGCGAATTATGGCCGTAGGATCTGCATCCAACGGCCCAGATCACGTCCCCAAATCCCCCGCCGCCGCCACGTGTCGCGCGTGGGGAGACCACGCGTTTTCGCGTGGTCCCCACCACGTGGGTGCGTCGGCGGGTTCTGGGCCGTTGGATCGAGCATCCAACGGTCCAGATTAAAGGGGAACTTATTTTTTTTTTTATATATATAAAATAATATTCTGTTTATTATTTAAAAATTGGATTTGGCTTTAAAAAATTGTTAAAAATACTTTAAAACACGGGAAAATTATGGAAAACTTTCAGAAAATATATTTTATTATTATCTTTAGTATAAAAATATTTTTGGGCTAAAACTAAGTAATATAACCGTTCCTATGGTTTTAGCTAGTTACTAAAATTATAGAATATCTAGTTTATCCTTTAAAACATTTTTAATTGATGATAGAAATATGTAGATTATTTTAAGGCGTTATAAAATTTTATTAAAACATTTTAAGCCTATAAAACAATAAATAGATTTTAGAAAAAATTTCTTTAATCATATTCAATGTTTTGAAAATTATTAACACTCCTTTAAAAATTATTATTATATAAAAGAAACACGTAAATAATTATTTGATAGTAGAAATATAAATAAAATATATTTTATTAGGTATTAGAAAACATGGTCGTTACAATACTCATATAAAGCCTGAAAGACAATCGGAGATCATCTCTCACCAGCGCGGAGTGGTCACCACCTCGACGTTCGTCTCGGTACAGCAGACGCAATGACAACAAACGAAGCGAAGGCCAAATTCCTAGCTTCAGGATCTGGATGGCAACTCATATAAAACCTGAAAGACTATCGGAGATCATCCCACACCAGCGCGGAGTGATTACCATCTCGACGTTCGTCTCGATACAGCAGACGAGGTATCACTACAGCGTCCTTCCTTCAACAGGATTCGGACACACCAAAGCAAACGAAGCAAAGACCAAATTCCTAGCTTCAGGGTCTTGACGGCAACTCATATAAATCCTGAAAGAAAATCGGAGATCATCTCGCACCAGCGCGGAGTGGTCACCACCTCGACGTTCGTCTCGGTACAGCAGACGCGATGACAGCAAACGAAGCGAAGGCCAAATTCCTAGCTTCAGGGTCTGGACGACAACTCATATAAAACCTGAAAGACTATCGGAGATCATCCCACACCAGCGCGGAGTGGTCACCACCTCGACGTTCGTCTCGATACAGCAGACGAGGTGTCACTACAGCGTCCTTCCTCCAACAGGATTCGGACACGCCAAAGCAAACGAAGCGAAAGCCAAATTCCTAAGTTCAGAGTCTTGACGGAAACTCATATAAAGCCTGAAAGACAATTGGAGATCATCTCGCACCAGCGCGGAGTGGTCACCACCTCGACGTTCGTCTCGATATAGCAGACGAGGTGTCGCTACAGCGTCCGTCCTCCAACAGGATTTGGACACGCCAAAGCAAACGAAGCGAAGGCTAAATTCCTAGCTTCAGGGTCTTGACGGCAACTCATATAAAACCCGAAAGACTACCAAAGATCACCCCATACCAGCGCGGAGTGGTCACCACCTCGACGTTCGTCTCGATACAGCAGACGAGATGTCACTACAGCGTTCTTCCTCCAGCAGGATTCAGACACGACAATCAAACAACGGAACCACGGCAAAATCCCCATTTCCAAACCTCGACGGTTCACCAACAACCTAGAGACAACCGCGACATTCGTCTCGATACAGCAGACGCAATGCCAGCAAACGAAGCGAAGGCCAAATTCCTAGCTTCAAGGTCTTGACGGCAACTCATATAAAACCCGAAAGACCACCAGAGATCACCCCACACCAGCGCGGAGTGGTCACCACCTCGAGGTTCGTCTCGATACAACAGACGAGATGTCACCACAGCGTTCTTCCTCCAGCAGAATTCAGACGCGACAATCAAACAATGGAGCTACGGAAAAATCCCTAGTTCCAAACCTCGACGGTTCACCAGCAACCTAGAGACAACCGCGGCATTCGTCTCGATACAGCAGACGCAATGCCAGCAAAGCGAAGCAAAGGCCAAATTCCTAGCTTCAGGGTCTTGACGGCAACTCATGTAAAACCTGAAAGACTATCGGAGATCATTCCACACCAGCGCGGAGTGGTTATGACTCATCGGGGCTCTCCAAAATGAGCCTAACCTCAAGTAAAAAGCGGCATGGCAAAATTCTTAACGCTTGCTCTTCCGACGGTCAAACTGCCTAGGAGGATTGCTTGAAAACGTCTTGTCCAGCCCCCGAAGGGATCAGAGACATGACAGTCGCAAGGCTACTCGAACAGCATGGTTGCCTATCGAGGGATACATCAGCCAACGCGACGGTACGACGGACAAAACCCTAGTACCACAGACCCTAACGGACCTCTGTCGTAAAGAGCAGAGGTTAACTGTGACGTTAGGATATTCTTGCGAGAAATGCTCGATTCGTCTCAACTCGTGAGGAAAAGCCTTAAGCAGCGGGGATTAAAAAACCTGTTTCCTAAGCACTGGGGCCCTACAAGTCGGTCCAAACCGGACTCTTGCATACTATTCACGGACCACACTCTCCAAAGTCGAATCTCGACAAGGAGGGAAACAACCACTTACGAGTCCTCTCGACTTGTAAGAGGGAAAATTCTCTAGTGAGATCCTTACGACTCTCAAGAGAAAACACACTTAGGAGTCCTCACGACCCCTAAGGAGAAAATACACCTGCGGGATCCTTTCGACCTATAGGGAGAAAAAACCTTCTTGAGATCCTTACGGCTCATGAAGATGAAAATGTCTTAGGCTACAAGGACCCTAAACTTGTATCCTAAGCCCTCAATTCTATGGCCATGCATAACTCTTCACTACTTCACCCACGTACATACTTACGTGGGCAAAGTAGTGGGGGGCATTTGTTCCCGCCAAAATTTTGGCTCAAAACCTGCTCCCAATAATAACAATAAAATAAAATAAAATAACAATAAAAACTCTATATGAAAAGAATGTAACAAATGCCTCGAAGCCAAGAGTTAAAACATTGTGAAGCAACGCTTCAGATTCTGTGCGTTGCGCGCCACGTGTCAATCGCAGACGCGCTGGCGCCAGGTGCGCTGCGCCCTAGGCAGCGCACCCCCAATCAGAGCAAAGCTCTGTTATAAAATTCAAAATTTAAAAGTTGAAGCAACGCTTCAGATCCAGCGCTCTGCGCTGCGCGCCACGTGTCAAACACGTGTGCGCTAGCGCAGTTGCGCTGTGCTCTGCGCTGCGCGCCTCGTGTCAAACACGGGTGCGCTCGCGCAGTTGCGCTGCGCTCTGCGCTACGCGCCACGTGTCAGACACGGGTGCACTGGCGCAATTGCGCTACGCTCTGAGCAGCGCACCGCGTGCAAAGCACGGGTGCGCCAGCGCTGGAACCTAAAAACTCCCCTACCGTTATATCAAAGATCTAATAATAATGATAAATCATTAATTAATCAGAAACTAAATTCTGTTAAGAAAAGATTCCTCAAAATCTTTCCAAATAATAAGATTGTGCTCTGTAAATCAGAGCACCGTTGAATCAATAATCCAATGGTAAACAAAAATTACCAAAAGAAAGAATAAGTTCTGTTATGGAAAGATTTTCTCAATCTTGTTAAAAACAAGAAGATTGCCTTCTGTAAAACTGAAGCCCTAGGATCAAAGATCCAATGGTGGGGAAACATTCCCAAATCAATCAGAGAAAGATCTCTTAAAACTGATTTAACAAATCATTTGGCCCTATATAAAGGACCCTAGACTTCAAGTCTAAAACACACACACAGAGATAGAGAACACATACAGAAAGATAGAGAAAACCCTCTGCAAACTTTGAGAAAAACTCAAAGAGAAAGAAAGGTAAGCCTTTGAAGAAAGAAGATCATTTCTTCATCTTTAAAGGTAAAGAATTAATTCTTGAACAACAGAGATGAAATCATCTCGTAAAAAGAAGAAACATCTTCTAAAAAGATCTTAGATCTATAAAAAAGACCAAGATCTTTAATCAAACATAAGGGATTAAAAGATCTAATCATAAAAATATAAAAAGAAGTATTTTACTTCATTCACAGATCTTTTGATCTATAAAGGCCTTTTAATAAAAACAAGAACTCTGGTTCTTGGATCTCGAGGCAAGGCCTCCTTTGAAGAACATAAACTTGTTCTTTGATCTTAAATTTGATCTGATGCGCTTTGCGCTACTGGAAAGTGCTTTGCACTCATGAACCGTGCCTTTGCGCTCTTTAGATCGGCGCTCAGCGCCAAAACATGCCACGTGTCAACCACAGACACAGCTTGCGCTTTGCGCTCATGAAAACAGCGCACTGCTCTCTTGGGTTGGCGCTCAGCGCCAAGCGCACCACGTGTCACTCACTAGCGCACCCACAAACCAGCGCAGCGCGCTCATAAATTAAAAACGCAGTGCGCTAATAAACTAGCGCTTAGCGCTAAACGGCACGTGTCACCCTCATGTGCGTTAGCGCAATGCGCTCTTTAATTGGCGCAAAGCGCCTAATGCGCCACGTGGCGCACTGTCAGAACACCACTTTGTTCCTTATAAATGCTAAGCTTTTAATTCCAGACAAAATATCAGAGCCCAAGGCTTGGCATTGTTAAGAGGGCAAAGCCCAAATAAAGGCCTAACAGGCAGAACAAAATTAAAAATGTTAAACATTTTTAACTGGACTTAGCCCAATTCTGGCCATAAGTCCTCAATTTAAATTGAACTGAGCTCATCCGCTCTTCCAATCAATTTACACCCGGTTCGAGGGTACATCTCTTCACTCCTCTGATATCTGTCGTTGTAATCCTTCAACGTTGTCAGAGAGGTGACGGGTCTCGACAACCATATATTCTACGGACTGTGGGGTCCTTAAACTCATGGACTATGATGTCCTTAACCTCGACCGTGATGTCTTAAAACTAACATCGGACTGTGGAGTCCTTAAATCCACGGACTATGATGTCCTTAACCTTGATCGTGATATCTTAAAACTAATATCGGACTGTGGAGTCCTTAAATCCACGGACTATGATGTCCTTAATCTTGACTGCGATGTCATTAAACTAACATTCGATCGCGATGTCTTTAAACTAACATTCGATCGCGATGTCTTTAAACTAACATTGAACCGCGATGTCTTAAAACTAACAATAGACCGTAATGTCCTTAAACTAATTATCGACCGCAATGTCATTAAACTAAACTATAGAGCACAATTGCTCTCTTGTCAGATCTAAACGATCCCGTTAAGTTGATCTTAGTCTAGAATTAGACTAACGTGTCCTTAACAAACGTTTAATTTGATCTTAGCCTCAAATAAGGCTAACGTATCCTTAAACACAAACCCCCCAAACCCAAATCTAAGAAAGATACGGATTTGGACTAGTCCATACCCTACGGGCGACAACATAACTTAGTCTCCGTATACAATCCACGGGCTACCAAACACAAAACAAACACCCACGACACTAAGTGACCATATGGAGAAGGAGAAAGTTGTTACCGCGATGCGGTAGCGTAATTAACTGCAGGGGCTTGCGCCTACAGGGAAGAGCGTCCCCACAATCAAAAACCCCTCAAGCGAGGGGGAATCTGACGAAGTCTGCTACATCGGCCGCATCCGTTTAAACCTTCGATACACGGTGCCATAAATCAACTTGGTATCTTCGGAGAGGTGGACGGATAGCACCAATTAGCATCTGCCCCCAGATTCAGGCAAGACGTCCAGTCTTCCCGGCTTCCGGCGGTGAACAAATACGTTCGAAGAGTATCGTGCTATGGAACCATGTGTGTATATGAGAGGTAGATCGTTACCTCGTGAATTTTCCTAAGGGTATGTGTAAGCAAAACAAATAAAGATGGTATATACAAACTTTATGGTATTTTAATGTAGATGTTAATTTAAAGTTATCTTGCATGATATTTTTTATTAAAAGTTGGTTCTAAGTATTGGTTGTATGTTAGCAAGCATGGGGTGGGAATATGAATGAAAAATATGTAAGAAAAAATAGAATTATAGAGTTTTAGAAGAAAATGTCGATATTAACTCCACTTCCGACATATATTTTGAAAAGAGATGTTCAAAGAAGAAGAAAAGGGATTGAGAGAGACTTACAAGTTATTTTGGTTAAGAGAAAGTAAAAAAAGGGAGGGTTGTAATCGTGGCGTCGCGGGGTCCCCGGAATTAGCATCGATCTTCGCCGGAAGTTGCTTGCTTGCTAACTCCTTTTTTCTCCACTTGCACCTAGGAACTTTTTGAGAGTTTTGACCAGAATTTTCAGAATGATGAAGGGTTAGAACATAGGGTAGTATTTATAGTGTATAATTAGGGTTTTGGAATTAAAATGATAATAAATGGGGAATTGAAGGGTCTCTGTTTGATTCCAGAGTAATCAAACAGTGCAGGGGAGTTAGGGGTAGGGGAAGGGTCGTGTGTACAAAGCCCGGGGACATTTAGGCAAGATCTGACCGTCGGCGCCGGCCTTGATGAGCTTTCTGCCGATCGATTTGGGGAGTGGGGCCGTTGGATTCTTGCCACCTGTACATCTCAGTGTTAACACCCTTTTGCATATGTTTGATTTTTCTGTCTTTTCATTTTTGTGTGTATTGCACGTGTAAACTTTTGGTCTTCCAAAAAGTTAAAAAGAAAATCAGAAAAAATAATGTGTCTAATGGGGATCGAACACAGGGGCTACGTTACATCAGTGCAAGGGTTTTACCAGTGAGCTACAAGTTGTTTCTTTCTGTTATTTAGCAAAAGTAACTTATAACTCTAACTCAGGCTGTGAAACTCTATTTTGTATATTAACAGAAGAATTTCCGTAGTAAGATTTCAGAGTCGTTACACCGTTCACGACCGGAATCACGACAAACAATAATAATATTCTCTTGAGTTACGTTTCGGTTACATTCTTGATTTCCCATTTGCCCCCAGGTTTCGTGTTCAAGTCAGGTATCACTAGAATGTCTACATAATACCAACACAGGAATAATCGTGAGCATGTCTTGTCTAGTAAGACAACAAGTCAGGTCAATCAGGATAACAAGTCAATATTGTTAGTATCGATAAGTATTACAGGCAACAAGTATTAACATGATAACAAAAATAGTACAGTCTGGCAGGTTACAAGCATGTCAAGGATAATATAATCATATCATGTACAAGACCAAGATAATAGCATTAACAGTGATAGCATATTCAATCTGATTAATAATTATAAAAGTGGCGTTGATTAGCCATGTATAAGAAAGTTTCGTTCAGAAATTCAATGCCATCCTGATTTATAAATTAGCTTAAAAATAATAAACGTTCTCTAAAAGGGACGTGTCATATACCAAAACAAAACTAATTCAATAAGGTTTTCATTTTTATAAGTTAAAGTATCTCAAATTATTCCTACAAAAAGTTATGAACGTTCGAAGTTGAAAATTCGCTGTTGGAATTTCCCTGGACAGCAATTCAGAGTTACTTTCATTTACAATTTATGTTATTTAAATAATTTATTTTGCAAGTAAATGTTTCACAGGGTTATAGCATTCTAAGTTAGCTTCGTAACGAACTAAAGAACATATGTGTTTCCCCCAATAAGAGAGCAAGGCTCTGTTCAAAATTTGAACTGAGGCAGCGTCTCATATGCAAAGCACGAAAGCGCCAGCGCTCAGAGTTAAAAACTCTGAGGCAGCACCAAGAGTAAAAAACTCTGAGGCAGCGCCTCACGTGCAAAGTACGAGAGCGCTAACGCTCAGAGTTAAAAACTCTGAGGCAGCGCTAAGAGTTAAAAAAACTCTGAGGCAGCACCTCACGTGCAAAGCACGAGAGCGCCAGAACTAAAAGTTTTCCACCCTTAGATCAAAAATCCAATGGAGATGATAAATCATCAGAGCACAGAATTAAATTCTGATTGAGGAAATACTCCTCAAATCTTTCTAAACAAGAAAGATTATGCTCCGTAAATCAGAGCACCGTTGGATCAAAAATCCAATGGTGATTAAAAATCACCAAGATACAGAATTAAATTCTGATTGAGGAAATACTCTTCAAATCTTTCTAAACAAGAAAGATTGTGCTCTGTAAATCAAAGCACCGTTGGATCGATGATCCAATGGTGATTAAAAATCACCAAGATACAGAATTAAATTCTGATTGAGGAAATACTCCTCAAATCTGTCTAAATAAGAAAGATTGTGCTCTGTAAATCAGAGCACCGTTGGATTAAAGATCCAATGGTGATTAAAAATCACCAAGATACAGAATAAGCTCTGTATGAGAAAGTATTTTTCCCAATCTTGTTAAAAACAAGAAGAATGTCTTCTGTAAAACAGAAGTCCTTGGATAAAAAATTCAACGGTGGATAAATTCCCCAAATCAATTAAGAAATCTTTCAATGAGAGATTTCCTTAACCGAATCAACAAATCAGCATCCCCTATATAAAGACCCCAAGACTTCAAGTCTTGCACAGAGGAACCCCCCCCCCAAACTTCAAACTTCAAAGACAAGAGCAATTGCTTCTCAAGGTAAATAACAATAAGTGAGATCACAGCATCTCCTCCATATTTAAGAGTTTAACTCTCACATCAGAAGAACTCAGTTCTTTTTCTAGATCTCAGATCTATAAGACAAAGTCTTTCATAAGTGAGAATCTAATTCTCAGAGAATTGAATTGAGCAGAATAGAAAACTCAGTGCTTGAGAGTTTAACTCTCACATAAAAAGAACTTAGTCCTTTTTCTAGATCTCAGATCTATAAGACAAAGTCTTTCATAAGTGAGAATCTAATTCTCAGATAATTGAACTGAGCAGAATAGAAAATTTAGTGCTTAGCACACCATGTCTGGAGCTCAGCGCCGAGCACTCCACATACTCCTCACGTGGGCACTATCTTATAAGAAGCGCTTAACACTCCAAATCTGGCGCCGAGCGCTCCACGTGCTCCTCACGTGGGCGCTATTTTATAAGAAGCGCTTAGCACTCCAAGTTTGGCGCTCAGCGCCGAGCGCTCCACGTGCTCCTCACGTGGGCGCTGTCTTATAAGAAACGCTTAGCACTCCAAGTCTGGCGCTCAGCGCCGAGTGCTCTACATGCCCCTCATGTGGGCGCTGATGAAATAAAGAGCGCTCTGTAAATAGAGCCCAGCGCCATAAAGAGTGTTTAACACTCAATAAAAAACAAAAAAAGGGTGAGCATCAAATCCCATGTCAATACTCAGCATTGTTGAACAAAAAGGGGATCAAGCCCAAATAAGTAATCTGAGCCCAAGGTTGGTCAAACCCCAAATCGACCGAGCCCATAGGTCTTCTTCTAAATTGGCCTTAGTGCCAAACAGGACTACCAAGTCCTTGATGAACATTCTTTGGTTCAAGGGTACATCTTTCCATACCTCTGATACACGTCGTTGTAATTTTTCAACGTTTTCAGAGAGGTGGCGGGTCCCGATAACCAACAACTCAATGGACCGTAGCGTCCCTAAACTAAACTTTATGGACTATGATGTCCTTAAACCCAATGGACCGCAACGTCCCTAAACTAAACTCCATGGACTATGATGTCCTTAAACCCAATGGACCGTAACGTCCCTAAACTAAACTCTATGGACTATGATGTCCTTAAACATGGACTATGATGTCCTTAAACCCAATGGACCGCGACGTCCCTAAACTAAACTCTATGGACTATGATGTCCTTAAACCCAATGGACCGCAACGTCCCTAAACTAAACTCTATGGACTATAATGTCCTTAAACATGGACTATGATGTCCTTAAACCCAATGGACCACTACGTCTCTAAACTAAACTCTATGAACTATGATGTCCTTAAATCCAATGGACCGTAATGTCCCTAAAATAAAACGATAGAGTCCAAATGCTCTTTCGTTGGGTCTAAATGATCCTAAAACCTTGTTAAATAGATCTTAGTCTAAAATTAAACTAACGTATCCTTAACAAACATTTAAGTTGATCTTAATCTCAAACGAGATTAACGATCTTTAAATCAAACAAACCCAAATCTAAGAAAATACGGATTTGGACTAATCCTCGCCCTACAGGCGACAACATAAATTAGTCTCCGTATACAATCCACGGGCAACCAAAAATAAAACAAACGCACACGACACGAAGTGAACATCTGGAGCAGGAGAAAGTAGTTATCACTACGCGGTAACGTAATTAACTGCAGAGGCTTGCGCCTGCAGGGAAGAGCGTCCCCACAATCAAAAAACCCCTCGCCAACGAGGGGGAATCTGACGAAATCTGCTACAACGGCCGCATCTGTTTAAAACTTTGATACATGGTGCCATAAATCAACTTGGCATCTTCGGAGAGGTGGACAGATAAAACCAAATAGCATCTGCCCCCAAAATTCAGGCCAGACGTCCCAACGTCCCGGTCACGTCTTTCGGCGGTGAATAATGTGCAAATAATTTTTTTATGATTTATAATGAATTCTATAAGGTAAGGTGTACAGTAAATTCCAGATTTGTCGTATCCGCTTGGCGACGACGTTTCATGTCTAAAATATAATATTTTCAAACTATATTTTGCATGACGTTATAATATATTTACTAAAAAATTATTTGTTGATAAAGTATATTGTTGACTATATAACGACAAATGATGGTGAAACAATTATGCATTATTCTAATATAACAATTGTTGTAAAGAAAACTGTAGTATAGTGAACTTAAATTAAATAACCACTAACTAAAAATATAATCAATATGCATATATATATCAACCAAACTATCAATCATAATAGTAAATATTAATTTTAACCATATTTGTATTAAACTCATGTCTATCTAGTTTGTAAAAATATCAATCTATCAAATAGAAAATAATAATATTACAAAACCAATAATAATATTGTTACACCATATATAATCCGGCCGTAACTAGCATGCAACAAGTATTTAGAAATACTTGCATCGGTTACGAACACACGAACGAAACGATATCACGACGGTGAATAATATGATCGGAACTTGATCGAGACAAATCCGATGATCTCGACGACAATGGATGTAACGTGGCCGCGAGACAGCAGTAACGGCGGTGAAGTCAGGGTTGAGGTGAGCCGAGAGTCTCGGTTTGACGGCAAAGAGAGTTGGAAAACTGAAGAAAAAAAAAAGAGAGAAAGAAAGAGAAAGAGGGGTTTATTTTATTTTAAACTATATAAATTATATGTATTATATATATAGTATTGTTTATTAGGTTATATATATATTATATTATAGGTTTTAAGATATATAGATAATATCAAATTACAACCAATCTCATCAAATTATATTTTGGAAAACAATTCGCATACGTAAACTTCTCAACCATAATACAAGAATATATTTTAAATTACTCATAACTCTAATTTAAGATTTAAAAAGATTCTAAAAATATATCTAGATTTAACAAATATTTGGTATTAGATATTTTAAGATTTAAACTTAATAGATAAAAGCAAAAAATAAGATATGCGAAGATTAACCATGTGATGGCAGTTGGCAAAATATAATTTATTCTTAATTTGTGGCTACTAAAACATATATGATGATCTAAATATATATATATATATATATATATATATATATATATATATATATATATTATACTAGATTCACATAATTCAGTTTACTGATAAATATCAGATATAATCCAGCACCATACTGAGTTTCACACATGCGGGCCAGGTCGGATAACTATCTCTACTATTTGAATCGCTCGCAATCCAAAAGAATAAAATAGAATAAATATAAAATAAGTGTTAAAATACCAATTAATATTGTATAACCGTACTAGGGTGTTACAGTTTGTCTTGTAGGTACTTTTCTAGGTGACCAGAGCAGATCAGCTCCTCAATATAATCACAGAGTTGTTTTCGGTTCTCGGTCGGGTGCCTCTGCGACCAATGAAAAGCACAGTATGGGCCGCGGAGTCGCTTAACCGGCCTTTGTATCATCGGCAGGAGTTTGAAGAATCTCTCGCTCTTTGCCTTCTCTAGCAGCTCGGCCAGAGAGACATTTAGAGGGGTGTACTCGTAAAATCTCGGAGAATAATATTTCGGACGATCGGTCTTTTTCTTCTCCTCTCGGTCCCGCTTCTTTTGGTCCTCCCGGTCCCTTGGGGGAAGGTTGGTGTTTACCTCCAATTCGAATTGGATCTCCCGTTCGGTCCAGGCTTTTGCCTCGGCCATGGTCTTAGGTTGCGATAATGCAAAAGAGCGGAGCCACTCTTTATGCCTAACACCGGATCTTAAGGTGGTGATGACCGTCGCGTCCTGGTGCTCGGGTACCTCCAAGAGAGCATTGTGGAACCGGGTGACGTAGCCTCTGAAAGATTACATGTCCTCGCTCTTAATGGTGAACAGGTAGTCAATCGTCCTCTTCTATCGTCGGTTGCCGACGAAATGACAGAGGAACATAGCAGCCAGTTCATCGAAGGTGGAGATTGAACACGGAGTAAGACTGCGGAACCAACCTCGCCTGGCCCGGATGAGGGTGGTGGGGAAGGCTCGACACTGAGCCGCATCCGAATTATCTTAAAAGCTCATACCCGTCGTAAACGCGTCCAAGTGGTCTTTTGGGTCGGGCTTCCTGTCAATGAGGGTCACCTTGGGCGGTTTGTTCCGAGACAAAACCCGCTCACTTAGTAACTACTCCGTGAAGGGCCTCATGAGAGAATCTGCAGTATTTTGCCGATCCTCCGAACGGACGGATGGCGAGCCGCATTTCCTCAATCTTCTTCTCGAGGACCTCGATTCGCTATTGGTACCCTAAAAATTATCCATAGTCAGAGAGCCTGCTGTCTCGGCTTCGGGGTTGCACGATGGTGCGGATTCGGCTTCGCTCTATCGCATTCCTCAGATCTCCGGGATGAACCCTTCGTAGTTTGTCTTGACGTGCACCCTGTGCGCGTTCTCCGTGAGTGTGGTGACATCGGTCTTCCCTGGAATCAGGCGACCTGACCGACGTCTCTTCAGGGGGCGAGGGAGCGCGGCGAGCATTGAAGCGATAATCTGGTCGCTTTTGAGACCTAGGTGTCGGACTGTTCGGCGCCCAACGAGTCATGGAATCATTTCTCGTATGTAGGTCATGACTGCTGGAATCGGTATGCCGGTGTTCCGTGACATCGAGATTAGCATGAGCGAGGCCGAAGACTTGAACGTGCCCCTCTGTCGCCTCATGCATGCCGTCATTCTGAGGAGCGAGGGTAGCGGTTTGGTGTTCAGACCATAATATTGCATTTTTCATCCCCCTATTCTTATCCGTTTTATAAATAAACAGGTACTCTTGACGCACGTTTGTTGCATATTACAGGATACAGGTTCTTGGAGCAAATACAGTGAAAAAGACAAAGTTGATACAAAAAAGGGACTTTTGACCAACAAGTAGACGGATCCTAGTCACGAAGAACAATTTACAATTGTATAAGGCAATACAGTCCGAAATGTCAAAGTGAACGGTCAAAAGATCCTCACAAGTTTTCACTGAAGATCTGGAGAAGACCTAGAAGCCCAGCAGAGAAAAGAACTGAAGAAATAACCAGACCAAAGAACCCTAAAGCATACCCTGAAGTTTGGTGAGCTAAGCCCACCAAAGGGCCGCGGAACCGCGGCCCAAGCCAACCAATGCCGCGGTTCCGCGGCCGCTTAGTGCCCGTGTCGGTGCATTTTTCCCGTGTCGGTGCGTCGGTGCAGGTGTTGGGATTTTCAGTGGGCAAATCTGTAATCGCACATGTGCGAGAGTTTGTAACCCTAGTTTCCCTGTTTTCCTATAAATTGTAATTACAGATCTGTAAAACTCATGCCTCTTTTCAATAAATAAAAATTCAGATCTGTTCTGCTTTCTTGCTTGGAGGGAGCCATCAAATCAGTAGGTAATTTTATTTCCTTGCTTTTATTTTATTTTAATTAGTATGTTTTATCATCCCCTAATGAGCGAGTAATCTCCTCGCTCGTTAGGGTTAGCCTTAGGGAAAGGATTGAGAGATGAGATCTCTCACCCCTTTCATGCCATCCACACCTAAGAGTTAGAACTCCATGCATCCGCGCACAACCGCTCCCTACGGCATCCTACCCCTTGAGGTAACAATGAACCGTAGTATAAAGGGCCGGTTGCGCTCGTTTTCCATGGAGGTTAGGGTAATTATCCATAAAGGAAGGATACGAATCTAGAGGAAGAAACATCTTCCCAAAAGATTCTTATCCACTTTATGGATAATTACTATAACATCTAATAGATCAATAATAAGGCATTGAAAGCGGTGAGGAAACCTTAAATCTCCAAACTTCCCCTAAACCTAACCCTAGCGAGACTTTAAATTAAATTAATTTAGTTTAGTTATAGATCTAGGTTCTTATAGATTTAATAAACCGACCAATACAACATTTAGAATCAACTCGTAAAAACACAAATAAGAAAATTACCCATCTCTGTGGATCGACCCGTACTCACCGGCTAGCTGCAAAGCGACGCCGTTTCTGATTACGGTTAACTTAATATTTTCATACTAATCAAATGGCGCCGTTGCCGGGGATGGCGTAAAATTTCTTTCTGTGTAATTTCGGGTTGATATAAATTTTAAAAATTATAAAAATCTGAAAATATAAAAAATAAAAAAAAAATTTATCAATTTTTATCTGTTTGAAGGGTTTAGTGTTTGAATCTTGCAGGAACAGCGAAGAATTGCAGATCTGGAAAATTACAGAGTGAAAAACAGAAAAAGTCGCATCGGAACAGAGGAGAAAAGTCACAACAGAGCCGTACAAATTTTCTGACAACCTGATCTCCTGGTCCCACCGCGCATCCGCGGCAAAAGTGCTTCCCAGACCGTGGAACCGCGGTTGTCTGAGCCCTTCTCTGCGCGAAAAAAATTCCAGTTTGTTTCTCATTCTCCCCTCTACCAACCTCAATATATCTTTTGTGAAATTTTCTACAAGAATTCTTTGCACTAAAAATTCTTTCTCCCCCTTCTAAATAACAGATTTTCTGCAGGTTTCTTTGCGCCGCGCTAAAAATTTGATTGCAAGTGAATTGATTGTTTTGCATAATTTAATCGGACTTTAAAGGGGCTAATTGACCAAACTCGGATTGGGTGGGATTTCATCACCCTTCCCAAGACCCCAGAAAACACCTAATGCATTTGCATTGACCACAATTAATTAAAAAAATACTAGACTCAGACCTAAGGACATTGTCACGCCCCGCTTCCCAGAGTACGCAAACTTGGGCACGTGACATAGCCAACCATGCTACCTGCGGGTAGGACGCATCCGTCCACAGTCACATTACGGTTGTAGAGATATCAAGAACAGTAAAATAAACTAAACTAATACATGTCCAAATCCATAATAACAAGAATCAATAAACAATAAGTGCGGAAGCTAATGATCCAATACAATGAATAAACAGTACGTCCCATAATGCGGGCTCACATCTGGAAATGAAAAGCAATAAATAAACTAAACCCTAAGGACTCACTGGTCAGCCTGCTGGCTGAAGTACTCCTGCTCGGTCGTCGACAAAGGTATGGAATCTGGGCCATGCAAAACCCAGACGTCAGCGCGTCAAAGCATCAAGTATATAGCATAAACATGGTAATAAGCAATGCAAGTATGAACATGAATAAAGCAATAATAAGAGGTAACAAGCAGGGTAAAGTGCAAAGGTGACTAAACTGTCCTATCAGGTTTTCTACTCTATAGTCTTTGAAACCAATTGATGAATCGTCGATGTAACTCAATAGTATCCCGTGCATGCCCGGGACCACGGTCATGATCCTCGGGGCTGAATCCGAGACGTGCCGCTAAGCAGTAAAAGGTAGTAGGATAGATGAGTGATGTCAGCATCAACACTCCGGAGCTGGCCAAGCCCGTAAGACTGATCAGAACAAGTATCGAACTGTTGAGTTACAAGTCGGTTTCACCTTTGATTTCCCCATACCCCCAAGCTATGTATGTCAGGTCAGGTATTCAGTTGTCAAGGACTAATGCCAACGCAAGATCCAGTAAGAGTAGGTCTGTCTGGATAGACAGCGGGAATGGTCAGGTTTGTCGGCATTAGGCATGAAATCAGGTAACAGGTCAGGTTACTTTCAACAGGTCGAGTCGATATGCACAGGGTGTCATGTCCGGTGTATCAGTACATGTGTCATGTGTATCAAGATCGGTCAATATGTAATGCAATCAGGTGTGTGCTCGCAACAGGTATGCAATCAATAATGAACAGTAGCAGGAAACAGTAAATAACAATATTAATCTAGGTAAACACAGTGATGTTTCGTATTCTCTTATTAATCCGGTTCACGCACCTTTGAGGTGCAATAGCCACAAGATGAAACAATATCGATAATATACGTAATGGAGTTACATGAATTTGAACTAAGCATAATAATTGTCTCATGAGTGATTTTAACAAATGAAGTGGGGATGATCTACTTGGTTTGATTAGTTAAGTATGAATTAATAGCAGACCGGTTAATACGAGCAATGATTTCATTGATTTAAAGTTACGGATAATTGTGACTAGCAATTCTAAGTTATAAAAGGTATCGATGTTATAATAGTTGTGTGGTTATAATATGATGATTAAGTTGTAGCATGTTAAAGCAAGTATTCGGATACTTGCCTCGGCGGTTCCGCAAACCGAAACACGGATGCGATGTCGGCAGAAACTGCGATAAGATAGCACGGGCCACGGATCGAGTCCCAACAGAGGTCAACGGGATCACACGGACCAGGGGGCTTCGCTGGAGCGTCGGGTTCGCCAAGACGGCACGGTCGGATTCCGGCAATGACAAAAGGGAGCGAAGTTAGCAATACGACAGGATACAAGCGACTACGACCAGCAAGGGGAATGATTTGCACAAAGGAAGGAAAGGGGACACTTACAGAGAGGTATACCAGGTGACCCCGGCGAGCTCGACGGCGCTGGAACGCCGGCGAAGCAACGGCAGCGGCTGCAGCAAGGGTGAAGGGCCTCGGGTGCACAGGGGAAGGTGCTGCGGCGATCTGGAGGAGAGGGGGTCGGCTCTGGTGGTCGAGGGGAGAAGGAGGCGGCCCTGGTGACGACGGCGAGGTCGCCGGTGCGTTCTCCGGTGAACAGCGGGTAGGCAATGGATGAAGGCTCGGGTTGGTGGTCCGGCGAGGAGAGGAAGGGAGGTGCTGACGAGGTCTCGACGAGGAGGGTGAGAGGGAGTCGTGGGAGGCGTCGGCGGCGAGGGGCGGCGTCGACGTCGGCTGTGCAGGGTTGGAGGCGACGCCGGGAGTTGGGTACGGTGCGGGAAGGAGCGGGAGAAGCGAGGGGATGGAGGTGCGGTTAGGTCGAGGGTGTGTTGCTGGTGGCGACGAGGTCACGGAAAGGCCGGCGGTGAGGTCGCGAGGGTTAGGGTTAGGGTTTCGCGTGGGTTTCGTGATGGAGGAAGATGGGTTGAGGCGGCTGCAGCGTAGGTTTTAAATATAGAGGGAGAGAGAGAGAGGGATTGGAGAGAGAAAGAGAGATTGAGGGAAGAGAGAGAGAGAGATGGGGAACAGGAGGCGGGGCCCACGAGCTCAATGGGAGCTCGTGATTGGCTGGGGAAAAATATGAGAAGGATTTTACGTAGGATTTAGTGAAGGATTTAGCAGTTAGAAATTATTCGTATAAAATTTTAGTTTTAGGATATTAAATTGAAACGGGCCCTTTTTGGCGCGAAATGAAACATTTCCAAATCGCGTCCGGGTTGCGCCCAAATGTTCCAAATTCAAATTATAGGATTTTAAGCGGGTTCCAAATTTTGAAAATAGGTGTTTAGTGATTAAAATGCATGCCCCCAATTCGGACACTTGCACGCGCGCGTAGTCGCCCAAACTGGCCCGTTTAACCAAACGGAACGGAATCTCGACACGCGGACGCTACCACGCGACTAGTGGCGACGAGTAGGCCAACATGGACATCTTAAATTTCATTTTCGGAGTTAAAATTTGTTATGTGCCAAAATGACTTAACCGGGTAAAATTTAGCAATAAACACCAGAAAATCAGGAAAATTGGAATGAGCAAAATATAACCCTCAACTAGTAATATAAATAGTATTATTGGGCTCGGGTGTTACAGACATCGAGCTCAATAAAAAAAGGACTAGTATAGGCATCGACCGTTTATCCTAACTGACTTTGCGGTGTCTAGGCTAGTGGTTATTAATTAGGCCCACTATTGTGGTTCCTTCCCACTTACCTGGCCGTACTTGTCGGTGAAGAGGCGGTTTGAGGTCCTATTTCTAGCCCTAGTTAAGAGCTGTCTAGCAGACCTAGGCGACCCTAGATCTAGGCCTGATTGTGCATGTATGGTTGATACATTTGTGTCACGAGTCTCTTTTCAAAACTTCTTTGCAAAACTCTCACATAAAAAAAAAAGAAAAAGAAAAAATCTTTTCAAAACTTGCAACTTGTCGCTAAGAAAACTTGCAACTCACTCCCATCACTTCTTCTCATTGACGTTATCGTACCTCCACATTCTGTTTTTTCTTTTTTTCTGACTACACTACCCCTTTAGTGTATGTCACTTTGGACTACGGATACTAACGCCCGATTAGTCCGTATTTCGTTGGTACCGACCGACGAACCCTTCGTCGACATTCCGTCCATTTCTTTACCTCCACCTTCAAATTCTTCTTACGAAGGTATGTCGGGACACGACCCCAACGATACCTTACCGATGGGAACGATTCCACCTCCGTTAGGTGCGAATAACCCGAATCTTCCGCCTGTTGTAGCGCCCGCACGAATCGCGCTCCAGGATCTTTTCTACCCCGTCCGCACTTCTTTACCTACATGTCTTTCACCCCCACCGGCAAATGGGGACAACTTTGAAATAAAACCACATTTCATCAATATGCTGCCAAAATTTCATGGTTTGGAATCTGAAGATGCATATATCTTTAACAATAAATTCCAAAATGTGTGCGCTATGATGAAAACGACCCAATTAAGTGATGACGCTATAAGGCTAAGGGTCATTCCTTTTACCTTATGTGACTTAGCCGAGAAGTGGCTATATAGCACCGCATCACATTCCATTAGAAATTGGGACGAGTTTGTGAGAGCTTTTCTGAAAAAGTTCTATCCTCATCACAAAACTGCTAGAATCCGTAACGAGATTATACAATTTTCACAGCTTCCTTCCGAACCAGTTTGGAAGTGCTTCGAGAGATTTAAAGACCTACTTGTTCAATGCCCTCATCATGGGATCGAAAGTTGGCAACTTTGCCAAACATTATACGAGGGATTGAACTCGGCAACGAAGCAGTTGCTAGAAACTATATGTCAAGGCCATTTTCTTTCCAAGTCTAGCGACGAAGCGTGGCAGTTTCTTGAGGATCTCAGTGAGTAAACAATTCAGTGGGAGAGTACCAAGACCACATCATCTTCTTCTGTTGGTCAATCTAGAGCAGGCATACATCAAGTAGATATGTCGATTGCTATGAAGGCCGAGATGGCCGCACTTATGAAAAAGCTAGAAGCCATTGAGACCAAAATCTCATCGTCTTCTCCTGCCCATGCTTTACTCACACGAACTGTTTGTGCTTGTTGTTCGAATCCATCACATCTAATCGAAGAGTGTCCTTATAATGTACCTATTCAAGGACAAGATCAAGTCAATGCTGCATTTCAGCAACGACAAAGAAACGATCCGTACTCTTCGACATACAATCAGGGGTGGAGGAGTTACCCAAATTTCGCTTGGAACCAAAATCAACAAGTCCAAGGAAATAACAATTTTCAAAGACCTCCTCCTCCACAACAACAACAAGCACCATCACAAACTCAAAACCAGCAACCTTTCCAACAACAACCTTATACAAATCAAACGAACAATTTGGTTCAACCAAATGATGATAAGGTTATCTCGCTCGAAAAAGTCTAGATGCATTTCTTAAGCAATCTCCTGAATCCGCAGCAAGATTTGAAAATTATGTTCAGTCTTTGATGCATAACAATGCTTCACACGATCAAAGTATCAAATCTATTGAGGCACAAATTGCACAATTAACTGCTGCGTTGAGCGAGAGAGAAAAGGGAAAGCTTCCATCTCAACCATTGCCAAATCCTGGTCACACACAAAACGCATATCACAATCACAATGTAAATGCGGTGACCACGTTGAGATCCGGAAGAGTGTTGCAGAATAATGTGGAAACTAGTGATGACATCCCCGCCGGTGGTTCTTCTTCTTCTTCTTCTTCTTCTTCTTCTTCTTTTTCTCCATCGTCATCCTCCCCTTCTTCGTTTTCTTCACTTTCTTCTTCACCTTTTTCTTTAGAGCCTATTCTCCACTATTCACATGGCTCTACTTCTTCTAGCTCGAACGGACCCATTTCTCACAACATGAACACATCTACACCGGGATCCGTTCCTACTCCACATTCTACTCCACAGACATTTGACTCAACGAATTTTCAAAATGCTCCATTCCCAAACAGGTTGAGTCCTAATAAACCAACTGCACAAGTGGAGAAGATTGTGGAGATATTTAAGCAGGTTAGCATAAATTTACCTCTCTTGGATGCAATCCAACAAGTCCCTTCATACGCGAAAATCTTAAAGGGCTTATGCACCTCGAAGAGAAAGGCATCTCAAGTACCCAAGAAAGTGCTAGTGGCTAGTGCAGTGAGCAATGCTATTAACCACCATCAAACCTTACCCCAAAAACGAAAGGACCCCGGCTGTCCTACGATTTCAATCACAATTGGGGATAAGAAAATTAATCGAGCACTTTTAGATCTTGGGTCTAGTGTTAACCTGATTCCCTACTCCGTGTACGAACAATTAGGGGTTGGAGAGTTGAAACCCACTCGTTGTACTCTCCAAATGGCTGATCGATCAATCACCCATCCAAGGGGTCAGCTAGAGGATGTGTTGATCAAAGTTGGGGAGTTCATATTCCCCGTTGATTTTATTGTTATGGATACACAACCTGTTGCTAACCCAAGAAACCAAATTCCGGTGATCCTTGGTCGACCATTTTTTGCCACTTCCAATGCTGTAATAAACTGTCGCAATGGCTCCATGACTCTATCCTTTGGGAAGATGTCTAGTGAGTTCAATATTTATAAGATGGGAAGTCTGCCCTCCGTGCCTAAAACTAGTACACGAGAAGTTTGCTCTATTCACGAAATCACGCAGGAGAACTGCGAGCCTGAAAGATTTTTATTTGATGAAGACAGTTTTGACGCCACTAGTGCGTCCCTCCTTGAGCCTACCACAGATGACACAACCGATATGGATTATGAATGTTTCACTTTTTCGGATGATGACGACTCACAGCCCGAATATGAGTCTTTTGAATTTGTGGATGAGTTAGTTGAGCCATCCGAATCGGTTGTTTGCAGTGATTTCGAACCTGTGTTGGAGTCCTTTGAGTTCGAGTTAGATTCCGCAATGATTCTTTCGCCTCCGAAACTCGAACTCGTGTACTTACCGCCTCACCTTAAATATGCTTACATAGGTGAGAATGAGACTTTTCCCATTATAATATCAGCCTCTCTAGCCTTCGGGCAAGAGAATGCTATTTTAAAAGTCTTACAAGATAGGCGGCAAGTTTTCGGTTGGACTATGGCGAACATCGAGGAGATCAGTTCCCTTATAATTGAATATCATATAAAATTGATGGATGATGCCAAGTCAATAGAGGGCCCACAGGAACATTTTGGGGGTATTGTGGTTAGTCAACCTCTTCCTTTAGAAGTTGAACCACCCCCATTTCTTTTAATAAGCTACGAGAATGCCAACATTCCACTGATTGCTGATCATTCGCATTCTCGTTTTGATTCATCACCACCTCCTGTATATTCACCTCCACACCTTCCATACCACCACTTCTATCTTCCCCAATTCTTCGTGAATCGCTACAACTTATTCTTCCATCAACCAATACTCTTTACTGATAAATTTTTTAACTGGTTGGTGTTGACGTTTGGTCTATGCAAGGTTTGGCAGTAATGTCCGACTTAGTTTAAATAAAGTTTGGGGGAGGGTTTTTCTGTATATATTTTTGTTTTTCTTAACAATAAAAAAAATTATAAATAAATAAACAGGGGAGTGCCGGTATTTTGACCCTCTTGGTTTAGCATGACAGTGAGGACACTGTCAAGTTCAAGTTTGGGGGTATGCTCGGTACGTCTTCTTCCTTCGCATTCATTTGTACATATTTTTGCATTTGCATATTTATTTGAAAACCCATAAAAATTTGAATTTTGACAAAAAAATTATAAAAATAATTGTATTCAATTTTGGCTAATTGACTTGAGTTTGACTAATAGGTTAACTGGTTAGGAACAACTAGATCTTAGACTTAGTGAATTAAAAACCCTAAAGATAACCTTCTTCAAAGTTTAACGGTAGAAAGTATATGCCTTGTAGTTTATTTAGAAATAGGCAAATTTTGGGTTCACTTCTTAGACTAAGTCGAAACAAGGGAAGAGTATTGATGTTCTTATTAGAGTATAAGTTTGAAAAATAATTCCAAGCTTAAGTCTAGATTCTGAAAATTTATACCCTACAACTTGCACAATCACGCACCTTGAAATTTGGAATAGTAGAAGAGACCTTGAAATGCTCTTGTCTAAAGTCCTTAGTACGATGAAAAAAACAAAAAAAATGTGTGAATAAAAAAAAATGGACACTGGTTTTTGTGATTACTTAAGGCTGCAAAAATAGAAAAATATTTAGCGAGGGTGCTTCATCACCTAGTGCCTTAGACCAACTGGTTTGGGAGTCACTGATAAAGCCTTGGGTGTTGCAAAACTAGGAAGTACGCTTTAAAGTGCTGACGCATCTTGTAATCGGTTGTTGGTACCTCAAGAAGTATTAACAGTCGCATGAAGGATGTGTAAGTAAAAACTAAAAATTCACGAATTAATAAGCGCTTTGGAAAATGGACGAGAGTACGATTGCTTGATTTGAATTTCCAAGTGTAGGGGTGACATTTACACACACGTGGGGATATGTGATTAGAGTTTAGATAAAAGAAAGGATTGAAGAATAGAACTTGTATTTTTAGTAGAGTTGATAGAAATTCCCAAGTGGAGATGGAACCCTAAAAGGAAAACCTAAAAAATGCCGAAATCTGAGTGATTCTATAAAACATATATAATCTTAAGTTAAATGATGAGGAAGTGTGAAGAGTATGGGTGGATAATTTGCGAGTCAAAAGATAATAGAATTCTTAGTTAGAAAACCTAATTGGAGAACAAAAGTTAATGGGCTGAATTGAGAGGATTTTGTGGGTAGTATCCGCTGAAAACCCTCAGGAGACAACACTCCTCCTACTAGGGACACCTAGAGGTTTAACGGCTTATTGCACGTGCTCAGTGCAATCGCGTTTCCCTGCAGAAGTGTGGTTAGGATTTTAGTGAATAAAATAATAAGATTGCTCGAGGACGAGCAAAAGATAAGTTTGGGGGTATTTGTTCAGACCATAATATTGCATTTTTCATCCCCCTATTCTTATCCATTTTATAAATAAACAGGTACTCTTGACGCACGTTTGTTGCATATTACAGGATACAGGTTCTTGGAGCAAATACAGTGAAAAAGACAAAGTTGATACAGAAAAGGGACTTTTGACCAACAAGTAGACGGATCCTAGTCACGAAGAACAATTTACAATTGTATAAGGCAATGCAGTCCGAAATGTCAAAGTGAACGGTCAAAAGATCCTCACAAGTTCTCACTGAAGATCTGGAGAAGACCTAGAAGCCCAGCAGAGAAAAGAACTGAAGAAATAACCAGACCAAAGAACCCTAAAGCATACCGTGAAGTTTGGTGAGCTAAGCCCACCAAAGGGCCGCGGAACCGCGGCCCAAGCCAACCAATGCCGCGGTTCCGCGGCCGCTTAGTGCCCGTGTCGGTGCATTTTTCCCGTGTCGGTGCGTCGGTGCAGGTGTTGGGATTTTCAGTGGGCAAATCTGTAATCGCACATGTGCGAGAGTCTGTAACCCTAGTTTCCCTGTTTTCCTATAAATTGTAATTACAGATCTGTAAAACTCATGCCTCTTTTCAATAAATAAAAATTCAGATCTGTTCTGCTTTCTTGCTTGGAGGGAGCCATCAAATCAGTAGGTAATTTTATTTCCTTGCTTTTATTTTATTTTAATTAGTATGTTTTATCATCCACTAATGAGCGAGTAATCTCCTCGCTCGTTAGGGTTAGCCTTAGGGAAAGGATTGAGAGATGAGATCTCTCACCCCTTTCATGCCATCCACACCTAAGAGTTAGAACTCCATGCATCCGCGCACAACCGCTCCCTACGGCATCCTACCCCTTGAGGTAACGATGAACCGTAGTATAAAGGGCCGGTTGCGCGCGTTTTCCATGGAGGTTAGGGTAATTATCCATAAAGGAAGGATACGAATCTAGAGGAAGAAACATCTTCCCAAAAGATTCTTATCCACTTTATGGATAATTACTATAACATCTAATAGATCAATAATAAGGCATTGAAAGCGGTGAGGAAACCTTAAATCTCCAAACTTCCCCTAAACCTAACCCTAGCGAGACTTTAAATTAGATTAATTTAGTTTAGTTATAGATCTAGGTTCTTATAGATTTAATAAGCCGACCAATACAACATTTAGAATCAACTCGTAAAAACACAAATAAGAAAATTACCCATCTCTGTGGATCGACCCGTACTCACCGGCTAGCTGCAAAGCGATGCCGTTTCTGATTACGGTTAACTTAATATTTTCATACTAATCATTTGGCAGGCATGGTCGGCCGTTTGGACACAAGCAAGCGCGTCTACCATTGCCGTAAGCTTGTCGATCCGTGCAGATAAGGCATCAACGATGTTGGGAGGCGGAGTAGAACCGCCCCTGCCTCCGTTGCAGAGAACGGGGCGGTTTGTGTTGGGATCTCCATTGTGATGATCGTTGGTCATTATATCGAAGGCAGAAGATCAACTTTCACGGTAGAAAAGCCTTACGATTTTCCTACAGACGGCGCTAACTGATGGAGGTCGGATTCTTCCTCAGATGTTGTTCTCCGTCGATTTAGCGGCCAGCGGTGCTGGACGGTTGAGATTTGAGACAAGAGTTGAGCGTGTGGATTTAAATAGACTGTTGGTTGTTGTTGACGCCGAGCTACCTACAAGACACGTCTCGGGGTAGGAAACCACCGTAGGACCCTCCAACGATGAAATAAGTACAGAGGAATATTAGGGCAGAGTAGCGGCGTATTGGAATGAGTTCGAGATATCTAAGTCATCTGGAAGAAGGGTTTATATAGCGGTCGCATGAAGCGAGCCGATGCGAAATTCTCGTCGTCCGTTACGCCATTGCGTCGCATTTGCTTTGATGGCGGGATACGCCCATTAATGGCGTGATACGCTTATTAATGGCGAGATACGTTAGCGTGGGATGCAGGATGTGGAGCGGCGGAGATCTCGTCGTGGTGAGATATACGGAGCCATTATGGGAGTGCTCGGGCTCCATGCTCCGACCAAACATAGACGCCGAGGAATCTAAAATATAGAATAGCTTGAAGACGAGCAAGTGAGCTGAGGAGTCTCTGCTATAGGGTAGCTCGGAGATGAGCTATTGGCTGGTGGTCATCTGAAGGAGGAACGTGCTCTGGGGAGGTTATCTAAGGTCGGGTGCAATCTCGGAGGCGAGATGCTGAGGAATGTCCCCCATGCATCATACTTATTCCATCTGTAACATTTTGGAAAATTTTTAAATATTAATTTATAATTTTAAATATAAAAATGTTGAGTTTAGAAAAGTGATATCACATACAACTTTTGGTATTGGAATTATATCCGTAAAAATGTAGTTATTTCGGTAAATATGAATAAAAGTGTGTGATGTCATAAAAATAATATTTTAATTATTTTAACATGACATTTTATTTTTCATTTAGCTAATGACTTTTAAATGATAGATTTATCATTTCATATCTTTTATGTTACATGGATTTAAAGTGTAAAATGGAATTAATTTGTGACATGAAAGGTTTTGAGATGTGATAATTCTTTTAATGGTTGTTATATTATAACCTAAATCTAAACCCTCACATACAACATATCCTCACCATGCTCAACACTCTCCACCTCCTCCTTGCATGAACACCCCACTCCATTTCAAGTGTGACACATCCTACTCCTCTTATGCCACCTCTACCTCTCAACCTTCACCTCATGCTTCCTCTACACAACATTACACCTAGGAAAGCCCTTAGTTTCTCAACTGAACCAAGAACAAATTCTTCAAGCTCCAAGTTAATTCTCACAAGTGTTCCTAATATCAAAAGAGAGAGCAATGGTTTCCTTCATCAAGTGTGCAAGCTTAAGATACTACACACCATAGGTGCTTCCACAAGCACTTCTTGAGCAGGATTTTCTTGTACACAATCTCTATAGGTATAATTCCTTTCTTCTTTGCAAGTTCAGTATAAGTTTATATTAGTTTTGTGTGCAGTATTAAAAAAACAGTGTATTTTGTGATATCTAGCTCACTGAAATTGATTCTGGAACCATTAGATATAATTACTAGAAAAACTAGCAAGACCAAAACTATAATGAGACCACTGGGGAACTTTACACAAAACCCGAGACCCAAACTCTACACTTGACCCGGCGACATCCCTTCATTGTCCGAGCTCGCCGGCTTATTTAGGCTATATGGTGTTGATTTTTCTTATGTAGCTCTATTAGGGTATGTTATAAGCTATGGTTTTATTTGATTTGTCCCAATATTCATACAGAGAAATCTGGGAATGTTTAGTTGGGTTTTAGTAAAGTTTCCGACATTTCGATACGATTTTCCTTATTTCAGTACTGCAACTGAAACGTTAACGTTCGTACGTTAAGTTTAGAGGCAATTGATCGTCTTGGGGTAAGTGAGCTATAGGTTCTAACCTACGGGTGCTTAACTCGTTGTTTTGGTTTTCGATATGATATTTACTTCGATGCGATTTTAAATACGAATATAGGTGCGATCGCGAAGATTCCGAGACAGAGTGATGGACATAGCAGCATGGATTTCAGCAAGCTCATCATGTTAGTGAGTAAATTTACATATACGGGGGAAATCGGGTGGATGGCGTATAGCACCCCGCAACCTTATAAATAGTATTATGGTATCTAGATAGTTTAGTATTTATTCAAGATATTGATATTGGATATAGTTTGCATCTAGCATGATTTTCAATTGCATGTAGTTTAATTATGGTTTGGTAAGTTAGTACGAAGGATTATGACGTTCTAGAGGTGATTTAGAGAAAGTGATACGGTGAGGTATTTATAGGAGAAACTGTACGTATTGGAAACGATGAGATTCGTATGCCAATAACGGCCAAGTTTCCTTTAGACTCGTAGAGTTAGATTATATTCCGTTTTAGGATGTAATACTTGTGTGAGCTATACTCTTTTAAAAACTACGATTCGTTTCTCTTTTTAATGATAAAAGACAAGGATGCAATGCCAATTTCCAAAACGAATATCTATTTTAATCTAAGGCAGCTTCCTTATTTCAAATCCAACGTATCGTTCCATTTTCAAAGATAATGGTATAGCTCATAGCAAGTAATTACAGTTATCAGTTACGCTTAAATTTACTTTACATGTTCGCGTTATATTTATCAATGTTATACGTTTCCGTGATACGAACACTCTGATAGAACACTGAACAATTACTAATGAGTATTATGATGCACGAGCACATAGATATATGTTACACCACACCTCATTGGTACTACCATGTCACTGTAGAACCGTTATGTTATGTAATATGTATATAGATGTTGATATGAGTAGGCTATTAAACCTTTAAAACACTTGCACAAATACTAATGATTGCCGTGCTACATGAGCACAGACGCGTATGCTACACTACACATCATTAGTATTGCCATGACACAGTAGAATTAATATGTTTATTTGCTTGTATGATTTATTTGCGCACATTACCTTATTATCTGTTAAGTATTGTGAATACCAGTACTATGGATGTTTATATTTGATTTTATCAGTTTTCTGGATGTTTTACTTTTGATGATATATATCAGTGGTATGGGACGCTGTTATATATGTATGTATGTATATATATATATATATATATATATATATATATAATATCATCAGGATGATCTATGCAAGTATTCTTATTCTTTACTTGATGTTTCTGGATATGATGAGTTGACGTCCACCATGAGTTTGATATTTTCTGATTGTTTTATTCCGAACCGAGTGGGGTAGCTATACGGTTTTGGACTTGTTTTTATCCAGACTGAGTGGGGGAGCTATACAGTTGGCTACATGGTGGACCCGGGTCGAGAACGAGAGGCAGGAAAGCCGCATTATAGGTGGGGAGCCTAACGAGGATACTCGATACCGGAGGTAGAAATGAGCACTGCGGAAATCCAGGGGATACCGACCGGGGCCAGGGATATCGAGTGGCGATCATCTGTTGAGATGGTGTCGACGATATCTGCATTTACGTGTCAGTGATAGACACGAGAGATTTCTGATTTCGAGTGTCGATACTGGACATTCATATATATTGATATGATTGCTATCATGAGGTACACAGTTAGATTACAGTTATTGTAGCCGACCAGGACTGATCCGGGGGACAGTATCTGTATATATTTATACGGGTATTCATATACATAAAAAGGAATTCAAGCACGAGCTATAGACTCATTATTTTGAAATTTCTGATATGACACTGAGATCTTTAAATTGTAAACCTCTTAATATTTTCTATCAAAATAGCAGGACGTATATCCTAAGTAAAGATACTTATTATATTTCATACTATCACATCTGCTTTATGCCGTGACATATCTATTTCGCGGCTATTTTAAAGAAGAGGTTTATACATATATATATATATATATATGTGTGTGTGTGTGTGTGTGTGTGTGTGTGTGTGTGTATGTATGTATGTATATGTTGGATATAGTGCCCTCAAAGTCAATTATTGGATCGCATGCACGTGATTGCAATGATTGAGGGAGGACCTATGCCGGTAGGACAGTCTTACTAGTGATGATAGTATGCTATATGGTTTATCTTTATCATTGTGTACATGCTTTAGGTGATGTTACAGATCACTATAGCGCGTTGATAGAGCCCTTAGGATTCTTGCTTGACTGCCAGCAGTATGATGGCGATCATATACGTGGGAGCTGGGGTCTATAAGCACATCCTTAAAAGGTCCCTAATTGAGGGAGTTTCGAGACAAGGCATCGATACTCCAGAGTAGACTAGTGTATACAGTCGAGACCCCGACGAGGGGCGGTGGCCGGTCTCATAAGCCATTGGTGTCAGTTGGTTCACCTAAGATGTATACAGGTGCTCATTGGGTTATGAGTACACCGGACAGGACTCGCCGGGAACATGCTAGTTGGTATTATACCTGACGTCAGATAGCAGTTCCCTGGTGACATGTGTACAGGTTAGTTCATCGACCTGAGATCGTCATTTGTCTCGTATGAGTTCTTTCTGTGCTTTGATTACTACCCTACCACGGCTCAAAGGAGTCGTGCAAACAGGTTTTAGTTGGGTACAGTCCCGAGCCACATGGAGGCAGTGAGCGGATCGGCAGGGGTTTCGTCTCTCCCGGTATTGGGGGTGAGATTGCGTTGTGTCTAGAGATCCATTACACGAAGTCCTTGGCCAAGGCAGGAGATTTACTGGTAAGTATTCCAGTAGTATCTCAGGGTGTTCTGGGCTACACTCCAACACGACTTATACCGCTTTTGGGGGTCTGACTTTTACCAACCCCCTAGGCCCGACATGCGATGCTCATAGACGAACGGACCGGACTGTACGGATATTGTCATTGACAGGCTCAGTAGGGTGTCAGGATGAGTTCGCTCATCGACCTCCCTTTTAGTCAATACCTGGTAGCCCGTTACGTACAGCTAGTACCACCGACGTGCTAGTGGTTAAATCCACAGCCAAAGTATTGACGGGTCTTTAGAGTCCCCCACAGACAGTTTCTCAAGTTTCGGGCGAAACGTTGTAGAGGCCGTATGGTATTATGGCAGGGTTCGATCATATACGTGCAGTGGTGCATGGATCATGATCAAACGGATCATACTAGTGGGCTTTAGTTTAAGCCGGATCCTAGTATTAGATTTGTTGGATTACTTTAGTCTCATCGTATTCGCATTCAGTCGGAATGCGGATGCAGATATGTATATACAGGTGAGGGGTATCCTTGTGATCTGTCACGAGTTTACTTTAGATGTTGCCGTATCTTTTTATTGTTGTAAACATTTGGGTTAATGTTTACAAATGGAAATAATGAGCTAAAAGTCATGATTAGGAGGATTAATTGTGACACATACACAAGTGATGGCTCATGGTCTCTTTCTTTGTGCATGTGTCACATTATTGATTGATTAGAGTGTTGAAATGAGAGGTAGAGAGAGAGGGCAGCCATATGAGAGGGGTTTGCTCTTGTATTTTGATCTAAGCTATCATTTCTTCATCTCAACACAAGAAAGAAAAGCCTCTTCTTCTTCTTCCTCCTCTAGCTCACCATTTCCTCCAATGGCATCATCTTCAACCTCCATCCATACACTCTCATGTGTTGAGAATCAATGGATACTTGAGACAAAGTGATCACACACATTCTCTACACCGTCTTGGACACGTCGGCTAGCAAACTTCGTGTCCGAGTTGCTTCGGATGAAGCGGGAGCCCGTAAAAGGATTCGAAGACGTGGTGCCCTTTCCGGCGAGGAGCAAGAGATGGTGGCGAAAGACCGAAGGACACGGATCGATCGGTATAGCCTTTCTAACCTTTCTCTAGTTTGCTAGTTATAGGTTTATGGTTCGATCCGGGATTAAAGTCTGCGATAGCGCCGGTTTCATGTTTAGAAAAAGTTTTCGTTTCCGCATTTTGGCCTCGGATCAACGGCCGGGGCACTACCGCAGACTTACATGGTATCAGAGCCACGCCATTAACCTTTACTAGCTTGTTCTAACTTGCTTAAGACATCGATCGGCCGAATTTTCCAAAACCGCATTTCCAATTCTTAAGTTTCTGTCGAATTTTTTTTGTGGTCTAAAAATTATTTTGGGTATGTCAGAAAATCAGGCAGGCTTTTCTAAGACCACTGTAGAAATTTTGTACAATGATCTCACTGTAGCACCGCGGAACCGCGGCCGTACCCATGTTTTGGCCGCTGTTCCGTCGCAGTTCTAGGGCTTTATTGCACAATTTTTCTTGTGGTGGTCTTCTGTGTGGAAATGTGGTTTTTGGAATATTTAGTTTTGGCCCAGATTATTTTGAGTGCTGGAGTTGTGCTTGGGGCCCACTTCGGGAAATTTTGTCGATCGAAAATTTTAAATAAGTTAGTTCACAGTACTTACATTACTATCTGTGACCGTGAATGTCATTCGAGCTGTAAATCTTGTCTAATTGCTATAGTTCTTTTAGACGGATTTGCGAACGTGACATTCATGTTGATGTTTTGTATTGTGCTGTGATGTTGTGGATTTGTCGGGGTGGATAGCCTGGTTGCAATGGTAGTACAGTTTGGTTATATTTGTACAATTGATATTGCGGGGCGAGCGTCCGACATGTGGATTGCCGTCACTGCCTTTTGTATATTATTCTTTTGGGGCAGACCGGGCTGAGGTCGATGTACCCGTTGTATATATTTTACTTTCTGTACTAGGATTACCCTGCGGTGGGGTGCACGGATAGCCGGGTTCTAGAGGGAAACGAGCCCGCATCTCATGGCTTTGAGACGGAGGGGGCTTCACTCTAGAATTGACGGGCTATTCGCCGCACTCGTAGGGGGTATAGGTTGACCCAAGGAGGGGTGCTCAGGTTACCGGATTCCGTGAAGTGCTGGGTGGTCCATTCACTTTGTTGAAGGGGGCTGCCTCGCTTCAGGTTTTGGCGGGTAACTTTCCGCGCCCGTAGGGGTCTAGGATTTCATTGCACAGGCTATCCACACGACCAGGGGAACATCGGGTTTCACTTGCGGCTCAAACGAAACCCGGGGATCCCAGATTATCTGTATTGTTCTGTGATACTTATTACATTTCTGTGATGTTGCATTTATCACGCCTGGAGCGATTATTATATATTGCTATATATATACTAGTAGATGTTGTATATGTTTTACACCCGCGCTAGTCCAGTCCTCGCTGTGTCGTTAGTTAAGTAACCTAACGGGTGATAACAGGACCCAGTGGCGAATGCGGATGGCATATACGTGCATCATATTTTCGTTCTTTATTGGTGTGATCAATTGATGGGACTGCATTGATTCGGATCAATGCAAGCTAAATAAACCTATTCTGATATTGTTGGAACATTTTTCAAAAAGTTGTTATTGCAAGGACGTTTTTTTTGTTTTGCACAGTGGTATTCGGTTATGAATATCCAGCACCTCAGGCGACGAGGCAAGGGCCGAGATCCCTTCACCGGGAGTGACCCCTTGGACAGAAGCTTGCGTCAGGGTAATAACTTCACTATAGTCGATTACTTTTTGCTTTGTATCATGGTATTCAGTTCGAATATCCTGCACCTCATTCTACGGGGAAAGAGCCGAGACCCCTTCACCGGGAGTGACCCCTTGGACAGAAGCTTGCGTCAGGGTAATAACTTCACTATAGTCGATTACTTTTTGCTTTGCATCGTGGTATTCAGTTGGAATATCCTGCACCTCATTCTATGGGGAAAGAGCCGAGATCCCTTCACCGGGAGTGACCTCTTTAGCAAAGGTTTTCGCCACTATATTTTTATAAAAAGCTATCCGGTTCCTTCAACGATATCAAGTTCATTACGTTAAAGGTTTTTCGCCAAAAACCATTCATAGCCCTCCGTCATTTCAGAAAGGTAGCACTCAGTATTCATGCTATGTATGTTGGCCTTCGTCAAGGCATAGTGTATGGTAGCTATTTGTTACTTTTCTGTTGTATAGATAGATGCGTTAGTTTGAGACAGTCGTACTACTATTTTGGCCTTCGTCAAGGGTATGTACGGATGGGTTCAAATTAACCTGGATAATGACGGGTAGAACTTGACATGTGACTTATGATATGTTGGCCTTCGTTAAGGTTATAAGAGCATGGGGTAAAAATCATATCGGGAGTTTTTAAAGAAACTGAAACTTGCCAGATATGCACATACCTTCTGGAGTGTGATAGCGTGAGCGGATTCCATCACGTTATCATGCGATGATAGTTGGATCCCGATTCCCACCGATGAGTTGGTTTACTCCTCGGGTGATCCCGACTAATTCTTCTTTCAGGTTTGGAGGAGAATTTGAGGTTACAGTGGGAGGTTTCCTGATTAGATAAATTGATAACCATTCTGATCTAGATTAGAGTGCACGCTGAGTGTTTCTTTTCTCTCTCTCTTTGGCAGCGACCATGGCCCGACCCTAGACTATGACTCAGTGACCAAGATTAACCGAACCTTCTTAAAACACTGGCTTTTGGATTGTCAGAGTTGCATACCTCATTGCCACTCCTACTTTTACCCTTTTTTCCGCAACATTTCGTGTCACTACGAACGTCCACTTCCATTGGATAAAACCATCGTATGGTTATATACGAACTCGAAGGAACTTGTTCCATATTCGAGGATGGTTTCCGGTTCTGGAGAAAATGAAAAGGACTAATCAGTTGTCTTTTCCTTTTACCTTCTCTCAGGTTGCGAGTGCTCATTGGATTAGGACAGTACACCTATTACGCTGATTGGATAGCCTTCTTCCAAATCATAGGCAGGTGCCGAAAGGTAGGGAATGAAGAAAACCATTTAGCCTAAGAGGGTGTACAGAAGGTAATGAGTAAAGACAAATAAAGGGATCAGAAAGATGGCAAAGTAAATTGCGACTGCTATTCACGACCAAACCAAGTATTTCATTACCACTCCCACTTCACCTTTGTATTTCTCCAGAACACTCCGTATCACTACGAAGATCCACAGTTATTTGGATACTCCATCGTATGGTTATATACGAACTCGAAGGAACTTGTTCCAGTTCGGGGATGGATTCTGGTTCAGGAGAAATAGGAATAAGATTTATTCAGTTGTCTTTTATCTTTACCTTCTCTCGCATTGCGAGTGCTCCTAAAATTAGGACAGTACACCTATTACGCTTATTGGATAGTCTTCTTCCAAACCATAGGCTGGTGCCGAACGGTAGAGAAGGAAGAAAACCATTTAGCCTAACGATGGTGTGCAGAAGGTAACGACTAAAGACATATAAAGGGATTTGGAGAGATGACAAAGAAATATACAGTTACAGTTGTGAATCTGATAATGAAAGAGGCATTACTAGGAATACCCGAATACCCCTTCGAAACATTTACATGTTTTAGTTTCACTGTGTATTGTTAAAAGAAAAATGATTTCCCAATTAGCCCTTGCTCCAGGGTATGTATTTACCAGGTTTGATTCTTACATCTGCATGGTATTACAGATGATGAGTGGGAGTAAGTTATTGAGAATTGGGTGATCATCCTCATTATATCGGGATTCGTTGTAATTGGTGATATTTGAGGAAATTGCCTGGATTGTTTGCCGGACGGCAAATATTTGGTTTTGAATATCCGTTGTTATGCACCAATTTCAAATTAATATATCTGTACGTTTATTTTTATAAAGTGAGATATAACTTTTTGAAATTATGTCCATGACATTTACCTATATCAGTGGATGGTTAGGTAAGGAGTATTAAACAGCGGTGTAATTCTTCTTAACCATAAGTACAGTTTTCAATCTACGACGCACAGGGTTTGAGTTATTCAACTCAGCGGACTTATACAAAGTATTGTATGTTGTCCTGTGTCCATTAGGACAGAGGGGTTGGTACTCGTACTATATTCTGTTTACTTATGACTTCTCTAGTTCTTAGATATGTGTTTCATAGAAATACAAGATACAAGTTTTGAGAAGTTATAGGTATATGAATAAAGTAGAGAACCAGGTATTGCAAGTATCAGGATTCTTCAAGGTGATCGAAGATGTAGATACTTGTGTATGGTATTCAGTTGATAGTAATGATTATGAGAACTTGCTTCTCTTTCAGGTTACTCATAATTGGATGCACTCCTAAATTGAGTAATGCTGATCGGCCTCTCTCCATTTAGTTGACATGCACTGGAGACAGCTGCATGATTTAAATCTGGTTCCAATTAAATCAGTGCCTCTATTTCTATATTGGATATAGAATAGTTCATATCTTAACAATGTTAAGGTACGGGGAGTTGTCCGGCCTATGCTTAAAACCAGACTCTGGATAACTCAAGGCGCGTTTCTGTAATGACTGTTTGTGGGTTGACCTGAGCTATGACGAGGGTTGACTTTCTACCATCTGGAAGATTAATAGTGATATTGTTCTTGACTCGCCACAGTTTTAGTAAAATGGATTTTTCCAGAAAACAGTAGTGGGAGTATGGTAGAACTGGAAGTGATTCCAGAACCGCAAACGATTACTGAAAATTTAATAGGACCTAAAGATTCAATCTGGTTTGACATTCCATTAGCCACTCCGCAGATATGGTGGGTAACCTCAGGCACCCGAGAGGTACTCCGGTAGCCTCAAGGACGGTGACAAGGAGGTTCTTGTTTACCCAGACTTGACACTACTGTTGTTCTAGGCTATGAGACCTGGCAGGAGGATCAGTATAGCGTCGTTCTAAACTAGCTTTAGAAGCGCACGTGTATATGACTCTGCCAGAGGGTTGTCGTAGTCAGTGGGAGCAACGGAAACATAGTGGACAAGTAGCTTATGTCTATTTATGGACTAAAGCAGATATAGCGGAGATAGATCATCTATTTCTGATGTGACAGTCATAGGTTTGACTTCATCAGAATAAGAGATAGATCTGTTAAGAAGGTAGTAGGGTGTGATGTCCTGGTATTTGGATGACATACACAAAGTAGGAAGTGAAATTCCTATACTACGATCGGTTACACTTTGGTTGTCATACAGTGGTTTCTCCAAATAGGATATAGATATTATATCAGATATTCTGGTTACTAGATCTATGGTTTTAGATCTAGATTTGGGTAGTTTCCCAATCTGGGTACTTAGACAGCATTCTAAAGGTGCTTTAGAATGGATGACTCCTGGCACGGTAGTATACCTGCAGGTGATGGAGTCACGCTCTCTAAAGGTGTCTTACAGACTAAAGGGAGAGGGATGTGCATGATTGACATATCACTTGCTTAGTCAATTGAGTCAATCACGAGATGTCAAGTACCACACCAGGTGTTGTTTTTTTGCACTATATGCAATAAGTTGATATTGATCCAATACTGGAGAAACATTCGGAAGCAGTTTTAGAACATAAGTTAATGTTCTGGGGAAATGATAACGACAGTGTCACGCCCCGCTTCCCAGAGTACGCTAAGATGGGCACGTGACATAGCCAACCATGCTACCTGTGGATAGGAAAAATCCTTCCACAGTCACATTACGGCTGTAGAGATATCAAGAGCAGGAAAGTAAACTTACTATCTAATACATATCCATAAGCCAGAGTAAAAGAGTTAAGAATAACAATGTGCGGAAGCTAAGAGGTACAATAAAGAAACCTGAAAGAAGACTACATACCGGCAGGAACTTCACCGCTCAATCTAACAGCGGCAATACTCCTGATCAGTCTGCAACAAGGTAGAAGAATCTGGGCCATACAAAACCCAGACGTCAGCGCGTCATGTCATCAAGCAATAAAATATGAACAGGGTAACAGGCAATGCAAATATAATCATGAATGAAAAGCAGATGTAACGGTAATGTAAATCAGGGCAGTGAAGGGTAATGTGCAGTGAGTAAACTAAAATGTTCTATTGGGTTATCTACTCTCAAGTCTTTGAAATCAATTTGAGTAATCCTCCATGTAACTCAAAGGATATGTCCCGTTACCCCCCGGGACCACGGATCAGGAATGTGTGAACCAAGAGTGGTTCTGTCCCGTTACCCCCCGGGACCACGGATCAGGAATATGTAAGAGTCAAGAATGGCTCTGTCCCGTTACCCCCCGGGACCACGGATCAGGAATATGTAAGAGTCACGAATGGCTCTGTCCCGTTACCCCCCGGGACCACGGATCAAGTAATACCCTTTTAAGTTACACTTTTGATTTCCCCATACCCCCAAGTTATATGTGTAAGTCAGGTATTCAGTAATCAAGGACTAATACCAACACAGGATCAGGTAAGAGCAGGTTTGTCTGGACAGACAACAGGAACGGTCCGTGAGGACTACATGTCAGGTTTGTTGGCATTAGACACGAGATCAAATAACGGGTCAAGCCATGGTACATCAGGTCAAGTCAAGTAGTATACGGTACCATGTCGGGTCAGGTAATATGTGTAGCAAGTCATGTCAGGGTATACCAGGTATCATGTGGGTGCTCATAATCAACTAGCATAGTCAAGATTATAAATAACCACGCATGGGTACTAACAGAACAATAAACTGGAATATGATATACAAATGGTACAGATTACATTATATTGATGTACGGTTATCATTTTGTGTTTAAGGGATAGTTTCAACATTACGTAACTACAGTATAACATTATGGATGTTAAATCAAGTTAATATGTACTAAATAATCTAAAGATGCAATGGACTATAAATCGGGTGAGATGTACCCAAACAGTCGTCCGACAGGGTAGGAACTATAAGAAGTACTATGGGCTATGCAAGTAAACACTATGTGATATAAACATTGGTATGGATGCAGTTAATGTAGTCTCATATGCCACAAGATATGTCTTCCATGACCTAGATGTAAAATGGTATAAACGAATGCAACGGAACACCGAAATGTTATAAAAAAAATGAACATGTGGTACTAGGTTTACAATACATGTATAATCTATATTTAAATAGGTATAAGATAGTTTAAATAGCATGTAGCAAGATTAACTTGTCTGGACGGATCAGGAACGGGAATACGGAACGACTCATGTCGGAGGAAGACGTCGCGATGTGCGCACGGTACACGGAACGGATCCAAACCACGCACAGTGTGATCACACGGGTCAGGTACGCTCGCTGGGTCGTCGGGATCGTCGATTGCACGGCCGCATTCCGGCGGTGATCGGAAAAAGAAATCAAAAGTAAAGAGAAGAAAGGAACAAGAAGAAAGGAGAAGAATAATGAGAAGGTGGTCTCTAGGGTGTGGTGCTCTGGGTCAGAGGAGGTCGTGGTGATGGGGTGGCGTCGGTAAGGGGTCTCCGGCGATCACCTGAAACAGATCAAGAACGAGAAAGAAAGAGAAAAGAAGAAGAAGAAGAAGAAACTAGGGTTCGGTGTTCATGGTTTAGGAGGGAGGTGATGCGAGGCAGGGGACATGACGACGACGACGGGGTACGGTCGTCGAGGAGATCTCCGGCGAGGTAGGAAGTGCAGGTGAGGGATCTTGAGTTTGGTGTAGGGTTTCTTGGTTAGGCTGCAACGGGGTTAGCAAGGTGGCACATGTGGGAAAGGAGAGGAGGAGGTGAGGTGGTCGAGGGAAGTCGGGGACAACGAGGATGGAGGCGGCGACGGCGTCGCGCGGAGGGAAGGGCGGAGACGAGCGTGGGTTCGAAGGTTGTGGGTTCGTTCGGAGTTGGGTTGCTGGGGACGAGGTGATGAGGAAAGGTGAAGAGATGGACGAGGGCGTCGTCGGAGGCTTGGGCGACGGCGAAAATGGAGGCCGGCGATGGGCTAGGGTTCTGGTTTTCGAAAAGAAGGCAGTGGGGAAAAACAAAAGATGAAGAGGATGGAAAGAGAGGGATACGTGGTTATGGGTTATTTCGAGAGGAGAGAGAGAGAGAGAAGGAGAGAGAAACTGTTTAAAAAATATAAAATATATTTTATTTTAAGAGATCGAGAGATAGACTCAGTTAAAGAAATGTAGTAAATATTTTTCTTAGTTGAAAGTTATAATGAAATATATAATATAATATTAGTCCGTTTTGAGATTTGACGAAATACAAACTTACTCCAAAACACTCCCGGGTCGGGTCCAAAATTTTAAATTTAAAATATGAAAAATATATGCAACTTCCGAATTTCAAAACGAGTGCCCAGGTAACGAAAAAGCATACCCCCAAAAACGGTCGCACGTACGTGCGCGTAGCCATCCAATTACGTCCGTTTCACTGAACCGGACGAGAACGAGATGCGCGGATGCTACCACGGGGTTAGGGGTATCAAGCAGGCCATGTTATGAAATTTTAAAATATTTTATGTGACTTAAAATGTTATACTGTAAAATACAAATGCCAGATAAAATGCCAGTATGCACTAAACATGAAAAATGCACCAGTCTACGCAATAAGTCAGGATAATCTATAAATAAGAATCAAACAGGTTCAATCAAGCGGGTCGGGTCGAATGCAAAGTAATATGTAAAATACCATTCGCACCCAAACACGCTAAATCAAGAAAAGACCATGGATAGGTAAATACGGAAACTGGAATTAATATAAATGAACTCGGGTGTTACATTATACCTAACTACAAAAGAATTTCGTCCTCGAAATTCTAAGAACAAGAAAGGATAAACAATCAAGAAACTACAAGGATAGATGTGGAAACTTCTGCCGGATTTCATTTTCTCGTTCCCAAGTTGATTCTCCATGGGAGCGATTACTCCAAGAAACAAGTACAAGAGGGATAACTCTGTTCATAAGAACCTTTTCTCTTCGATCCATAATTGACATCGGTCGCTCCTCAAAGGTTAAAACTTCTCGTACAGTTTGCTCCGAAAGATCCAACACTTGTGTTTCATCTCGAACATACCTACGGAGTTGAGGTACGTAACACACGTCATGAACATTCACCAAAGATTGTAGTAACGTCAATAGATAAGCAACTTCTCCAATACATTCCAAGATCTCAAAAGGTCTAACGAATCGAGGACTAAGCTTTCCTCGACTTTCGAAACGGATCACCCCTCTAGTCAGTGATACCTTCAAGAACACCACACCACCAATGGCGAACTCTAGAGGCCTTCTCGACATATCTGCCCACATCTTCTGTCTGTCTTGAGTTGCTTTCATATGATTCCGAATAGCGTTAACTTTCTCAACTGTCTGCACAACCAAATCTGGTCCCAACAATCTTCGTTTACTGACATCGTCCCCATAAACAGGTGAACGGTATTGCGACCATACAAAGCTTCAAATGGAACCATCTGAATAGTTGCCTGGAAACTATTGTTGTAAGAAAACTCCACCAAATGTAGATGATCCTCCCAAGAACCCTTGAAGTCCAACATGCACACTCTCAAAATATCTTCAAGAGTTTGGATCGTTCTCTCCGACTGACCATCAGTTTGAGGATGATAAGTTGTGTTAAACTTCAATCGAGTCCCCAAACTTTCCTGTAAACTCCTCCAGAAGTGTGATAAGAACCGAGTGTCCCGATCGGATACGATGCTCACCGGTACTCCATGCAATCTTACAATCTCCTGCACGTACCGCTCCGCCAAAGTCTTTGATTGACCAACCCGAAAAGGGATAAAATGAGCTGCCTTGGTCAAACGATCAACAATCACCCATACTGCACTGTTGCCCTTTGGACTCCACGGTAAAGCTGTCACGAAATCCATGGTTATTTGTTCCCACTTCCCCTGAGGAATCGGAAGCGGTTGCAATTAACCAGCAACCCTTTGATGTTCAGCCTTAACTTGCTGACACGCCAAACACTTTGCCACAAGCGAGCAATCTCCCGTTTCAACCTTCCCACCAGAAATGCTGTCGTAAGTCTCGGTACATCTTCGTGCCTCCTGGATGTCCGGAATAAGCTGAACTGTGTGCCTCCTCCACAAGCTCTTCACGAATATCTCCCTTTGGCACATACAAACGGCTACCAAAACTCAGCGAACCATCTTCGTGGATCAATAAATCTGTTCGTAGTCCGGCTTGAACCTGTTCTCAAAATTTCTGCAATCTTAGGTCCTGCAATTTTCACTGCTTCAATATCCTCGATCAACAATGACTGTACTTGCAATTGCATCACCTATCCCAAAGAACGCGGTAGCACGATCTCCAACTCGAATCTCCGAAAATCTCCAATAAGTCCCCTTGGTGCAGTCAACATTAGAATTGCTGGCAACCGACTAAGCGCATCCGGTACAACATCAACTTTCCCGGATGGGACTTAAGATCAAGATCGTAGTCAACCATCAGCTCTAGCCATCTACGCTGCCTCATATTAAACTCCTTCTGCATGAACACATATTTTAGGCTTTTGTGATAGGTGAATACTTCGACCCTTTCGCCCACTAAGTAGTGTCTCCAAAACTTCAAAGCGAAAATCCTAACTGTTAACTCCAAGTCATGAGTTGGGTAATTCTTCTCATGGGTCTTCAACTGTCTCGATGTGTAAGTTGTAATCTTCCCATGCTGGACCAAAACACAACCCAATTCTTTCTCAGGTGCGTCGCTGTGAATCACCAATTCTCCGGAATTGTCTGGCACAGTCAGAATATGAGCGGTTATCAACCTTTTCTTTAGCGCCTCAAAAGCTGACGCACACCTATCCGTCCACACAAATGGTACCTCCTTGCGCGTAAGCTTGGTCAAAAGCTCAGCCAAACGAGAAAAATTCTCCACGAACCTTCTATAATAACTGGCCAGTCCAAGAAGCTCCTTATCTTCGCAACATTCTTCGGAATCGGCCAATCTCGAACTGCTGCAACCTTTTCGAGGTCAACGGCGATTCCATCTCCGGATACGACGTGCCCCAAAAACTTCACTTCTTCAAGCCAAAACTCGCACTTGCTCATTTTTGCATACAATCTCTCTTACCTCAATGTCTACAGTGCGATCATCAAGTGTTCTACATGCTCTTCCTTGCTCCCGGAGTAGACCAGAATATCATCGATGAACACCACTATAAACTGGTCCAAGTACGGTGAAAGATTCGGTTCATCAAGTCCATAAATATCGCTGGTGCTTTCGTTACTCCGAAGGGCATCACTAAATACTCGTAATGTCCATACCGAGTTCGGAACGCAGTCTTGCAAATATCTTCTGATTTAGCACGGACCTGATGATATCTGGACCGCAAATCCAGCTTCAAGAATACCCTCGCGCCACTAAGCTGCTTAAACACTTCGCCAATGCGAGGGATCGGGTACCTGTTCATAATACTCACTCGGTTTAATTCTCGATAATCAATGCACGTCTTCCCTGTGTCATCTTTCTTCTTTACTAGAAGAACTGGAGCTTCCCCAGTTAAGTTGCTGCGGCGAAACCAACCCTTCTCAACTAATTCAGCAACCTACTTCCTGACTTCGTCCAACTCCACTGGTGCCATCGGGTAATTTGCCCTTTGAGATTGGCGATGCACTAGGAACAAGTTCAAGTGCGAACTCCACGTCTCGTCTCGGCGGTAAACCTGATATGTCTTCGAACACGTCCATGAACTCTCGTAATATAGCCAGCGCTTCTTCCTCATCCACTGCCATTGACGAAAGAACCTTGTTTGTCGGCCTAGCCCTAACTCGACTGGCCCGACAGAACTGTTTCCTCCAGCAAAACAACTTCCGAATGTCCGGGAATTTGGAGAATCACCTTCCCTTCCTTACAATCAACAAGAGCGTGAAAAGTGCCGCGAAGTCCCATTCCCAAGACAACAACAAACAAGGAAATGCACCAGGATTGAACAATCCTAATGCGGGGAAAAACAAGAACGAGTAAGATACCAAGATGACTTCATCCGAAGTCAAGATACTGAAGAGGGTTAACCACGGTAAACATGATTCAAGCTGGCGATGAAACAATAACTGGTAAGTAATGAAACCGAGAGAAGCAAGGTAATATAATGATCATGGAATACGGAAGTGAATCAAGACCAGGACTCCAAGTTACTTAAATAGAGTACCGCATTGTAACCATGCTGCAGTTCATGGGCACAATTACATAACTCCACCCAAGTCGCCCAAGTCCTAGAGATAACAAGGAATCAGGTTTTCGAGTCGATACGCAAAGGAAGTTTGCACATCGTAAAAGATATAATCAGGAAGAACTTGATTCAAAAACGGTAAAACGGCAAGGGGGCAGGACATGTTTCCTAAACACGGGTATTTTGTTTCGTGTATTGGGTACAATACCCAACTACAAAAGAATCAACCCGACTAACCTATGGCTCTGATACCAAAAGAACCTTGTCACGTTCCGCTTCCCAGAGTACGCTAAGATGGGCACGTAACATAGCCAACCATGCTACCTGTGGATAGGAAAAATCCTTCCACAGTCACATTACGGCTGTAGAGATATCAAGAGCAGGAAAGTAAACTAACTATCTAATACATGTCCATAAGCCAGAGTAAAAGAGTCAAGAATAACAATGTGCGGAAGCCAAGAGGTACAATAAAGAAACCTAGAAGAAGACTACATACCGGCAGGAACTTCACCGCTCAGTCTAACAGCGGCAATACTCCTGATCAGTCTGCAACAAGGCAGAAGAATCTGGGCCATGCAAAATCCAGACGTCAGCGCGTCATGTCATCAAGCAATAAAATATGAAAGGGGTAGCAGGCAATGCAAATATAATCATGAATGAAAAGCAGATGTAACAGTAATGTAAATCAGGGCAGTGAAGGGTAATGTGCAGTGAGTAAACTAAACTGTTCTATTGGGTTATCTACTCTCAAGTCTTTGAAATCAATTTGAGTAATCTTCCATGTAACTCAAAGGATATGTCCCGTTACCCCCCGGGACCACGGATCAGGAATGTGTGAATCAAGAGTGGTTCTGTCCCATTACCCCCCGGGACCACGGATCAGGAATATATAAGAGTCACGAATGGCTCTGTCCCGTTACCCCCCGGGACCACGGATCAGGAATATGTAAGAGTCACGAATGGCTCTGTCCCGTTACCCCCCGGGACCACGGATCAAGTAATACCCTTTTAAGTTACACTTTAGTTTACACTTTTGATTTCCCCATACCCCCAAATTATATGTGTAAGTCAGGTATTCAGTAATCAAGGACTAATGCCAACACAGGATCAGGTAAGAGCAGGTTTGTCTGGACAGACAACAGGAACAGTCCGTGAGGACTACATGTCAGGTTTGTTGGTATTAGACACGAGATCAAGTAACGGGTCAAGCCATGGTACATCAGGTCGAGTCAAGTAGTATACGGTACCATGTCAGGTCATGTAATATGTGTAGCAAGTCATGTCAGGGTATACCAGGTATCATGTGGGTGCTCATAATCAACTAGCATAATCAAGATTATAAATAACCACGCATGGGTACTAACAGAACAATAAACTGGAATGTGATATACAAATGGTATAGATTACATTATATTGATGTACGGTTATCATTTTGTGTTTAAGGGATAGTTTCAACATTACTTAACTACAGTATAACATTATGGATGTTAAATCAGATTAATATGTACTAAATAATCTAAAGATGCAATGGACTATAAATCAGGTGAGATGTACGCAAACAGTCGTCCGACAGGGTAGGAACTATAAGAAGTACTATGGGCTATGCAAGTAAACATTATGTGATATAAACATTGGTATGGATGCAGTTAATGTAGTCTCATATGCCACAAGATATGTCTTCCATGACCTAGATCTAAAATGGTATAAACGAATGCAACGGAACACCGAAATGTTATAAAAAAATGAACATGTGGTACTAGGTTTACAATACATGTATAATCTATATTTAAATAGGTATAAGATAGTTTAAATAGCATGTGGCAAGATTAACTTGCCTGGACGGATCAGGAACGGGAATACGGAACGTCTCATGTCGGCGGAAGACGTCGCGATGTGCGCACGGTATACGGAACGGATCCAAACCACGCGCAGTGTGATCACACGGGTCAGGTACGCTCGCTGGGTCGTCGGGATCGTCGATTGCACGGCCGCATTCCGGCGGTGATCGGAAAAAGAAATCAAAAGTAAAGAGAAGAAAGGAAGAAGAAGAAAGGAGAAGAATAATGAGAAGGTGGTCTCTAGGGTGTAGTGCTCTGGGTCAGAGGAGGTCGTGGTGATGGGGTGGCGTCGGTATGGGGTCTCCGGCGATCACCTGAAACAGATCAAGAACGAGAAAGAAAGAGAAAAGAAGAAGAAGAAGAAACTAGGGTTCGCTGTTCATGGTTTAGGAGGGAGGTGATGCGAGGCAGGGGACATGACGACGACGACGGGGTACGGTCGTCGAGGAGATCTCCGGCGAGGTAGGAAGTGCAGGTGAGGGATCGTGAGTTTGGTGTAGGGTTTCTTGGTTAGGCTGCAGCGGGGTTAGCAAGGTGGCACATGTGGGAAAGGAAAGGAGGAGGTGAGGTGGTCGAGGGAAGTCGGCGACAACGAGGATGGAGGCGGCGACGGCGTCGCGTGGAGGGAAGGGCGGAGACGAGCGTGGGTTCGAAGGTTGTGGGTTCGTTCGGAGTCGGGTTGCTGGGGACGAGGTGATGAGGAAAGGTGAAGAGATGGACGAGGGCGTCGTCGGAGGCTTGGGCGACGGCGAAGATGGAGGCCGTCGATGGGCTAGGGTTCTGGTTTTCGAAAAGAAGGTAGTGGGGAAAAACAAAAGATGAAGAGGATGGAAAGAGAGGGATACGTGGTTATGGGTTATTTCGAGAGGAGAGAGAGAGAGAGAGAGAGAGAGATGCATGTGCAGCGAGAGAGAGAGAGAGAGAGAGAAACTGTTTAAAAAATATAAAATATATTTTATTTTAAGAGATCGAGAGATAGACTCAGTTAAAGAAATATAGTAAATATTTTTCTTAGTTGAAAGTTATAATGAAATATATAATATAATATTAGTCCGTTTTGAGATTTGACGAAATACAAACTTACTCCAAATCACGTCCGGGTCGGATCCAAAATTTCAAATTTAAAATATTAAAATTGTTTGCAACTTCCGAATTTCAAAACGAGTGCCCAGGTAACGAAAAAGCATACCCCCAAGAACGGTCGTACGTACGTGTGCATAGCCATCCAATTACGTCCGTTTCACTGAACCGGACGAGAACGAGATGCACGGATGCTACTACGGGGTTAGGGGTATCAAGCAGGCCATGTTATGAAATTTTAAAATATTTTATGTGACTTAAAATGTTATACTGTAAAATGCAAATGCCAAATAAAATGTCAGTATGCACTAAACATGAAAAATGCACCAGTCTACGCAACAAGTCAGGATAATCTATAAATAAGAATCAAACAGGTTCAATCAAGCGGGTCGGGTCGAATGCAAAGTAATATGTAAAATACCATTCGCACCCAAACACGCTAAATCAAGAAAAGACCATGGATAGGTAAATACGGAAACTGGAATTAGTATAATTGAACTCGGGTGTTACAGATAGCCTCCTTCGGGAGACTGTTATCATTCCAGGCTTCCAAGGTGACCTGGATGACAGAGTGACTGTCAGAGTTATAGTTTTCCCTCTGAAGAGGGGCAGTAGTTTGGACAGGTGGTCCAAGCGGATACTGAGGAAGGCATGGCGTAGGATACTGATTAAATTCAGTTGACGATACAGTCTAAGAAGTTTGGATTTGGAGTTCATTTGTGAACTATGTCCCATCAGATATCCAGACATATTCTAAGACAGGTATTGCTCATTTCGGGAGATGGATTTCTCCACGAACTTGAGATAAAGAGAGACATAGAAAGAAACATCAGGACGGATCCACTCACTGAGGCTATTCCTCGAACGCAATAGTTTCACAAACGGGCTTTGTGGGACTGATTAGTGGAGGAGTTGGGTGTTCGATATCACACGGGCTGTGAGTATGCGACATCGCAATAATTAGCCTTGAGTGCAAGTGGAAGATTATTGGATATAGTGCCCTCAAAGTCAATTATTGGATCGCAGGCACGTGATTGTAATGATTGAGGGAGGACCTATGCCGGTAGGACAGTCTTACTCGTGATGATAGTATGCTATCTGGTTTATCTTTATCATCGTGTACATGCTTTAGGTGATGTTACAGATCACTATAGCGTGTTGATAGAGCCCTTAGGATTCTTACTTGACTGCCAGCAGTATGATGGCGATCATATACGTGGGAGCTGGGGTCTATAAGCACATTCTTAAAAGGTCCCTAGTCGAGGGAGTTTCGAGACAGGGCATCGATACTCCAGAGTAGACTAATGTATACAGTCGAGACCCCGACGAGGGGCGGTGACCGGTCTTACAAGCCATTGGTGTCGGTTGGTTCACCTAAGATGTATACAGGTGCTCATTGGGTTATGAGTACACCGGACAGGACTCGCCGGGAACATGCTAGTTGGTATTATACCTGACGTCAGATAGCAGTTCCCTGGTGACATGTGTACAGGTTACTTCATCGACCTGAAATCGTCATTTGTCTCGTGTGAGTTCCCACTGTGCTTTGATTACTACCCTACCACGGCTCAAAGGAGTCGTGCAAACAGGTTTTAGTTGGGTACAGTCCCGAGCCAAATGGAGGCAGTGAGCGGATCGGCAGGGGTTTCGTCTCTCCCGGTATTGGGGGTGAGATCGCGCTGTGTCTAGAGAGCCATTACACGAAGTCCTTGGCCAAGGCAGGAGATTTACTGGTAGGTATTCCAGTAGTATCTCAGGGTGTTCTGGGCTACACTCCGACACAACTTGTATCGCTTTTGGGGGTCTGACTTCTACCAACCCCCTAAGCCCGACATGCGATGCTCATAGACGAACGGACCGGACAGTACGGATATTGTCACTGACAGACTCAGTAGGGCGTCAGGATGAGTTCGCTCATCGACCTCCCTTTTGGTCAATACCTGGTAGCCCGTTACGTACAGCTAGTACCACTGACGTGCTAGTGGTTAAATCCACAGCCAAAGTATTGACGGGTCTTTAGAGTCCCCCACAGACAGTTTCTCAAGTTTCGGGCGAAACGTTGTAGAGGCCGTATGGTATTATGGCAGGGTTCGATCATATACGTGCAGTAGTGCGCGGATCATGATCAAACGGATCATACTACTGGGCTTTGGTTTAAGCCGGATCCTAGTATTAGATTTGTTGGATTACTTTAGTCTCATCGTATTCGCATTCAGTCGGAATGCGGATGCAAGTATGTATATACAGGTGAGGGATATCCTTGTGATCCGTCACGAGTTTACTTTAGATGTTGCTGTATCTTTTTATTATTGTAAACATTTGGGTTAATGTTTACAAATGGAAATAATGAGCTAAAAGTCATGATTAGGAGCATTAATTATGACACATGCACAAGTGATGGCTCATGGTCTCTTTCTTTGTGCATGTGTCACATTATTGATTGATTAGAGTGTTGAAATGAGAGGTAGAGAGAGAGAGGGCAGCCATATGAGAGGGGTTTGCTCTTGTATTTTGATCTAAGCTCTCATTTCTTCATCTCAACACAAGAAAGAAAAGCCTGTTCTTCTTCTTCCTCCTCTAGCTCACCATTTCCTCCAATGGCATCATCTTCAACCTCCATCCATACACTCTCATGTGTTGAGAATCAATGGATGCTTGAGACAAAGTGATCACACACATTCTCTACACCGTCTTGGACACGTCGGCTAGCAAATTTCGTGTCCGAGTTGCTTCGGATGAAGCGGGAGCCCGTAAACGAATTCGAAGATGTGGTGCCATTTCTGGTGAGGAGCAAGAGATGGTGGCTAAAAACCGAAGGACACGGATCGATCGGTATAGCCTTTCTAACCTTTCTCTAGTTTGCTACTTATAGGTTAATGGTTCGATCCGGGATTAAAGTCTGCCATAGCGCCGGTTTCAATTTTAGAAAAAGTTTTCGTTTCCGCATTTTGGCCTCAGATCGACGGCCGAGGCGCTACCGTAGACTTACAATATATATATATTTTCAGCTACATTGGCTTATACCTAGATACAGGTCATTTGCATTATGATACATATGCATATCATATATTATATTAGTACATGGTTATGATAGTACTTTACTTATGACCTAGGTATCGTCGTGCATTTCGATTTCTACCTTGTGATGTATTTTTATTCACTGAGTCTGCAACTCACCCCGTTGTGCCACAGTTTCTTGCAAGTTTTACCGTTTGGATTATCAGCGGCTTGGCACACATTCTTTTCGGTGATTGATTGGTAAGTAGGTTACTATTATATCGTACTCACACTTGATTATTCATATATTCTTGTATCTAGTGAAAACTCTATCAACTTAGAAAGGGTATATTGTGGACTTAGAAGCGAGACTTAGAGTTTGTGTGTTGTGGTGTCGCACTCATTGGAGTCGGCTATTTTAGATTGTTGATTTTTTTTCGCTTTTCTTTTCTTCGCCATTGTGCGTCGTATATTGTTTGTTTGGTTACTCCGCCATTTGGACGTGGAAGCTAGCTCCCGTTGGGATGCTATTTATATTATTATGTTGTATCAGTTTATACAAAAATGCAAAAGAGGTGCTGTCGAATTTCAAAACGTCATAGATGCTTTTCAAACATACTTAGTTAAATTTAAATGTTATTTAAACTGATTCCATCTGATGACTATTTTAAACTCATCTCCAATATTTTTCAAAAAGGGTTTAGATTCCGGATTTCGGCTTACTTGAACCGCATCGACGTCTTTAGATGTCAAGTGATTTAAGTGTCGGTCATGTACCACATTTGGGTCGTGACAAAGTTGGTATCAGAGCGTTCGGTTTAACCTTTTGTTCGAGTCTCGGTTTGACTATATGGAGTCTGGGCATACATTTTGTTGCCTAGGCTTGACCTTATAGGACTTGGACTTGATTTTGGGAGTCTTATACCCGAACTTTCGTTATATAGGATGATCTTGGTTGATGGAGTAGGTACTAAGTAGAGTGACGTACCGTGCATATGTTCCGCGGCATATTTATGATATGATACTCCGCCTAAGTTACCTTAGGATTTATATCTTGAGATCTTTCTTCTATTTATTCCATTGATTTATCCTCGTCAATGCATGTTGATTATTTCGGTCACCATGTTTATGGGAGCCGAGAGGGCTATAGTTAGAGATACAGTCAGAGCAGACTTGTTTGGGACAAGGACTGACCAGGGTGACTTTCCGGTGATATAGAGATATGTCGTTTATTCATATTCGATCAGGTTCTAATGTTGAAGCGAGTTTCTTCAAGATCCACACCAGATGGTCGAGTCATTGCTGGAGATCAGTCGGACTTGAGGCATGATGTTTTCCCCTCTCCGAAGATCGTGGTGTTGCGTACGGTTTAGACAGCAGTACCAATCATTGCCGAGGTTATCAAGATGCTGCTTCCAGAGTTCACGAAGTTAAAAGTTGACAATGTTTACAAGTATAGTTGGATCAACAGGATTCGTAGCCGTTCAGATGTGGGATGGTTAGGACTTTTAATCCGTTGTGGCGTTCCGATACGAGATCGGTGAAATTGAATTGCTTCTTCAGATGGATCTTACTCAGACCTGATGCAAGTCGCTCGAGAAAGAGATCGTGCAGTAAGTTTTCCTCCGACGAATAGGGACGAGTTTTCGAATGTGAGCTTAGCCAGATTCTTCTACAAAGTATCAGAGATGCCGGATTCGTGTTTTTGGAAGTCTTGTAAGGCTCCGGGCATGGTCATAATCGAGTATGACTTGCAAACTTGCATAATTATCGTGATACGCTCCTTAAGTGGTTGATATTGGAGATTTATTGAACAGGAGATTGGTGCAAAGTTTCAGTAGACGGTTGTTTTTCATAGTTGATATTAAAGATTTGATGCATATACTGAGACGCGTATGACTACACTTTCAGGAGGAAATCAAAAAAGGAATGACAGTGGTTACTAAAGAGAAGGTGGATTCGGTAATGAGTACTAGTTCCGGACAGGCTGGATAGCTGAGATCGGCAGGAGATTTGAAGGGGTTCTTTCTGAAAGTTGATAATAAGTAAGATTGGACCCAGTATTAGTTGTTAGCACACAAGTAGAGGACAGAGATTTCCGTTATCAACATGTTGCGTTACAAGAGACTGGACTATTGGTTAAGAAGATATGATGGGATGTATAAGCAATAAGACGAATGGTACAGTTAATCCTCACCGGACGATCGGATAAAGAAGCCATGGTATTAGAGACCCGCAAGAAGAACTAGAATTTAGAGACAGAGAACATTAGAACGTGGTGGACGGCAAGTGGTAATCTTTGTTATGCCAATTTCGGTGGTATAAACACCTTCCGACATTGAAGAGGATAGGCTTCAATGTCCTTTGAGTTCGATTTGCGTTTTTATGATCTAAAATATTTCATTTTCAACAATGAAGAAAGGACAATTCAACGTCCGTTATTTTGATATATGTATTTTTGAGGATTTGAGGGTCAATTTATGTTTTGTGCCCACCAGGTACACTTGATGAGATTTCCATGTACAGTAATTTCATTTTGATTTATGTATTGTGCACACCAGGTGCACTTGTTGAGATTTTCGTGTAAGGTGACTGCACTCGATTGAAGTGTTATGTACACCGAATGCACTACACTGATTATTCCGTGCACATCAGATGCACATGGTTAAGAGATTATATATATATATATATATATATATATATATACCCTATGTATACTTGGTAAGTTTTAGTGCACACCAGTTGCACGTTTTGATTTTTGTGCACTCTGATGCACTTGATTTTGATTTTGTGCACTCTGATACACTTGATTTTGATTTTGTGCACTCCGATACACTTGAAATTTATTTGTGCGCCCCGATGCACTTGATACTATTTTGTACACTTTGTTTCATGTACAGTGGATGCAGTGGATATCGTTTCGTGCACGCCTGTTGCACTTAGCGCTGTTTTGTTTTCATGCACACCGTAACGTGTGGTTTGAAATTTGCACGCAAAAGCTATTAGGGTTGATTTTGTTTTCGTGGTTTGCACTTGATAGGATATATTATAGATTTGATTCACATATTTTTCGCTTGGTCGTGTGCACCGATATTGCACTATGATTATGGCATTGATTGTGTATTTAGGATACACAATGGTTTTCGTATTTGGCAATTTGCATCATAACTGGAGTAATTCTCATAGCAACCGCTGGAGTTACAGTTATGTGAAATTGTATCTTTTGGAGTTTTCACGCACACTGTTGTGATATGATGCGTTTTAGCTCAGGTGGGATTTTGGAGTTCCAATATATTGAGCGGATTTTATGGTTTAAAATTTGAACCCCGGAAAAATTGTTTTAAAATGAGTTGATTAGATTGAGAAAAATATATTTATGATGGGGGTTTAATTTAAATTCGGGGACCGAATTTCTTCAAGGGGGAGAGATTGTAGCATTTTGGAAAAATTTTAAATATTAATTTATAATTTTAAATATAAAAATGTTGAGTTTGGAAATGTGATATCACATACAACTTTTGGTATTGGAATTATATCCGTAAAAATGTAGTTATTTCGGTAAATATGAATAAAAGTGTGTGATGTCATAAAAATGATATTTTGATTATTTTAACATGACATTGTATTTTTCATTTAGCTAATGACTTTTAAATGATAGATTTATCATTTCATATCTTTTATGTTACATGGATTTAAAGTGTAAAATGGAATTAATTTGTGACATGAAAGGTTTTGAGATCTGATAATTCTTTTAATGGCTGCTATATTATAACCTAAATCTAAACCCTCACATACAACATATTCTCACCATGCTCAACACTCTCCACCTCCTCCTTGCATGAACACCCCACTCCATTTCAAGTGTGACACATCCTACTCCTCTCATGCCACCTCCACCTCTCAACCTCCACCTCATGGTTTCTTTACACGACATTACACCTAAGAAAACTCTTAGTTTCTCAACTAAACCAAGAACAAATTCTTCAAGCTCCAAGTTAATTCTCACAAGTGTTCCTAATATCAAAAGAGAGAGCAATGGTTTCCTTCATCAAGTGTGCACTTCTTCAAGATTAAGATACTACACACCATAGGTGCTTCCACAAGCACTTCTTGAGCAGGATTTTCTTATACACAATCTTTATAGGTATAATTCCTTTCTTCTTTGCAAGTTCAGTGTAAGTTTATATCAGTTTTGTGCGCAGTATTACAAAAACAGTGTATTTTGTGATATCTAGCTCACTGAAATTGAATCTGGAACCATTAGGTATAATTACTAGAAAAACTGGTAAGACCAAAACTATGATGAGACCACTAGAGAACTTTACACAAAACCCGAGACCCAAACTCCATACTTGACCCGGCGACATCCCTTCATTGTCTGAGCTCGTCGGCCCACTTAGGCTATATGGTGTTGATTTTTCTTATGTAGCTCTATTAGGGTATGTTATAAGCTATGGTATTGTTTGATTTGTCCTAATATTCATACAGAGATATCTGGGAATGTTCATTTGGGTTTTAGTAAAGTTTCCGACATTTCGATACGATTTTCTGTATTTCAGTACTGCAACTGAAACGTTGACGTTCGTACGTTAAGTTTAAAGGCAATTGATCGTCTTGGGGTAAGTGAGCTGTAGGTTCTAACCTACGGGTGCTTAGCTCGTTGTTTTGGTTTTCGATATGGTATTTACTTCGATGTGATTTTAAATACGGATATAGGTGCGATCGCGAAGATTCCGAGACAGAGTGGTGGATATAGCAGCGTGGATTTCAGCAAGCTCATCATGTTGGTGTGTAGATTTACATCTACGGGGGAAATCGGGTGGATGGCGTATAACACCCCGCAACCTTATAAATAGTATTATGGTATCTAGATAGTTTAGTATTTATTCAAGATATTGATATTGGAGATAGTTTGCATCTAGCATGATTTTCAATTGCATGTAGTTTAATTATGGTTTGGTAAATTAGTACGAAGGATTATGACGTTCTAGAGGTGATTTAGAGAAAGTGATACGGTGAGGTATTTATAGGAGAAACTATACGTATTGGAAATGATGAGATTCGTATGCCGATAACGGCCAAGTTTCCTTTAGACTCGTAGAGTTAGATTATATTCCGTTTTAGGATGTAATACTTGTGTGAGCTATACTCTTTTAAAAACTACGGTTCGTTTCTCTTTTTAATGATAAAAGACAAGGATGCAATGCCAATTTCCAAAACGAATATTTATTTTAACCTAAGGTAGCTTCCTTATTTCAAACCCAACGTATCGTTCCATTTTCAAAGATAATGGTATAGCTCATAACAAGTAATTACAGTTCTCGGTTACGCTTAAATTTATTTTACATGTTCGCGTTATATTTATCAATGTTATACGTTTCCGTGATACGAACACTCTGATAGAACACTGCACAAGTTACCAATGAGTATTATGCTGCACGAGCACATAGATATATGTTACACCACACCTCATTGGTACTACCATGTCACTGTAGAACCGTTATGTTATATAATATGTATATAGATGTTGATATGAGTAGACTATTACATCTTTAGAACACTTGCACAAATACTAACGATTGCCATGCTATACAAGCACGGACGCGTATGCTACACTACACATTATTAGTATTGCCATGACACGGTAGAATTAATACGTTTATTTGCTTGTATGATTTATTTGCGCACTTTACCTTATTATCTGTTAAGCATTGTGAATACCAGTACTATGGATGTTTATATTTGATTTTATGAGTTTTCTGGATGTTTTACTTTTGATGATATATATCAGTGGCATAGAACGCTGTTATATATGTATATATAATATATATCATCAGGATGATCTATGCAAGTATTCTTATTCTTTTCTTGATGTTTCTGGATATGATGAGTTGACGTCCACCATGAGTTTGATATTTTATGATTGTTTTATTCCGAACCGAGTGGGGTAGCTATACGGTTTCGGACTTGTTTTTATCTAGACTGAGTGGGGGAGATATACAGTCGGATACATGGTGGACCCGGGTCGAGACAGAGGGGCAGGAAAGCAGCATTATAGGCGGGGAGCCTAGCGAGGATACTCGATACCGGAGGTAGAAATGAGCACGGCGGATATCCAGGGGATCCCGACCAGGGCCAGGGATATCGGGTGGCGATCATCTGTTGAGATGGTGTCGACGATATCTGCATTTACGTGTCGGTGATAGACACGAGAGATTTCTGATTTCGGGTGTCGATGCCGGACATTCATATATATTGATATGATTGCTATCATGAGGTATACAGCTAGATTACAGTTATTGTAGCCGACCAGGACTGATCCGGGGGACAGTACCTATATACATTTGTACGGGCATTCATATACATAAAAAGAAATTCAAGCACGAGCTATAGACTCATTATTTTGAAATGTCTGATATGACACTGAGATCTTTAAATTGTAAAGCTCTTAACATTTTCCATCAAAATAGCATGACGTATATCCTAAGTAAAGATACTTATTATATTTCATACTATCACATCTGCTTTATGCCGTGACATATCTATTTCGCGGTTATTTTAAAGAAGAGGTTTATATATATATATATATATATAGAGAGAGAGAGAGAGAGAGGGAGAGAGAAAGAGAATAATGGAGAAAAGAGGCCATAGGAGAAAATTTCCTCCTATGGCGTGGAAAAAATACAACCTCCACCAATTTTTTCGACGATCGGCCCCCATCATCTTCTTCGTTATCATCTAAGATATGGGTACATCAAATTTCATGTGATTCTACAACTTTTTCACCGTTGATTTAGCAATGTAAAAAGTTCTATTGTCGGTAAACCGTTAATTTTGAACCCACTAAATCAACGGTGAAAAAGTTGTGGAATCACATGAAATTTGGTGTAAGCACATCTTAGATGATAACGATGATGATGATCGGTGCCGATCGTCGGAAAATATGGTGGAGGTTGTATTTTTTCCACGCCATAGGAGGAAATCCCCTCCTATGGCCCCTTTCCTCCATTAATCTCATATATATATATATATATATATATTCGGCTACATTGGCTTATACCTAGATACAGGTCATTTGCATTATGATACATATGCATATCATATATTATATTAGTACAGGGTTATGATAGTACTTTACTTATGACCTAAGTATCGTCGTGCATTTTGATTTCTACCTTGTTATGTACTTTTATTCACTGAGTCGGCAACTCACCCCCGTTGTGCCACAGTTTCTTGCAGGGTTTACCGTTTGGATTATCAGCGGTTTGGCGCACATTCTTTTCAGTGATTGATTGGTAAGTGGGTTACTATTGTATCGTACTCACACTTGATTATATTCTTGTATCAATGAAAACTCCATCAACTTAGAATGTGAATATTGTGGACTTAGAAGCGAGACTTAGAGTCTGTGTGTCGTACTTATTGGAGTCGACCATTTTAGATTGTTGATTTTGTTTTGCTTTTCTTTTTTTCGCCATTGTGCGTCGTATATTATTTGTTTGGTTGCTCCGCCATTTGGGCGTGGAAGCTAACTCCCGTTGGGATGCTACTTATGTTATTATGTTGTATCGGATTATACAAAAATGCAAATGAGGTGCTGTCGAATTTCAAAACGTTATAGATGCTTTTCAAATATACTTAGTTAAATTTAAATGTTATTTAAACTGATTCCATCTGATGACTATTTTAAACTCATCTTCAATATTTTTCAAAAAGGGTTTAGATTCCGGGTTTCGGCTTACTTGAACCGCGTCGATATTTTTAGATGTCACGTGATTTAAGTGCCGGTCACGTGCCACATTTGGGTCGTGACACCAGCTCTGCAGCCCTCAGAAATCTAACGGGCTTACGTGTATAACACATCATCCACCGCGTGTCGTAATCTTGAAAACCCCCACTTACGAGCATCGTCACAATCTATTCGTATTATCAACTTTTCAAATTTTGAAACCCTCCTCACGCTCCCTCTCACTCTCACACCCATACAACCATACGCTCCAAAAGCTACATATCAGCATCAACTTTATTGTATTTAAAGTTTTAAATTGACCATTTTGGTTTCAACAAATCATGTTATCACTCCATCCATCCTCACACACGCAAAAATGAATATCGCATAAAATATTGATTTTCTTCACATGCATCGAACCGTAGGTAAAAACTCCATTATAGATCTTTAGGACAATTCATAAGTTAAATTTGGATCCCAAATTAAACTGCCCATACGTATGGTCAGGTTAAGGCCTTCCTGCTTTCCTAAGTCCAATACAAAATGGAGAACCTATTCAACGTAACCCGACCCAAGCTTACGGCAACCAACCCAACGTCAACCTAACGATCCCGATCCCAAACACGTGAGATACTGGCTGAGGATTTTTTGATATATCACCCTGAAAACTTGATATTTACATATTTCCATGTTTCACTTCCAAAAATTTGCATATCCATATTTTACTCTCAAAACCTTTAAGCCTTTCGACCATCTCCCCCCTTCCTTAGTGGGAGAATCCTTTTTTCTTTTACACAAATAGATTTTTGAACAGGTAAATGTTTCGGGGATAAAAATTACGGAAAAACTACTTATTTGGTGACGAAACTTAAAGATATCAAAGACTTGGAGCTGAAATATGGATATATCTAGTTTTGTAGATGAATTATGGAGATAACAAAGTTTTGGGGATGATACATAACACCTTTCTGTTTTTTCTTAAGAACAAAAGTTATTAATAAGCGAGTCTGAATTATTAGTTAGGGAAAGAATGGTGAATTTAATTATTCCCTCTAATCGAATAATTTTAAGCTTTTCAAAATACGAGGGTGCTTTTGCCAATTATAAATCACATGAAAACCATAGGGCCAGGTCGTGGAGCCAGAAAAATCCTTCCTTTTTCTTTGTTATTATTTTTGAGGGGGAAGGAAGAAGGGAAGCCGAACATGAAACTTCAGACTTTGGACAGGTTTTCGGGTTTAAGTAGGTCGCTCGGTTTTTTTTGGTTTTTCATGGTTGACCCATCATGAATTCTTATAATAACCGAAGATAAAATACTTGACAAATTCTACCAAACACATGTCTAAAATTTACATACCGGAAAAACGATGATAAATTGTATAATCCAGCTTATAAATTAAATACAATTCAATAAATTAAAATGATCAACATTTTATCTATTATGTACACTTTTGTTCTGCTCGGGTTTAATTTAGGAAGCTGAGTTTGGTTCGGACGGACGGATTTTGTACTGAATCCATACCCGATCCGAAAATTTCATAGCTAATTCTCATCCTGTCTATTCGGGTTCGAACGAAAAAATCTACTATGCAAGGGCTTGTATGGTGCGGGTCTTTACATAGCCCTTGGATAAGCTCCCCCTTTGTGCAAGGGAAGCCTATCCAAGGGCTCTAGAGGGACTTGCGCCGTGTAAATCCTTCTAGAGTAGTTTTTTTCGGTTCGGACGTGTATAAAATGGCCAAAAAAAAACCCACGGAAATACGGGTTAGGATCAAACCCAGACCGGCTTTCAGCTGTGGTCCAAAATTTCGCTTAAGTAATAATTTAAGTAATCTACCAAAAATTAAGGCTAACGACTCCCAAATAATTTCTCCCAATTAAATAGTGTACGGATATTGGACCGCCGGCATGCGATCTAATCACCGCAAAATTAACCTCCCTCCTTTTCGCTGCTCTTGTCCCTGCTCCCTCTCTCAGATCAGCCCTCGCTCCAATCAAAACCCAAGAAATAGCTCGAAAAATTAATCCAAAACCCTAGCAAAAAATTCCCACTTCAAATCCCACTCCCAACTTCAATTTCAATCATCATCGTCGTCTTCATCATCTTCGAGTGGTTAGGGTTTTGGAGAGTAGAAGCGGAGAGAATGTCGTTCGTTTTGGGGCTGATCCTTGGGGTCGCCGTCGGCATCGGCCTCGTGATGCTCTTCGTTCTATCCGAGAACAGCCGAGCTAGGCAACGAACTAAGCTGGTAATTTCCTCGATTTAGTTTGAAAGGTGCCTTTTTTATTGCTAAAAAGTTGAATTTTTTTGATATGATATCGATTGAAGATTTCATTATAGAGAGGCATTTTTTGGATCGCATATGTGATTTTTAGCATCACACTGTATAATGAAGATTTGGGTCCCAAATTATGAGCTGGTACCGATTATTTGACAATTTCGCAACCAGCAATCATCTTCAGATTTTTTGAGCTGGTGACAAATTAATGATGGGATGAGAAAACACTTTGCAGAATAAAGAAATATCTGTTATGGGCAATTACCTTCAAATCACATTCAAATTAATGTGTGATACTGATACGCTACCTATATTTGTGATGAGAAATACAATTTTTTCTTAAAAGTAGGAAATCCTGGAGTCGTCGATCCCATAGTATTTATTTTGACCTTATGCGATCTTCCTCCCATATATGAGACTAATCCTACACTTTAATTCCTTCAATCAAACTCATCAATTCACACTAATTGGTGTACTCTCTTAATCCTGATTGGGTGCTGACACATATGTCTCATAAGGTTCTAAATATCGGATATCGGGTTCGTATCATATAGATGTTTTCAATATCGGATAGCGGAAACCGGACGATATCGCAGCGATACGAGTTCATATCGGGCGGTCATATCGGATATCGATATCGGACATAAATATCAATCATATCGGACGACAATATTGGGCGTATTAACTTGCAAAATTGTGTAATAATATAATATACTGTACATTCAAATACAAATATATAAGTATTGTATAATTTTGAAAACATGAAACTTTATTTAACAATTAACAATTACAAATAATAAAAAAGAAACATGAGCTCAATTTAGGGACACTTGAAGAAGAAGAAGAAGAAGGGGCTCAGGGCTAGCGATCAATAGGATGATGCGACGAGATGAGCAGGAAATGGCAGCGTCGAGTGGAGGAGACAACGACATGGATAAGGCGTCAGCGTCGAGAGGAGGATGAGGAGATGGTACCGTCGAGAGTGTTGGGGTCAAATTTTGCACCCCAGTTGACCGGGTCAAAGTCAAGGTCAACCCCAAGCCAGGCGGGCTCAAGCCCAGGCCAAGTGGGCCTATGCCCAAGTCGAGCCCGAGGCCAGCCTCCCCATGCCAACATAAAAATCATGCAATAAATAATTTTGATGTAATTTTTTATGCATGAATGTAAGAAAATGGGCATAAAGACAAATTTCTGTAAAGCCCATGGCTTATGTCACGCCCCGCGTCCCAGAGTACGCTAAGATGGGCACGTGACATAGCCAACCATGCTACCCGTGGGTAGGAAATATCCATCTACAGTCACATTACGGCTGTAGAGATATCAAGAACAGAATATAACTATCTAATACATGTCCATAAGCCAAGATAAAATGAGTCAAGAATAATAAAATGCGGAAGCAAAAGATCCAATACAAAGTAACTGGAATGTATGTCCCATAATGCGGGCTCACATCAGGAAATAAATGCAGAAAAGTAAAAGAACTAACTACTACTGAATCCTCACTGCTCAGCCTGCTGGCTGAAGTACTCCTGCTCGGACTGCAACAAAGGTATGGAATCTGGGCCATGCAAAACCCAGACGTCAGCGCGTCATGTCATCAAGTAATAAAGTATAGACAGGGTAACAGGCAATGCGAATATAATCATGAATGATAAAGCATATGTAACAGTAATATAAATCAGGGCAGTGAAGGGTAATGTGCGGTGAGTAAAACTAAACTGGTCTATTAGGTTATCTACTCTCAAGTCTTTGAAATCAATTTGATGAATCATCGATATAACTCAATAGTATCCCGTGTGTGTCCGGGATCACGGTGAAGATTCTCGGGCTGAAACCGAGACATGCCGCTAGGCACTAAAGGAAAAGGGTAAAGATGAATGATGTCCATGACATCATCCCAAGGCTGGCCTAGCCTCTAAAAGATAATGGATAACAATGGATGATGTCAGCAGCAGCATCCCAAGGCTGGCCCAGTCTCTAAAACTGATCAGTAAAGGTAGCACACTGTCGAGTTACAAGTCAGGTTTCATCATTGATTTCCCCATAACCCCAAGTTATAGGTGTTCAAGTCAGGTATTTAAGTAATCAAGAACTAATGCCAACACAGGAGCAGGTAGGTGCAGGTTTGTCTGGATAGACAACAGGAACGGTCCGTAAGGACTACATGTCAGGTTTGTTGGCATTAGACACAAGATCAGGTAACAGGTAAAGCTATGGTACATCAGGTCAAGTCAAGTAGTGTACAGTACCATGTCGGGTCAAGTAGTATGTGTAGCAAGTCACGTCAGGGTGTACAAGATAACATGTGGGTGCTCATAATCGACTAGCATAATCATGGTTATGAATAAACAAGCATGGTACTATCAGAACAATAAACAGGCACAGTAACATGATAGCAATAGGTGCAGATTAAACTACTTAGTTGTACGGTTATCAGTTTGGTTTAAGGAATGGTTTTAACATTTCAGGAATGCAGTATTACACATGTGGATGATAAAATCATATTAATATGTATTAAAACAATCTAGAGATGCAATCGAATGTGAATAAGGCTAAATGTATGCAATCGGTCGTCCGATAGGGTAAAACTACAAAAAAGGGGTAAGATGGCTATAAAACAATTGTGATTATGAGATCTACATATAAATGTGATTACTAGGTATATTCAACTAAATGCAACAACCAGGTTTCAAGTTTTAGATCTGACATATATAAACGGAACATTGTACTGTTAATATGGAATTCAAAGCTTTAGATTTTAATTATAGATTAATAGGAAAATAGATAGATTGATATATGAATAGTATGATTAGCATGTAGCAAGATTAACTTGCCTCGACGGGTCGCGAAGCGGTAAACGGAACGTCTCACGTCGGCGAGAAAAGACGCGACGCGCGCACGGTACACGGAAAGAGTCCAAACAACGAACAATGGAATCACACGGGTCAGGGGTCCTAGCTGGGTCGTCGGGATCGTCGCCGGTACGGTCGGATTCCGGCAAACCAAGAAAACAGTGAGTATAATCTAAGGTGAAAAATGCATGGAAGAGAAGCAAGAAGAAGAATGAAAAGACTAGAGGGTATTGATGAGAGAACTCACTCACTGGATTGCAGGGGGTGACAGCGTCGTCGGTGAGTCGTCGACGGAGCTCCGACGATCTACAGAGGATCCTATAACACTTAACAGAAAAGAAGTTTTAAGATGAAAAAGAAGAGAAGGAAGAAGAAGAGAAGGATGCGGGGGAGGAAGGTTACTTACAAGGGTTTGGGAGACGTCTATGGTTGCAAGGTGGGTAGTTGTCGGCAAGATCAACGGCAATGCTGCAAGATCCCAGGTTGCAGGGAATGGCTCGAGCTAGGGTTCCTGCTAGGGTTTGGGGTCGGTTGGGATTTAGATGTGGGTTCTGGTGTTTGGATAAAGCAGAGGAGAGGAAGAGAGGGAGAGAAAAGCGGTGACGGCGAGATGAGGGAGTCGGCGGCGAAGCGAGGGGCTGAGGTTGCCGGGTAAGTTGTGGGTGTGTGCAGGGAAGAGAGAAAAGAAAAAGAAGATGAAGAATTAGAGGAGGTTGAGAAGAAGATGAGATGGAGATGGCAACGAGGCAGAGGAGGCGGCAAGTATTAGGGCTTCACTCGTGGCTCGCGACGAGGTTGCATGGGTCTCCTTTTAAGAAGAGAAACAGAAGAAGAAGATGTATGAGGGAGGTGAGCGTAGACGCGAGGGAGGTGACGGGACTCTCGCGCACCGCGAGAGGAGAGAGAGGCGGGCACGAGAGGAGAGAGAGAGGGAGAAACGAGAGGAGAGATGGGCTTGTCTCGTAGCGGGGGTGAGAGAGAACGAGGGAGAGAGAGATGGAGAAAAGGGAGAGAAAAAGAAGGTGGGGCCCGGCGTCGAATGAAAGGAGTGTTCTGATTGGTGAGCGAAACCGTTAGAGGAGAAATTTCTTTTAAAGATTCACTGGGTTATAAAATAATCTTGTTGGCTAGAAAAAATATGATAAGCTGAAAATATATATTCCTGCCAGATTTAAAAGATTTAAATAAATAGGATTTGGCAGGATGCAAAATATTTCCGAATTGCACCCGGGTCGGGTCCAAGAATTTGGATTGAAAAATGAAAAAATATTAGCAAGTTCCAAAAATTGAAATGAAGGATTTTGTAGCAGAAAAGTATACCCCCAAGAACGGACGTACGTACGTGCGCGTAGCCGTCCAAACTCGTCCGTTTCACTGAACGGGACGAGAACACGATGCAAGGACGCTTCCACAGGGTTAGGGATATCAAGCAGGCCATGTCAAGTATTTTTAATTTATTTTAAACGACTTAAATTGTTATATGCAAGAATATGAATTGTCGGGATAAATTATAACTAGCAACAGTCAAGCAAGATAAACGAAATAACTACCACACACCATACATACGGTAAATGAAATTTGTAGAACTGGACTCGGTTGTTACATTATACCCAACTACAAAAGAATTTCGTCCTCGAAATTCCAAGAATACAAAGGATAGACGAAAATCAAACTACAAGAAAAGATGAGGAAACTTCTGCCGGATTTCTTCTTCTCGTTCCCAAGTGGACTCTCCATGTGAGCGATTACCCTAAGAATCAAGTACAAGAGGGATAACCTTGTTCTTAAGAACCTTTTCCCTTCGATCCACAATCGCAACCGGTCGCTCCTCAAAAGTCAAGTCTTCTCGTACCGTCAGCTCTGAATGATCCAACACATGTGTTTCATCTCGAACATACTTACGGAGTTAAGATACGTGAAACACATCGTGCACATTCGCCAAGGATTGCGGTAACGCCAAACGATATGCTACCTCACCAACACGCTCCAAGATCTCAAAGGGTCCAACGAATCGGGGACTGAGCTTTCCTCGACTTCCACAACGAATCATCTTCGTGGATCAATAAATCTGTTCGAAGTCCAGCTTCAACCTGTTCTCGAAACTTTGCAATCTAGGGTCCTGCGATTGCGCTGCTTTAATATTCTCGATCAACGACGAATATATTTGCAGCTGCATCAACTGTCCCGAAGAATGCGGTAGCACAACCTCCAAATCAAACCTTCGAAAATCTTCAACGAGTTCTTTCTGCGTAGTCAACATCTGAATAGTTGGTAACCGACTGAGCGCATCCGGTACGACACTAACCTTCCCCGGATGGTACTTAAGATCAAGATCGTAGTCAGCCATCAGCGCCAACCATCTACGTTGCCTCATATTAAACTCCTTCCGCGTGAATACATACTTCAAGCTCTTATGATCAGTGAAACCTTCGACCCTTTCGCCCGAAATGTAGTGTCTCCAAATCTTTAAAGCGAAAATCACAGTCGCAAGCTTCAAGTCGTGAGTTGGGTAATTCTTCTCATGGGTCTTCAACTGTCTCGATGCGTACGCTACAACCTTCCAATGCTGCATCAAAACACATCCCAATCCTTTTCCAGATGCGTCGCTGTGAATCACCAATCCTCCGGAATTGTCTGGCACAGTCAGGATAGGAGCGGTTATCAATCTCTGCTTCAACGTCTCAAAAGCTGACGCACAACTATCCGTCCACACAAAAAGCATCTCCTTGCGCGTAAGCTTGGTTAACGGCACCGCCAGAAGAGCAAAGTTCTCTACAAATCTTCTGTAGTACCCGGCGAGTCCAAGAAAACTTCTTATCTCCGCAACATTCTTCGTAATCGGCCAATCTCGAATTGCTGCAATCTTTTCTGGATCGACGGCGATTCCATCGCCAGACACCACATGCCCCAAAACCTTACTTTTTCCAGCCAAAACTCGCACTTGCTCATCTTCACATATAACTTCTCTTGTCTCAACGTCTGCAGTGCGATTTTCGAATGTTCAGCATGCTCTTCAATACTCTTCAAATAGACCAGAATATCGTCAATGAACACTACAAAAAACTGGTCCAAGAATGGTGAAAAGATTCGGTTCATCAAGTCCATGAATATCGCCGGTGCATTCGTTACTCCGAAGGGCATCACTAAGTACTCGTAATGTCCATACCGAGTTCGGAACGCCGTCTTGCAAATATCTTCTGCTTTCACTCGGACCTGATGATATCCGGATCGCAAATCCAGCTTCGAGAATACCCTCGCGCCACTAAGCTGCTCAAATAGTTCGCCAATGCGAGAGATCGGGTACTTATTCTTAATAGTCACCCGGTTTAATTCTCGATAGTCGATGCGCATCCTCCTTGTGCCATCTTTCTTCTTAACTAGAAAAAACTGGAGCTTCCCCGGGCGAGTTACTGCTTTGAATCCAACCCTTCTCAAGCAATTCAGTAATCTGCTTCCTGACTTCTTCCAACTCCACTGGTGCCATTGGATAATACGCTTTAGAAGCTGGCGCTGCGCCAGGAAAAAGATCAATTGCGAACTCCACTTCTCACTTTGGCGGTAAACCCGAGATGTCCCAAAACTAAACAGGGTCGTGCAAGTTTTCGAGTGTATAGTAATAAACTTGGACGACATAAAACAATGGGATGCACCAGAATCAAATAACGCTAATGCGGGAAAATCATGAAGGAGTAGAATACCTGAAACGACTTCTCCTGAAGCCTTAGCTTCCTCAGCCGTCAAGGTGAAAGCTCGAGCCTGATTGGGTCCTTGAGTCAGCTGCTTCTGTCCCGGAAACGGTTTCTGCGGTGGCTTTTGAATGTCATCCCTCGTGCGAAGCTTCGACGGACAAGTGTTGATAGTGTGATCCACCGCTCCACAAACCAAACAAAGCCCTTGCCTCCTTCGACAGTCTCTTTGCACATGACCGGGTAAATGGCAGTAGTTACAAATCATGCTCTTTCTCTGGTCAACAACATCAGGCTTCTTTATCGGTGTTACGCCACGACGGTTCACCGGAATACCCCTGTGTTCATGTGCTCGGTTCGGTGCAAAAGTCGGCTTACGTACTGTAACCGCTGTCTGCTGTGAACTCCCAGTCTTCCCAGATAAGCTCTGCTGTTCTCGGGCTGCCGTAAGTACCTGTGAGAAAGTGGTCAAACCCAGGAAGACAATCTGTCTTTGGATGACCACATCCAAGCTGCGCACGAACCTCCTTGCCCTGTTTGCATCGTTGGCAACTAAAGGTCCAGCGAACCTACTGAGCCACGTCCATTCCGCTGCATGTACATCTACAGGTGCACCGTTCTGCTTTAAACTAATGAACTTCTCTTCCATTTCCTCCCGTGCAGTCCGCGGGAAGAACTTCTCCAGGAAACTCTTCGAAAAATTCGGCCACGTGATCGGCTTGAGCAAGCGGGTCTCCTCCACAAGCCACTATTCACGGGCGTAATCCACTAACTTGATGCGTACCACATCCACCCTCTTATCATCTGGGATCTGCGCCGCAATAAGTAAGTTCTCCGTGTCAACTAGCCACTGCTCCGCTGGCAACGGCTCCTCCAAACCAGTAAAGACAGACGGACCCAAACGCCTGAATTCTGCTACGGTCCCCACACGATCTACTGGCTTAGCCCCAATATTGTTCACGGACTGCTGAACGGTCCGCAACCCTTCCTGAAACGATTCAGCTTGCTGCTGGATCAGCTCGGTCTGCCTCTTTTGATTCTCTAGCATTCCCCGTATCACTCCAAGAATGGCGGCTTCGTCAACACGCCTTTGGTACGTCTTCAGATTCTTGTCTGCCATACTCCTGAAACCAAAACACCCAAAGATTAGCATGATAACAGTTTCAAAATATAGATCAAGGCTAGAACTCCAAGTTACTTAAATAGAGTACTGCATTGTAACCTTGCCGCGGTATCATAGCTACAATTACATAACTCCACCCAAGTCGCCTAAGTTCTAGAGATAATAGGGAATCAGGTTTCGAGTCGATATGCAAAGGAAGTTTGCACACCGTAAAAGATATAATCAGGAAGAACTTAGATTCAAGAACGGTAAAACGGCAAGGTGGCAGGACATGTTTCCTAATCACGGGTATTCTGATTCGTGTATTGGGTACAATACCCAACTACAAAAGAATCAACCCGACTAACCTATGGCTCTGATACCAAAAGAACCATGTCACGCCCCGCTTCCCAGAGTACGCTAAGATGGGCACGTGACATAGCCAACCATGCTACCCGTGGATAGGAAATATCCATCCACAGTCACATTACGGCTGTAGAGATATCAAGAACAGAATATAACTATCTAATACATGTCCATAAGCCAAGATAAAATGAGTCAAGAATAATAAAATGCGGAAGCAAAAGATCCAATACAAAGTAACTGGAATGTATGTCCCATAATGCGGGCTCACATCAGGAAATAAATGCAGAAAAGTAAAAGAACTAACTACTACTGAATCCTCACTGCTCAGCCTGCTGGCTGAAGTACTCCTGCTCGGACTGCAGCAAAGGTACAGATTCTGGGCCATACAAAACCCAGACGTCAGCGCGTCATGTCATCAAGTAATAAAGTATATACAGGGTAACAGGCAATGCGAATATAATCATGAATGATAAAGCGTGTGTAACAGTAATATAAATCAGGGCAGTGAAAGGTAATGTGCAGTGAGTAAAACTAAACTCGTCTATTAGGTTATCTACTCTCAAGTCTTTGAAATCAATTTGATGAATCATCGATGTAACTCAATAGTATCCCGTGCGTGCCCGGGATCACGGTGAAGATTCTCGGGCTGAAACCGAGACATGCCGCTAGGCACTAAAGGAAAATGGTAAAGATGAATGATGTCCATGGCATCATCCCAAGGCAGGCCTAGCCTCTAAAAGGTAATGGATAACGATGGATGATGTCAGCAGCATCATCCCAAGGCTGGCCCAGCCTCTAAAACTGATCAGTAAAGGTAGCACACTGTCGAGTTACAAGTCAGGTTTCATCATTGATTTCCCCATACCCTCAAGTTATAGGTGTTCAAGTCAGGTATTTAAGTAATCAAGAACTAATGCCAACACAGGAGCAGGTAGGTGCAGGTTTGTCTGGATAGACAACAGGAACGGTTCGTAAGGACTACATATCAGGTTTGTTGGTATTAGACACAAGATCAGGTAACAGGTAAAGCTATGGTACATCAGGTCAAGTCAAGTAGTGTACGGTACCATGTCGGGTCAAGTAGTATGTGTAGTAAGTCACGTCAGGGTGTACAAGATAACATGTGGGTGCTCATAATCGACTAGCATAATCATGGTTATGAATAAACAAGCATGGTACTATCAGAACAATAAACAGGCACAATAACATGATAGCAATAGGTGCAGATTAAACTACTTAGTTGTACGGTTATCAGTTTGGTTTAAGGAATGGTTTTAACATTTCAGGAATGCAGTATTACATATGTGGATGATAAAATCATATTAATATGTATTAAAACAATCTAGAGATGCAATCGAATGTGAATAAGGCTAAATGTATGCAATCGGTCGTCCGATAGGGTAAAACTACAAAAAGGGGTAAGATGGCTATAAAACAATTGTGATTATGAGATCTACATATAAATGTGATTACTAGGTATAGTCAACTAAATGCAACAACCAGGTTTCAAGTTTTAGATCTGACATATATAAACGGAACATTGTACTGTTAATCTGGAATTCAAAGCTTTAGATTTTAATTATAGATTAATAAGAAAATAGATAGATTGATATATGAATAGTATGATTAGCATGTAGCAAGATTAACTTGCCTCGACGGGTCGCGAAGCGGTAAACGGAACGTCTCACGTCGGCGAGAAAAGTCGCGACGCGCGCACGGTACACGAAAAGAGTCCAAACAACGAACAATAGAATCATACGGGTCAGGGGTCCTCGCTGGGTCGTCGGGATCGTCGCCGGCACGGTCGGATTCCGGCAAACCAAGAAAACAGTGAGTATAATCTAAGGTGAAAAATGCATGGAAGAGAAGCAAGAAGAAGAATGAAAAGACTAGAGGGTATTGATCAGAGAACTCACTCACTGGATTGCACGGTCGGAGCTCCGACGATCTACAGAGGACCCTATAACACTTAACAGAAAAGAAGTTTTAAGATGAAAAAGAAGAGAAGGAAGAAGAAGAGAAGGATGCGGGGGAGGAAGGTTGCTTACAGGGGTTTGGGAGACGTCTGTGGTTGCAAGGTGGGTAGTCGTCGGCAAGATCAACGGCAATGCTGCAAGATCCCAGGTTGCAGGGAATGGCTCGAGCTAGGGTTCCTGCTAGGGTTTAGGGTCGGTTGGGATTTAGATGTGGGTTCTGGTGTTTGGATAAAGCAGAGGAGAGGGAGAGAGGGAGAGAAAAGCGGTGACGGCGAGATTAGGGAGTCGGCGGCGAAGCGAGGGGCTGAGGTTGCCGGGTAAGTTGTGGGTGTGTGCAGGGAAGAGAGAAAAGAGAAAGAAGATGAAGACGAGGAGGAGGTTGAGAAGAAGATGAGATGGAGATGGCGACGAGGCAGAGGAGGCGGCAAGGATTAGGGCTTCACTCGTGGCTCGCGACGAGGTTGCATGGGTCTCCTTTTAAGAAGAGAAACAGAAGAAGAAGATGTATGAGGGAGGTGAGCGTAGACGAGAGGGAGGTGACGGGACTCTCGCGCACCGCGAGAGGAGAGAGAGGCGGGCGCGAGAGGAGAGAGAGAGGGAGAAACGAGAGGAGAGAGAGGGCAGGATAGATGGGCTTGTCTCGTAGCGGGGGTGAGAGAGAACGAGGGAGAGAGAGATGGAGAAAAGGGAGAGAGAAAAAGAAGGTGGGGCCCGGCGTCGAATGAAAGGAGTGTTCTGATTGGTGAGCGAAACAGTTAGAGGAGAAATTTCTTTTAAAGATTCACTGGGTTATAAAATAATCTTGTTGGCTAGAAAAAATATGATAGGCTGAAAATATATATTCCTGCCAGATTTAAAAGATTTAAATAAATAGGATTTGGCAGGATGCAAAATATTTCCGAATTGCACCCGGGTCGGGTCCAAGAATTTGGATTTGAAAAATGAAAGAATATTAGCATGTTCCAAAAATTGAAATGAAGGATTTTATAGCAGAAAAGTATACCCCCAAGAACAGATGTGCGTACGTGCGCGTAGCCGTCCAAACTCGTCCGTTTCACTGAACGGGACGAGAACATGATGTAAGGACGCTACCACAGGGTTAGGGTTATCAAGCAGGCCATGTCAAGTATTTTTAATTTATTTTAAACGACTTAAATTGTTATATGCAAGAATATGAATTGTCGGGGTAAATTATAACTAGCAACAGTCAAGCAAGATAAACGAAATAACTACCACACACCACACATACGATAACTGAAATTTATAGAACTGGACTCGATTGTTACAACTTATGTGCAAAAGAAATGAGCACATGAGATATGAGATGTGCAAAATGCCATTTTGTAAATCCCAAGGGGCTATATGTAAATGTGTAAGCCTATATAAGGCAACATGATGATGAAATAAAGGGGACTTTTTTTCATTTCTCCCAAACTCTAGGGTTTTTGTGCCTCCTTCTCCTTTCTCAAGGTTCTAAACCTTCTTCCCCTTTTGAATTAAATCAAGAGTTTTACTTTTCTTTTTCCAAAAACAAATAGATTTTCACCACAAAACCCATAATGGGGAGCTTAGATCTTCTATTAGATCTCAAAAAAAGGGAGATTTTTAAATCTCATCCCCTCTTGTTCTCCCAGATCCGGTCGACAGAAGAGGAGGAAGGAGACCCATCTCCAGAGATCCCATTTTGGGAAAGATCCAAGGTTCAGGGAAGAAGAAGGGGTCCCTTTGAGCATTTACAAAGAATTCTTGGAGTTTAACTCCACAAATCAAAGTTTCTGGGAGTTTAACTCCATAAGAATAAATTGATAATAATAATACATTTTTTAAAGGAGTTTAACTCCCAAAAGTCAATTGGAGTACAACTCCCATTATAGGGGCTAAGCCCCCTATTTTCCGCTGGTGCCATGCGTCCAGCGAACGCGTGCCAAGCACGTGGGGCGCCGGCGCCTTCTCCCACGCGTCTTTTGGATGCCCTTTCCTTTTATTTTTTTTATATATATGTATATATATACACTCCACACTAAAAATACCTCACCCGTTAGAAAAAAATTCTAACGGGACGCTGCCCCGCAACCCGCAAGGGGGCTGCTAACCCCCTTGCCCCCAGCCCGCTATCCGGATAGCGGGACCCTCGTAAAAACTCCGGGCCCCCCGATATATCCAAAACCCCTTCAAAACACGACACTGCGCATTGAGTTCGCATGACCTGTTTGACCCGTCAATCGGAGGTTCTCTCACTCCAAAGGCGATGGGTAATTAACGGCAGCTTAGTCCGCGGCTGCCGGAGATTCAGATCTCCACAATCAATAAACCCCAGCCTACCCTAGGCAGGGGGAATCTGTAATGCGCTTAACAAGCGCGTGCGTATTCCCATCTCAATGGGGTGACGAGAAACACCCTACAGATTCTGGCACGCCCGGTGGGACGGATCTCTCCTCCCATATTTCGGGTTAAATATCCATGCGAACTCAATCAACATATACATTTATTGCATGTACTGAAATCATGCTTCTATTTGCAGGTTAACGACTTTGGACTGCAATTTTCGGACGCAACAAAATATTTCCAAGGATCATCTCAGCTCTCATCTCCTACACGATGAAGTTGGACGTCAGGACGGTCCTCCCGGCCAGTCTCGGGCGACAATGGGAGGAGCCGCCGCTACCATTCAGCTTTATTCTGTTCATGCCAGCTAATGTCATCCCATCTCTTCAAGCTCTGGTAACAGACAAACCGGCCTCGAAAGGCAAGAGACCAAATGTGGTGATCTTGAGGGCACCACTACCCAAACACAAGTCAGTGTTTGAACGACTTTCCTTGCCCCAGCTGGGGGCAAGGCCATCAACACCAAGAAAGCAACAAGGCATCTCGGGCAAGCTCCAGCGGTGCCCCTGACAACTGCTCAATTGGGTATCTTCTCTAAGCCTCTCGTTAATCGGCTCACGATGGCTTCCTGGATGACGGATGCCCGCCAAGCCCTCAAGATCGAGAAGCTAAGACAGAAAATGCTCAAATATAGAGCCAACAAAAGGGCCAGGACTCACGCTAGGCTGAACTTCATGAGATTCGAAGAACAGGTTACCCTGCTAATGATGAGGAAATGGATGGATATGTTGTCTACACTGTCTACATGGTGGACACGCGCAGCAAGAGCAAGGATGGGGCCACCACATCTCAAATCCAATCTGGTGTGAATATAGTTGTCAGTTCCTAAAACCAGCATCCTCTGGAGGATGGTGAAAATCCTCCCAGTGAGGCTGATAGGCAGAGAGATCGCTCGGTTCATGAGGAGTCGGGCTCGGAAAGCGAAGATGAGCCAATCTTCCGTCCTAAGAACGCAGAGCAGCAACTTCTATAAGAGTTCCGAAAACAGCTCAGAAGTAAAGACAAGGAGATGGCCAAACTTTACTCCAAAATTGACGACTTGACGAATGTCGTGATGCAGCTCACGGCCCAAGTTGCCTCTCAGCCGTCCAATCAAGCGCATGGTTCTGCTCATGAACTGGGAAACGGTGTTCCGAGGCAGCTAACGCCTGTTCCCTCAAATCCAAAGACGGGCGTGTTGAAGTCGAAAATTGCACCCAGTTGACCAAGTCAAAGTCAAAGTCAACTCCAAGCTAAGTGGGCCCATGCCCAGGTCGAGTCCGAACATGAAGCGGCCGGCCCTTCTCCATGCTGAAATAAAAAATCATGTAACAAATAATTTTGATATAATTTTTTGTGCATGAGTGTAAGCAAAATCGGCATAAAGCCAAATTTTTGTAAAGCCCATGAGTTATGTGCAAAATGAAATAGCACATGAGCCATGGGATGGGCAAAATGCCATTTTGTAAAGCCCAAGGGGCTATATGTAAATGTGTAAGCCTATATAAGACAATATGATGATGAATAAAGCATAGACTTTTTCATTCCCCTCAAAATCTAGGGTTTGTGCCTCTTTCCCCTTTCTGAAGGTTCTAAACCTTCTTTCTTTTAAATTAAATTAAGAGTTTTACTCTTTCTTTTCCAAAACTAAATAGTTTTTCACCACAAAACCCACAAGGGGAGCTTGGATCTCCCATCAGATCTCAAAAAGAAAAGACTTTTTAAAATCTCACATCTCTTGATCTTCAAGATCCTGCCAACAGAGGAGGAAGAAGGAGGCCCATCTCCGAAAACCCTATTTTGGGGAAGACCTAGGGCTCCAAAAAAGAACCCCTTTCATTAACTCCAAAACATCTTAGGAGTTTAACGCCACTCTAAATCCTCTTCTGGGATTTTAAATCCTATTTCTGGAGCTAAAAGCCCTTTTTTGTCGTCGGCGCCCAAGCGTCCGAGCGCTCAAGCGCCCACATGCCGGGCACGTGGTGCGCTAGCGCTCGAGCGCTCAAGCGCCCAGCGCCCACGTGCTGGGCACGTGATGCGCTAGTGCTCGAGCGCCTGGGGCTCAAGCGCCCAGCGCCTAAGCGCCCAGTGCTCGCGTGTCTAACACGCGAGGCGCTGCCCCCATCCTTTGGATGCCCTTTCCCTTATATATATATATGTATATATACATACACACACATACTCCACACTAAAAACACCTCCCCGTTAGAAAAAAAATTCTAACGGGGCGCTGTCTCGCACCCCGCAAGGGGGCTGCTAGCCCCTTTGGCCCCCAGCCCGCTATCCGGGTAGCGGGACCCCTATAAGAACTCTGCGGGGCTCCCGATATATCCAAAACTCCCTTTCAAAACACGACACACATACACAACACATTGAGTTCGCATGACCTATTTGACCCGTTAATCGGAGGTTCTCTAGCTCCAAATGCGAGGGGTAATTAACGGCAGCTTAGTCCGCGGCTGTCGGAGATTCGGATCCCCACAATCAATAAATCCCAGCCTACCCTAGGCAGGGGGAATCTGTAATGCGCCTGACAAGCGCGTGCGTATTCCCATCTCAATGGGGTGACGAAAAACACCCTACAGGGCGGACCGCATGAAAGCCAGTCGCATCCTATCTCGGCAAATGTCTTTGCTACCGATGACAGCAGCCTACTAACTCAAGATCAAATCATGGATTTGGTTGCCAACAAAGTTAAAATCTTGGTAGCCGAAGCGCAAAAAGATATCAGCAGTAGTGGGAGAACATATCCCGCTCAGTATAACCTGGTAGAGTTTCCTAGCGGCTATGTCATCCTTAAATTCGGAAGATTCGATGGAACGGGAAATGCGAATCAGCACATCGCCCACTTTAAAACCTCATGCGGGAATACTGGGGGCAATGATGCGCTTCTCCTCCGCCAGTTCGTTAATAACTTGACCGATGTTGCTTTCGACTGGTACGCGAGCATACCGGATGGCTCCGTTATAACTTTCGTCTAAATGGAATCTCTGTTTCGGCAGAGGTTCATGAGCGTCAGCGATAAGATCACCATTGCCGATCTCGTAAGGACCAAACCAAAAAACAACGAAAGCAACACGGATTTTATAACCCGATGGCGCAATCTTCCGTTAAATATGAACCGCCGATAGAGCATGACCAATCTGTCAGTCTCCTTGTCAGAAATCTCAACAATTGGATGGCCCCGTTTCTATGCACCGTAGGTCTCAAAATATTCCAAGAGCTGACCAGGAAAGTTCAGATATTGGAACGCTCAAAGCAGGAATGACTCCCAAAATAACAATAGGTCCTGGAGAAACCGAAAGGACGAAAATCGCAAAGGTGGACGTTCTCCACCGAAATACGGGGACGAAACCGCGTAGGTTCGTCTTGCCTGAATTTGGGGGCAGATGCTATTTGGTTTTATCCGTCCACCTCTCCGAAGATGCCAAGTTGATTTATGACACCGTATATCGGAGGTTTAGACGGATGCGGCCGTTGTAGCAGACTTCGTCAGATTCCCCCTCGTTTGAGGGGTATTTTGATTGTGGGGACACTCTTCCCTGCAGGCGCAATCCCCTGCAGTTAATTACGCTACCGCATCACGGCAACAACTTTTTCCTTCTCCAGATGGTCACTTCGTGTCGTGTGTGTTTGTTTTATTTTTGGTTGCCCGTGGATTGTATACGGAGACTAATTTATGTTGTCGCTCGTAGAGCGTGAATTAGTTCAAATCCGTATTTTCTTAGATTTGGTTTTGGGTTGGGTTTAAGGATCGTTAATCTCATTTGAGACTAAGATCAACTTAAACGTTTATTAAGGATACAACAACAACAACAACAACTGAGCCTTTTATCCCAAGCATATGGGGTAGGCTACATGAACCAACATGAGAATCACGCCGGGTCCAGCACATGAATCCTCTGTCTCCACTCACTTCTATCGAACAATATACTTTCATTGAGTCCTTTGGCAACCATATCGTTTCGTATCACCTCCATCCATGTTTTCTTCGGTCTCCCTTTTGCCCTTTTGCCATTACCCATATCGAGAATATCTATTCGTCGAACCGGTGCTTCCATAGGTCTGCGTCGCACATGACCAAACCATCTAAGCCGGTTTTCCCGCATCTTCTCCTCCACGGGTGCTACACCAACTTTTGCACGAATATCCTCATTTCGCACCTTGTTTTTTCTAGTGTTACCGCACATCCAACGAAGCATGCGCATCTCCGCTACGTGCATCTTCTGTGTATGATGCTTCTTAGGAGCCCAGCATTCTGTACCATATAATAAGGCAGGCCGAATAGCGCTCCGATAAAACTTCCCTTTCAATTTTAACGGAAAGTTACGATCACACAAAATCCCTGTTGCACTCCTCCATTTCAACCAACCAGCTTGGATCCTTTGATTAACATCACTATCGATCTCCCCATTCCTTTGGATGATGGAACCTAGATATCTAAACTGGTCGCTCGGTGATATCTCTTGCCCTTCCAATGTTATACCAATATGGTTTTGACTTCTCTGGCTACTAAATTTGCAGTGCATATATGCTGTCTTGGACCTGCTCAATCTGAATCCCCGAGATTCCAATGTTTGTCTCCATAATTCCAATTTTGCATTAACCCCTGCTTTCGTCTCATTTACTAGAACAATATCATCAGCGAATAGCATACACCAAGGGACCTCATCTTGGATAGTTTTAGTAAGCTCATCCATCACGATGGTAAACAGGAAAGGACTTAATGCAGATCCTTGATGTAAACCAAGGATCATTTAAACGTTTATTAAGGATACGTTAGCCTAATTTTAGACTAAAATCTACTTAACAAGATCATTTAGATCCAACAAAAGAGCATCTGGACTCTATTATTTTAGTTTAGGGACATTGCGGTCCATTGGGTTTATTGATTGTTGGGACCCGCCACCTCCCTGAAGACGTTGAAGAGTTACAACGACACATATCAGAGGTATGAGAAGATGTACCCTTGAACCAATGTCAGTTGAGAGATCTGTAGTTGGATTGATTTAAGGATCGTTAATCTCGTTTGAGATTAAGATCAACTTAAATGGTTGTTAAGAATACGTTAGTCTAATTTTAGACTAAGATTTACTTAACAGGGTTTTAGGATCATTTAGATCCAGCGAAAGAGCATTTGGGCTCTATCGTTTTAGTTTAAGAACGTTACGGTCCATAAGTTTAAGGACATCATAGTCCGTGGAGTTTAAGGACATCATAGTCCATAGTTTAGAGACATCATAGTCTAGTTTAGAGACATCATAGTCTGTAGGGTTTAGTTTAGGGACGTTGCGGTCCATAAGTTTAAGGACATCATAGTCCATGAGCTTAAAGATCTCATAGTCCATAGAGTTTAGTTTAGAGACGTTGCGGTCCGCAGTTAGTTTAAAGACGTTACGGTCTAATGGGGTGTAACCCTGGGTTTGGAAATGTACCAAAAAAATTTGTTGGTTGTCGGGACCTGCCACCTCTCTGAAGACGTTGAATAATTACAACGACATGTATCAAAGGTGTGGAGAGATGTACCCTTGAACCAAATGTCAGATTGAGAAGGAATGCGATAACATTACTTTGAATGCCATCTGAGATCAATTTTGAAAGACCTGAGTATAATTGATGCTCGGTTGAAAAAGAGTTTTGGTTTTGGGAGACTTAGCTAACTTGGGCTAAGGTTGGCCTAAAACACTAGCATATGTTCGGCGCTCACGTGCTCCTACGTGAGATCTTAAAGTATTGTTTAAATATTGAAGATCTGGAGCGCTCATGTGGGGTCACGTGAGGCGCTTGAAGTAGTATTAAACACTGAGAGTCTGAGGCGCTCACGTGAGGTCACGTGAGGTGCTTGAAGTAGTGTTAAACACTAAGAATTTAAGGCGCTCACGTGGGGTCACGTAAGGCGCTTGAAGTAGTGTTAAACACTAAGGATTTGAGGCGCTCACATGGGTCATATGAGGGCTTGAAATAGTGTTAAACACTAAGGATTTGAGGCGCTCACGTGGGGTCACGTGAGGCGCTTGAAGTAGTGTTAAACACTAAGGATTTGAGACGCTCACGTGGGGTTACGTGAGGCGCTTGAAGTAGTGTTAAACACTAAGGATTTGAGGCGCTCACGTGGGGTCACGTGAGGCGCTCGAATTTGGCGCTATTGCCTTTGATCTATTCTCTTTCTGCTTTATGAAAGCTAAGCACCGCTTAGGGGGTCACGTGGGATCGCGTGAGCCGATCTCAGTTTGTTCTCTTTTTGTTCAAGCACTAATCTTTTCTTTACGTGCATGGAGATCTTGAGTTTTGAGACGTTCGAGCCCCTTTTGTTTTATAAGAATTAAATTCTTCTATAGGGTTAAACCCTAATTTTATTAGAGAAATTAAATTTCTGTATGTTCTGATAAGAATTAAATTCTTTGAACTTAGTTCTTTCCTCTGGATTTGAATCTACATAACAGAATCTCCCCGATGAGAATTAAATTCTCAACTTGTGGGGAGATCTGCTTCTGCAGATCTCAACTAGAGGAAGAACTAAGTTCTTTTCAGAAGAGTTAAACTCTTGGTTTGAGAATTAAATTCTCTTTTGTTTTGTGAGAGCTTATGGGATGATCTCTCCTTCTCTTAAAGTTTTTTTTTCTTCTTTGAAGAGATCTTCCTCTCTGTGGAGAATTAAATTCTCTTTTCTCTCTTTTTTTGGCTTTCAAGGGGGTTCTTCTCTCTCCTTCCTTCCGTGTCTCGTCCTCCCTTTTTTCTTTTTTCTTCTTGGCTCCTATTTATAGGAGAAAAAAAGAATCAGTTTGTTCAGCCAATCTCTCATTGAGAGATTTTGATTGATTTTATAACCAACATGATCTTTTAAATCACTCGATGAATTTTATTCACCGTTGGATTTTTAATCCAAAAACTTCTTTTCAACAGAAGATATCTTGTTTGTTGTTCTTAACAAGATTAGGAAGATATTTCCCTGTACAGAATTTTTTTGTAAATTGGTGATCTTTTAATGACCATTGGATTGTTAATCCAACGACGTTCTGTTTTACAGAGCGCAATCTTTCTTGTTTGGAAAGATCTAGGGAAATATTTTTCCAATTAGGGCTTTTGATTCCTTTTAATTAGAATTAATTCTATTAGTTCAGGGGGCTTAGGAGCCCATCACGTGTTGGCACGTGACCTCACCAATTAAGCGTAAAGCTCCTTAATTAGAATTTAATTCTATTAATCAGAGGGCTCAGGAGCCCATCACGTGTTGGCATGTGACCTCATCAATTAAGCATAAAGCTTCTAATCAGAATTTAATTCTATTAGTTCAGAGGGCTCAGGAACCCATCACGTGTTGGCACGTGACCTCACCAATTAAGTATCTCCAATTGTTTATTTCATTCAGCGCCTATAGACTTTGCCTATAAAAAGTCACGTGTCTGCACGTGAGACCCGATCACGTGTGGGCACGTGATTTTCCACTTGAGAGCTTTCCTTATTGCTTTATTCATATGTTTTATTCAGTTCCCATGAGAGAACAAAATGCCCCCACAGCGTTGTTCTCACGTGTTTGCACATGAGTGCAACGTTGTCACCTTTATGGCCGTTAGATCTGCTTAGGGAACGGGGAAGATGAACCGTTTCCTATCATGTCTTATAAATGCATATGTCTCATTCTTGAGGCAGCCACTGTTTCGCTCATCTTCATTTTTCTTCATCCTCTTCGAGAATTTAATTCTCCTCCCCAGAGCTTAGTTCTCTGTCATTGTAATTCCAGAGTTTAACTGTGTCAACAAGAAACCCTTTTTTTAGGTAAGGACTCTCTGCTCATAAAAAAAACTCTTTCTGAACAAAAATTTCTGGATTTTAAATCCACCATGAGAGCTTTGCTCACTTCAAAGACCCATTCGCTTAGGGATCCAAAAATGTGATTTTTGATTAGTAAACCTCCATATCTCGAACATTCACCTCTGTTTTTTTAGGGATTCATGAGATTTTGTTTCTCATATAAGTTTTTCTTTTGTGAGTTCCTGGAATTTAATTCCATCATGTAAAGGGAATTTAATTCCTAAGACGGAGAGCTTAGCTCTGAAAGATCAGGAGGATTCCTTGGGAATTTTATTCCTTGGTGTTCTTGATAATCTTTTCATAGGGTTTTCCCCTCGTTCGCGCAGATTTTTAATTTTGTTAGGTGTCTTATCAGAGGTTGTTTTTTCAAGAGTTGTTTGAATTCCAATGTCTGTTTAACGAGGATCCTTTTTACTCTCACAATGATTGCTCTGTCACATCATTAGTGAGCCGCCATATTGATTTTGTGGGGTCTATGTGTTTCGTAGACAGTGACCCCGCAAAACAGACATCCTGTTTTATTATTATTATATATATATATATGTGCATGGGTTTTATTAATAGCTTCCTCTTTTCCTTATTCCAAGCACAATGGATTCTCTTCCTTATTTCCCTTACATCCGTTCAGACGCCGCTTTTCCACAATCGCCGTCAGATGAGGAGGCAATGGCGATGATCAGAGCTCATGATAAAGATCGGACAAATTTGCTCTTATGGGGAACTTGGTACAGTCACATCATCCGGGGTCGCCGAAGTTTTATTTGTGGGGAGCCGGTGGAACCTCTTCGCCATATACTGCCGATGGAACGCCTACAGACTGCTTACGCTGTGGAAGTGACCAATTGGATTCTTTCGGGCCGGCTGGAGCCTTCTACTTCTGGGATACCTAACCAGCCCCTACCTGCTATAGACATCTTGGGGCGTCGGATTTGCCAAGGTGAAGCTCGACCTTGGGGGCAAGTCTATAAAGTGGGTATCACCCCCCGGCACCCCGTGGGCTACCTTATTTGGGCTCGTTATATTCTTTCTGCCCACCGCGCAAGGCTGCAGAAGGTCGGACTATATCAGGCAGTGTATGCATTGCTCTTTCATTACCATGCTCCTCACGTCTGGTGGATCAAAGCCTTCTTAAACCAGTGGAATCTGCCCATCAATACCTTCCTGCTAGGGGATCGAGAGGTGTTCATCTCATTGGATGAATTCCGTGAGATTTCAGGACTGCCCATTAGGGGGAGCATTACGAGGAACTGCTGCCTCCTGATGAATATATTTTCTCCACCATGCCGGCTGTGCTTGATGGTCTGACAGCCGAAACCGTCGTCCGTCATAAGTACCCCAGACTGATCAAGGCCTTGGGTATTTTCGACAGATTGTTTGCGAAGTCAGAAGGGCATGGTGTCACTTTCGAAAGCTTTATCGCCTGTTTCATTCGGGGAGATATTTTATCCAAGGAAGCCCCGAAGTTTGCGAGTATCGATGACACTTTTAGGTTTGGTTTGGATAGGCTGCCGGTTAAAGCAGAAGATCTACCACAGTTTTACATCTCGATCTTGTCAGTCGTTCCTTTTGGTTCGATTGCGGCTCCCGACATGGATGAAGAGACTTTCTTTGTCGGTTTTATCATCCTTTGGCCCAGTTGGTTTGTGATACCGTCACACTGACGCTTCATGAGAGCTTCCGTTTTCTATCCCGCCTATCGTGTAGCTGAAGGGGCAAAGTTGGCCGTCGGCATCACGGGACTATCGCATCTTTATCACGGGTTTAGTGTTGCGGCTAACACTTCGACTCCAGGTATAGATGTTGTGAATCTCCCCCTTCATTACTTCACATCTTGGATCGAAATGCATGTGCTGGGGGCATTCGCGGCACATCAACGGCTGAACTTCTATAACTCCTACACCTTCCCTCGAGTTATGAGATTGGTGGATGCCTCCGCTCCCGATCCGACTCAATTAGGGGCCCTCAGTGTTCTGCTCAATACATATACCCATGAGGGAGGAATGGTGTTTGTTGATCGCGTTCTTTCTGCTCCAGCGGGGCCTGCCTAGCAGCTATTCGACTTGTCGAAAGGGGGAGCACCCCTCTTTAAAGTCTAGAGAGATCATGCATCTATACTCAATTAGGCCGGGTGTTCCACCAGAATGATACGGCTCTCCTTATGCGGTATAATCCGCACCGCTTTGCCCGGCAACTGGGCTATAATCAGGGCGTCCCCTTCGAAGCGTTCTTGGTTGAGCCTACTTCATCGTTGGGAGTTATTCGCGACGTTATTTATCATTTTATGCGGCTGAATACTGGTTCCGTGTTCATGATCCCAGAACCTGACTATCTTCCCAGGTCTGTGGGCTCCTTTGTGGGCTGGTATCGCCACCGGGTTGGTCCTATCATTGCTGAGGAAATGCGAGTACTCTTCGAATATAAGACTCTTGCCCCAACTCAAGCTGCTAGCATTCCGTTGCGACCGCAGTCAGCCGTTCGCCCTCTTTTGAGGCATGGTGGTGCGGTCCTCATCTCGCAGGCCGTAGAAGCCGGGTCGATTCCTCCCACTGCAGGGATGCCGATGCGTACTAGAGCTCGAGCAAAGGCTTCCGCCGAGGCGCCATCGGTCCCTCCATTAGTGGCGACGTTATCAGCAGGGGTGTCGCCAAAAGGGGACAGTGGAGGCGAAGTGGGTCAACATCGCGCCAAAGCGCCGAAAGGAAGGAAGCGATTATCTTCCAGCATTAATTCTGGGTCGAAGAGGAGAAAGAAGACGGTCACCGGTCTGCTTGACCTTTTGGTGGAATCCGAGCCTATTGTTCAAGACGAACCAATATCTATACAAGAGCCGGATGATGGTCTTCTCTTTCCGGGTTCATCTGCCGAGGAAGCCGCACAATTGGCTGAGGCTATAAGGTGTTCCCAGGATGAAACCGAGAACGTGCGCGTCCCGAAGAGTTCTTATCCTATCGTCATATTCTACGAAGATCCTACATCAATACGACGAATATTTATAGGTCCTCTGGAAAAGGGAGGCGAGATAGCTCTCAAGCAGCCTATCTCAGCCGCTTCCGAAGATGACTTGTCATTGTGGACCAGCGGCTATGAATCTACACTTGAACCCCGACGAGCATACTTTCTCAGGAAGGAACGTCGGTTTGAAAAAGCCATACTAGAGCCATCTTGGCGTATCGGTATGTATGTTTTCTGTTTTTTTCCTTTGGCAAGTAATTTGTATCGCTTTTTATGTTTTCTTATCTTCGTAATACTTTGCAAGGACTTCGGCAACGACAGAGAATCTGAGTTCGAGTTGCGTCCTGACTGTGGACTCTGTAAATGTCCCCGATGAGGCACTAGTAGGTGCATAGGAGGTCGTCATGGCTGCTATTCCTGCTGTAGAGCTTCCATTGGTGGCTTCTGTTCTCCCGGTGCTTGCTCTCCCAGAAGAGGCATCCTTATTGGCCGCAAATTTAATGGATCTTTCTGGTGACGGCCCGGAGATTGTGGAACAGATAGTCGAGACCGTCGTCCCTTCATTGGAGCCTGAAGCGGTGGCCGCTGCCTCTCAACTGGAAGCTGTTACACCAGTCCACGTCTCCGGTGATGTGCCTGAGGGTACGGAAGAGACTGCCGAAGCTGCTATCCTTCCAGTTCAAAGAGGGAGGAGCATCGAAGGTAGTCTTCTATATTTTGTTTTAATGATCTCTTCATTATCTGAATCTTTCTGTGTTTTCAGAATTACGAGGATTGGCGGTGTTCATCGCGAATCTATCCCCCAGAAAGTCTTTCCAGCTTCTGCTCGAGATAGCCGCTCCGCAGGCAATATCCCCGCAACGCATCGTCCTCTCTTCCGGGTAAGGTTAGTGTTATTTGACCCCTTCATTGCATTATCATTATTTCGTATAACGATGCTAATACCTTCTGTAGTTCTGGAAGCCGACGACGAAATTGAGATCCTCGACGGGCCTGAGGATCTTTTAAACCCTCCTTGCATGAATGTGGGTAAGTAAAGTTTTGACGTTGTTCCATCTATTCTTTGCTTGCAAATCTCGCTGATTGTTTATGAATCTTGACAGCTTTGCCCGTTCTTATCCCGCTGGAATCACGCATCATTATTCCACCCGACCCTTATGCCCGGTGCGCATCTGAACGGATGGCGAAGCAAAGCCTTCACTCCTTGTCGGCTCTTATCGAAGATCTTCGTGCTGGTAGTTCGATCACAGCCGAAGAATTCGCTGCTGAAGCCAACATTTTTTGCCCTTTCTCGCCACTTACCATGATGAAACATTGGTGCATGGCTGGGTTGAGTTTTGTCGTCGAGTGGAGGCTTGCTTACATGGTCTTGAGTGCACGCGCCTTCCTTCAGAGGTCGTGGCTGCAAAGACGAGCTTGCGGGGGCTGGTTGAGCGGTGCGCCGCAAATCTGCAGTCATGTGAGAAGAGGCTCAACCGAAATTTTTTGGAGAAGGAGCTAGCTTCAAATGCTTTGGGGGAACTTCAAGCCGAACTCACGGCTAAAACCACTCGTGCGTATGAACTTTAGCGGGTGCTTCAAGAAGCTATCAGGGAGGTGGTAGCCATTGACAAAGCCGTTATTTTTACTCGCGAGATGGTTGAAGCTCACAAAGTCGCTGAAAAGGAGCTTGAAAGTCGGCTCACCTCGTATCAGGCTCAACAGTCTCAGGCGGAGACCCGTCTCATAGCAATAACAAAACATGAAGCCGAGACCCAGCGGAAGAAAGATGAACTGACGAATTTATTAAATCGTCCGCCGGCTTAGAAAAAATATATATGTTTCTTTTTATTCTCCTTTTGTACTTACTCCGGAATGAGAGTATTTTTTGATTCTTTTATAGGTTGTACTTTGTATTCATTTTGATTCATGAATAAAAAACATATTTTGTTTCATATTGGTGTGTCCCTTTTAGCAAATGCATCTTGTAGATAATCTATTTTGATCTCCTTGCAGGACAACGATAGCTTAGGAGTCAGGTTCAGATCTGCCACCTAAGGCTTTCCAACTTTATGAGCCGTGAGGGTCTCATAAAGATTTTTCTACCTACGAGTCGAGAGGATCTCGTAGGTGTATTTTCTTCTTAGGAATCGTGAGGGTTCCTAAGTGTGCTTTCTCTTGAGAGTCGTAAGGATCTCACTAGAGAATTTTTCGCTTACAAGTCGAGAGGACTCGTAAGTGGTTGTTTCCCTCCTTGTCGATGTTCGGTTTCGGAGAGTGTGGCCCGTGAATAGTATGCAAGCGCCCATCTTAGACTGACTTGCATGGCCCCAGTGCTTAGGAAACAGGTTTTTAATATCCACTGTCTAAGGCTTTTCCCTACGAGTCAAGACGAATCGAGAAGTTCTCGCAAGGACACTAATTTCCTCACGAGTCGAGACGAATCGAGAAGTTCTCGCAAGAATGTCCTAACGTCACAGTTAACCTCTGCTCTTTACGACAGAGGTCCGTTAGGGTCTGTGGTACTAGGGTTTTGTCCATCGTACCATCGCGTTGGCTGATGTATTCCTCAATAGGCAATTTTGCTGTTCGAGTAGCCTCACGACTGTCGTGTCTCTGATCCCTTCAGGGGCTGGACAAGACGTCTTCAAGCAATCTTCCAGGTAGTATTGCCGTCGAAAGAGCAAGCGTTAGGAATATTCTATGTCGCTTTTTACTTGAGATTAGGCTCAGTTTGGGAGCCCCGATGAGTCATAACCACTCCGCGCTGGTGTGGGATGATCTCCGATAGTCTTTCAGGTTTTATTTGAGTTTCCGTAAAGACCCTGAAATTAGGGATTTTCCTTTGCTTCGTTTGCTGGCATTGCGTCTACTGTAACGAGACGAATGTCGCGGTTGTCTCTAGGTTGCGTGTGAACCGTCGAAACTTGGAACTAGGGATTTTGCCATGACTCCGTTGTTTTGACCCTGGGATCAGTTGTTGACGTTGCATCTGCATCCTGCTGGAGTTGAGAAAGAACGCCGCTGTTGATCTCTAGGTTGCCTGTGAACCGTCGGGTTTTGGAACTAGGGACTCTGCCATGGCTCCGAGGTAGTCTCTAGGTTGTCTGTGAACCGTCGAGATTTGGAGCTAGGGGTATGCCGTGGCTCCATTTGTTGATGTCGCGTTTGCATCCTGCTAGAGGAAGAACGCTGTTGGTGATTTCTAGGCCGTAGATGTTGCCGTCGAGACTTGGAATTAGGGACTCTGCCATGGCTCCGAAGTAGTCTCTAGGTTGTCTGTGAACCGTCGAGATTTGGAGCTAGGGGTATGCCGTGGCTCCATTTGTTGATGTCACGTCTGCATCCTGCTGGAGGAAGAACGCCGTTGTTGATCTCTAGGCTATAGATGTTGCTGTTGAGATCTGACTTTCCCTTTGACAGAGTTCGTTTGGGACATATAATTCCCTTTTCGTTTTTGCCCATAGATTGTATACAGGGGTCAGTATGGAGTTACCTGCAGGACAAATGTTTCATTATCTTAGATTTAGCTAGAGATCTACTTGGTGAGTCGAGAGGTGGTGCTCCACCATCTAAGGACATATCATGGTGGAATGAAGATGTAAAGGCTGCTATTAAAATTAAAAGGGATTCTTATAAAGATTTGAAGAAAAGTAGAGATGTGGAGAGATTTGAGAAGTACAAAACGGCTAAAAAGGAAGTTAAGAAAGCTGTTCGGGAAGCTAAATCTAAGGTCTACAAGGAGGTGTATGAGAAATTAGACACTAAAGAGGCTGCAAATGATATATACCGGATTGCTCGAATGCGGGAAAAGAAGACTAGAGACTTATGTGCGGTCAAGTGTGTCAAAAATGAAAATCAGAAGGTTTTAGTTCGAGATGAGGATATCAAGGAAAGATGGAGAGATTATTTTGACAAATTGTTCAATGAGAGCTTTACTAAGAATTTGGATGGACTTGTCATTCAATCTCAAGATATAAATCGTGATTTCATGCGTAAAATAAGACTTTCTGAGGTTAAAGAAGCTTTGAACAGAATGGGTTTAAGAAAAGCGGTTGGTCCTGACGGGATTCCTATCGAGATTTGGAGATGCTTAAGAGAAATAGGCGTTAAATGGCTGACAGATCTGTTTAATAAGATTTGGCAGACAAAAAAGATGCCAAATGAATGGAGAAAAAGTATCCTTGTACCTATCTACAAGAATAAAGGTGACATTCAAAGTTGCTCAAACTACCGTGGAATAAAACTGATGTATCACACTATGAAACTTTGGGAGAGAGTGATTGAACTCAGGCTAAGGAAGGATATTAAGATAACAGAGAACCAATTTGGGTTCATGCCTGGACGATCGACGACAGAGGCGATTCATTTGCTTCGTCAACTTGTCGAGCGCTTTCTAGAGAGGAGAAGAGATTTGCATATGATATTTATTGATTTAGAAAAAGCATACGATAAGGTACCTAGAGAGGTATTATGGGGGACAATGATGAAGAAGGGGGTCCCCGTCAAGTATATTGACATAATCAAGGATATGTACGACGGAGTAGTGGCAAATGTCAGAACTTGCGGCGGCTTAACAAGTGATTTTCCGATTACTATTGGTTTACATCAAGGATCTGCATTAAGTCCATTCCTGTTTACCATCGTGATGTATGAGCTTACTAGAACTATCCAAGATGAGGTCCCTTGGTGTATGCTATTCGCTGATGATATTGTTCTAGTAAATGAGACGAAAGCAGGGGTTAATGCCAAATTGGAATTATGGAGGCAAACATTGGAATCTCGGGGATTCAGATTGAGCAGGTCCAAGACAGCATATATGCACTGCAAATTTAGTAGCCAGAGAAATCAAAACCATATTGGTATAACATTGGAAGGGCAAGAGATATCACCGAGCGACCAGTTTAGATATCTAGGTTCCATCATCCAAACGAATGGGGAGATCGATAGTGATGTTAATCAAAGGATCCAAGCTGGTTGGTTGAAATGGAGGAGTGCAACAGGGATTTTGTGTGATCGTAACTTTCCGTTAAAATTGAAAGGGAAGTTTTATCGGAGCGCTATTCGGCCTGCCTTATTATATGGTACAGAATGCTGGGCTCCTAAGAAGCATCATACACAGAAGATGCACGTAGCGGAGATGCGCATGCTTCGTTGGATGTGCGGTAACACTAGAAAAGATAAGGTGCGAAATGAGGATATTCGTGCAAAAGTTGGTGTAGCACCCGTGGAGGAGAAGATGCGGGAAAACCGGCTAAGATGGTTTGGTCATGTGCGACGCAGACCTATGGAAGCACCGGTTCGACGAATAGATACTCTCGATATGGGCAATGGCAAAAGGGCAAAAGGGAGACCGAAGAAAACATGGATGGAGGTGATACGGAACGATATGGTTGCCAAAGGACTCAATGAAAGTATATTGTTCGATAGAAGTGAGTGGAGACAGAGGATTCATGTGCTGGACCCGGCGTGATTCTCATGTTGGTTCATGTAGCCTACCCCATATGCTTGGGATAAAAGGCTCAGTTGTTGTTGTTGTTGTTGATGCTCTATCATTTCAGCTTTTCGTATCGCGAAAGTCGCGATTGCCCAATTTTTTCGGCTATTTTTCGTGGTGCCCAATTGTTTCGGCTATTTTTTTCTTTTTACTCGCTGCTTTTTATTACGAGTTGCCCAATCATTTTGGCTATTTTTATATGCATATATTTTACTTGCTGATTTTGTTGCAAGTTACTCTATCATTTCGGCTATTTCATATGAATTTATGGCTCACTAATTTCTTGCTGTGAGTATGAGACTTGGGATCTGATACCGATTTAGGCAACAACACCGCTACAACTGGGATATTGCCAGGAGCGAATCATCATTTGCCTTTGTCGGTTTAAACAAAGGTGGCTTAGTAGACCGGGTTAAGATCCTGTCAACTAGGCTTTTGACTTCATGAGCCGTAAGGGTCTCATAAAGATATTTCTCCCTACAAGTCGTGAGGATCTTGTAGGTGCGTTTTCTCCTTAAGAATCGTGAGGATTCCCAAGTGTATGTTCTCTTATAAGTCATAAGGATCTTACAAGAGTGTTTTCTCCTTGTAAATCGAAAGGACTTACAAGTGTCATTCACCAAATGAGGACATTTCACGTCATCGGTGGAACTTGGTGGGGAAATGATTATTTACGCCCGTGGATTGTATACAAGGGTCAATATTGAACCGCTTGTAGGGCAATCTGTGGATTGTGATGGTTTAAGAACAGGTTCAGATCCCTATGCTTAAGGCTTTAGAATCCTACGAGCCGTGAGGGTCTCATAAGCGAATTCTCCTTACGAGTCGTGAGGATCTCGTAAGTGTAATTTCTTCTTAGGAATCGTGGGGATCCCTCAGTGTGTCGTTCCTTTGTGAGTCGTAAGGATCTCACGCAGGTATTTTCTCCTTACAGGGTCGAGAGGACCTTGCAAGTGTGCATGAATTTTTTTTACGAGCCTGCGGCCTTTCGGGTTTTCACAAACTCGCCGGTAGACCTGCTGTTTTTACTCACGGAGCCCTTTCAGATTTTCATCCGTGCCCATTTTGCTTATGGACGTACCGTTTTTTTTGTTTTTTTGTCAGCCTTAGGATGCTGCGTTTCGTAGTAGTTTATAGACGTTTCGGTCAAGCGTAGTATTTTTTCAAGAACCGACTGTTTATTGGTCTAAAGGGTCTTTCGCCATGCATATCCATGAGCAAGTAAGCCCTACCTTGGTAGACCTTGTCTATAAAATACGGGCCCTCATAGTTTGGCTCGAATTCCCCCCGTTTGGCACGATTGGGGATCATAGGTCTCTTTATGACTAGCACGAGTTCACCTTGACGGAATGTTCTCGGCCTAGTCAATCTTTCATACGGGCGCGTCATCCTTGCTTTGTAAGCCTCCAGGTTTTGCTGCGCCATGAGCCGGGTTTCGTCAAGGGCGTCGAGCTCCTCCAGCTGAAGATGAGCGTTCTCTTCTTCTGTTAGCTCGTAATGAACCGCCACTCGTAAAGATGGTAGCTCTATCTCCAAGGGGAGTACTGCTTCTGTGCCGAATTCCAATGCATACAGCATTGTATTCGTGGCCGTTTTGAACGTGGTCCGATACGCCCAGAGAGCTTCATGCAGTCTCTCGTGCCAGTCCTTTTTGTTTTTGGACACCGTCTTCTTTATGATCTTCGTCAAGGTCTTGTTGAAAGCCTCAGCCAGACCGTTAGCTCGGGGATTATAGACCGAAGAGTATCTCCAGTCTATGTTATGTTGTGCGAAACGACTGATTTTGTGGCTTTTGTAGGCTGGTCCGTTATCGGAGATAATCCGTCGCGGAGTGCCGAACCGATAGATGACGTGCGTCTTGAAGAAATGGAAAATATTCTCCGTCTTCACTTCTCTTAGCGGTACGGCTTCTGCCCACTTAGAGAAGTAATCGGTTGTCGCCAATATGAACCGATGTTCTCTGGACGATACTGGTTCGATGGGCCCGATTATGTCAGTTCCCCACATTTCGAACGGCCAGCTAGCCACCGTTGGGTGTAGCGGATTCGGATGCTGGTGGATGAAATCCCCGTGAATCTGGCACGAGTGGCACTGCTTCGCGTATTCGAGGCAGTCTTGAATCATCGTGGACCAATAGTAACCCATTATTTTGATCTTTAGCTTCATCTTTGGGCCGGCTTGATGAGATCCGCAGAGTCCGTCGTGAGTTTCTTGGACGACTTTCCCCGCTTCTTCCGGTCTCAGGCATCTTAGCTACAGGGAGTCGAACGATCTCTTATACAGAGTGTCATTGACAAAGGCGAAGGACAGAGCTCGTTTCATGAGCTGATGTCTTGAGAACGCATCTTCAGGTGTTCGACGGGATTTGAAGTACTCTATAAAGACTTCTCTCCAATCCTTAGCCTTTTCTTGGTCTTTTATTTGAAGGGTCGTCTGCTTGGTCGCTCCCTTTTCTTTGGACGACTCTGGAGATATTTCTGCCGGTGCAAGAACCCGACGACTTTGCACAACGATCCTTACGTTATCGAGGTTTTCGTCAGCCAGTTCTTTAGCGATTTTGGTTAATGCATCTGCTTTGCTATTTTCCGCACGCGGTATGCTTTCCAGGGCGTACGAGGGAATTTGAGTCGGCAATTGTTGCACTCTCTCACCGTACCTTACCAACTCTGGTTTGCACGTTTGATAGTCGCCGTTTACTTGGCTAACGACCAGTTGGGAGTCTCCGTATATGATGAGGTCTTCGATTTTCATGTCGACAGCGATTTCAAGACCTGCTATCAAAGCTTCATATTCAGCTTCATTGTTCGTCCTCGGCTCTGTTAAGGAAAAAGCGAAGCGCATTATCCCTCTTTGTAGAGTCACGAGGATGAGGCCTATCCCAGATTTGATTATGGGGGAGTTGTGCTTTCGCTTCTTCATGGAAGATGCTCCATCGAAGTAGAGTTCCCATCGGGTATCACTCCCTTCTTTTTCCTTGTTGATCGTGTCAAACGCGCGCTCGTCTGGCAATTCGCAAATTAAAGGTGAATTGGCAGGTATCGGCTGTTCAGCAAGGAAGTCGGCGATGACATGTCATTTCACTGCCTTGAGAGGACGGTTTGTTATCGAGAACTCCATCAAGAGGAGTGCCCATTTAGCGAGTCGTCCCGTTAGTATGGCTCTTGTCATCAAATATTTTAGAGGATCCACTTTTGATATGAGGTGGACCTCATGCGCCAATGTGTAGTGTCTGAGCTTAGTTATCGCGAAGATTAACGTCAGGCAGTGTTTTTCAATGGGGGAGTAATTGTTTTCTGCCTCCAGGAGAACTCGACTCAAATAGTAGAGGGCTCTTTCCTTCCCTTGGTCATTCTCCTGTGCCCATAGCACGCCTAAAGAACCTTTAAGGGCTGTGTGTACAGGATCAGAGGCTTTCCCTTGACTGGGGCAGTCAGTACTGGCGGGTTCTGCAAGTATTGCTTGATTTCGTCTAGTGCGCTTTGGCATTTGGGATCCCAGACGAACGGAGTTCCTTTCTTCATTAGATGACTGTAGGGGCGACACTTGCCGGAGAGGTTAGCTATGAACCGTCGGATATACGCGAGCTTTCCTTGGAGAGACCGCAGTTGTTTCAGAGTCCTTGGCGGAGGCATTTCCATAATCGTCTTGATCTTTGATGGGTCTATTTCGATGTCCCGGTGTCGTATGATGAACCCTAAAAATTTGCTTGAGGAAATTCCGAATGCGCATTTGAGAGGGTTCATCTTCAGGTTGTATTTCCGAAGACGTTGGAACACTATCTTCAGATGCTCCTAATACTCCTCGTGCGATTTGCTTTTTACCACGAGGTCGTCAATATAGCACTCGACTATTTCGTGTATGAGGTCATCGAAAATCTTTGTCATGGTCCTCTGATAGGTGGCGCCAGCGTTCTTCAGACCGAAAGGCATCACTTTGTAGCAGAATATGCCCAAAGGGGTCCGGAAAGCGGTATGCCTCTGATTTTTGGGATGCATGTTTATTTGATTGTACCCTGATGAGTCGTCCATGAAGGATAAAACTTCGTGAGTGGACGTGTTGTCTATCATCAGCTCAGTAACCGGTACGGGGAAGTCATCTTTCGGACAAGCTTTGTTGAGGTTCCGAAAGTCCACGTTGGTGCGCATCGTCCCATTCTTCTTCATCACTGGGACGATGTTGGCAATCCAATCGGGGTATTGAACTTCTTGGATGAAGCGGAGTCGATTAGCTTCTTGACTTCGGCGTTGATGCTCATTTCAAGTTCGAGCCGCATTCTTCTTGGTGCTTGTTTGATTGGCTTGATGTCCGGAGATACCGCCAATTTGTGCATAACTACTTCCGGATCTAGTCCCGGCATTTCGGAATAGTTCCACGCGAAACAGTTTTTATACTGCATGAGCATGTCTTTGAGCGTAACCACCTTTTCTTCAGACAACAGCTCACTGACGAACGTTGGCCGTGGGTCGTTTGCCGCCCCCAAGTCAATTTTTCTGATGTTATCTGCAGTAGTATGCATCCCATCTTCTTGCTCTTTTGATGCCGGTGGAAACTCTCAGATCACTTCGCCATCATCGTTTTCAAAGCACCATGAGAGGTCATCCATATTCTCGGGCACTCCTTTTGTCAACGTTATTACGTGACAAGTGCGAGATCGTTTCCAAGACCGATGTTGATCTGGTTCTACTCTCGCTGCATACGTGGTTTTCGATTCATGCTTCTGTGGCGGGGTTACCCTCCAACTGCTGGATAAAGCGAACCTGCCGAGTTGATACTGGTCTTCGACCCAGTTTTTGAAGGTGAAGTAGTCTTCGAGAGGATGTCCTATCGCTCGGTGATACGAGCAATAATTTGGGTGATGAACCTCGTTTCCTTGGTCGGGGTGTTTGGACTCTGGGAGTGTAATCATTTGATGTTTTATGACAAGATCGAATATCTTTCTTGTCTTGTCTTGGGGAAAAGAATATGCTCGACCCATCTTCTTTATCAGCGATGGATTCCAGCCGCCCAATTCTTGATCGTGTGGCTTCTTGGACCCGCTTTGCTGTTGTCGAACGTTTTTTCCGTTCTTCAACTTGTTTTTGCTTTTGCGTCGGGTCTTTTGTACGACGGGCTGGCGACGAAGAGCATCGTCATTCTCCGTAGCCTGTTGAAGGAGGCGCTGCGTCCCGGTTTTCTCGTAAATGGCCATTTCGCGGCCATGGTCATCCCGGACCTTTTGACCCGCTTCCCTTATTAGCTTGTGCATCTGTTTTCCGAACGACGGACTTGGCACTTTCATGGCGGGACCTCGTTTTAGTTCAGGGTTAGCATCCTCTAACAGAGCGTCTCCTTCTTCATCGAAGTCATGTATGAGGTAGCAGCCATGGAATCGCTCCCGTTTCTTGGATCGGATATATCCAACCCCGATCGCTTCCATCTTTCCGTTGGGCAATTTTCGCCGATTACCGGGAACGTTCCAGATCTTGTTGTAGAACTGAGCTTGTCGTGCGGTCTGCTTAAAGTGTCACGCCCCGCTTCCCAGAGTGCGCAAGATTTGGGCACGTGACACAGCCAACCATGCTACCTGTGGGTAGGAAGTATCCATCCACAGTCACATTACGGTTGTAAGGTTATCAAGAACAAGATAAAAGCTAATCTAATACATGTCCAAATCCATAATAACAAGAATCAATAAACAATAAGTGCGGAAGCTAATGATCCAATACAATGAATAAACAGTACGTCCCATAATGCGGGCTCACATCTGGAAATGAAATGAAAATAAATAAACTAAACTCTAAGGACTCACTGTTCAGCCTGCTGGCTGAAGTACTCCTGCTCGGTCGTCGACAATGGTACGGAATCTGGGCCATGCAAAACCCAGACGTCAGCGCGTCATAACATCAAGTATATAGTATAAACATGGTAATAAGCAATGCAAGTATGCACATGAATAAAGCAGTAATAAGAAATAACAAGCAGGGTAATGTGCAATGGTGACTAAACTGTCCTATCAGGTTTTCTACTCTATAGTCTTTGAAACCAATTGATGAATCGTCGATGTAACTCAATAGTATCCCGTGCGTGCCCGGGACCACGGTCATGACCCCCGGGGCTGAATCCGAGACGTGCCGCTAAGCAGTAAAAGGTAGTAGGATGGACGAGTGATGTCAGCATCAACACTCCGGAGCTGGCCAAGCCCGTAAGACTGATCAGAACAATGTATCGAACTGTTGAGTTACAAGTCGGTTTCACCTTTGATTTCCCCATACCCCCAAACTATGTATGTCAGGTCAGGTATTCAGTAGTCAAGGACTAATGCCAACACAAAATCAAGTGAAAGTAGGTCTGTCTGGATCGACAGCAGGAATGGTCAGGTTTGTCGACATTAGGCATGAAATCATGAAACAAGTAATGTCATGGTACAACAGGATGAGTCGGTATGTATGTATATGTCAGGTGTAGCAGGGTCAGGCTAATATGTAGTGCAATCGGGTAAGTGCTCACAACAGGTATACAATCAAGTAATGAACAGTAGCAGGAAACAGTAAATAACAATAATATTCCAAATAACCACAGTGATGTTTGTATTCTCTTATTAACAGGTTCAAGCACCTTTAGGGTGCAATAGCCACAAGGTGATTCAATATCCACAATCATGAAGTAATGAAACTGCAGGAATTTACATTAAGTATAATAATTGTTTCGTGAATGATTTAACAGTTTAAGCAGATATGATTCAGTCGTTTTATTTAGTTGAAATATGGATTGATGTGGGTTGGTTAATTACGAGGAACTGTTGTAACGATTCCATTATAAAGATAACTGCAATAATATGATATCAATTGCCATCATTAAGTTGTGGTATTAATTAGTATGAATTCAATTGCGTGGCAAGACTAGATCTCGCACGCTAGCATGTTAGAGCAAGTATTCAGATACTTGCCTCGGCGGTTCTGCAATCTGGAACACGGATGCGATGTCGGCAAAACACGATATGATAGCACGGGCCACGGATCGAGTCCCAACAGAGAACAACGGAATCACACGGACCAGGGGGCTTCGCTGGAGCGTCGGGTTCGCCAAGACGGCACGGTCGGATTCCGGCAAAACGCGACAACAAGTTAGCAACACATAAAGAACTCAAGGCGATCAGCGGGGGGGGGGATTTTGCACAACAGGAAGGGTAAGGAAGGCTTACCAGGAGACACCAGGGGTAACCCCGGCGGGCTCGACTGCGCTGGAACGCCGGCGAGGCAGCAACGGCGATGCAGCAAGGCTGGAACGTTTCCCGGGTCGCTGGAAAGGTGGTGGTGCAGTGCTGAGGGGATGTACGGGCCGGGTTCTGGTCTCAGGGGAGAGGAAGTGGTCGGCGGTGGCACAGGCGACGACGACGAGGGTCGACCGGGGCGTCTCCGACGAACAGCAGATGTAGGCGATGGGGTTAAGGGCTCGGGTTGGTGGTCCGGCGAGGGGAGGAGGGAAGCGACGACGAGGTCGGGACGAGGAGGGTGAGAGGGAGTCGTGGGAGTCGTCGGCGACGAGAGGCGGCGTCGACGGCAAGGTCTGCGGGGGTTGGAGGCGTCGGGGTTGGTTGCAGGTGCGGGAAAACGGCGGGAGAACGAGAGGAGGAAGGTACGGTGAGGTTGAAGAGGCGATGATGGCGACGACGAGGTCGCGGGGAGGTCGGCGGTGATGTCGCGGGGCTAGGGTTAGGGTTTCGAAGGGTTCGCGTAGGGTTTCTCGCGATGGAGGAGGCGGCTGCGAAGGGTGAGTATATATATAAGAGAGAGAAAGAGAAGATTATGATAGATGGAGAGAGAGAGAGTTTGATGAGGAGAGAGATAGGGAGAAGCGGAGAGAGAGGGAGATTGGAAGGGGGGCCCACGAGGGTACTGTCCTCGCGCTGATTGGCTGGTGGAGGATAACTAAAATATTAGAGTAAAGATTTTAAGGGATCGAACTGTTTAACGAATATATATTGGTATAAATTATAGTTTTAGATATTGAATTAAATGGGCCTTTTTGGCGCGAAATGAAACATTTCCAAATCGCGCCCGGGTTGCGCCCAAATGCTCTAAATTCAAATTATAGGATTTTAAGCGGGTTCCAAATTTTCAAAAGAGGTGTTTAATGATTAAATGCATGCCCCCAAGTCGGACACTTGCACGCGCGCGTAGTCGTCCCAACTTGCCCGTTTAGCCGAACGGGACGGAATCTCGACACGCGGACGCTACCACGCGACTAGTGGCGACGAGTAGGCCAACATGGACATCTTTAATTTCATTTTAGGAGTTAAAATTTGTTATATGCCAAAATGACTTAACCGGTTAAATTTTTAGCAAAAAGCACCAAACACTCAGGATAATTGGAATGAGCAGTATATAGCCCTCAACTAGTAATATAAATAGTATTATTGGGCTCGGGTGTTACATCATACCCAACTACAAAAAGAATTTCGTCCTCGAAATTCCAAGAATACAAGATAGCTAACTACTGGAAAAGATGAGGGAATTTCTGCCGGATCTCGTCTTCTCGCTCCCAAGTGGATTCTCCATGCAATCGATTACCTCAAGAAACAAGCACAAGAGAGATAACCTTGTTCTTAAGAACCTTTTCTCTTCGATCCTTGATTTCAACTGGTCGCTCCTCAAAAGTTAGGTTCTCCCGTACGGTCAACTCTGAATGATCCAATACATGAGCATCATCACGAACATACCTCCGTAGTTGAGACACATGAAACACATCGTGCACTCCTGCCAATGACTGCGGTAACGCCAACCGGTACGCTACCTCTCCAACACGCTCCAATATTTCGAAGGGTCCAACGAATCGAGGACTAAGCTTTCCTCGACTGCCAAGGCGAATCACCCCTCTAGTCGGTGATATCTTCAGGAATACCAAATCACCCACGGCGAACTCTAGAGGTCTTCTTGACGTGTCGGCCCAACTCTTCTGTCTGTCTTGAGCTGCCTTCATATGCTTCCTGATTGTATTCACCTTCTCGACTGTCTGTACCACCAAATCTGGTCCTAGTAACCTTCGTTCTCCAACATCATCCCAACAAACAGGTGAACGGCACTTACGACCATACAGTGCTTCAAACGGGGCCATCTGAATAGTTGCTTGGAAGCTATTGTTGTACGAAAACTTCACCAGGTGTAGATGATCTTCCCAAGAACCTTTGAAGTCCAACATGCAAGCCCTCAACATATCTTCAAGGGTCTGGATCGTTCTCTCTGATTGTCCATCAGTCTGAGGATGATAAGCTGTGCTAAACTTCAATCGAGTCCCCAAACTTTCTTGTAAGCTCCTCCAAAAGTGCGACAAGAACCGAGTGTCCCGATCGGACACGATGCTTACCGGTACTCCATGCAATCTCACAATCTCCTGCATGTATCGCTCTGCCAAAGTCTCTGTCGATTGACCAACCCGAAAAGGAATAAAGTGAGCTGCCTTGGTCAACCGATCGACAACCACCCATACAGCATTGTTGCCCTTTGGACTCCGCGGTAAAGCCGTCACGAAATCCATGGTTATATGTTCCCACTTCCACTGAGGAATCGGAAGTGGTTGCAACAAACCAGCAACCCTTTGGTGTTCAGCCTTGACTTGCTGACACACCAAGCACTTAGCCACGAAGCGAGCAATTTCCCGTTTCATACCTTCCCACCAGAAGTGCTGTCGAATATCTCGGTACATCTTTGTCCCTCCTGGATGTACAGAGTAAGCTGAACTGTGTGCCTCCCTCATAAGCTCTTCACGCACATCTCCTTTTGGCACACACACACGGCTACGATATCTCAACGATCCGTCTTCGTGGATCAGTAAATCGGTTCGCAGTCCGGCTTCAACCTGCTCCCGAAACCTTTGCAGTTCAGCATCCTGCGATTGTGTCGCTTTAATCTTCTCAACTAAGGACGACTGTACTTGCAACTGCATAAACTGTCCTGTAGTATGTGGTAGCACAACCTCCAAGTCAAATCTCCGAAAATCCTCAATGATCTCTCTCTGTGCAGTCAAAAACTGAATTGCTGGTAACCGACTTAGCGCATCTGGCACGACGTTAACCTTTCCCGGATGGTACTTAAGATCAAGGTCATAGTCGGCCATCAGCTCCAACCATCTGCGTTGCCTCATGTTCAACTCCTTCTGAGTGAACACATATTTCAAACTCTTGTGATCCGTAAAGACTTCAACTCTCTCGCCCAAAAGGTAGTGCCTCCAAATCTTCAGGGCGAAGATCACGGCTGCAAGCTCTAAGTCATGAGTCGGATAGTTCTTCTCATGAGTCTTCAGTTGTCTCGATGCGTAAGCGACGACTTTCCCATTCTGCATTAAAACACATCCCAATCCCTTTCCAGATGCGTCGCTGTGAATCACCAGTCCTCCTGAATTATCCGGTACGGTCAGGATCGGGGCGGTTATCAACTTCTGCTTCAACGTCTCGAAGGCCAATGCACATCCATCCGTCCAAACAAACGGTACCTCCTTACGCGTGAACTTGGTTAACGGCTCAGCTACGCGAGCGAAGTTCTCCACAAACCTTCTGTAGTATCCGGCGAGTCCAAGAAAACTCCTTATCTCCGCAACATTCTTCGGAATAGGCCAATCTCGAACTGCTGTAATCTTCTCGGGATCAACGGCGATTCCATCGCCCGACACGACATGTCCCAGAAACTTCACTTCTTCCAGCCAGAATTCGCACTTACTCATCTTCGCAAATAACTTCTCTTCTCTCAGCGTTTGCAGTGCGATCCTTAAGTGCTCAGCATGCTCCTCCTGACTCCTCGAGTACACCAGAATATCGTCAATGAATACCACAATAAACTGGTCCAAGAACGGTGGAAAGATCCTGTTCATCAAATCCATGAATATTGCCGGCGCATTAGTCACTCCGAAGGGCATCACTAAATACTCGAAATGCCCATACCGAGTCCGAAACGCCGTCTTGCAAATGTCTTCTGCCTTCACTCGGACCTGATGATATCCTGATCGCAAGTCCAGTTTCGAGAATACCCTCGCGCCACTAAGCTGCTCAAAGAGTTCTCCAATGCGAGGGATCGGGTACTTGTTCTTAATAGTCACCCGGTTCAATTCTCGATAATCAATGCACATCCTTCTCGTGCCATCCTTCTTCTTTACTAAAAGAACTGGAGCTCCCCAAGGTGAGTTGCTGCTTCGAATCCATCCCTTCTCGAGTAATTCACCCACTTGTTTCTTAACTTCTTCCAATTCCACCGGTGCCATCGGATAATAAGATTTTGATACTGGCGCTGCACCAGGAATAAGGTCAATCGCAAACTCCACATCTCGCTTCGGCGGTAAGCCCGAAATATCCTCAAACACATCCATAAAGTCGCGGACAACTGCCAGCTCTTCATTACTATCCACTACCATAGCCGCAAGAACATTGTTCGTCGGCCTAGCCCTAACTCGACTGGCCCGACAGAACTGTTTCCTCCAAAGAAAGTAAACTCAGGGTGTCCGGGAATCTGGAAAATTACCTTCCTTGCCCTACAGTCAATGTGGGCGTGGAAAGTGCCAAGAAAATTCATTCCCAAAACTACTTCATAACTGCCCGTATCTATCACCAAGAAATCTGCAAAAAGCTCTCGTCCGCAAACAACAACTGTACAATCTCTACATTCCTTACTAGCTATGATTTTCCCATTCCCAGTGTGTATGTCCCAAAAACTAGACAGGGTCGTGCAGGTAATCGAGTGTATAGTTATAAATTTGGATGACATAAAACAGTGGGATGCTCCGAAATTAAACTAATGCCAATGCGGGAAAACCAAGAACGAGTAAATTACCTGAAACCACTTCTCCCGATGCCTTAGCTTCCTCAGCTGTCAACGTGAACGCTCGAGCCTGATTTGGTCCTTGAGTAAGCCGTTCCTGCCCTTGGAACGGTCCCTGCGGAGGCTTCGACGGACAAGCATTAACGGCGTGATCTGCCGCTCCACATCTAAAACAGAGTCCCAGCCTCCTTCGACAATCCTTTTTCATGTGGCCCGGTAAATTGCAGTAGTTACAACTTATGCTCTTTCTTCGATCAGCGATCACAGGCTTCTTTATTGGCGCTACGCTGCGCCTGTTCACTGGAATACTTCTACGTACCGACGTTTGTTTCAGTGCAAAAGCCGGTTCCAGCTCGGTCTGTTCCTTTAGACTCTCCAGCAATCCCCTTATTACTCTACACCTGGCGGCTAAGACCGCACTTCTTTGGTCCATATTCAAATTCGTACCGGCCATAAATCCTGGAAATCAAAGTACCCAACATTAGCATGATGATAGATTCTGAGTATAGATCAAGGCTAGAACTCCAAGATACTTAAATAGAGTACTGCATTGTAGCTATGCCGCGGTATCATAGCCGCAATTACTTAACTCCACCCAAGTCGCCTAAGTCCTAGAGATAACAAGAAGTTAGGTTTTTGAGTTGACGAATGCAAAGTAAGTTTGCATGTCGACATGATCCGGAAGAATGATTCAAGGACGGTAAAACGGTCAAGGTGGCAGGACATGTTTCCTAATCACGGGTATTATGATTCGTGTATCGGGTGCAATACCCAACTACAAAGAATCGACCCAATTAACCTATGGCTCTGATACCATAAAACCATGTCACGCCCCGCTTCCCAGAGTGCGCAAGATTTGGGCACGTGACACAGCCAACCATGCTACCTGTGGGTAGGAAGTATCCATCCACAGTCACATTACGGTTGTAAGGTTATCAAGAACAAGATAAAAGCTAATCTAATACATGTCCAAATCCATAATAACAAGAATCAATAAACAATAAGTGCGGAAGCTAATGATCCAATACAATGAATAAACAGTACGTCCCATAATGCGGGCTCACATCTGGAAATGAAATGAAAATAAATAAACTAAACTCTAAGGACTCACTGTTCAGCCTGCTGGCTGAAGTACTCCTGCTCGGTCGTCGACAATGGTACGGAATCTGGGCCATACAAAACCCAGACGTCAGCGCGTCATAACATCAAGTATATAGTATAAACATGGTAATAAGCAATGCAAGTATGAACATGAATAAAGCAGTAATAAGAAATAACAAGCAGGGTAATGTGCAATGGTGACTAAACTGTCCTATCAGGTTTTCTACTCTATAGTCTTTGAAACCAATTGATGAATCGTCGATGTAACTCAATAGTATCCCGTGCGTGCCCGGGACCACGGTCATGACCCCCGGGGCTGAATCCGAGACGTGCCGCTAAGCAGTAAAAGGTAGTAGGATGGACGAGTGATGTCAGCATCAACACTCCGGAGCTGGCCAAGCCCGTAAGACTGATCAGAACAATGTATCGAACTGTTGAGTTACAAGTCGGTTTCACCTTTGATTTCCCCATACCCCCAAACTATGTATGTCAGGTCAGGTATTCAGTAGTCAAGGACTAATGCCAACACAAAATCAAGTGAAAGTAGGTCTGTCTGGATCGACAGCAGGAATGGTCAGGTTTGTCGGCATTAGGCATGAAATCATGAAACAAGTAATGTCATGGTACAACAGGATGAGTCGGTATGTATGTATATGTCAGGTGTAGCAGGGTCAGGCCAATATGTAGTGCAATCGGGTAAGTGCTCACAACAGGTATACAATCAAGTAATGAACAGTAGCAGGAAACGGTAAATAACAATAATATTCCAAATAACCACAGTGATGTTTGTATTCTCTTATTAACAGGTTCAAGCACCTTTAGGGTGCAATAGCCACAAGGTGATTCAATATCCACAATCATGAAGTAATGAAACTACAGGAATTTACATTAAGTATAATAATTGTTTCGTGAATGATTTAACAGTTTAAGCAGATATGATTCAGTCGTTTTATTTAGTTGAAATATGGATTGATGTGGGTTGGTTAATTACGAGGAACTGTTGTAACGATTCCATTATAAAGATAACTGCAATAATATGATATCAATTGCCATCATTAAGTTGTGGTATTAATTAGTATGAATTCAATTGCGTGGCAAGACTAGATCTCGCACGCTAGCATGTTAGAGCAAGTATTCAGATACTTGCCTCGGCGGTTCTGCAATCTGGAACACGGACGCGATGTCGGCAAAACACGATATGATAGCACGGGCCACGGATCGAGTCCCAACAGAGAACAACGGAATCACACGGACCAGGGGGCTTCGCTGGAGCGTCGGGTTCGCCAAGACGGCACGGTCGGATTCCGGCAAAACGCGACAACAAGTTAGCAACACATAAAGAACTCAAGGCGATCAGCGGGGGGGGGGGATTTTGCAAAACAGGAAGGGTAAGGAAGGCTTACCAGGAGACACCAGGGGTAACCCCGGCGGGCTCGACTGCGCTGGAACGCCGGCGAGGCAGCAACGGCGATGCAGCAAGGCTGGAACGTTTCCCGGGTCGCTGGAAAGGTGGTGGTGCAGTGCTGAGGGGATGTACGGGCCGGGTTCTGGTCTCAGGGGAGAGGAAGTGGTCGGCGGTGGCACAGGCGACGACGACGAGGGTCGACCGGGGCGTCTCCGGCGAACAGCAGATGTAGGCGATGGGGTTAAGGGCTCGGGTTGGTGGTCCGGCGAGGGGAGGAGGGAAGCGACGACGAGGTCGGGACGAGGAGGGTGAGAGGGAGTCGTGGGAGTCGTCGGCGACGAGAGGCGGCGTCGACGGCAAGGTCTGCGGGGGTTGGAGGCGTCGGGGTTGGTTGCAGGTGCGGGAAAACGGCGGGAGAACGAGAGGAGGAAGGTACGGTGAGGTTGAAGAGGCGATGATGGCGACGACGAGGTCGCGGGGAGGTCGGCGGTGAGGTCGCGGGGCTAGGGTTAGGGTTTCGAAGGGTTCGCGTAGGGTTTCTCGCGATGGAGGAGGCGGCTGCGAAGGGTGAGTATATATATAAGAGAGAGAAAGAGAAGATTATGATAGATGGAGAGAGAGAGAGTTTGATGAGGAGAGAGATAGGGAGAAGCGGAGAGAGAGGGAGATTGGAAGGGGGGCCCACGAGGGTACTGTCCTCGCGCTGATTGGCTGGTGGAGGATAACTAAAATATTAGAGTAAAGATTTTAAGGGATCGAACTGTTTAACGAATATATATTGGTATAAATTATAGTTTTAGATATTGAATTAAATGGGCCTTTTTGGCGCGAAATGAAACATTTCCAAATCGCGCCCGGGTTGTGCCCAAATGCTCTAAATTCAAATTATAGGATTTTAAGCGGGTTCCAAATTTTCAAAAGAGGTGTTTAATGATTAAAATGCATGCCCCCAAGTCGGACACTTGCACGCGCGCGTAGTCGTCCCAACTTGCCCGTTTAGCCGAACGGGACGGAATCTCGACACGCGGACGCTACCACGCGACTAGTGGCGACGAGTAGGCCAACATGGACATCTTTAATTTCATTTTAGGAGTTAAAATTTGTTATGTGCCAAAATGACTTAACCGGTTAAATTTTTAGCAAAAAGCACCAAACACTCAGGATAATTGGAATGAGCAGTATATAGCCCTCAACTAGTAATATAAATAGTATTATTGGGCTCGGGTGTTACATAAAGGGTACGTCTTGGCGCCTTAACAGCCTTTTTAATCCTTCTGTGTAGTATCTGAGCAGACGGATGGGCTGGAGCCTGTCAAATGCAGAATCGGCACCATGCCAGATTTCTTTCTCTACTTTGGTTTCCGCGGATCGATAAAAGATCGCATTTTTATCTTTTCGCCTGGGAGGGACGTAGAATGTCTGCAGCTCTTGCACGCGATATGTTTCAAGCGCATCAAATTCTCTGTAGTGCTGTCGCGGAACCATGGCGATTTGCAAACTCTGATCATCTCCAGTGAAGGCTTGCATTGATGGTCGGAATGAGAACACCGTGTTGACTTCGTCTTCAGAGTCACTGCCAAAAACGAGAATAGGGGTAGATGGTCCCGGCTTGTTGCATTGGGGCGGCCCCGAATAGACTATCTCTTCTTCCTCCTCGGTATCGCTTCCGAAGACCGGAATAGTAGTAATAGCTTTTTGCTTATTCTCCGGTTTATGGCATCTTTCCGTGTCTTCAAAGTCTGGCAGAAAGTACTTTGCGTCCTCGTATTTGCGGACTTCATTCACGGAGAATGGGTTTAGCCTCCCCGTTACGGTGTACTCAAGACCATCCTTGAAATACTTCATACACTGATGTTGTGTAGAAGGGATGATGTTGTATTCGTATAACCAAGGACTGCCGAGCAAAGCGTTGTAGCAAGTCTTGGCGTCAATGACATGAAATTTGATGTCAATGACGAGCAACCCAAAGCGTAATGTCAGTATCACAGACCCGAGCGTCCGTGATGACTGAGAGTCGAACTTGGATATAGTGATTTTATCCCGAGCGAGGTGTTGAACGCTCATGCAGGTTTCTTTTAGCACTCTCGCATTGAGAAGGTTAACATAGGACCCGTTATCAACTAAGATCTTCTCTAACTTGATGTTATGGTAGTATCCGGTGACATACAGGGGACGGTTGTGCTCGCATGTTCCGAGAAGGAGATCTTCATCGCCGAAAGTGACGTCAGCAGTGTGTACCTCTTCAAGCTCGTCCTTCATCTTTTTTTTTTTGGTAAAGAAAGCTTGAAACTGCTTGGGCTCTTGTAGTGCCTTGATCAGATAATCCCTCGTTTCTTTGGATAGCAGAAGGGTATCGAGAATGCTTAGCTGCGAGGGTATTTTCCTCAGGTGTGCCAGAACGTTGTAATCCACCTTGTTTTTCTTCGGCGGGTCCTTGGCTGCCAACTCTTCGACGACTCGATCATCGAGGGCGATATTCTCAGAGACTTTTTCCTTGCCCTTATCTTTTCTATTCGATCCCCTGTTTGCGGGTCCGAGATTCTTTTCGGGTAGCGTACGATTACGTAGCTGAATGTTCTCGCAGGCCTTCGTCTCTTCTGTTTCGGAGATGGATTCCTTGAAGAGAGGGCCGAGAGCTATTTCTTCATCTGAATCGCTCCCGAAGGTGAGAACTTGCGATCCCTTGCTATCAACCATGTGACAGTTGCCGGTAGTTCTTTTGCGCTCATTTGTCGTGTTCTTCTGCTCTCGACGCGTCTTGCGCTTCATCCGCTTGAAATGCTGCCGGTGGGCAACATATCGTTACCACCAGTTTTTAAAAGCATTGCATTCTTCGGTAGGATGTGCAATCCTTTGATAGTATAAGCAGTAACTAGGATGTACATCCGTTTCGTCAAAGTGTATCCCACCAGGAGTGTTTTCTTTGGAGGCTGGCAGCTTCATCCTCATTGACAGGGCTTTAGCGAATCGTTTCCTCGTTTTAAGCCTGCTTTTGTCTGCGGTGGATGTGCTTTGATCTGATGGGAGTGTTTTAACCCTTTCGTCCAGTCGCCGGCGTTTGGATTTTTCGAATATGGCCATTTCGCGCTCTTGATCAGCTTTGCTCTTTTGACATGCTTCGTTCAGCAGCATGTCAATCATCTCGTCTGACGGTTCTAGGAGTTCCGGTTCGGGATCTGCCCCTAGTTTTTCTGCATCAGGAGCTTCTTTGCCATTTATCGAGTGAGTGATCAGGTGGCAGCTCGCCACATAGTCTTGAGGCCCTTCTCAAGAATCGTCACCTTCATCAGCGTCATCGTCTTCATTCTTAAGAACATGTTTAAAGAATTCGTCCAACGTGATTAGGGTCTGTGCCTTCTGGTTATATTCTTTCAGTGCATCGATGTATTTCTGCAGACCTGTACGGCTGTCTTCGGGTTGGACGGGCTTTTTGGTCTTCTTCTTCTTCGAAGACTTTGACGGTTGGGTCTGAGCGTTTTGATTATCGCTACCAACTCTTGGCGTTGGGCGCGGCTTCAGCATTCCTTCAAATGACCTCGGGTTTTAGTGGACTTTTCCACCTGAATGCCGGGCATGTGTGAAGATCCTTCAGCATTCTTTTCGTCTTGGCTGAAAGAGCGACCTCCCATGGAGCTTCTTCTATAAAAGAGCACGATGCCCCCGGTATGTCCACCTTTTCAGGAACGTGTGGTTGTGGTGGGCTTACTTTCCAATTCTCAGACAGCGTGAATCTGCCCTGCTGGTATTGGTCCTCAATCTAGCCTTTGAAAACGAAGCAATTTTCGATTGGATGGCCTACTGCTCGGTGGTAGGGACAGTAACTAGGATTGTTGGCATCGCCTGGCTACAGCGGATGTCTTGGATCTGGCAGATTGATGAGCCTGTTGCGCACTGCCAGCTCGAACAGTCTCCTTGTTTTATCCCGGAGAAACGAGTAAGAACGTCACAGTCTCTCCTCGAGGGATTGGCGTAGACGCACGTTGTTTTGGTGAACAATCGGTTTTAAGTTGCTCAGCTGTTGTTGAGCATTGGCGACAAAGGCCGCTTTCCCTTTGCCATTTTCATTCCGCGGTTCTGTCTTTGAAAAGGAAGGCTTATGACCCCATCTGGTCTATTTGAGCCAGCTTATCAATCAAGGTCTGAAAGGTAGTCGGCTTGAAAAACATCATGAACTGGGATATGGTCGCCTGCAGATCCAGAGTACCCACAAACATGCCTACTGCAGGTGCTTCTTCGATGCGATGTTCGCACTTTGACCATAGATTTCGCCATCGTATCGCGTACTGGACCCATGTTTCGCCTGGCATTAATTAATGCCGTGATTGGGGTGCGCTCGCTAGCGCTTGCGAATCTCTGTATAAACAGTAGCTCCATTTCGGCAAATGTCTTAACAGAGTCGTTTGGGAGTTCAGAGTACCATTCAAACGCTGTCTTCGACAAGCTGCCAACAAACTGGCGAAGCAACAGTTTGTCGTCAACCCCAGTATTACCGCACAAGGCTCTGAATTGAGCAACGTGTTGGTGTGGATTCCCCGTCCCCTTATATACATGGAATTTAGGGATCGTATATCCCGGCGGGTACTTTATTTGGTCATACCAACCCGGATAGGGTCGTCCAGTCTTAACAATTTTCCCGGCCGCTTCGTTCGCCTGATGAGCTCGTATCTGCTGAGCGATATAGTCATCCAGGGCGGCTTTGGAGATGGTCTCCTCCTTGGCTGCTGAACAAGCTGGAAGAGGATTTGACGTCTCCCCTCGGTCGTCTTCAAGGATAATCGGAGGGTCTTCAGCTGGAGGATTCGGCTGTATCATCATCCCGACCATATCTTGGAATTAAAACGCCATTCGTTTTATGTTGGCCGCTTGTTCCGCGGCCTCTCTGTCTTTCTTTTCGAGGATTCTGCGGAGGAACTCAGCATCGGTTTCTTGTTCATGACGCTGCTCCGACGATGTTTCCGGACATTCTTTTGGTCTAGTGAGTGCAGCCATAGTTGTCAGCATCTCCTGGAGCTTTTGTTGTTGTTGCTCCTGAGCCTTTGTCACTGATCGAGTGAGCGGTCGGTGACCCGTAGAAGCACAGCTTTCCTCTTTTCCGGAAGCCATATAAACAGTATGCACTATCATGCCCCCAGACTTTGGGCGTTTGGATTCAGTGCCTGTGCGATTTGTCATAGGTGCAGGGATCTTCTCCGGCCTTCTCCTTTTGTGAGCGGTCGAAGTTGAGAAAGCCGTTGTTGCGGGCACCCAAGTAGACGACACCTTATGTTGTACGATAGGGCGGTCCTTCTCTTACCGAACTTTCATCTTCTTCGGTCGGCAGGAGTAGTCTTGGTTGATCACCGAGTCTTGGACCTGTCGCCAGACATTATGGATTTTAGAGGACAGGCGCTGAGGGGGCTGCTCTGGCTTTGTCTTTGTAGCATTCTCTACAGGTAGAGGAGATCTTTTCAGCACGGCGGTCGGAGAGTTCTTGCGAACCCTGTTAAGTGTTTCGAATCTGTTTCCAGTTGGAACAGCAGCATCAACTTCCATCGTTGGAGCTGGCGGGGTAAGTCCAGAAGGGGAACTGCTCCCAGCTTTCCTCACTCGGCGCCAGTGGCGACGTCGAGCATGTCGTGTAGCCGGGATCACCTTTATCGTCGGAGTAGTTTCGTCCTGCCCCCTGCTTTGAGGAGAGGCTGTTATTGGCGCTATCCTGTCAAAGACTGACATCCGCTGGGAAGGAATAGCCAACCTATTGAAGGCCGACTTTCGAGTAGGGGAAGCAGTTTGGATGGCTTCAGCTGCAGCAGGAGCTGGGATAACCTTCTCCGGTATTATGAGCCTCTTCTGGGCCCCTTTGAGCTTAAGGCTCAGCCTATCGAAGACTGAATCATTAGACTTGGACGACGGCCACGGTAGTGGTGAGCCGATCAAAGACCCACTTCTTTGGAACTTCTTGCGGCGGCAGTAGGGCATTGAAGCTCATTGGTGGGAGCATGGTCCCAAAGAACAGTCCAGTGGTGGCCTGAGTCACCTGTTACACTGGCATTGTAAAAACGGAGGCCACTTGAGGCCCATAAGTCACTCCTCCAGCAAGGACGGAGTGGGAGTTGTTGCAGTTAGTGCAGTTGAAAGCCATTGATCTTCCTTTTTCTGCACGGAGCAAGACACCAAATCTTAGTATCTCGAATCCAAGGGCAACCATATCAAACCGCGATTCGTTCGCGAAACACGGCACACGAAGTGTGGAGTGGAAAGAGGAAAAGGTCCCACCGGGCGTGCCAGAATCTGTTCTCCGTCGAAATACGGGGACGAAACCGCGTAGGTTCGTCTTGCCTAAATTTGGGGGCAGATGCTATTTGGTTTTATCCGTCCACCTTTCCGAAGATACCAAGTTGATTTATGACACCATATATCGGAGGTTTAGACGGATGCGACCGTTGTAGCAGATTTCGTCAGATTCCCCATCGTTTGAGGGGTTTTTTGATTGTGGAGACACTCTTCCCTGCAGGCGCAAGCCCCTGCAGTTAATTACGCTACCGCATCGCGGCAACAACTTTCTCCTTCTCCAGATGGTCACTTCGTGTCGTGTGTGTTTGTTTTATTTTTGGTTGCCCGTAGATTGTATACGGAGACTAATTTATGTTGTCACCCGTAGGGCGTGGATTAGTCCAAATCCATATTTTTTATATTTGGTTTTGGGTTGGGTTTAAGGATCGTTAATCTTATTTGAGACTAAGATCAACTTAAACGTTTGTTAAGGATACGTTAGTCTAATTTTAGACCATGATCTACTTAACAGGATCATTTAGATCCAACAAAAGAGCATCTGGACTCTATTATTTTAGTTTAGGGACATTGCAGTCCATTGGGTTTATTGATTGTCGGGACCCGCCATCTCCCTGAAGATGTTGAAGAGTTACAACGACACATATTAGAGGTATGAGGAGATGTACCCTTGAACCAATGTCAGTTGAGAGATCTGTAGTTGGATTGATTTAAGGATCGTTAATCTCGTTTGAGATTAAGATCAACTTAAATGGTTGTTAAGAATATATTAGTCTAATTTTAGACTGAGATCTACTAAACAGGGTTTTAGGATCTTTTAGATCCAGCGAAAGAGCATTTGGGCTCTATCGTTTTAGTTTAAGGACGTTACGGTCCATAAGTTTAAGGACATCATAGTCCGTGGAGTTTAAGGACATCATAGTCCATAGTTTAGAGACATCATAGTCTGTTGGGTTTAGTTTAGGGACGTTGCGGTCCATAAGTTTAAGGTCATCATAGTCCATGAGCTTAAGGACCTTATAGTCCGTAGAGTTTAGTTTAGGAACGTTGCGGTCCGCAGTTAATTTAAAGACATTACGGTCTAATGGGGTGTATCCCTGGGTTTGGAAATGTACCAAAAAAAATGTTGGTTGTCGGGACCCGCCACCTCTCTGAAGACGTTGAATAATTACGACATGTATCAAAGGTGTGGAGAGATGTACCCTTGAACCAAATGTCAGATTGAGAAGGAATGGGATAACATTACTTTGAATGCCATCTGAGATCAATTTTGAAAGACCCGAGTATAATTGAGCCTCGGTTGAAAACTAGTTTTGGCTTTGGGAGACTTAGCTAACTTGGGTTAAGGTTGGCCTAAAACACTAACATATGTTCGGCTCTCACGTGCTCCCATGTGAGGTCTTAAAGTATTGTTTAAATATTGAAGATCTGGAGCGCTCACGTGGAGTCACATGAGGTGCTTGAAGTAGTATTAAACGCTGAGAGTCTGAGGCGCTCACACGGGTCACGTGAGGTGCTTGAAGTAGTGTTAAACGTTGAGAGTCTGAGGCGCTCACGTGAGGTCACGTGAGGCGTTTGAAGTAGTGTTAAACGCTAAGGATTTGAGGCGCTCACGTGGGGTCACGTGAGGCGCTTGAAGTAGTGTTAAACACTAAGAATTTGAGGCGCTCACGTAGGGTCACGTGAGGCGCTTGAAGTAGTGTTAAATACTAAGGATTTGAGGCGCTCACGTGGAGTCACGTGAGGCGCTTGAAGCAAAGTTAAACACTAAGGATTTGAGGCGCTCACGTGGGGTCACGTGAGGCGCTCGATTTTGGCGCTATTGCCTTTGATCTATTCTCTTTCTGCTTTATGAAAGCTAAGCACTGCTTAGGGGGTCACGTGGGATCGCGTGAGCCGATCTCAGTTTGTTCTCTTTTTGTTCAAGCACTAATCTTTTCCTTACGTGCATGGAGATCTTGAGTTTTGAGACGTTCGAGCCCATTTTGTTTTATAAGAATTAAATTCTTCTATAGGGTTAAACCCTAATTTTATTAGAGCAATTAAATTTCTATATGTTCTGATAAGAATTAAATTCTTTGAACTTAGTTCTTTTCCCTGAGTTTGAATCTACATAACAGAATCTCCCCGATGAGAATTAAATTCTCAACTTGTGGGGAGATCTGCTTCTGCAGATCTCAACTAGAGGAAGAACTAAGTTCTTTTCAAAAGAGTTAAACTCTTGGTTTGAGAATTAAATTCTTTTTTGTTTTGTGGGAGCTTATGGGGTGATCTCTTTCCTTCTCTTATCTAAAGTTTCTTTCTTCTTTGAAGAGACTTTCTCTCTTCTTTTTTTTTGCTTTCAAGGGGGTTCTTCTCTCTCCTTTCTTCTGTGTCTCATCCTCTCTCTTTTCTTTTTTCTTCTTGGCTCCTATTTACAGGAGAAAGAAAAAAATCAGTTTGTTCAGTCAATCTCTCATTGAGAGATTTTGATTGATTTTATAACCAACACGATCTTTTAGATCCGTGAATTTTATTCACCGTTGGATTTTTAATCCAAAGACTTTTTTTTTACAGAAGATATGTTGTTTGTTGTTCTTAACAAGATTAGGAAGATATTTCTCTTTACAGAATTTTTCTGTAAATTGGTGATCTTTTAATCACCATTGGATTGTTAATCCAACGGCGTTCTGTTTTACAGAGCGCAATCTTTCTTGTTTGGAAAGATCTAGGGAAATATTTTTCCAATTAGGGCTTTTGATTCCTTTTAATTAGTATTTAATTCTATCAGTTCAGGGGACTTAGGAGCCCATCACGTGTTAGCACGTGACCTCATCAATTAAGCATAAAGCTCCTTAATTAGAATTTAATTCTATTAGTCAGAGGGCTCAGGAGCCCATCACGTGTTGGCACGTGACCTCATCAATTAAGCATAAAGCTTCTAATTAGAATTTAATTCTATTAGTTCAGAGGGCTCAGGAACCCATCACGTGTTGGCACGTGACCTCATCAATTAAGCATCTCCAATTGTTTATTTCATTCAGCGTCTATAGACTTTGCCTATAAAAAGTCACGTGTCTGCACGTGAGGCTCGATCACGTATGGGCACGTGATGCTCCACTTGGGGGCTTTCCTTGTTGCTTTATTCATATGTTTTATTCGGTTCCCATGAGGGATCAACGGAAATTCTGACGATGCTGAATCTTTCAACACTTCGGCTAACTGAAATAAGCGAGGGATGAGCGGTCCTAATGCTAACCAGCCCCGGAGGCCAGTGTTCGGAGAGGGCGGAGAAGCTCCACTGAAAGAGAAGCTGGATAAGGTCTATTCCTTCAGAAGGGACAAAGTCCACAAGATATTCAAGGACGCCCTAAGAAGCGGTCTACAATTGCCAGAATCAAAAAGACCGCAAGAAGCGAATATGACCGACGACCCCAAATACTGTCCCCATCACAGAGTGATAAGTCATGTTATTGAGGACTGTTTCGTCTTTAAAGATTGGGTCGAAAAACAATATAAGGCAGGAGAGATAGAACTGTCTAAAGGCGTGTTAACAAACAGTCAAGCTGCAATCACCAATTTCATACAAACGGAGACCGAAGTCCTTCGTGAAACTGATTCTCTCAGACATCTGCCTTTCTCTGAAAACAGCTGACCACCACGTCGTTAAACTGGGAACGACTGATCACCATGTCATTAAACTGGGAATAATCGACCTCTAAGTCGTTAAACTGGGGATGTAAAAAATGTGTAAATAAAACAAAAAAAAGAGAGAAAAATAATAAAAAGCCGAAATGATGGGGCAACTCGCAATAAAAACCAGCGAGTAAAAATAAAGATGAAAATAAAGCCGAAATGATGGGGCAACCGCGAATAAATAGCCGAAATGATAGGGCAATCGCGACCTTCGCAATAAGAAAAGCTGAAATGATAGAGCAATCGCGGTAAAAAAAATAGCGAATGATGAGTCACTCCTGGTACCATATTTCAGTATAGCGATGCAGACGCCAACCAAAATTAAATCTCCCAAAATTCTCCCAGCCCTACGGCCAGTCCCCAAATTGACTACCGTATACAATCCACGGGCTCAAATAATTCTCATCACACCCAGGCCCCACGGCAATCACAAGCCCTACGGACAGTCTCCGCCCTTGGAATTATGCTCCATTTGGGAAGACCCATTCATGTGTCCTCACGATACATGAGGAGAACAAACTTACGAGATCCTGTCGACTCGTAAGAAAACACCTTCGTGGGATCCTTACGACTCATAAAGGAAAAACACACTTGGGAGTCCCCACGACTCTTAAGGAGAATACACCTACGGGATCCTTTCGACTCGTAGGGAAAATACTTTTATGGGACCCTTACGACTCATAAAATTGAAAAGTCTTAGGTGATAAGGATCTAAACCTGTCTCCTAAGCTATCGCTCCCCAACAGGGAGAGGCAAATGATGAATTGCTCCTGGCACCTGTGTTTCAGTGTTAGCAACGCTGATGCCGACCGCTACCTAAACCAAATCGATCAAATAGACCCCTAAGTCTTTAAACTGGGAACATATGAGCTCTAAGTCGTTAAACTGGAAACAGAAGACCTCTAAGTCTTTAAACTGGAAACAGATGACTTCTAGGTCGTTAAACTGGAAACAGACGACTCCTAAGTCGTTAAACTGGGAACGAGGAAAATCTCCTCATGGCAAATGATGATTCACTCCTGGTACCTGTTGGGGTCAAAATTTGCACCCCAGTTGACCGGGTCAAAGTCAAGGTCAACCCCAAGTAAGCGGGCCCAAGCTCAAGCAAGTGGGTCCATGCCCAAGTCGAGCCCCGCGGCCGGCCTCCCAATGCCAAAATAAAAATCATGTAACAAATAATTTTGATGTAATTTTTTATGCATGAATGTAAGCAAAATGGACATAAAGCCAAATTTTTGTAAAGCCCATGGCTTATGTGCAAAAAGAAATAGTACATGAGACATGGTATGGGCAAAATGCCATTTTGTAAAGCCCAAGGGGATATGTGTAAATGTGTAAGCCTATAAGAGGCAATATGATGAAAATATCTAATAGACTTTTCATTCCCTAAAAAATCTAGGGTTCTTTGTGCCCCTTCTCCTTCCTCAAGGTTCTAAACCTTCTTCCTATTTTTCAATTAAATCAAGAGTTTTACTCTTCCTTTCCCAAAACTAAATAGTTTTTCACCAAAAACCCCATAAAGGGGAGCTCATATCTTCCATTAGATCTCAAATGGGGAGATTTTTAAATCTCATCCCCCTTTCTCCAAGATCCGGCCAACCGACACGAAGAAGGAGACCCATCTCCAGAAATCCCATCTTAGAAAGATCCAGAGCCAAATGGAGAAATAAAGCAGCCCCCTTTGATCATTTCTAAATATTTTTAGGAGTCTAACTCCATTCAAGATCTATTGGAGTTTAACTCCCTAAATTAATCTCTGTTAGGAGTTCAACTCCATAAGTCAAATCGGGAGCACAGCTCCCAGTGCAGGGACCAAGTCTCTTTTGCTGCTGGCGCACAGCACCCGCGTGCCTGGCACGTGGGGCGCTGGCGCCTTCTCCCACACATCCTTTGGATGCCCCTTTTATATATATATATATATATATGTATACACACACACATACTCCACGACACTGTCCCTGTTAGAAAAAAATTTCTAACGGGGCGCTGCCTCGCACCCCGCAAGGGGGCTGCTAGCCTCCTTGACCTCCAGCCCGCTATCCGGGTAGCGGGACCCCCGTAAAAACTCTGCGGGGCCCCCGATATATCCAAAACCCCTCCAAAACACAACACTGTACATTGAGTTCGCATTACCAGTTTGACCTGTCAATCGGAGGTTCTCTCGCTCTAAAGGCGGGGGGTAATTAACGGCAGCTTAGTCCGCGGCTGCCGGAGATTCGGATCCCCACGATTAATAAATCCCAGTCTACCCTAGGCAGGGGAATCTGTAATGCGCCTGATAAGCACGCGCGTATTCCCATCTCAATGGGGTGACGAAAAACACCATACAGTACCATATTCCAGTGAAGCGATTCTGAAGCTAAACCAAAACCAAAATCCCCAAATCCACTCATGGCAAATGATGATTCACTTCTGGTACCATATTCCAGTGTAGCGATGTTGATGTCAACCCAAATCAAATCAAACCAATAACCTCTGCGGCGGAATCATGCTTCATCTCAGAGTGTATCCCGTGTCGAAATCATGCTTCGCCTCGAAGTATCCACCTTCCCTGTCGGAATTATGCTCCGCCCTGGAATCAAGTCAACAAGCGACCTCCTCGTCGGAATTATGCTCCATCCTGGAATCAAGTCAACAAGCGATCTCCTCGTCGGAATTATGCTCCGCCCTGGAATCAAGTCAACAAGCCTCCTCGTCGGAATTATGCTCCGCCCTGGAATCAAGTCAACCAACGACCTCTCTGTCGAAATTATGTTTCGACTCGGAATCAAGTCAACCAACGACCTCCCCGTCGGAATTAAGCTCCATCTCGGAATCAAGTCAACCAACGACCTCCCCGTCGAAATCATGCTTCGTCTCAGAATGTACCCCGTGTCGAAATCATGCTTCGCCTCGGAGTATCTGCTTTCCCTGTCGGAATTATGCTTCGCCCGGGAATCAACCTCTGCATCGAAATTATGCTTCGGTCAGAATGTCTACCGCCCGTCGGAATTATGCTCCGACCCCTTTGGAATCATGCTTCGCTCTTCGAAATGATACTCCGACCCTGAAATTATACTCCGCAAATCGGAATGATGCTCCGATCCTCGGGAATCATGCTCCCCGAGGGATGCTCCGCCCCCGGAATGATGTTCCACCTCGAAGTCCAGCTTCAAGATCCATCAATTTCATGCACACAACTTATATGCGCGGTGTGCATTTATTGATGGGGGGCACTGTTGGGGTCAAAATTTGCATCCCAGTTGACCAGGTCAAAATCAAGGTCAACCCCAAGCCAGGTGGGCCCAAGCCCAGGCCAAGTGGGCCTATGCCCAAGTCGAGCCCGCGGCGAGCCTCCCCATGCCAACATAAAAATCATGTAATAAATAATTTTGATGTAATTTTTTATGCATGAATATAAGAAAATGGGCATAAAGACAAATTTCTGTAAAGCCCATGGCTTATGTGCAAAAGAAATGAGCACATAAGATATGGAATGTGCAAAATGCCATTTTGTAAAGCCCAAGGGGCTATATGTAAATGTGTAAGCCTATATAAGGCAACATGATGATGAAATAAATGTGACTTTTTTCATTTCTCTCAAACTTTAGGGTTTTTGTACCTCCTTCTACTTCCTCAAGATTCTAAACCTTCTTCTCCTTTTGAATTAAATCAAGAGTTTTTCTCTTCTTTTTCCAAAAGCAAATAGTTTTTCACCACAAAACCCACAAAGGGGAGCTTAGATCTTCTATTAGATCTCAAAAAGGGGAGATTTTTAAATCTCACCTCCTCTTGTTCTCCAAGATCCGGCCGACAGAAGAGGAGGAAGGAGACCCATCTCCAGAGATCCCATTTTAGGAAAGATCCAAGGCTCAGGGGAAAGAAAGGGGTCCCCTTGAGCATTTACAAAGAATTCTTGGAGTTTTAACTCCACAAATCAAAGTTTTTGGGAGTTTTCACTCCATAAGAATAAATTGACAATAATAATACATTTTTTAAAGGAGTTTAAGTACAACTCCCAGTATGGGGGCTGAGCCCCCTATTTTCCGCTGGCGCCCAGCGCCGCGTGCCATGCACGTGGGGCGCCGGCGCCCAGCGCCCGCATGCCATGCACGTGGGGGCGCCGGCGCCTTCTCCCACGCATCCTCCTTTCCCTTTCTTTATATATATATGTATATATATACACTCCACACTAAAAATACCTCCCCCGTTAGAAAAAATTTCTAACGAGGCGCTGCCCCGCAGCCTGCAAGGGGGCCGCTAGCCCTCTTGACCTCCAGCCCGCTATCCGGATAGCGGGACCCCCGTAAAAATTCTACAGGGCCCCTGATATATCCAAAACCCCTTCAAAACACGACACTGCACATTGAGTTCGCATGACCTGTTTGACCCGTCAATCAGAAGTTCTCTCGCTCTAAAGGTGGGGTAATTAACGGCAGCTTAGTCCGCGGCTGCCGCAGATTCGGATCCCCATAATCAATAAACCCCAGCCTATCCTACTCTAGCAGGGGAAATCTGTAATGCAGCCTATCCTATCTTAGGCAGGGGGAATCTGTAACGCGCATGACAAGCGCGCTCGTATTCCCATCTCAATGGGGTGACGAAAAACACCCTACAGAGAGAAGGATGCTATCGAGTCCATAATCAAGGACTTTATAATTTGGTGAGAGAATATTTTAATTGGTAATGTTAACGGGCCGGGTTGGGTTTAAACTTTAAACAATTAAACCAAATCATTTTTACATCATCTCAGTCCGATATTTAGCGATAATCCGAGATATCGTCCGATATTACACCATCTCGGCCCGATATCGGTCGAAAACGAGATTTGAGCAAAATTTGATGTATCGTATCGTTGATGCACCAATACCGATATATCGCACGAGATGGCCGATATTTAGAACCAGCTCAATAATCCCATTAGATCACACATTACAACATTACAATCATACATTAAGTACTCACTGTTCCACTCTATTTCCGATTTGGGATTAAACTTAAATTCCAATTTTTTTCCTTGACGAGGTACAAATCCAACTGTATAATCACAGGGGCAAATATAACACATTTCTCAACCCCTCAAGAATAAAATTAATCGATGCATTGTGTTGTCCTGGATCATTTCCCAGTAAGGTGTGAGGGATTCATTTAGTGGTTATTTGTTTTTATTTTGTTTTTTAGTGTAATAAAATTTATGTATTTTATTTTGAGACAGCAGAGCTAAGCAGAGAGCTGCTTTATTTCTTGCTGCAGGCCACTACTATAGCAGCCTTCTCAAAGCTGACGGTTGAAGACTCAAGGAAACTACTCCCAGCCCAATTTTACCCTTCTTGGGTTGTTTTCTCGCAGCTACAGAAGTTGAGTTAGATGGTGATTTTGTTTGTACTTGTGATTCTTTCATGTCTTTTATATTCCTATTAAAATTTTATCTTTATTGATATTGGCTATGTTATTTCTACAGTTGAAATGGCTCAATCTCGAATTAGTAAAAATCTGGCCTTATGTCAATGAGGTTTTTGTTCTTTTATCCTCTCCTGCTGCTTGACTGTCTTGATCTAGGATTTGAAATCTTAGCAAAACCATTTCCATGCAGAGTTTTTACTTTCTTTTAAGTGGTGATATGCTGGTCTGAGATAATTTTATTGTCTTTACAATGTTATTCCTACAGGCAGCTTCTGAGTTGATAAGAACATCAGTTGAGCCAGTGCTTGAACAATACAGACCTATGATATTATCATCCCTTAAGTTTTCAAAGTTAACACTTGGTACCGTTGCTCCGCAGTTTACTGGTGGGTTTTCAATACAGCTTTTGCTCTTATACAAGTGTTAAAACTAGAATGCTCTTATGCATATTCTCCGTAAGTATTATTTATGAACCACATTATATGATATTTTTCAGTACATGTACCTTTTTCATGGGTATTCTCATTGTTCAAGTGTTTGTTTTTTTCATTAAAGAGAAAGGCATTGACCAATCTCTTAAATTTGACACCGAACCATTTGGCCAATCTTGGTTCTGTTTTAAACGCATCTAGAGCTTAAATTCGAGTCACCTAATTGAGCTGCTTTTTCAAGCTTTGGATAATGACCAGTTGCTCAGCCCATAGTTTAGTAATGCAATCATCAATTAATAACTATAACATAGTGTAGGGGAAAACCTTAAAAAGTAGGTTTAGACTGCTTAGGCTTCTACTGCGAAACTTTTCACCAACCATTGTCTTCTTTATAGTTGATAAGTAGAATTGTTTATTGATGAAAACTGTAAACTTCTTAGTAGCCAATAAAGTAGAAAGCAGCCCTAATTTTTATGCATATGCAGCTCTTATACATTTTATTTTTTGCTTTAACCTAAAAAAGTAGCAGGATAAGTTACCAATGTTTGTCAATTGCTCATCTTTGACTTGTCGCTTTTCTCATCAACTTCCATGAGTAGGTTTTGTAGCGCCTAGCTTAGATATCTAAGAAAAGTGCAGATCCTTGTGATAATGGTAGAATCAACCCTTCACCAGGTGGGAGTCCTGACACATGTTTTATGGAATTACATCAATGGGAAACTTCTCAAAACAGCTTAAAAGAATCTCAAAATTCAGTATAAAACAGGGTATTTGCCTCTATATGCTCTCCAACACTGATGTAGCTATTCCCATGCCCCTCCTTCTAACTTCTGCTAGTGAAAAGTCTTTCAAGATATCTAGACTGCTGAGATTATGCTCATTTTTGCTAGCTTTGGCAGCTGAAAGTAATATAGTTTTTTCTGACGAAGAAAGGTAATATAATTTTGTTATGATTTTTTCCCAGTGTCTCCTAAAGAGCTATATTGTTTGGTTTGCCTGAAGTAATTGCATATCCATATTCAGTTGCTCTATCTATCATTTTTATTGAAACATGAGTTTGTGCATGGAATCTTCTAGTATCTTTACCAAATTAGTCTGTTAACTTCTGTTAAATTGTATATAGTAACTGCTTGCTCAAATTCTAATATAACAAATATTATTTGTTATAGGGGTTTCAATTGTTGAAGCTGACAGTTCTGGTGTCACCATGGAATTAGAGCTAAACTGGGACGGAAATCCGAACATGGTACTTGACATTGGAACTAGGCTTGGTGTGGCACTTCCCATACAAGTACGGTTCTGTTCCTTTTTGATGCAACCCCTATGCATATAATCTGCATAAGAGTGCATAATAAGGATTGAAGAAGACAATCCTACCAGATAATTTTTCCTTGGAAGGATAATGTATAATATTGTAACAGAATATGAATATTTCTTAAGACACTGAAATATTGAATATATCTCATGGTACACATCTCATTCCATCAAGAGACCAATTCCTCGAAAACTTGAGCCTAACAACAACCATGTCTACTTTCAAGTGTGTAGGCTTGAAGTTACAGGTTTTCCATGAATGCTGGCAACATAACTAGAAAAGGTTCATTGTTTGTCAACTCAACCCATTTTTTTTCTGAACGCTGAAAACCATGAAATATTGATGCTCACAGTCTTAAAATTACTTGGTTTTGGTTAAATTTCAAACCATATGAATTGCATTTGCATTCCAAGCATTGGCATATTTTCAGGGTTGTCATAGTTCATAAGTTAAGTTAGCTATAATCTAATATGTGGCGGTGTTTGTACTTTTTTGTATCATAATTGAAGATTATTAGTTCACATCAAAGTCTTTTCTCGATAAGTTTCCAACGAGTTCAATTAACAGATATCACTAATGATTCTTTTTGGCTACCCACCATTTTAGGTTAAAAACATTGGCTTCACAGGGCTCTTCCGTTTAATCTTTAAGCCTCTGGTGACAGAGTTCCCATGCTTTGGAGCTATTTCGTTTTCTATGAGAGAGAAGGTAGAACTGCACAATTTCTGCCAAAATCTTTATCTAATCTGTCGTTATGTAACTTTTTTTCCCGTAATATCCGCAATACAGAAAAAGTTAGATTACACTTTAAAGGTTGTTGGTGGTGAACTATCATCTTTTCCTGGAATTTCGGCTGCTATTGAGGTTAAAACATCTCCTTCCTTCGAACATTTGGCCTTTTATGCATTAACTTTTCATGCGACTGATTACACAGTTTATTTATCCAGGAAACAATACATAATGCTATTGAAGACTCCTTGATGTGGCCCGTTCGAAAAGTAATCCCTATAATACCTGGTGATTATAGGTAATATCACAATATGATTATATTTTTAAATATGAATAATTTTTCTATTATATGCCTATCACAATTGTTTACAATCGTTTCTTTCGTTTCTTTTTTTCCCCCTCCTTCTTCAGTGACTTAGAATTGAAACCTGTTGGAATATTAGAAGTGAAGCTCGTCCAAGCAAAAGATTTAACTAATAAAGACATGATAGGGAAATCCGATCCCTATGCTGTATTGTACATTCGGCCGTTACCTGACAGAATGAAGAAGAGCAAGATAATTGTATTCTGCATTGAACATAATTTCTCAATTTTTGTTCACAATGCTTTAGTTATTTATAATTAACTTTACTTTCTGCAGAACAATGATTTGAACCCTATTTGGAACGAACACTTTGAATTTATGGTTGAGGATGCATCTACTCAGCATCTTGCAGTAAAAATTTATGATGATGAAGGGCTCCAAGCATCTGAACTTCTTGGTTGTGCTCAAGTAATGTTGAAGGATCTTCAACCTGGGAAAGTGAAGGATATATGGTTGAATCTTGTTAAAGATTTGGAAGTGCAGAGAGATCAGAAATATCGTGGCCAGGTCAGTTAAAATTATTAAAACACCAATATTCTCTTTCTATTGCATAACTGAATTTCATAATTGGTTGCAGCTCATGTAACTTAAACCCAATCTTCTTTTTTCTGCCGCTATTTCAGCAACACTTCACAATAAATTTTTGTAAGGGTCAGAGCGCATATTTAAGTATTTCAAGAACAAAATTTCACAGAAATGCAAAAAGATTACGGCCGTTAAAATAAAAGGGCAAGTGCATATTTTTTTAAGGGTAAATTTTACTAAACCCCATCCACCTTGTGAGGTTTTTGAGATAACCCCATTGAACTTTAAAAATGCTATAAAACCACATTGAAGGGTATTTTCGTAAAAAATTGAATTGTATTTTTGTCAAAAAATATCATATTTCGTTCTTTTTGAGTCTATTCAATCTATCGGTAATACATTTTGGGGTTATCAGTCCAATTGTGGCTTGCATGAGTTAATCAAACTAACGATTTCATACAATATTGGTAGTTCGGCAGGGTTTTATAGTATTTTAAAAGTTTAATGGGGTTATCTCAAAAGGTGGGATGGGGTTTAGTAAAATTTACCCTTTTTTAAGGCTAATTACACTAAAATACCCTTATCTATCATTGCTTTTACTAAACCACCTTCAAGTTTTTTTTAATTACACTATAGCCCTTAACTATGCTGTTTTTCACTAAACTACCCTAAAACAGAAGGCACTATATCGGCAATGAGGAAGGTTTTCAGAAAATTAGCCAAAAAGTCCGAGACGAATGGGACCGAGTAGTTTAGGCTCACTTTAGCGGATAGATCATGATAAAATACCTGATATCTGCCATCAGGTTCACCTGGAGCTTTTATACTGTCCTTTTGGCATGGAGAACACGTTCAACAATCCTTTTACCAAGCAGTACTCAATGACTTCGTTAGAGAAAGCCCTAAAGTCCGAGACGAATGGAACCGATTCTGCTGACATTGACAGGACATCAACAAAGAAGGAGGTTATTATCAGAGGGGTGCTTTCTGTAACTGTTTTATCCGCGGAAGATTTACCTGCGATGGATGTCATGGGCAAAGCCGATCCATATGTTGTGCTAACTATGAAGAAAACTGCAACAAAAAATAAGACCAGGGTAAAATCCTTACTCATAAATTAAAACCTATTTAATTTAATTTTCGTAAATAATATATGTGTGTGTCTCATTGTCTCTTTTGCAGGTTGTGAATGAGAGCCTGAATCCTGCATGGAATCAGACTTTTGATTTTATGGTCGAAGATGGGCTTCATGATATGCTGATTTTGGAGGTTTGGGATCATGATACTTTTGGAAAGGTCTGTTTCCTTTTTGGATATTTTTCTTGCTGATATTGTTGCTGGCAGAATATAAAATTGGCTAAATCACACTAAACTACCTGTAATGTTGCTATTTTTAAGTTAATTGCCTTAAAGTTCTTTAATTACAGCATGCTCGATTAAAGCACTACATTTTAGGATATTAAGAAAAACAACTCCTCTAAAACCAAAATTTAAAGGCATTTAATGTAATGAAAACTTACGGCTGTTTACTGAAAATAGTGATTATTAAGGCTAGTTTAGTGTAATTTAGCATCCTTAGCCTGCATCATAACCAAGGAATTTTGATGGCTTTAAGATGGTATTTGGGCAACCGGGTTCAAATCCAACTGGACATGCATTTAGATAACGGATTAAAAAAGAAAAAAAGTACCATGCAAAATAGTCAAGGTTCATCTGATAAGGGCAGTCCACCTTTAGAGGTGTGCTAGAATATAAAATTATATCCCTTGATGCTCCTCGTAACTTCAAATTTTGATCGATGCTGTAGGAGAGACTTTAACAGTAGGTTCCGGCATTCTGCAAGTTATGATTGAACTTTACAACTCAAATCAAACCTTTATCATCAGTATTATCTTTTGTCCCGTTGTAAAATTTTGGGGTTTTGTCATTGAAAAAGAATCATAATGGCCATCTCATTCATGGTATCAGGATTACATGGGGCGATGCATCATGACGTTAACGAGGGTGGTACTCGAAGAGGAGTTCGAGGACAGCTTCCCCTTAGACGGGGCTAAATCAGGGAAACTTAATGTGCGTCTCAAGTGGGCACCGCAGCCAATTTTCAGGGATACATGATTGGAAAAAAGTTCATTACCGCCATTGTGGATCGAACAATTCAGTTTTGGAGCCGGTGTTCTGAATTTTTCCAATTGCTGAAGCTGGGAAGTGAGTGAATAGCAGCCTGTTTTTTCAAGAATAATAGCTGCTTGTTGTATAGTTAATTGACTTGGCCAGGATATGTCAGAGTGCATGTAGATTATTGTTTGGATAAGCAAGACATATATGGCTTGTTCTCTTGTATAGGGACTGGAATCTAGAGAGAGGACTGTTGATAAGAGTACACCTTTTTGTTTTGTTTTCATGTCTTGCACTTACTAATCTGCTCTTTAGTTTCGAGAATTTTTTTTTAACCTATTAACCCGGCAAACTTCACAGAGACTATTAGATAGATTGGCTAAGGAAGTGGGTACGTGTAAAAGTATCCCATTTGGTTAGTCAATCACAGACCTGGTAGCTTATGCAGAATTTATCGGAATTATGTAAAAAGTTAGATTTGAAAATAGGTTTCTTGCCTTTTTTTATTCTGTCCTCTCAAACGAGACTCTTAGTTCAATACCCACTTTCCTATGCGGACCAAGGGTTGGGTTCATGTAACGAAAAATATTTAATGTTCAGAACGTGTAATATATATAGTGTAATATATAAAGGCTAAATTACACCCAATTACCTTTAATTATCGTGCTTTCTCACAAAACTACCAATTGATTATTATTTTTTTGGAAAACGGAGTTCTTTTCCGCTAAATTGCAATAGAAATATTAGGCGGTTGACCAAAGTATAATGATAGTTAAGAACAATTTAACATTGTATAGTGTATAGTAGATTGTTATATAACCACAATCATCAGCTTAACAATTAATTTAATTTTTGGACAGGACATGGCAATCAAGATGGTTGGTGTAGGTCATAAAAAAAATCGATGAATGATTGATTTCCAAAGTTTTCAACATATGAAATTTCTTACGGTGACGCTTGCTACTCCATTTTATTCCAGATATAGCAGGCATGAAAAACACTAAGAATATGAAAAATTAGCAGAGGACCGTTCAAAGTGACTGACAAAAAGCTTATGAACAAAAGAACAAAAATTAAGGAAGCAGTAAAAGAAAAAAACCAACCAAAAAAAAGGAGGAAATTGAGTTGCGGCCACTCCAAGGAAAAAAGCTCAACTTTGCCAAGCTGGCACGTCCCACATTTCCTTTTAATTCGCCATCCCCATCATGTCTTAATATAATGCTCTCTCCTTTAGATCTGCCCTCCTTCTTGCCAAACCCTTCCAAAAATCCATCAAATTCTCAAATTCTTCAAAAAAGAGAGACAATTTCTTACCCTTTTCTTGAGATCTTGACGATTGATCGGGGATTTTGAGTTGTGGGTCGTGTTGCTTGAAGCGATTGTGTTTGGATCCGAGGAGAAAGGCGATGACTTGGAGATACAGAGCTGGGCTTTTTCTCATTGGAGCTGTTGTCATCATTTGGGTCTCCTCTGCTGAAGTTACTCAGGTCCATTTCTCAATCTTTTGTTGTTTTTTATATAAAGTTTCTTGAATTTGTTTGTTTGCGATGTTCATGATGAGATTTGGTTGGAATGTGATGTGGCTGAAGTTAAAAGTTTGGAATTTTTTTACTGGAGAATTACGATTCCGTAACAAACGATGAAAAGGAACTAATGGAAACTAATAAATACATGTAAATATTGAACACCAACAAAACGTGGAAGTTGTGGAAGCTGAGTAGAGTTCTCACACAATTCCGCACATGAAACCCTTGGAAAGGGTAAAAGAAAACGGGGGAAAATATTCATAGCTAAATCTATGGAAAACATTTGGTGAAAGTGGTATATGTTTATAATTCATCACACAAAACCTCGTATGGGGATGTGCTAAATTTGGATCTTGGTTTTAGTACGCCTCCAAATCGATCTTATCATCTTTGGTTTTCATCTTGAACTTTTTGGCAAAAATTTGGAGAATTCGGAGGTACAAAGTAGACTTTTATGGTTATGGGCCATGGCAAGCTACTGTCTTGTCTTAGGAACACGACACTAGTATTAAGAGAGGGTTAATGTTGGGTCGCAAAAAAAGACAACTAGTCACTTCTTTTATGTAGACTTTTTCCCTACGAATCCTATTACATTTTTGACAAGGGAAGAAATGACGTTTCACTCTCAATAACGTCTAGTTAAAGGTTTCTTTAGTCCTAAAGGTGATGCATCGCATGAATTCTCCGAGGATCCTTTGGAGCGAACAAGAGAAAGTAATTAATTCCTTTCCAATTTTCTTTCATTTGTAATAATATCCTAGAAACTAATTACAAATGATACACACTATCAAATTATGTGGAGTGCCAACAAATCTTGTTGCTTTTTACTCAGTTGGGGCAAAACATTGATATTATGAAGAAAACAGAACATGAAGAAAAAATTCAAGAATAATGTGTTTTTTGATGATTTGGGGCAAGAGGTCCCAAATGATCGTAATGCCTTCGATATAAGGTTAAAGCAACAAATCGGCAAAGTATTTTGTAATGATTTCAGGCATATAGTTGAAAAGAGTGATATATGCAATAAGGTGGCAAGAGAGGACAAGGGAAAAATTAATGCAGCACCCAAACCATCTGAGCCTTCTTGTCCTCGTATTAACAAATAAATCTGGACGCTTAGTATAACTTCTGTTAGAATAATCTGGCAGTACTTAAGTATATACAATTGCATACCATTAGTTTCTTGCCCCTTTATGTATTAGACTACAGTCAGAATATTAATGTCCTCATAGTTATATACAGTAGTGTAGCGGTAAATGTTGTGTTCGTTTTCGCTTTTTTACTTTTTGTTATCTAATCCGTTGAACTTGTTAATGTTTATTATACAGGGTATATTTACAGATTACAAACAACCATTTGCAGTTACTTACTTGGGAGCCTCCCTGATGGTCGTGTATCTTCCCATAGCATTTTTCAAGGATTGGATGTGTAATTTTCTGAGAAAACGCAAGAATAGCATCCTTCCAGATACTATAAAATCAGGAATTGATTCTTCACTTACATTAAGTGGAATGCAAAAAATCTTGGAAATGGGAGCATACTCACCTTTGACTAAAAAGGATAGCTCAATAGACCTTTCTTCACAAGAGGAGGAAAAGCCTTTTCTTACTGAGCTTGGAGGTGAATCAAATGTTGTGGTGTTGAAAGAGAACGAGCTTACTGCAAGGGAAATTGCTGTATATGCATTTTATCTTGCCCCCATTTGGTTTGTAACAGAGGTAATCTTTTACTATACAATGATTAATAACCCTTAGTTGTTGTAGTTTGCATTTAGTAGTACTTTGCATGTGGGAAGCACAAATAAATATGTTAAATATTATTGAAAAAACGAGATGTATATTTAAAAAATTAGAGATTTCAAAAATTTCTAGTAGAGATTTTCAAGATTTGAATAGTCAGAGACAAAATTGTAAATAATTATTTTCAATATTTATGATAATATTACTTGCCGCTTGTTAGGATTCAAATTGAGATTTCAATCCGACACCTCTTTTGGGTTACAATAGTATGTCTGAGCTTGTAGCCGTTGTGAGACTTATTGGACTAGCCATCAGCTCTGATTTATTTAGTATTGTTAGTTTTCAAGAGATTTTAAACCAAAAACTTTTGAAGGATCAAAGGACACATTGCCACTATCCCTACCTATTTTTCGAACAAATTTATTTGATCCTTTGAAAACTGTTTGGGGAGGACCGTCCTTCGTCAGCTCTAACGTTAAGTTACTTGTGTATGCAATTTCTGTTTCTTAAAAAAACTAAAATACTCTTTTGATGGCAATTAATTGAAAACAAAAAATTCCGCATGTACGATTTCATTTGATCAAGTCATGAGTACATGCTTACTTTATTTCTTATATTACTGGAGACAGTACTTATCAAATGCTGCACTTGCACGAACCAGTGTGGCGAGTACTACAGTATTATCTTCAACTTCAGGGCTCTTTACCCTATTCATTGGTGCGTTTCTTGGCCAAGACACATTAAATGTAGCAAAAGTAGTTGCTGTTTTTGTTAGCATGGCTGGAGTTGCAATGACAGCCCTGGGAAAGACCTGGGCAACAGATGATTCACAAATAAGCTCTTCAGGGTAAGTTGTTTTTGTTCATATTTCTCGTTGCTTTGGGATAAACAAATTTTTCGAGAACAATGATTTGAAGCTAAATTTCACTAAATACCACGACCTTTCAGATAAAAAAATTTGCAAGCTGATACCTTGAGCATCATCATTTTCATATAAATTTCATGACCCTTCAGCGTTTTTTTTCAATTTACAACCATATATTGTTTTCAGTGAGATCCTTACTGTAATTATCTCTGATGTTCGTGTTACTTGTGTCTGATATTGAATTGAAAGACGCTGAAAGGTCATGGGTTTATCTGAAACTGACTTAAGTTTATGGTATCAAGGTATATGATATTTACCTGAAAAATGCTAATATCATGGAGTTTTAGTGATATTCAACTATGGTTTTATTTTTATTTTTTTTTCCTTTTTCTTTTTTATTTTGTTTTGGCCTTCCATGCATTGCATTTGTTGAAAGAAGCTTATCACAGAAGCATTTTTGATGTATGGTTTCATACAAATCATAGTTCTTTTCCTTGTTTATATTGTAAATGCATATATGTTATTAATGGTCTTTTTGAGGCTTGACAAGTGTTTTCATTATGTGCAGTCACGACAAACGTTCTCTCGTGGGAGATCTTTTTGGCCTTCTTTCTGCTGTATCATATGGTCTATTTACTGGTCAGTTGTCTTACTCTTGATTCTAACAATTTCGTTTTGCTGTGTGTATATGCAAATGTGGGCGCATGAATATTTACGTAAATTCTGTATGTTGTCATTGATCATAGTCATGTTAAAATTGCAGTTCTTCTAAAGAAGTTTGCTGGAGATGATGGTGAAAGGGTTGATGTCCAAAAATTGTTTGGATACATTGGATTGTTTTCTTTATTGGCTCTTTGGTGGCTTGGTAAGGCCGTGCTTAGTTCCATTTCGTCCTTACTTATACCTCCTCAACATGGTCATAAGATATTTTAGTGTCATCTTGTATCGTATTCTTTCATTGATACGCACCAGCCCCTTCCTTCTCTGTTTACTGCAATTGAATCCCTGTCTAAATTTTGTTTTCCTTTCTGCTCCAATGCCAGAAAGTGCCATAACTATTTCTTTAGTCTAACTGAAACTGATGAAAATGTAAATATGAGAAGAATAATTTGCAGTATGTTATTTTTTAGAACTTGAACTATTTTCTAGTTAATAACCTGGTATATTATTGCCAAAGACTTTATCATTGTTGTACAAGTTATTCCTTATAAGAAAAATAATTTATATCCCCGCCAACATTTACATAATCCATAAGCTGTCCAAGGGGTTTATCGATAGAAGAAGTAGGTGACATAATTCACAGTTATTCCTTTTTTTGTGATAAATATATTTTGACGTCATATACATAACATTTTTTGTTGTGTAGAAATAAAATATTTGCTACCTAATTCGGGTCATGACAATGACTAGATAACTTCTGATGTTATTAATATATGCATGATGCACTCTTCAAAAATATGAATATGCACACGATATATTTTAGTATTTTTAATAATTAGTTTAAAACTGTCATTATTGCATTTGTTTAATTCCATATATGTAATAATTATATTGGGAGATGACCTACGCTTTGTAAATTCTGCTACAACTAAAATATTTGGCATTAGCATTCTAAATGTTTCCTCTATCTCCATTCCTTTTCCAGTTTGGCCCTTGACTGCATTGGGGATCGAACCTAAGTTCACAATACCCCACTCTCTAAAAATGGAGGAAGTTGTTCTTGCTAATGGCTTTGTTGGAAGTGTACTCTCAGATTACTTTTGGTATGTAGCATGTAACTATGACTATATTTTTCTTCACCCTATTCAAAGATTATGATTTAAATATTTATTTAATATAAATTTCAGGGCATTATGTGTAGTATGGACTACTCCCTTGGTGGCCACATTAGGCATGTCCCTAACAATTCCGCTCGCTATGGTCGCAGATATGTTGATTCATGGCCGTCACTATTCAGCAGTTTATATCCTTGGTTCAGTTCAGGTATTTGTATTTCTTAAATTGAAATTCAGTAGCTTTTGCTTTGGTTACAAAGATTCTCAAGCTGACCATTTTTTTTGTTGTAAAACAACAGCGACTATATCCCAAACTTTTGCTCTTTGTTGTTTAGGTTAAATTTCAGTAAATTACCCTGTCACTGTTTTGCATTAAACTGCCTTAAAGATTACAGTACGCTCCCTAAAACTTTGATATTAAGTACCCTATAATGCAGCACTTTTAAGGGAGTTTACCTTTAATAAAACAGTTTTAAGGCAGTTAACTTGAAATTTGCTCAAAGTTAAGGTAGATGAAAATTAGTCCTGTAATTCACTTCTGTTCATACTTATTAGGTGTACATTTACATTATTAACCCATAGGTTATAATGATAGCTATCAAGTGTTAAAATTTGATTTACATTTTTAACCCACGGCCTAACAACTTGAGCTTCTGGGTACTCCTGTTTATTCTTTGTTTCCGGGTGAGTTTTCCGTATGAAATCTTACACTTTTGTTGCAGGTATTCACCGGCTTTGTAATAGCTAACCTTTCGGACCGATTTACAAAGATGCTGGGATTGTAGCATAATCAAACTCGATATCTGTGCACGCACGGACTGCTTTCGTTATCCAAAAGTTAAAGTTCGACGGTTTGTTGACCAAAGGCCTTACCGATGTGTTGTGGTTTACCTTCAAGTCCGAGGAAGATATTTAGATTCTTTTGATTATTCTTTGTAGAACAAGGACCTCAAATTTTGTTCCGCATGGCGCTGAGTCATATGCATGCAGTTAATGATTCTTTTGAGATGTACTATATCGAAAACTTACGCTGCTGTACAATATTACATCTTTGTAAATATTATTCTTTGTCGGCCCTAATGTCTTCCGAGCGAAATGTTACAAAGATCACCTTTTATCAGTACATTTTGCACTCAATTCCTTATCGGTCATTAGGATGCTATTTCTAGAATTGTCAGTTGCCATAAACTGATGAAATGTGCATGAAAAACCATGCAACATGGAATTTTAGACCTATTATGACTCCTGGACCGACAAATAACTGCTTACCATAATTTTTTGAAATAAATTGTTCTATCATGTGAGTTCTAGCATTACCGAGGGGAGGGGAAAACTTAAGGTTTTGGGAGCATTTTTATCATTTTTTTCCAAGGCTCCAAATTTGTTGTTACTGATTGGAGGGAGATGTAGAAGTGAGATTTAGGCCTCATTTGGTAATGGGTTGCAGTTGTGGAAATCATGGTTCCGTGAGTTTCGAGGTCACCTTTTAAAAAGTTTCCGAGTCTTGAAACCTATATTTTTAAATCCAAAAGGATTTGAAATTTCGTGAAGGTTCATATCGTTTTCTTTCTATATCCCTATATTTGAATGAAATCTTCAATCTTGATTTCAAGAGTATGTTCCAAACGACTTAAGGTTTAGAAACCTCATTTTTAAGAAATCATAAATTGCATAAATGAAATCAGATTTTGAAAACCTTGTTTTTTTTTGAAATAAAAAAGGAAATCTGTGAAGACCAAATAAGAATTTTGAGAGATTGATATCATCTTTACGGTAAAATTGAAGGAGAAGATTTGGAATCTAAATTTGTGGATGATTAAATTATTCATTTTATGAAAGAAAAATAAATCTGTATCAAGTTAAATTGTATCAAATACTGCAGTTTTTTTCTTTAAAAAAATGAGGAGTTTTCTTCTTCTGCAAACTCACAATTTATCCCAAATTCCCAATTCATGAAACCATCTTCTTCCAAAAGCCAAAACAAAAGCCGTAACTAAAAATCGCACCTTCGACCTCATTATGGCCGCCGATACCGCGTCGATTCCTTGTTGATACCGCGTCGAAGCATAACACGTCGAAGCCGTGTCGATAACTTGTGGAAGCCGCGTAGAAGCCGTGTCTTTGCCGCGTCGATACCGTGTAGAAGCCGCGTAGAAACTGCGTGGAAGACGTGTCGAAGCCGAGTAGAAGCCGCGTCGAATCCGTGTCGACCCAGCGTAGAAGACGTGTTAAATCCGTGTCGAACCAGCGTAGAAGCCGCGTCGAAGCCATGTGGTAGCCGTATCGAACCCCCGTATAAGCCGCGTCGAAGCCGTGTCAATCCCGTGTGGTAGCCGTGCCGAACCCGAGTCGAAGCCGCGTAGATGCCGCGACAAATCCGCGTCCATCACGGCCAGTCCGTGTCGAAGCCGCGTCTATCCCGCGTCGATGCCGTGTCGGTGCCCTGTCACCGCGCGTCGATACCGCGTGAAAGCCGTGTCTATACCGCGTCGACGCCGGGCCCCATCTACCTTTGAAACCGCGTCGTCCCTGCTGCGGTTCCTTCTTGTCGCCGCGTCGATTCCGCGTCCAAATGGCGATGCATCAATTCAGCGGGCTGCTCGAGGACTGACATCACATCGCGTACCTTGATACAGTGAGTGGGGGTATATTTGTCAATCACCAAATCAGCAGGTGGTACCCTTCATACTTGTGTAATAAACGCGATGAATAAAAATTATAAACTATCCTACCAGAAATTTTATACCCAAGCAAATTTCTGGTATATTGATTTTATTAAGAAAATGTTATTGCATGGACTTTTGATTCTTCACATCCCAGTTATTCTCACTAATGCATGCATATTGGGGTGGGTGGGTGTGGGTGTGTTGGGTGGGGGGGGAGGTTTCCACCAGAGCCATCCGCATCAAGATGTAGCCGCAATAGCACCGGGGTGGGGTAGCTCGGACGACTGCAGCTAACCAGCTTCATTAATCTCTTCGAACCTTATCTTTACTATTAATTATAGACAAAAGAAAGAGGATCATCTAATTTTAAAATTGATTGATGATATTGTTTCTTAATTTTTTCTCTTAAAGAAATCAAACTAATAAAGGAACGTATACAATTGACTCATAAATGAAAAGACATATTTCATATCCATGAAGAATGTAAAGAAATTAGCAAAATTGGCAAAGCAGTAGAAAACTTGATACAGAGTCTAGTTTCTTCTAATGACAGCTAAAATGAAAGACACCAAATGAGAAGCATATGAAATTTTTATGCTCTCTCAATCCTTGCAGTCTCTGTCATTCTGCTGATTTTCAACTCAAAGTTTGCTTTATAAAATAACATTTAAAAAAAAATCAAGAATAATACGACATTTTGGGTACATGGAACAACATGTAAGCCTCTGAAGCCCTCATCGGCATGAATGACCCCATTACCATCACATTTATACCATTGGTTATTAAGCCGCTGATAGGCTCAATCATCAGAATCCAAAAAGGTGAAATGTGGAGGAGAATGGAAACCGCAAATATCAATCAACGCTTTGGCGACGCTTTTCTGATTCAGGACGCTTTTCTGATTCAGGAGCGAGGATTGCTCGACCTTTTGATGTGAAAGCAAATGAAACGCAGTTTTCCAAATGACAATTGTTCCAGCAAGCCTAGTCTCGTTTGGCACTGCTGGCAAAAGAGTTTTTTTTCCTCGAAAGATGATCTTCCCAACGCTGCAAGTATCCCATGAAAGTATCGATCCTGCAACTTCCCAAATCACACAGGCCTCTCGGATCCGCAATCATGTTTTCCTTCAAACCACGATTAACATTACACTCATCGGCCATCACCATATCGCGATTGTCTGGCAGTGCAAACTTTCGCAGTCTCCATAATCTAAATAGGATCATGCTTCTACCCACCTAATAACAAAACACAAAAAGGCATTAATACAAAAGCACGCAGATGAGCAAACAAAAAGACCTTCATAAAACACATAACCAGCTCCATTGTATAATTGGGTTCGATCCTAGATTATGAATCAAGTACTCGTTGTCCCATTTTTCTCTCTGTTTTCCTTTGTCTTATGAATCTGATTGATTGGACTCACTCTCTCTCTCTCTCTCTCTCTCTGTGTGTGTGTGTGTGTGTTTTTTTTTTTTTTTTAACGGAAAGCTCATTCAGAATTAATCCAATGGTTGTCTAACTGAACTCTAAAACTTGTTTGTGTTGTTCAGAGAAGAAATTCAGTGCTCCTTAGGGTTTTAACCGATGAACCAATGGGGTATTTGTGCTGATACATCACTCAACAAATATAGCAAATTTTTAGCAAAAGCATAATTTATCGCAAAATCTCAATTTCTGTACGAAACTTCAAATCATATCAAACTGTAGGAAACCTAATTCAATACAATCCACCATAAATCACCCAGGAAACATTGTAACAAAGTCAATAAAATCTCACCTTTGGCATCAAGAAGGTTCGCATTTTTGTCACATTAAAACATTATGGACTGTTTTGTTGTTATGATCACGTAATGTCACCGATGGATGCTTTTTCCACACTGTTCATCACATGCGCCCATCCATATTAGTTTATTGTAACAGCGAATGCGCAAACAAATAGAGAGCTTCTACAAAAACTCATATCCAGCTTCCAGATGAAATCGGGAAAACTCTACTTGATGTGGCAACTCGGTCATAGATGAAGAAGGAGGTGCTGCCTCCCGTCTCCTGGCGATTGATCCGACGAAGAAATTTACCTTTTATGCAATTTGTCCTCTATTTTCCCTGGCTCCAAGTATGTTCGTATTGATTGGAGATGTAATAGAGAGATCTTTAGGGATGTACATATTGAGGAGACCGGAGGATCGAAACAGGTGAGAATTTTAGGAGAAAAATTATGTGGACGAAATCATTCATTTATGAAAGAATTAAGTCTAAAATTATAAATATGTTCAAGAGAGGATCTAATCTTTGCTTTGATATCAGTATGATGCAAAATTGTATCACAAAGTATCAAAGAAAAGGGTTAATTGCACAGAACCTCCCATAGTTTATACCGTATAACCCTTATACCCCCTCAAGTGCTGCTCATCAATCAAAACACTTACGACACTCAAATTCAACTCTTAACAACTCGAACGGTCGTTTAATTGAACTTTTGTTTAGAGAAGAAATTCAGTGTTTCTTAGGGATTTAATTGATGAACATATGTGGTGTTTGTTTTGATACATCACTCAACAAACATTGCAAAATTTACCCCAAATTTCCCAATTCATGTACCAAACTTCAAATCATAGCAAACCCTAGCCAAACACATTGTAGCATAAAGTCGATAAAAATCTCGCCTTAGGCATCAAGATCCAATCTTCTTCAAATCATAGCAAACCCTAGCCAGCTTCAAGCACTCCAACCAATGCAGCACCTCCGCGTTCGGATCTCGCTCCACCACCAGATCCCCAACCGTGATCTGCACCGATCCCCTATAAACCCCAACCCTCCCCCTAACCCTTACCACCTCGCCGAGCCTCACCGCCTCCGCCTGCTCCTCCGCCGCCTCCGCCGCCAGGTCGAACGCGATCGAGCCTCCGCCTCCGCCGCCGCGGAGGAGGTGGTGGTTGAGCCAGAGGATGCAGGGGACGCAGCCCGAGCCGTCGTCGACGAGGAATTTCAGGAACTTGTTGGCACGGTCGCGGCTCACGACGACGCCGACGGCTTCGGCACGGGCGGCGCCGCGGGCGGTTAGGGTTTGGAGGTGGGCGGCGAGGAGCTTCACGTGGGTGTGCTGGAGCTGGTCCATTTGGGTTAAAATTTTGAAAGATTGCAGTAAACAACTCTTAAGTATCTTTTTCGCCGTTTCTCTAAAAATGACCTAGTTTGGCAACAAGAAACACCCCTGTTTGGTTTAGTTTGCCATTGATTTTGTAACAATGAGGTTTTACAAATTTTAGAGTCGTTTTAATAAACATAGTTTAGGATTTAAAAATAGGGTTTTTTTTTTGAATTATTATATTTTTAAAATTATATTATGAAAATAGGGGAGTAAAAATTTTATTTATCAAAATAGGATGGTTTCAGACCACCCCGCTGGCCCACCCCCCACCCTCAGTATAGAAGGCGGGTTCTGGGAACCCGCCCCCTATACAAATGTATAGGGGGCGGGTTCTGGGAACCCGCCCAATATAGTTTTCTATAGAGGGCGGGTTCTGGGAACCCGCCCCCTATACATTTGTATAGGGGGCGGGTTAATGTATAGGGGGCGGGTTCCCAGAACCCGCCCCTTTTTTTTTAAATTAAATTAATTTTTAATTATACTGATATAATTTTAATATAATTATTATTATTATTATTATAATTATAATTATAATTATAATTCTTAAAAATAAAATTAAATTAAATAGACAAAAAAACATTTAAATTAAATAATAAAATTTCACTATATCAAATTTTTTTTTACAGAATGAATCCGTCAAAATTTACAATACCAAAAAATCCTATCTATTTGTAAAATGTAAATGCTATATCGACGGTCAAATTTATAATAACAAAATGAATCCGTCAAATTTATAATACAAAAAAATCTGAGTGCACTTGTCACGATCCTGAAGGTCCCGCCCCTGATGCATATCCTGGACATCTGGTCCTATAATGGCCTGGTTGTTTGCATAGGCTACATCTGGATTGCCTTTGCTGAGGATCAGCATCCATTGTCATTCGATCTCGACGTACCTTAGGTCTTCCGGGCCTTATATTTTTTTCCGGCGGTAATACAGTCGGTGTTTGTCTGTTGGTAGTATAATAGTGCCAATAGCGACTGTCCGGTATAGGATGAAATTTTGGATCGTATGCACCTTGGTAATTAGAAACTGTATAGTAATGGGAAGCAAAATTGTAATGTGAGGTATGCATACTGCTCGCAGCAGCAATTGTGTGGGCACAAGGTAAATGTTGTTGCTGGAAAAGACCGTATGTACACGAAGAGAGCCCTTCATCTCTAAAGTTCACGGTATATTGATTCCCATTACCGCCCGTCACCTGAAACTCCGCCGTGTCAAACCTTTCGGATCTATAGTATTGTGCTCTGCGCTCTCTTTTCCGAAAGATATCTTCGTAATACGCGGTGAGCGGAGTGTCCATCGCCAAGGACTTTTCTCTTCTGTGCACAAAATAAGTATTCATCCGGAAAAATGTTCGAACAATCAACCCCTGTATCGGTAAGCCTCTAACCCCTTTAAGGACCCCGTTGAAGCTTTCAGACATATTAGTCGTCATTAGGAGATATCTGCACCCATCATCATGTGCTTGTGACCACATGCGTACTGCATACTCATCTAACCACGCTTTCGCGGCTTGACTCATCTCCCCAATTTTCGTCATGTATATGTCGTGAATATTAGGGTCAGGCGTTTCACCGGCTCTGTACATAAGTTTATGTAGATCCGAATTTTTAAATTTTCGATCAAAATTTTGCCTGAAGTGTCGTAGACAAAACCTATGTGGGGTCGTCGGAAATACAGATCTCATTGCAGCTAGTATTCCCAGATGTCTATCAGATATGATACATAAATCCGTTCTATGAAGAACAGATGGGATATTTTTGAGGTTGCGGAAAAACCATGACCAGGATGATGTATTTTCACCCTCGACAATAGCAAATCCCAACGGAAATATACCGTTATTAGCATCAACACCTGTAGCAATTAACATGCAGCCTCTGTACTTACCGTATAGATACGTACCATCAACGCACAATACCGGCCGACAGTGTGTGAAACCAGCCGCACATGGACCAAAGCACCAGAAAATTCTTTGAAACCTGACAGAGCCCTCGACGTCTGTTTCTGTGGTTTTTAACCGGTATACGGTCCCCGGATTTGATGCTTTCATGGCTTCCATAAAAGGGACTAGTGAGTTGTACGAGCTTTCCCAGTCCCCGAATATCTTGCACAAAGCCTTTCTACGAGCATCCCATGCCTTCACATACGAAATCTGAATTTTATGCTCTCCGCTAACCAAGAGCCGTATCTCTCGGGGAGTCATCGCCACATCTGTACGGATCAGGGGCATGATTAGCGAGCAAATGTAAGATGAAGTGCAATTCCGGTGATCCTGTAACATGATAGAATTGATGCAAGTGTGTTCTTGGTTGTATTTCGTGACCTTCCAAGCCTTGGCTCTTTTGGAACAACATGCATGCAATCTCCACTGACATTCAGGAGCTTTCGTACATACCACAGTATAGTACGTCTTATTTGACTCTTCGATTTTAAATGTAACGTTTTGCTGAATGGACCACGACTTCAGCTTACAAATAAGATCTCCTTTTTCCTGAAACAAATCCCCGACGCTGATGCAATCTTCGCTTGCTGCTGTCGCGTCCAAATAGGGTGCCGTATTTACTTCTGCAACGGCTAAGTCTACCCAACCATCATCTTCCAGCGGATCGAGGCCGGGATCTTCTAGTTCGACAAAATCGTTATTCGCAGCCATACCATCAAAGAATGCTACCTCATTCAATCCAGCAGCATATTCCACGCTATCCTCCCCCTGATGATCTTCACCGGTTTCATCATCATCACTGCCACACATATCAATATCACCCGTAGCAACATAAGGCTCGGGTGCAATATATGATGGTTGTGGTCGGTGTAATGTGGATGGTTCGGTGTGAGAAGACCGGAAAGATGTGGACGGACATGCTTGGAATGCACTGCTTGGATCGTGTTGGAATGATGCGGAGGTATGGGGAAATCTGCGTTTAGTATATAAATTGTATTATAATATTATTCCTTAATATTTTCGTAACTAAATCATCACTTGTTTCAAATTTATTTACCTGTGGAAGGCTGTGTATGGTAATTCTTGTTGTTCTTCTGGGGTGCATGTAACTGCAGCAGTCGACTGGGGAAACCTCGATTTATGCATTTTATTAAATGTTTGAATATTAGTATATAGGTATTACTAAAATGTTTAAATATGGGTTTATAAAATGTTTACCCATGTGCTTGAAGATTTGAATAATGTTGTGTATAGTCATATCCACCGGCACTGACGGCATCATCGTTGACCATGTGACCGTACCCCCAGGAACTATCTCCAGCATTACTGTAACACCCGAGCCCAATAATACTATTTATATTACTAGTTGAGGGTTAGTTATGGCTCTTTTCAATTATTCTGTTTTCTGGTGTTTATTGCTAAATTTTAACCGGTTAAGTCATTTTGGCACATAACAAATTTTAACTCCTAAAATGAAATTTAAAATGTCCATGTTGGCCTACTAGTCGCCACTAGTCGCGTGGTAGCGTCCGCGTGTCGAGATTCCGTTCCGTTTGACTAAACGGGCAAGTTTGGGCGGCTACGCGCGCGTGCAAGTGTCCGACTTGGGGGCATGCATTTTAATCACTAAACACCTATTTTCAAAATTTGGAACCCGCTTAAAATCCTATAATTTGAATTTGGAACATTTGGGCGCAACCCAGGCGCGATTTGGAAATGTTTCATTTCGCGCCAAAAAGGGCCCGTTTCAATTTAATATCTAAAACTATAATAATATACGAATATATATTCCTTAACAGTTTAATTCCCTCAAATCATCTCAAATATTTTCCTCTGCCTAATCTACAGCCAATCACGAGCTCCTATTTGAGCTCGTGGGCCCCGCCTCCTTTTCCTCATCTCTCTCTCTCTCTCTTCCCTCAATCTCTCCCTTTCTCTCTCCAATCCCTCTCTCTCTCTTCCTCTATATATATAAACCATGCAACAGCCGCCTCTCCCCAACTCCTCTTCATCGCGAGAAACCCAACAAACCCTAACCCTAGCCCTCGTACTCGCGCAGCCCACCATCGCCACCGCGACCTCGCCGTCGCCGTTAGCACCCTCAACCTAGCCTCACCCCCTACCCTTCCTTCCTCCTCTCCTCCATCTTCCCGGGCCTGTAGCACAACCCCGACGCCACACCAGCGCGCAGGGTGCGCCGTCGCCGCCGTCCCTCACCGCCGCCGACACCAAGATCCTTCTCCCCTCCTCCTCGTCGCGACCTCGTCATCACCTCCCTTCCTCTCCTCGCCGGACCACCAACCCGAGCCTTCACCCATCGCCTACCCCGCTGTTCACCGGAGAACGCGCCGGCGACCTCGCCGTCGTCACCAGGGCCACCTACTTCTCCCTCTCGACCACCAGAGCCGACCAACCTTTCCTCCAGCTCGCCACAGCACCCTCTCCCGCACACCCGAGGCCTTCAGCCCTTGCAGCCGCCGCCGCCGTTGCCTCGCCGGCGTCCCATCGCCGTCGAGCCCGTCGTGGCCGTCCCTGGTATCTCTCGGTGAGCATCCCTATCTTTCCTTTGTGCAGTATAAACCCCCCCCCCCCCCCCGCTGATCGCATTGAATCTTTTGTCTGTTTCTAACTTGTTGTCGCGTTTTGCCGGAATCCGACCGTGCCGTCTTGGCGAACCCCGACGCTCCAGCGAAGCCCCCTGGTCCGTGTGATCCCGTTGTTCTCTGTTGGGACCTGATCCGTGGCCCGTGCTGTCATATCGTGCTTTCTGCCGACATCGCATCCGTGTTCCAGTTTGCAGACCGTCGAGGCAAGTATCTGAATACTTGCTTGAACATGCTAGCGTGCGAGATCTAGTCTTGCCACGCAATTGAATTCACACTATTTTAATACCACAACTTAATGATGGCAATTGATATCATATTATTGCATTATCTTTATAATGGAATCGTTACAACAGTTCCATCGTAATTAATTAACCCACATCAACCCACATTTCAACTAAATAAAACGACTGAATCATATCCGCTTAAACTGTTAAATCATTCATGAGACAATTATTACATTTAGTATAATTTCATGTAGTTTCCTTAATTTATAATTGTGGATATCGCTTCACCTTGTGGCGATTGCACCCTAAGATGATTGAACCTGTTAATAAGAGAATACAAATATCACTGTGGTTATATGGAATATTGTGGTTAATTACTGTTTCCTGCTGCTGTTCATTATTGATTGTTTACCTGTTGTGAGCACTTACCCGATTGCACGACATATTGACCTGACCCTGCTACACCAGACATATACATACCTACCGACTCATCCTGCTGTACCATGACATGACCTGTTTCATGATTTCATGCCTAATGCCGACAACCTAACCATTCCTGCTGTCGATCCAGACAGACCTACTTTTACTTGACTTTGTGTTGGCATTAGTCCTTGACTACTGAATACCTGACCTGACATACATAGCTTGGGGGTATGGGGAAATCAAAGATGAACCTGACTTGTAACTCGACAGTTCACTACCGTTCGAGTGTACACATTCCTTTCTGTGCCTAACGGCATGTCTCGGTTTCAGCCGAGAATATTGTGGCCGTGATCCCGGGTATGTACGGGGTAATACCGAGTGTACACCTTCCTATTCTGTGCCTTACGGCATGTCTCGGCTGCCGCCGAGAATATTGTGGCCGTGGTCCCGGGTATGTACGGGATACTAATACTTTCCTATTCTGTGCCTTACGGCATGTCTCGGCTGCCGCCGAGAATATTGTGGCCGTGGTCCCGGGTATGTACGGGATACTATTGGGTTACATCGACGATTCATCAATTGATTTCAAAGACTATAGAGTAGAAAACCTGATAGGACAGTTTGGACACCAGTGCACATTACCCTGCTTGTTATTCCTTGTTACTGCTTTATTCATGTTCGTACTTGCATTGTTTATTACCATGTTTATACTATATACTTGATATCATGACGCGCTGACGTCTGGGTTTTGCATGGCCCAGATTCCGTACCTTTATCGACGACCGAGCAGGAGTACTTCAGCCAGCAGGCTGAACAGTGAGTCCTTAGGGTTTAGTTTATTTATTTCTGTTCATTTCCAGATGTGAGCCCGCATTATGGGACGTACTGTTTATTCATTGTATTGGATCATTAGCTTCCGCACTTATTGTTTATTGATTCTTGTTATTATGGATTTGGACATGTATTAGTTTAGTTTATTTTACTGTTCTTGATATCTCTACAACCGTAATGTGACTGTGGACGGATGCGTCCTACCCACAGGTAGCATGGTTGGCTATGTCACGTGCCCAATTTTGCGTACTCTGGGAAGCGGGGCGTGACATGGTTCTTTTGGTATCAGAGCCATAGGTTAATTGGGTTGATTCTTTGTAGTTGGGTATTGCACCCGATACGCGAATCATAATACCCGTGATTAGGAGACATGTCCTGCCACCTTGACCGTTTTACCGTCCTTGAATCATTCTTCCAGATCATGTCGACATGCAAACTTACTTTGCATTGTCAACTCGAAACCTAACTTCTTGTTATCTCTAGGACTTAGGCGACTTGGGTGGAGTTAAGTAATTGCGGCTATGATACCGCGGCATAGCTACAATGCAGCACTCTATTTAAGTATCTTGGAGTTCTAGCCTTGATTTATATATATTGAATCTATCATCATGCTAATGTTGTTTGTTTTGATTTCAGGACCATGGCAGATAAGAATTTCAAGACGTATCAGAGGCGTGTGGATGAAGCCGCCATGTTAGGAGTGATACGTGGGATGTTGGAAAATCAGAAGAGGCAAACTGAGCTGATCCAGCAGCAAGCAGATTCATTTCAGGAGGGTTTGCAGGCTATGCAGCAGTCTGTAAACACCGCTGTAGCGAAGCCAGTCGAACGAGTAGGGACCGTGGCAGATTTCAGACGGTTGGGTCCTACTACTTTCACTGGCTTGGAGGAGCCGTTGCCAGCCGAGCAGTGGCTTGTGGACACGGAGAATTTACTGATTGCGGCACAGATCCCAGAAGACAAGAGAGTCGATGTGGTGCGCATTCAGCTGGTGGATTACGCCCGAGAGTGGTGGCTTGTGGAGGAGACCCGCTTGTCCAAGCCAATCAGTTGGGCGGATTTCTCCAAAAGTTTCTTGGAAAAGTTCTTCCCGCGGACTGCACGGGAGGAAATGGAGGAGAAATTTATTGGGCTGAAACAAAATGGAGCAGCTGTGGATGTACATGCAGCGGAATGGACGAGACTCAGCCGTTTCGCTGGACCCTTAGTCGCCAAGGAGGCAGACAGGGCGCGAAGATTCTTGCGCAGTTTGGATGTGGACATCCAGAGGTAGATTGTCTCCCTGGGTTTGACCACTTTCTCACAGGTTCTTACGGCAGCCAGAGAGCAACAGAGTTTATCAGGAGCGAAAGGGAACCTTCACCAGACAGCAGTTGCGACCAGGAAGCCTGCATTTGTACCTAACCGAGATCATGGGCGCAGAGGTGTTCCAGTGGACCGTCGAGGTGTAGCGCCAATGAAGAAGCCTGTGATCGTGGATCGAAGAAAGAGCATAAGTTGTAACTACTGCAATTTACCGGGCCACATGCAAAAGGATTGTCGAAGGAGACTGGGACTTTGTCTGGTTTGTGGAGCAGCCGATCACGCAGTGAGTGCTTGTCCGTCGAAGCTTCGCACGAGGGATGAGATACAGAAGCCTCCGCAGAGACCGTTCCAAGGGCAGAAACAGCTGACACAAGGACCCAACCAGGGTCGAGCTTTCACATTGACAGCCGAGGAAGCCAAGGCATCAGGAGAAGTGGTTTTAGGTACTGTACTCGTTCGTGGTTTTCCCGCATTGGCATTATTTGATTCCGGAGCATCCCACTGTTTTATGTCATCCAAATTTATAACTACACACTCGATCACCTGCACGACCCTGTCTAGTTTCTGGGACATACACACTGGGAATGGGAAAATCATAGCTAGTAAGGAATGTAGAGATTGTACAGTTGTTGTTTGTGGACGGGAGCTTTTTGCAGATTTCTTGGTGATTGATACGGGCAGTTATGAAGTAGTCTTGGGAATGGATTTTCTTGGCACTTTCCACGCACACATTGATTGTAGGGCAAGGAAAGTAATTTTCCAGATTCCCGGACACCCTGAGTTTACTTTCATCGGAGGAAGCAGTTCTGTCGGGCCAGTCGAGTTTAGGGCTAGGCCGACGAACAATGTTCTTGCGGCTATGGTTGTGGATAGTAATGAAGAGCCGGCAGTTGTCCGCGACTTTATGGATGTGTTTGAAGATATTTCGGGCTTACCGCCAAAGCGAGATGTGGAGTTTGCGATTGACCTTATTCCTGGTGCAGCGCCAGTATCAAAATCTTATTATCCGATGGCACCGGTGGAATTGGAAGAAGTTAAGAAACAGGTGGGTGAATTACTCGAGAAAGGATGGATTCGAAGCAGCAACTCACCTTGGGGAGCTCCAGTCCTTTTAGTAAAGAAGAAGGATGGCACGAGAAGGATGTGCATTGATTATCGAGAATTGAACCGGGTGACTATTAAGAACAAGTACCCGATCCCTCGCATTGGAGAACTTTTTGAGCAGCTTAGTGGCGCGAGGGTATTCTCGAAACTGGACTTGCGATCAGGATATCATCAGGTCCGAGTGAAGGCAGAAGACATTTGCAAGACGGCGTTTCAGACTCGGTACGGGCATTTCGAGTATTTAGTGATGCCCTTCGGAGTGACTAATGCGCCGGCAATATTTATGGATTTGATGAACAGGATCTTTTCACCGTTCTTGGACCAGTTTATTGTGGTGTTCATTGACGATATTCTGGTGTACTCGAAGAGTCCGGAGGAGCATGCTGAGCACTTAAGGATCGCACTGCAAACGCTAAGACAAGAGAAATTATTCGCGAAGATGAGTAAGTGCGAATTCTGGCTGGAAGAAGTGAAGTTTCTGGGGCATGTTGTGTCGGGCAATGGAATCGCCGTTGATCCCGAGAAGATTACAGCAGTTCGAGATTGGCCTATTCCAAAGAATGTTGCAGAGATAAGAAGTTTTCTTGGACTCGCCGGTTACTACAGAAGGTTTGTGGAGAACTTCGCTCGCGTAGCTGAGCCGTTAACCAAGCTCACGCGTAAGGAGGTACCGTTTGTTTGGACGGATGGATGTGCATTGGCCTTCGAGACGTTGAAGCAGAAGTTGATAACCGCCCCGATCCTGACCGTACCGGATAATTCAGGAGGACTGGTGATTCACAGCGACGCATCTGGAAAAGGATTGGGATGTGTTTTAATGCAGAACGGGAAAGTCGTCGCTTACGCATCGAGACAGCTGAAGACTCATGAGAAGAACTATCCGACTCACGACTTGGAGCTTGCAGCCGTGATCTTCGCCCTGAAGATTTGGAGACACTACCTTCTGGGCGAGAGAGTTGAAGTCTTTACGGATCATAAGAGTTTGAAATATGTGTTCACTCAGAAGGAGTTGAACATGAGGCAACGCAGATGGTTGGAGCTGATGGCCGACTATGACCTCGATCTTAAGTACCATCCGGGAAAGGTCAACATCGTGCCGGATGCGCTGAGCCGGCTACCAGCAATTCAGATATTGACTGCACAGAGAGAGATCATTGAGGATTTTCGGAGATTTGACTTGGAGGTTGTGCTACCACATGCTACAGGACAGTTGATGCAGTTGCAAGTACAATCGTCCTTAGTTGAGAAGATTAAGGCGACACAATCGCAGGATCCTAGACTGCAAAGGTTTCGAGAGCAGGTTGAAGCCGGACTGCGAACCGACTTACTGATCCATGAAGACGGTTCGTTGAGATATGGTAGCCGTGTGTGTGTGCCGAAAGGAGATGTGCGTGAAGAGCTTATGAAGGAGGCACACAGTTCAGCTTACTCTGTACATCCAGGAGGGACAAAGATGTACCGAGATGTTCGACAGCACTTCTGGTGGGAAGGTATGAAACGGGAAATTGCTCGCTTCGTGGCTAAGTGCTTGGTGTATCAGCAAGTCAAGGCCGAACACCAAAGGGTTGCTGGTTTGTTGCAACCACTTCCGATTCCTCAGTGGAAGTGGGAACATATAACCATGGATTTCGTGACAGCTTTACCGCGGAGTCCAAAGGGCAACAATGCAGTATGGGTGATTGTCGATCGGTTGACCAAGGCAGCTCACTTTATTCCTTTTCGGGTTGGTCAATCGACAGAGACTTTGGCAGAGCGATACATGCAGGAGATTGTCAGACTGCATGGAGTGCCGGTAAGCATCGTGTCCGATCGGGACACTCGATTCTTGTCGCACTTTTGGAGAAGCTTACAAGAAAGTTTGGGGACCCGATTGAAGTTTAGCACAGCTTATCATCCTCAGACTGATGGACAATCGGAGAGAACGATCCAGACCCTTGAAGATATGTTGAGGGCCTGCATGTTGGACTTCAAAGGTTCTTGGGAAGATCATCTACACCTGGTGGAGTTTTCGTACAACAATAGCTTCCAAGCAACTATTCAGATGGCCCCGTTTGAAGCACTGTATGGTCGTAAGTGCCGTTCACCTGTTTGTTGGGATGATGTTGGTGAACGAAGGTTACTAGGACCAGATTTGGTGGTACAGACAGTCGAGAAGGTGAATACAATCAGGAAGCATATGAAGGCAGCTCAAGACAGACAGAAAAGTTGGGCCGACACGTCAAGAAGACCTCTAGAGTTCGCTGTGGGTGATTTGGTATTCCTGAAGATATCACCGACTAGAGGAGTGATTCGCTTTGGAAGTCGGGGAAAGCTTAGCCCCCGATTCGTTGGACCCTTCGAGATATTGGAGCGTGTTGGAGAGGTATCGTACAGGTTGGCGTTACCACCGTCATTAGCAGGAGTTCACGACGTGTTTCATGTGTCTCAACTACGGAGGTATGTTCGCGATGAGACTCATGTCTTGGATCATTCGGAGTTGACTGTACGAGAGGACCTGACTTTTGAGGAGCGACCAGTTGAAATCAAGGATCGAAGAGAAAAGGTTCTTAAGAACAAGGTTATCCCTCTTGTGCTAGTTTCTTGGGGTAACCGATCGCATGGAGAATCTACGTGGGAGCGAGAAGACGAGATCCGGCAGAAATTCCCTCACCTTTTCCAGTAGTTAGCTATCTTGTATTCTTGGAATTTCGAGGACGAAATTCTTTTTGTAGTTGGGTATGATGTAACACCCGAGCCCAATAATACTATTTATATTACTAGTTGAGGGTTAGTTATGGCTCTTTTCAATTATTCTGTTTTCTGGTGTTTATTGCTAAATTTTAACCGGTTAAGTCATTTTGGCATATAACAAATTTTAACTCCTAAAATGAAATTTAAAATGTCCATGTTGGCCTACTCGTCGCCACTAGTCGCGTGGTAACGTCCGCGTGTCGAGATTCCGTTCCGTTTGGCTAAACGGGCAAGTTTGGGCGGCTACGCGCGCGTGCAAGTGTCCGACTTGGGGGCATGCATTTTAATCACTAAACACCTATTTTCAAAATTTGGAACCCGCTTAAAATCCTATAATTTGAATTTGGAACATTTGGGCGCAACCCAGGCGCGATTTGGAAATGTTTCATTTCGCGCCAAAAAGGGCCCGTTTCAATTTAATATCTAAAACTATAATAATATACGAATATATATTCTTTAACAGTTTAATTCCCTCAAATCATCTCAAATATTTTCCTCTGCCTAATCTACAGCCAATCACGAGCTCCTATTTGAGCTCGTGGGCCCCGCCTCCTTTTCCTCATCTCTCTCTCTCTCTCTTCCCTCAATCTCTCCCTTTCTCTCTCCAATCCCTCTCTCTCTCTTCCTCTATATATATAAACCATGCAACAGCCGCCTCTCCCCAACTCCTCTTCATCGCGAGAAACCCAACAAACCCTAACCCTAGCCCTCGTACTCGCGCAGCCCACCATCGCCACCGCGACCTCGCCGTCGCCGTTAGCACCCTCAACCTAGCCTCACCCCCTACCCTTCCTTCCTCCTCTCCTCCATCTTCCCGGGCCTGTAGCACAACCCCGACGCCACACCAGCACGCAGGGTGCGCCGTCGCCGCCGTCCCTCACCGCCGCCGACACCAAGATCCTTCTCCCCTCCTCCTCGTCGCGACCTCGTCATCACCTCCCTTCCTCTCCTCGCCGGACCACCAACCCGAGCCTTCACCCATCGCCTACCCCGCTGTTCACCGGAGAACGCGTCGGCGACCTCGCCGTCGTCACCAGGGCCACCTACTTCTCCCCCTCGACCACCAGAGCCGACCAACCTTTCCTCCAGCTCGCCACAGCACCCTCTCCCGCACACCCGAGGCCTTCAGCCCTTGCAGCCGCCGCCGCCGTTGCCTCGCCGGCGTCCCATCGCCGTCGAGCCCGTCGTGGCCGTCCCTGGTATCTCTCGGTGAGCATCCCTATCTTTCCTTTGTGCAGTATAACCCCCCCCCGCTGATCGCATTGAATCTTTTGTCTGTTTCTAACTTGTTGTCGCGTTTTGCCGGAATCCGACCGTGCCGTCTTGGCGAACCCCGACGCTCCAGCGAAGCCCCCTGGTCCGTGTGATCCCGTTGTTCTCTGTTGGGACCTGATCCGTGGCCCGTGCTGTCATATCGTGCTTTCTGCCGACATCGCATCCGTGTTCCAGTTTGCAGACCGTCGAGGCAAGTATCTGAATACTTGCTTGAACATGCTAGCGTGCGAGATCTAGTCTTGCCACGCAATTGAATTCACACTATTTTAATACCACAACTTAATGATGGCAATTGATATCATATTATTGCATTATCTTTATAATGGAATCGTTACAACAGTTCCATCGTAATTAATTAACCCACATCAACCCACATTTCAACTAAATAAAACGACTGAATCATATCCGCTTAAACTGTTAAATCATTCATGAGACAATTATTACATTTAGTATAATTTCATGTAGTTTCCTTAATTTATAATTGTGGATATCGCTTCACCTTGTGGCGATTGCACCCTAAGATGATTGAACCTGTTAATAAGAGAATACAAACATCACTGTGGTTATATGGAATATTGTGGTTAATTACTGTTTCCTGCTGCTGTTCATTATTGATTGTTTACCTGTTGTGAGCACTTACCCGATTGCACGACATATTGACCTGACCCTGCTACACCAGACATATACATACCTACCGACTCATCCTGCTGTACCATGACATGACCTGTTTCATGATTTCATGCCTAATGCCGACAACCTAACCATTCCTGCTGTCGATCCAGACAGACCTACTTTTACTTGACTTTGTGTTGGCATTAGTCCTTGACTACTGAATACCTGACCTGACATACATAGCTTGGGGGTATGGGGAAATCAAAGATGAACCTGACTTGTAACTCGACAGTTCACTACCGTTCGAGTGTACACATTCCTTTCTGTGCCTAACGGCATGTCTCGGTTTCAGCCGAGAATATTGTGGCCGTGATCCCGGGTATTTACGGGGTAATACCGAGTGTACACCTTCCTATTCTGTGCCTTACGGCATGTCTCGGCTGCCGCCGAGAATATTGTGGCCGTGGTCCCGGGTATGTACGGGATACTAATACTTTCCTATTCTGTGCCTTACGGCATGTCTCGGCTGCCGCCGAGAATATTGTGGCCGTGGTCCCGGGTATGTACGGGATACTATTGGGTTACATCGACGATTCATCAATTGATTTCAAAGACTATAGAGTAGAAAACCTGATAGGACAGTTTGGACACCAGTGCACATTACCCTGCTTGTTATTCCTTGTCACTGCTTTATTCATGTTCGTACTTGCATTGTTTATTACCATGTTTATACTATATACTTGATATCATGACGCGCTGACGTCTGGGTTTTGCATGGCCCAGATTCCGTACCTTTATCGACGACCGAGCAGGAGTACTTCAGCCAGCAGGCTGAACAGTGAGTCCTTAGGGTTTAGTTTATTTATTTCTGTTCATTTCCAGATGTGAGCCCGCATTATGGGACGTACTGTTTATTCATTGTATTGGATCATTAGATTCCGCACTTATTGTTTATTGATTCTTATTATTATGGATTTGGACATGTATTAGTTTAGTTTATTTTACTGTTCTTGATATCTCTACAACCGTAATGTGACTGTGGACGGATGCGTCCTACCCACAGGTAACATGGTTGGCTATGTCACGTGTCCAATTTTGCGTACTCTGGGAAGCGGGGCGTGACAATTACCATCAAAATTACTCGTTGGAGGGACATCTGATACTTCCAATTGGTCCTTCTGAACCAAAAGTTCGAAAGAATGCTGGGTGCTCGAGAGACCGAAATCTATCATCGAAGATATTGATGCATCGTCTATAATTTCAACCAATGCATTTCCACTGAACATAGGCCATATACAACTTAACTTAACCCTACTTTCACGGGGATCGTATTTCGTAATTTTGAACACTTTAGCCTCTAGTTCATCATAAGTCGTTGATGCTTCCAATCGCATGATTCATGCAGACCCGCCCATATACTCGGGACCTTGTGCACTTGTGATAACCTGGCCATCGTATTTACATACAACAAATATACTTGGGGAGGCCATAATCCTGCACAAAAAACAGTTATATTTTTTATGTTGTGTTGAAATTGCAAAAAACTTTCAAACTCGAAGATTGCTTACTTCCAATACTTTATGAACTGTTCTACTGCTCGAAGATTGCTTGCTCGCAGAATATGGTACTGAACTTCACCTTCTTCTAAAACTCCACACTTACACAAAATTGATAGTGGAGAAGAATTGATTGAAGTAAATGGATAGTGAGCGGTGTAGGATGAAAATTTGACAGAGATGAAATGAAATGGATAGTGCGGAGACATATTTATAGCGGCAAGATATTGAAGAGAGCGGGTTCCAAGAACCCGCCCTCTTCAATATGATGTTCTGCAGATTTGATAAGACAATATAAAAAAACAAAATTAATGAAGAGGGCGGGTTCCAGGAACCCGCCCTCTTACTTTCTGACATATCTTAACAAACGACAAATACAACGTTACTTCTGCACACACGTTACTTCTGCACACTTACTTACACTTACATTGATTTGATAAGACAATATAAACAAACAAAATTAATGAAGAGGGCGGGTTCCAGGAACCCGCCCTCTTACTTTCTGAAATTGATGTGACATATGAATATTAACGTTACTTCTGCACACTTACTTACACCTACATTGATTTGACAAGACAAAATAAACAAACAAAATTAATGAAGAGGGCGGGTTCCAGGAACCCGCCCTCTTACTTTCTGAAATTGATGTGACATATGAATATTATTGATGTGACATATGACAAATGAATATTATTGATAATTTACAAATTACTATGACAAAGTTCAACGTTAATGGAAAAGGTACAAATAGTACTTGAATAGTACTGATGTGACCTCTCACTAATTAATAAAGAGGGCGGGTTCCTAGAACCCGCCCTCTTCTTTGTGAATAAGAATGCTTTCTGTAATTTTTGAAGAGGGCGGGTTCTAGGATCCCGCCCTCTTCATTAATTAGTAATTGATTTGACGAATTATTGAAGAGGGCGGGTTCCTGGAACCCGCCCTCTTTGAGAACAAAGACTGTAGCTGGTTCCTGGAACCCGTTCACCTTCTATAAAAGCCGCATCCACACTTTCATCAACCACACTTTCTTTCACACTTTCTAACTTTCATAAAACTCTCGACAAATCTCTGCTCCAGTACATTTCAATGGAGAATCAACCACTCGACAAATCTCTGCTTGTGCATCAAAACGAACACAGATCGTTCAATATATTACACGGGGAGGAAATATTCTAAACTTAGTTAATTTTTTTTAATTACACCTTTCATTTAATTCTAATAGTTGAAAATAACATTATTTAATTTTGCAGGATGGAGATAATCTCACCGTCGTCACGCATAGCTCAGACAAATGGGTAGTTAGCGACCAACGAATAAACCATCGGCTTAGACGGGCCGGATTTTATGAAGCGTCGTTGATTCGGCATATCCAAATCGACCACGCCCTCGTCACCTCTCTGGTCGAACGTTGGAAAAAAGAGACCCACACATTTCATCTAAGATGGGGTGAGGCCACAATCACACTCCAGGATATTGGCCTCTCACTCGGTTTACGGGTCAATGGGCTTGGGTTGGTCGCTGGAAAAATTGTTGGTCCAGATACCGACCACCCATACTGGGATATATATGCCGAGTCTGCTCTCGGACAGGTAAACAATTTCATTCTGCTTTCCCTATTTAGTGTACCTATTTTATGTTTTACATTATTTCTAGCTTTAATATTTAAAAAAATGCTAATATCAGGCACCAGGAGGCCGCAGTAAGGGGTATAAAATCAATTTGAACTGGTTAAGAGATACATTTAGTAATATCCCTGATGAAGCCACCGATGAAGTTTTGGATAGACATGCACGTGCCTACATTCTGTACACGATCGGTTCTTGGTTGATGCCGGACCAATCAGCAACGCTTGTCCATCCGCTATACCTTGGCTTCCTAGCGGATTTTGATGTCTGTGGCCAATATGCTTGGGGAGCAGGGGTCCTGGCCTTTCTTTATAAGGAACTCGATAAAGCATGTGCTCCTACGAAGAATAAAATTTGTGGATGCAGTACATTACTTCAGGTAAATTCTTTATTTTTCACAGCTAGAATTTTGCAATATTGGTTTTCTCTCTTATAATCTGAAACTTTATTTGTAGATCTGGTCGTGGGAGCATATGTATATAGGAAGACCAGAGAATATTAAAATAACTGGCTTGGATATCCCCGGAAAGCTGCTCGGCTGCTGGTGGAATGGGAAGAAAGCGTATAAGGCTCCTCGTCGAGTGCTTAAGTACTATAGAGATGAGTTGGATCGCATGGAGGCGGCTCAGGTAATCATAATTTAGGTAATTTAATTTGTTTTACAATTTTGAAATACCTAAATCACAATTTTTTTACTATGTTATTTGTGCAGTTTCTGTGGACGCCTTATACAGCATATCGTCTAGAAAACTTACCCGGCATCTGTCTCGAAGGAGAGCCGGTTTGGCGGGCTCGATGCCCACTCCTCTGCATCAATGTCGTTGTTATGCACCTCCCGGATAGGGTATTGCGGCAGTTTGATATATTGCAACATATTCCTGTCCCGCCGCCTTCGCCTATGACAGTAGAGGGAGACATGCGAGGAGGAAATACGGAGCGTGATTGGAGGGAGCATCATCATCAGTATTTGCTGAGATGGGAGGATAGGCAGCATAGTATTGCCTTACAGCAAATAGGTGACCACACAGCTACCGACGCTACCAAAGTATATCTACAGTGGTATAAGCGTGTCACCATAAGATATCTTTCTGCTCCTCCCAAAAACTTCCCAAATATCTCGTGGTACGAGCCTAGAGGCCACATGGAACGAGATTTGGTAAGCCGCCCTCTTTATATCATATTACCTTTTAACATCCGGCGGTATGAGTCAATACTTATTTCTTATTTCTAATGTAACGACAGGCTCGTGGGTTGCATCTCGTACAAACAATGGTGCGGGAACCATACCCGACTGATGCTGGTCCGGCATCTCAGGCTCGATTTTCAAATGTCGACCAATTTATTGGTGATGTATTTGGTTCATATGGTATTTCTCAACATTTATCGCCGGCACCGGAGCCGCAGTATCAGCCGGCACCGGAGCCGCAGTATGAACCGGCACCGCAGCCGCAGTATGAACCGGCACCGCAGCCGCAGTATGACCCGGCACCAGAGCCGCAGCATCAAGGAGATCCAGCGCAGCAGGATCAGTGGTTTGGATCACCATACCGTCAGCAGCAACCCTGGCATACCGGACATGCGCAACAACACCAGTCTTGGGGATCAGGTTTTGCAGAACAGCCGTCTTGGGGGTTAGGTTTTGCGCAACAACAGTACCCTTGGGGGTCAGGATTTGTGCAGCCATGGGGCCAAGGTTTTGTGCAAAATCAGCCGCATGAAACCGGGACAGGTTCTTCGCTACAACTGCCCAGTTGGAACACGGATTTAGCGTCCTACGCAAATTTGTTGGGAAGCAGCACATATCCGACACCTGTCCCACATTCAGGTTCAGGATTTGTGGATCAACAGCCTGTCCAAGACGTTGCCGAAGACGAAGCTGAAGCAGAACCCGAACCCGAACCCGAAGCAGCAGAGCAGACGCCGCCGCCGCCGCCGCCATCTATCCAAGAAACAGGTGGTTCCTCCAGTCATCCCAGGAGGCATAGACTTATGTCAAGCCTTCTCGGATTTCATAAAGGAAAAGGAAAAGGAAAAAAATAGTATTTACATTTTACAAATAGATAGGATTTTTTGGTATTGTAAATTTTGACGGATTCATTCTGTAAAAAAAAAAATTGATATAGTGAAATTTTATTATTTAATTTGACGGATTTATTATTTTTTTTGTCTATTGAATTTTATTTTATTTTTAAGAATTATAATTATAATTATAATTATAATTATAATAATAATAATAATATTATTATAATTATATCAGTAATAATTATAATTTAAAATTAAATTAATTTTTTTTTTAAAAAAAAGGGGCGGGTTCTTGGGAACCCGCCCCCTATACAAATGTATAGGGGGCGGGTTCCCAGAACCCGCCCTCTATACTGGGGGTGGGGGGTGGGCCAGCGGGGTGGTCTGAAACCACCCTATTTTGCAAATTAAAAATTTTACCCCCCTATTTTCATAATATAATTTTAAATTCATAATAATTCAAAAAAAAACCCTTAAAAATAAAGCAGCTTGAAACATAAAGGATTTCAAGCTCTCAAACCATTTTGAAACCGCGGTTGCTAAGCAGGTCTCGATTACTCCAAGTTTTGGTGTTTAACGAAATCATGGTTATGGAAATCGCAACACATTGACAAATGATGACTTAAAGTAGATACGGGGCAAATATTAAGAATACCATATTCCTTAAAATCAAATATTACATTTTTATTTCTTATCATAATTGCATTAAAAGGTCGGTTATGGATTTGGAGTGAATGGAGATGTATGTTACCGTATCCGTGTCCAGTGGGTTTTAACTTTTGAGGGATGCACATGTGAATACGTACTGTCATCGGAAATGAAAATCATTATCCATCTTTGATAAAAATTTGATACGGATATGAAATCATCTCGGGTTATTTGTATTTGTTTACATCCCTGATCACCGCACTTTTAGAATCTTACATATAGAAAAGGGGGGAAAACTTTCTAGACCTGATGGTAGATTAGTTTAGCTTAGCCAAACTTTTAATTAAATTTGAAGTGAAATCTGAGCTACGTAATTAAGCGCGCATCCGTTTAAATTCTATCTTTATCTCTATCCAACAAAGATCTCGATATTTATAGAAGATGAGTATATTTCCGGCATCGCAAAATGGGAATCCACAATGAAGCAAGGCTCGATGAAACATTTGACAGAAATTCGCAAAATCCATATAATTCTCGGGCTGTTGATAACACTTCACAAACACTGGATTTTCTACAAGAAGCAAGGTTAGCATACCCGAATCACAAACCGTCACATAAATAATAGCTGGAGGTGAAAAATCACATCATCAACATTGGCTGGCAATGGAAATATGACAATTTACAACATTAAACTCGATCGGATCACGACGAAATGAATTCTAAAGAACAATTGTCCTTGAGAAAAAATTTCAAAGGTCAACCGAATGGAAAAATATTTTAAGTGCATTTTACTTCATGCCTCTCATTCAACATGAAGCAGAACAAATATGATCAAACCCTTAGCGACTCGATAGTAGTCGACCCTCGTGAGAATTTTTCCAAGAAGGCTTTAAGGAAGTCCTTTACCTTCATCTTTCTATACAAATTCGGCCTCGTCTCACTCACCAAGCCTTCTGCTGGTTCCAACATCTTTTCCGAATCAAACGCAAAAAACATAGCTAGAGATATCCTCTCCTTAGAATTCGCCACCACCCTATGAACAGGGCTCTTGAAAATTCCATTGCTCATTATCTGCATCAACATTCAATTGTGGATGAGCATTTTTTTTTTAACTTTCAACGATCAAAATTTAGCAATTTATAACTTCATGAGAAAAGCGGAATGCAGTATGAAACCTACAGGTCTTGTTTTTCAAAAGGATTCCAGATTTAAGTGATTAAACTAACCATGATCCATGATTAATTTAGTCATAAAATCAAGTTAAGCTGATAATATGTGAATGTCAACAACGGCTATTTAGATAGTAATATTAACCGTGTGATATCTAGCCGTTAAGAGGTCTAACATTACCTTTTTACATCGCAGAATCATCAGAATGAGGCTTGATTCCAAAAACAAGATTGGGCCTCGAGCAATTCGGGTAGTAGTTGAATCTTGCAAACATTTGAGCTCTCTCGCCTAATTGATTAACGAAGTAATTTTCTTCCAGCTGCAGTGACTTTGCTAAGGTGAAAAGGACTGTATCAGCTATCTTCCTTGTTGCAGTGGTATATTCATGCAAAATTTCCCTACAATAAGAATGGGTTGTCAAATACATACAACATGGATACTATTTTCTCATTCGTAAGTTTTCCTTATTTCGCTAAAGAAATTTCGCAAAAATCCCTTGCTTTTGACGTTTTCCAGATAGATACCCTATATTTTTTTCAGTGACAAATACCTAGACTTAAAAAATTGTAAATACTTCAAGCTTTGAATGTACCTTATGCCGTTTTGGTGAAATAACAATGAGATATATGATGTACACCGCTTTCTTCCAAAACAGCATAAGACATCAAATTGGAGACTTTGAACTTTTTTTATTTGCAATTTAATAAGTCAGGATATTTATTTGTAGCTAAAAGGTTTAGGATGTTGGTTTGAAAACCGCTGAAAGTTTAAGGTATGTTTGTGAAATTGACAACGAATTGATAAAATAAAAAGGAAATGGGTAAGGCAACTCACAAATGTTTCATTTTGTCCACAAAGCATATGCCTGGATAGTCGTTATTTTGATTCTGATCTTATATTTTGATTCGTTTACATTTATTCCGTTAATTTGGTAAATGGAAGTGAGCAAAAACCAAAATAGAAAGAAAGAAAACAACGCTTAGTATAAATGATGGTTCAAGAACTTCCATTGTACTATAATATGAGAAGATAAAACAATTATCGACTGTCAAAATTTCTGTGACAGCAAAATACAATTCACTAAAATGATTTTTTTTTCTCACTAACATACCCTTATAAGGCTTATTTATACCACTTTAAGGGAGGCTATTGCAATAATAAAAAAATAAGGTCCTTTAGTTTAGTCAATGTTAACGTCCTGCACGGCACCAAAACTCTAAAGTTATGATGAAGATTAACATATATATTTTTACATTTTAACACGCCCCGAAAGGTTGAGCACTTTTTATAGGATTTGGGGTCCCTGCTATTTTGATTTCCTGCTATTCCCTGCTATCCAAATCAAAGGTTGGGATTTTCTCTTTATCAAAATCAACGGTGAGGATATGTGCAAAACAGGGAAGCTTGGTTATATGGGCATTGCACGTCATGTATGATGTGAGGCTAGGATTAGGTTAGAGCAATACTATTATTTGAGAATAATAGGGACTCCCAATCCCTCTTTATATGGGCTGAAAATGTGGGTTTTTAGGCAGTGATATTTTTTATTAATCTACTTAAATGTGCGGCCGGTGGAATTCGAACCCGAGTTCCCTGATACCATGTTAACGTCTCTGCCACTTCATCAAAACTTTGAAGTTACGATTAGGATTAATAGTGATATTTTTATATTATATCAGAGCAACACAGGTTCGGTTCCCACCGGATGCGCTATTTGATCTGCAAATAAAAAAATGTCGCTGCACCAAAAATTGAGGTATTGGCCCAAAGGGCGCTCAATGTGCAAGGGCATGTTAGAATACAAAAAAAATAATACTCTGAACTTTATCATAACTCTGGAGTTGTGGTGTCGTGGTAAGGACATTAACAGTCAACAATAGTTAAGGGAGGTTTACCGAAATTTAGCCTACATATTTCACCTTGGCAAGGAACAATTATGACATGGTGATATTATATCGATGAGCAAAACTGGAAGTGTACTCGGGCCAATACTCTAACTTCCTCGAGTCTTCGGGTTGCACCAAGAGATAGAGACGGTCATTCCAGTCGATTATTTGGTCTTCCGTGACAACAATATCCTTTCCATATCCTTCCAATTGAAACCCGCCTTTTGCTAAGTTGCTATATATCTGTTTCACTTCCACTGGCAGTTGAAAGAAATTTTTTGATAGATCCCGCACCTCATCTAAGAAAGAGGGTGATAGGTCATGACCAATAGCCTGCATATGCGGAAAAAAATAATAAAAATAGAGAAAGAGGGTGATAGGTCATGACCAATAGCCTGCATATGCGGAAAAAAATAATAAAAATACACCATGTTAATAATGTTCGACACGTTAATATTGAACCATTTGCACGAGATTGTGACTTGTTGAGGTGATGTCTTGAATTTCATTGCTATTGTCGAATCTAGTTTTTTACATGAACTATGTAACCATGGTATGATGGTATCAAATTTCTTCTTAGTCACAATCTTGTTATTATGTATAGAGACCAGAGACATGCTAATTTATCGATATGGGTATATGCTGAGTGGGAATGTGATCTATTTGGCTCTTGACTTTACACATGGATTTGAGATGAGCATCTCCTATAGCAAATCTATCATCCTAATCCTTCTACTACTAAATCTTTCGCTCTCTAGCAAATTTGGAGGACGTCAAAAGACCGCTCGTAAGGTTGGTACAAACTTTCATTATATAAAAAATCAAATGTCAGGATTGAACTCTAGAACTTGCTTTCATTGTTATTTAGAGTAGAATTTGAGCGTTCTTTATGGTTTTGGTCGATGAACAAAGAGAGTGTTTGTGATGATGCTCATAAGAGGGAATTCCTCATATCACGACACGTGGCAAATGACGTGTCATCCGCGACAGTCCACTAGACTCCTGGGGGATACCGAGATAACATCAGTGTGGGCACTCCACTTCTTACCCACGAGCAATCTGGCAGCCTAACTTGCACCCCTCCTCTTTTGCTCGCCTCCAATCTGGCAGCCTAACGCAATTTCGATTCCAATAAGCCACTACTTTGCCAATATTTCTCGGCTCTAACTTGATCGTCGGAGGGTCCTACGGTGGTCACCCACCCCGGGACTTACTTGCAGGTAACTCGGCTTCCACTTTAAATTCAACCCATTGAGATCCACACTCTCTAGGAGACAACTCCAAAATCAAATCTCAACCATTCAACAACGCTCGCTAAAGATCGACGGAAGACAGCATCTGAAGGAGATCATACCCTCCCATCAGTTGGCACCGTCTGTGGGAATCGAAAGAACCTTTTGTTCCACAACAAAAGTTGATCTTCCGCCCTCGACCCAATGGCCAGCGATGACCGCAACGATCCGAATACGAGCCGCCACAACGGAGGCGGGAGCGGCTCTTCTTCCCCTCCCAACGTCATCAATGCCTTATCCGCTCGGATAGACAGGCTCACATCACTGGCGGATGCCCTCGTCCGCGTTCAAACGGCGGGCTCTACCCATCAGACCGCAGTTCCCCCTCCCCGGGACGACGACGCCCGAAGAAAGACGGATGGCCAGGCTCGGGCCCTCAATCACGCTCACCTCAGCGTCACCGAGCGCCGGCGTGCCAACTCCGGCAACCACGGCTCTCGCGCGGCGAATGATTCCATGACCCGTTGGGCGCCGGACAGCTCCACGCCCCGATCTCATAAGAGACTAGCCGTCGCTCCAATACTCGTCGCGCTCTCACACCGTCTGAGGAGATGTCGGTCAGTTTGCCTGCTTCCAGGCACAACCGAGACCCCCACTTCCGCCGAGGCCGCGTACGCGGAGAACGTCGAGACTGCTCAAGAAGAGTCACGCCCGAGGATTTAAGAAATCTGATAGAGCGGAATCGAAGCCGCTCCGTCGCGCTGACCCGGAGCGGAGGGAGCCACCACTCCGACTGTGCTGAATCCTCGGGGTACCACCACCGGCTCGCAGCCCTCGAAAAGAAAATCAAAGGCATACGACGAGATGGCCAAAAGTCCAGTGAAGGGGCCCGATATTCCGCCGATTCACTCATAAAACCCTTTACAGAAGAGCTGCTGGCCGAGCACGTCTCGTCCAAGAACAAGTCGTCCAAAGTGGCCCTCTTCGACGGGAAATCTGACCCAAACGACCATTTGGATGCATTTACGGCGGGCATGAGCTTCCAAGATAACTCGGACGCGGCCCAATACCGAGCTTTCCCCACTATGCTAATCCGGGCCGGCCGGGACTGGTTCCGGAGGCTTGCGCTGGGCTCCATCTCCACCTTTGACGGGCTGACTACCCAATTCCTCGGCCATTTCGTCGGGAACCGACAGCAGAAGAAGACAATCGACTACTTATTCACTGTCAAGAGCCGAGACATGGAATCCTTCAAAGGGCATGTCATCCGCTTCTATAATGCTCTCTTGGAGGTACCCGAGCACCGCGACGAAACAGTCATCACTGCGCTGAGGTCGGGTCTTAGCCTCAAAAAGTGGCTCCGCTCTTTTGTATTGGCGCAACCTAAGACCATGGCCGAAGTGAAAGCATGGACCGAGCAAGAAGTCCAACTCGAGTCCGAGGTGAACTCCAACATGCTCGGAAGTAACCAAGCTGACCGAAAGAAGAGGGACAAGGAAGAGAAAAGGAAAGACGATCGTCCGAAACCTTACTCCCCGAGGTTCCAGGAGTACACTCTAAATATTTCCCAGACCAAGCTGCTAGAGGAAGCTAAGGGCGAAGAGTTCTTCAGGCTCCCGCCAGCTACTCGACAGACGGGCAAACGGCTTCGAGGCCCGTATTGCGCCTATCATCGGACGCAAGAACATCCGACTGAAAATTGTAAAAAGCTGTGTGATTACATCGAGGAGCTGATCCGCTCCGGTCATTTGGCAAAGTACCTGCGAGATAAACGTCAAGCAGATATTGGGCAAGCCGATCAAACTAAAGACGGAGAACTGACGATCAGACAGACCATGGTCATCGCCGATTGACCCAAGTCCAAGCAACAGGGACTCCGTCGAATCCGGTCATTCAACACAGAAAAGTTTAAACTGTATCAATGAATCTGTATTTTGTTTAATAATAAAGATTCTTGCTTCCCTGTGATCTAAACCGCTTCCTTTTGTTTCCATGCTAAAAACATCCCGCAAGGCTGGTGGGTAGCTTTTTGCCCGTCAAGCAAGAGCACGCCCTTCACTCAAGTAAAGGAAGGTCGGATGCTAATGATGATGCTCACTAGACTTCTGGGGGCTACCGAGATAAGATCACGACACATGGCAAATGACGTGTCACCCGCGACAGCCCACTAGACTCCTGGGGCCTACCAAGATAAGATCGGTATGGACACTCCACTTCTTATCCACGAGCAATCTGACAGCCGAACTTGCACCCCTCCTCTATTGCTCGCCTCCGAGCTAATGCAGAGCTGAACTTCCTCGGCCTTCCGGCTCGTCTCCGAGTCATCCGCCGAGCTAAGCCTCTCCAGCTCTCCCGATCAAACGAGAACGCAGATCCCTAGCGCTTCCGCAACGACTCCGCGTATCTCACCAAAGCGAGATAACCGCCGTCCCACGTCCCGCGTCCCACGCTGGCGCATTCCCCCATTAATGAGCGTATACCGTCATGAATGGAGAAATCCATTATTCACGCAGGCGTAACGTTAGGGGCGTAACTGACGGCGAAGATCTCGCACCTGCTCGCTCCGTGCGATTACTATAAAAACCCCTCTCTAAGACGACTCAGGTAACGCAATTTCAATTCCAATAAGCTACTACTCTGCCAATATTCCTCCTTGATCGTCGGAGGGTCCTACGGTGGTCATCCATCCCGGGACTTACTTGCAGGTAACTCGGCTTCCAACTCAAATTCAATCCACTGAGATCCACACATTTTAGGAGACAGCTCCAAAACCAAATCTCAACCGTTCAACAACGCTCGCTACAGATCGACGGAAGACAACATCTAAAGGAGATCATACGCTCCCATCAGTTTGCGATAACAAGTCACCTATATAAGAATCCATGAGTACTCCCAAAACCCAAATCTATGTCTATCCAAAACCTACTAATAGATATGAACCTTCTCATATATATGGTAAGTGTGTCGCTAGAAATGGGGATGTGCTTAAGCGAATGAAAATTGAGCATTTTGCTCCTCAATTCTCGATAAGCATTCCTTATCATTCTCAACAACTTATAGGCTATAATTGCTATACAAAACAAACAATATGGGGTTTTGTGCAATTAACCCAAGAAACAACTTCTTGGGTTTTTTTTGGTTCTTCCATAGAGGCATAAAAACAAACAGTAATCTTACATGAAAAAGGCCCCAAGATTGAGCAGCAGAGCTGAGCTTGTCAGCCTCGTCCTCGTCATGCTGCAGCCGTCGGAGATCGATGAGGGGGCACGTCGACTGCAAACGGAAGGTCAGGTATCGGACGGTCCTCCTCCCGCTGGATGTGGCGATCGGACGGCCCACAGCCGCTCTCCGCAAGCTTCTGAACAATCTTCAGCTGAGTTCCCTCCTCTGCTGAGCCCATGGTGTTTGTTGCTTTCGAGCTCTGTTTTTTTTTTTTGGGTCTTTTGTTGATTTTTGAAATCAAGAAGAGCTTGGAATTCTAGGATAAGGTGGTGGATGATGACGTTGAAGTCAATGGGTGAGGGCAGCAAGCGAAGACTTTGTTCAGTTATTGCCATTGAAGCCATTGATTAATGAACTAATTTATAGTTGAAAACTTTGTTTAATATGCTAAGACCTGGTTGTAGGATTTAGAAATTTGGATTCAAAAATAGTAGAGTTGAAAATTTCTGGATTTGGTAATTTGTTGTTTGGTTAGTTTTGGATTACTAATATTGGATTTGTAGATCCTTGTTATTTTGTTTGGTTGGTGAAAATAAAGTGGAATTTGGATTTGAGGATTTCAAAGAGAGAGAGATAGAGAGAGGATTATTAAATAAATAAAGTACCACAAGTCTCATCTAAAAGTACAATGAATAGTGTTTAATCCTTAAAAAAAATTAGGATTCAAGAATCCATATTTTGTGGTGGGCCCCATAACAAGCAAAGGAATCTTGCAAATCTAAATGCACCAATCAAACACAAAATTATGGAATTCCCACGATACAAATCTCAAATAGCTACAGAGGGATTTTTTGGGGTAAATTGTCAAATACCCCTGAGCACTTTTTTCTGCTGTAAAATACCTTTTGGCCTCAAAACAATGGTCAAAAACCCCCGGAATTTTTTCCGAAGGTATCTGCATAGTAGCATGCTATTTCTAACGAATTCATACAGTCTATTTAGATATCGCAAGTAGCGGTTTAAATATCTCAGGCAACTGCTTAGGTATCGCTGGATAGTGTTTAGATATCGCAGTAAACCAGATATAGCAGGCTGCTATTAGATAACACAAGCAAAGGGTTTCTTGACAACTAAAAGCTTTAATAGGAGGTTTTGACTAACATTTCGAAGCCGGGATGTTTTTGAGAACAGAAAAAAATGCTTTGGTTTGCTTTTTACAATTTACCGTACATAGCTAAGGACGCAGCACAAGCTGCACACATGGAACATACCCATACCCACTCCAACACTTTTTTTTACCATGCATGTCCGTAAAATCCATGTCGGCTATTAGGCTTCTCATTGGATAGAGAGCACGACAAGGTATCAAATGAGAGGTTTTATGGTTTATGTGGATTGCACCATATAAATAGCTAAAGCATTTCTCTATCAAAATTTATAGATTTAAGAGTATTATTTAGAAATAAACCCTTTGCCGGTTTTTCATGGGCCTAACAAACATCTTTTTTCCAGCTAAAATAAATCCCCTTAGTTTTTCATGACCCTATATGTCTAACGAAAAGAAATAAGAAATAGGAATGCATGATTTCGACACTCTGTCCAAGGCTGGTAATTCCGTCTCTCTTACACCCTCTATCCGGATGTATCTGTCCGGATGTATTACAGCCGGCATTACCAATAATCTCTATAATTCCAACATTTCTTCTCACGTCACCTCGTTCTATCCACAAAACACAATAAATCCTTCATCAATTTCATCGTCTCCATCGATTCCCAACTGAAAGCTCGAGATCACCATTCCCCATTCTTTCTCTCTCCTCTCCTTTTATAATCAGTCATTCAATCTCTATAGAGAGAGAGAGAGAGATGGGCAACGCTTCATCGATGCTGACCCAATACGACATCGAAGAAGTCCAAGAGCACTGCAACTACCTCTGTATACCTCTTCTCTCTTCATCTTAAACCCATCAATTTCTCAATTTCCCAATTTCAATTTATCAACTTTTTTATCTCTCTTTTTTTGGCAGTCTCGCAGCAAGAGATCGTGTCTCTCTACAAGAGGTTCTGCCAAATGGATCGGATCGCGAAAGGGTTCATCTCGGCCGATGAGTTCCTCTCCATCCCTGAGTTCTCTCTCAATCCCCTCTCGCAAGTAGGATGAAACCCATCTCGATTTAGCTCTAGATTTTGAGTTTTGAGTGAAAAAGTTTTGATCTTTTTGTGTGGTTTTTTGTTGCAGAGGTTGCTGAAGATGGTGGATGGATTGAATTTTAAGGACTTTGTGGCGTTTCTGTCTGCATTCAGCTCACAGGCGACCCTAGAGCAGAAGATAGATTGTAAGACCTAATTGCTTATTTTTTATGTAAAATTTGTATTCTTTTGGAATTCATTTTGGGTTTGTGAATGGAGGCCATGACTTATTGGGAGAAGAAATTACTCAAATTGTTGCTAGTATATTTTCGGATAAATTTTATATAACGCCATCGAACTTTCAGATGTTTTGAGATAGCGCCATTGAACTTTAAAAATGCAACGAACGCCCCCGACATGGCAATCTTGTCTGGAAATGCTAGTTTTTCCAACTTATTTAAGGCACGAATGGACCAAATAACGCAAATTGACCTTGTACATGGATTACATGGTCACAAAAAAACCATTCGTAGAAGTGGTATACTATTAAGAAAAAAATGAATTGAGGACGGTGCTCTCTTACAAAAATACCCTTTAATTTTTCAGACAAAATTACCCTTAAGGTGGGAATGGCATTTTTATAGTTCAATAGTGCTGTCTCAAAAACCTTGAAAGTTCCACCCTTTATTTTGCACTGTGGATGATGGATGGATCTTCAATTTTTTCCTTCAACATGTATCATTTCCTTCCATGTTAGCTATGTCATGGGTCATCAATTTGATCAAATTAACAACTAATACATGGTCACTGTTGCTCTTATCAGTCTTCGTTGCACATACCGATACCGTCAGACTGTTCTGTATTCAGCTAAACTATCAATAACTTTATCCACTCCGTACTCGTTATCTAGTGATGATGGTCGTTGTTGATGTTTGCTATATTTGAGTAGTTTCCTTCATGGTGCTTGTTTTCTTATGCTTTAAATTTAGTATGCGTGGTTTTATACACCCCAAATCTACTCTAAATTTTTCTAAATCAATTGGAGCTACTTCTGATTCTTCTGTTCTTCCCTTGCGGGGTTTCTAGAGACTAAAGTTTTCTTCTCTAATTGTACTTTTTGAACCATTATTTTTGGTTGTTTTGAATTTTGCTCCTATTGTAACCAGTTCTGTGATGTGATTTATGCAGTGATCTTTAAAGTTTATGACATCGAAAGTAAAGGGAAGGTTGGATTTAAGGACTTATTAGAGGTGCTTCGGGACTTGACAGGCTCTTTCATGTCTGAAGATCAAAGAGAGGTGCCCCTTTTACTCTGAATTTCTTTGATTTTAATATTTTTTTGTGAAATATACCACAACATTAAATAATTAGTTGTTACAAGTGTTGGGAAATATCTCAATGGGTCTTCTTGAATACTTCAAACCATTGATTCATAAATAGAAACAGATGTGTCGATAAAATCTAGATTCTTAACTGGCATGGCTGATTGTATGGAAGGGATTGCATGCTTCTGTCTCATCCACTTGTGCCGAGTCATTTTTTGCAATTATTTTTTATCACTCAGGATGCAAGAAGCCAATTTTTAACATGAACCTTTTTTTAAGAGGGGGGGGGGGAATAAGCCATAGCCTTTTTTATTGGAGGAAAACACGTTCAAACACATTGAGATTACAAATAATTTCGAAAGGCAAATTACATAGAAACCAAACACCCGATTAATTTGAGTGCGATGCTGCTCAGGTTATATTATGAGGTGTCACATTTTGAGATCTCGATTTAGCAACGACTTGAATTGAGGAGTAGGAGGGCAGAAGGCTTATGCATTCATGCACAATACGGGCAAACCTGCAAGGTGGTCGTTGTTTGCACAAAAATAACCAGTCAACTACCGCTTTGGCATCTCCTTCCATGACAGTTCTAGCATTCTTTACCGACACTTCTATGTTTTTCAACAATCCTTGATGCCATGATTATATCTTCATGAAAGGCCATGAATTCAACATCTTGCGCTTCAACACCTGGGTTAATAGTGGACGAGACCTTCTAGATATAACCCGTTAATATCAGTTGTTATATTGCTTTACTGATACAACTAATATGTTTATTATTGGAAACTTCCAATATATGAGAAGCAAATAGGAAACTCAAATGATAATTAGAAGCAGATATGGCATATATTCTTTGTCATGCAAAGTTATGCTAACAAAGTACGAATCTCTTAATGTGCTTCACATTCATTTTTTACTACACGACGTCTGAAGATTATGTATTTGGAGTTAGAAGAATGTAATCTCTAAATAAACCTGTAATCTTAGTTTTTGGTAAATTTGCAATATTATTTGTTCACGAGGATGCCAATGAAACCTGATCACTACTGAAGGCACTTTCTTTCAAAAAAATTTTTAAAAATAAATTATAAATATAAAAAGAAATAAACATACGCTTGGTTTTAGATGTCATGTACATATTAAATTGATGACAAATATTAATACAACGAAAGGATGATTTTATATGAATTTAAAACATCCTAACTTGTTTCCATAATGTATAATCTACCAGCAAGTCTTGGGCCATCTATTGGAGGAAGCTGGCTACACAAGGAATTGCTCCCTTTTGTTGGATGATTTCATTAAGGTGCTCATTTTTTAATTTTAATTATAATTTTTTTTAGGAAAGAGAAGGACTCCAAAAGAGTCCGCCCCATGAAATTTATGATAACCAAAAAATTTATCAAATACTCAAACCAACAGCTCAGTATGATGTCTTAAAACAAGACTCAAAGAATCAAGTTGTATCAAAGATTGCAGTGTACTGATATCTGCTGAGAAAGGATGAGTCTCCAACAAGCGATCAAAGAGAATGCTACCCACCAAGCACATAAGGCGTTCCTTAATTGAGATCAGAAAAGGTTCCACCCAGTTACTAAAACACTTAATCTCATAACCCCTTGATAAAAATCAAGTCTTAACAACAGAGTGATTAGCACCAGCCCCCTTTTCATCACATCCCAGTAAGTCAGCCCCAAATGTATCCTTAGGGTATTCAAAGAGGATCCAAGACATAAGTCAAGGAGAGACTAAAATGGAAACATAACAGGTTGTCAAACTAAGCAATAACCGCCAGCATGAGCAATATCCACCAGAATGTACGGAGTTTATTACATAACAAAAGTTTCAGCTCGGTATGTTTTCCACCTCACCAGAGAATGGAAAGGGCACATATCATCATGTAATCTTAGATTTTAAGGCAGTAAACACAAAGTAATGTACTCAAAGTAAAATAACTACTACTGTCCTTTTATTTTCTTATGCCGGAAGATTGTAATTCTAGCAAACCGAAATACTAGAACAGAGAAAATCGATGAATTACCAAAATATGACAACTTCGAAATAACACTATTCTTGCATATCATTTTTCTACCAGTAGGGAGTTAATTTTAAAAAGAGTGATGTAAAGCATGCAAATTGTCACTTTATTGATATAAGACTACTAAGTGTTGAAAGGAGTATATGAACCACTTAGCCTTATCCCAGCTATAGTAATAGTTAGAGATAAACATTGCTTCATTTAAACCATAAAAGAGAAGCCACTAATTGCCTCAAACCAGCATCTAAGATGCCCCTCATTGTAGACACCCCAAATAGAATGTCTAAAACATTTTTTTGTTTTTTGGGCATAAGAAAACTGCTGTTTCTTGTGTACATTTTTTTGGCCATTTTTACTCATGGTGATGTATGTCACACCAACCACTTTCAAGCATAAGGAGGAATGACCAAGAGTCCCATTTTTTAGCATCTTAGAAAGGTCAAGAACAATTAGAAAACCACCTCAGTTAGGAGAAAACCAAGACATTATTTAAACCTTATATACTAAGAAGTATTCAGCCTAAGTATTCTAGCTCATAATCCAACAAACTTCACCTTATGTCTTTTAGGAATCAGAAATGCATGTACAAGCCATATCATATATTTTAAAACTACTCCCAATGATGAGTAAAGTTTTAGTTGATAGGCATTTGAAGAGAGGAACTGTTATCTATTATTAGCCCCTTTTTTTATGTTGATTCAACTTGTTTGTGTGAAATGTTCATGAACAATTTTGTCACTGACACTCAATGTAATCTAAACTGTTATCACACATGAACTGTTATCACAAACTAAAATTTTTTCCAGCTGCCTTGATTGTTTTTAATTTGAATCTTTATACCTTAATACTTGTCGATTTATTAATTTTTTCAGATCCTCGGCAAATCTGAAATCAAAATGGAGGTTGAGGTTCCAGTGGACTAGATGTCTCCTTCGCCCCTTTGTAAATAGCCAGAAAAGCTTTGAAGCCGATACAATGAGAAAAAGAAAGCAGCAAATGGTTTCTTCTTCCTTTTCTCTTCTTATGCCTTATAAAGTGAAAAAATCAAAATTCGGTTCATTACTACCTTTTGGTCTACTGACTGCACATTCTGCTATGTGCTTCCTGAAGACTTCAAATGCCTGATAAAAATAATGAATCAGAATTGCATGACATTTTTGTTCAACAAGTTCCATTTTTTATATTACTTAATTACTTAGTAATTCTGGCATTTTGTTTTTTTTTCCTTCCCAAATTATTTTTATTTCCATGTGTTGCATTTTCTTTCACAATCTCCGACTGTCTCAATTGTTTGATCGACTCTCCATTATGCCTTTCAACTAAAGTCTACTAATACAAGAATATTACTTCGATAACAACCAAACCTAACAACAAAATTGACCGTCCGAGTTCATATGTCATTTGATCAAGATTTCAGCATCAGCATCAGCATCTAGTATGCTTATAAAAATTACAACCAAATTCTACTGATACGGCATCTGTTCAACACAACGAACCATCCTGAATAAATTCTTGCAATCTTCTCCATTTTGTCGTTCAATCAAAGATTTTGAGGATCAAATAGCTTTGCTTTATCATACTTACAGCAAGCCAACTGAATCCTAATTGCAAGCAGAGGCATAAAAATACGGAACGTGCGCAAATACAATGGAAAATGGCGCAACAGTTATAAATTCCGAAGCATTTACCCGAATAGGTTCTAACTCGGGGATTTTGCCATTTTGGTCCATGTCGAGTATTTCACCATTAAGAAGCACCCTCTGACTATGCAAGTTACCATTTTGCGCTGTCAAATGGTACTCTTCTCTGGTAAAGTGGTCGGTTTTATGAATTCGATGTACACGAGTGGATTTTTTCTTCAACTTTCTTCTACGGTAACGCTTCATAGATATTATAAAGGCGGGCTCACTTGAAATGATCACTTGAGCTGTAGTGTTGCCATCGAGATTGATCAAGACGAGTGTAATCCCTCGCTGAAAATGATTAACATAAATTAGTACGAAGAGTATACAAAGTTAAATTACACTAAAATACCCTTAACCATTGCTAATTTTCAGTTAACTAAAAGTTTTTAGTTACATCACACTCCCTCAAACTTTAGATATGTGGGAATCTTTTCGCATATATGCCCTTAGTTAAGGATAGTTTATATAATTATTTGAAAGCAAGGGATAATGGCGAATTAGCTTACCGTTTCTCTTGCACAGTGTGCGTATGCACGGATTTTATTTGTCCCTTTGAAAGTTGTCGACAGAACGTTCCTCCCCATTAACCGATGCCATAGAAGGGCGCTGCAGCAGTATTAATGCATACTAATGGTTGTTTATTATAATATTCTTGCATTTTGCGATATAATGAATTCATACAAGTATATGAGTTGAGTTGGAGGTAGTTTATGAAGTTTTAGTTTAGCCATGTTTCATATATTTTACTTTCATGGTAAATTGTTTTTTCAGGAAAAAACTTGAACACAGTAAGGCGCGAAATTCAACTTGGAACTAACTCGAACGCAATAGTTACTTGAAAGCTAACGCTTCACCTATAATAGTCGGGATTTGGTTTGAAGGTGGTCGTATTCAACAACCCGTAGTTTCCACCGACCAAGGTCTGTCTACAATACGTCTTCGTATCATACGTCGCTGACATACCAAGCTGGTCAACAAACCTACAAGATTATTTTTTCAGGAAATGAAAAAATAATTCTTACACCTAAGAAATACCATAACTAACAAAAATTCAGAAATTTACCAGAAACTAGACACAAATGCATTACTGATGTGTTTTCCACCACTGTTGTATGCCCCTCCAGCTTCGCCGACCCATGAAACAACCTGAGTCCCTGAACTCCTCAGGATTTCCTGGAGATCTCTAAATGTAGCTCCGATCCGATTAAGATATAATGGATCGAGGATTTTCTCAACCAAATGCGGATCGACACCTGAGGGTCAATAAGGCTCAATTTCATTAAAATACCCTGACCTTCCGGCTTTTTTCAGATACATATCATATAGTTTACAAATTGCAGATAAATTCCATCAATTTAGGATTTTTTTCAAATAAATACCATGAGAATTTTTAAGTTAAATACCATTGTTGTTGTTTATGAAATAACGAAAATGCATGACATTATACTATGGTAAGAGCCAGCTTGTGAATATATGGTAATTTGAGCAAAGAATGGTTACGCAATTTTCCTACGCAACAAACTGTGCAACACACTCAAATACTTGGTGTGGGGTCCACGCACTCGAGCACGGGACCTACTGATTTTGCGAGTGTTATGTAGCTTGTTATGTAGAAAAGGACGGTGTAGGAATCCTTTTTCGCATTTTTTTATTACAAAAAAAACTTAGAGGTGATGGTATTTTAGTTAATGTAGCTTATTAAATTAACAAAATTTATCTCATATACAAAAGATTTTTAAGACAGAGTGATGTACCTGGACCGAGATTATATATATGATGAGTAACTACATCGAGAGCGTTGGGCCTTGTTCTATTAACAAGTGTACGAAACCATCTTGCATCGAAGAAACCCCCAGGTGCAAGGACCAAGGGCTTAACCGGGAAATCTTTGTATATGTTGTTTATGATCGAATTGAGAGCGATAACATCTCTAGCGTATTGATTTGCTCCAACTCTCGCTCCAACTCCACTTCCACTTAATTCGTTTCCTGGCAATCAAATTTAGTTTCAGTTTATAATAAAAATTGGCTAAATTACATTAATACACCCTCAGCTATTGCTGTTTCTCAGTAAACTACCATATACATATACAATGCTATCTAGCGAAAAATGTTACTCCAACATCATGGTTTATGGAGTTGACTGTAATAAGAAAACTTCATGGTGGTTTAGTGAAATATAGTGATATGGTTTAGTGAAATATAGTGATAGTTAAGGGTATTTTATAGTTATTTAGCCTAGGGAATTTGAATGATAGAAATTTAACATGCTATTTGTTTCTGATAGCTAGCTAACTTATGGATGCTAATTATATAAGGGGAAAAAAAATCCATGATTTACAAGATATGCTTCATTTGGTTTAATAAAATCATGCAAGCCCTAGGATTATAGCTTGGATAAGAAAAATAAGTACTTGGATTAAAAATTTAAATTTCATGATCATATCTTATTGTCATACTTAGCAAGCATGGCCTTGACTTTCCATGATTTAACAATCAAGCATCCATCAGGAAAATTTTTGCCAATACCGATACATATCGCCCGTGTCTCGTTTTTATATTTATATTTTATTTTTTATTGCATGATGATTGATCCAATAACAACCCGATACGAGTACTGTTTCTAGTTTCCTATAAATGTGAGTAGTACAAATGAGATGCGGAAATCTCACCGAGCTCCCAACCATGGATTTTGTAGCCTCTGGCGACGGTATAACGAATTAGGGCAGCTGCATTCGTGGAGTTCCAAGGTCCTCCAAATGAACCATCCGATAACCGAACCCTCCCATTAAGCGCATTTAGCCCGAAAACAACCACAGCTCTGAGGTATAGAAAAAACTAAGGGGTAAATAATAGTTTATGAATGAAAACTTTGTAAAGATACATCAATCAACTAAACTTATCTAGGAGGGAAAGTTAAATGTCATATTTAATCAACCCCTTGAAGTACTCGATTTCTTCAACACAACTCCTAAGTTTTATTGTGTTAGAGACTTTAAGATGGCATCAAAGCCATCCAGATCCAAATTCTAAACCCTCACGGTAAAGATTTCAGAGTTTTTGTGCAGCGGCAGGGACTTCAATGATATTCTCAGAAGTTGCGGTGAGAGTCGAGAGAAATACTTTAATGCTCTGACACAACTAGTATAGATCCTCTTAAGTGTGTCATTTGGGAATCTAGAATCTCATTCATATAAAAAGAGCTCCATCATGTATGAAATTGCCCTTAGGTTCCATTTTCTTAAATATTTTGGCATTCTACCATGATTTTCTTTGTGATTGGATTAGCTCTCAATGCTCAATAATTATAACCTATATAAAAAATCAACTTGCAAGCCTAAAAGCACCAAATCTAAGCCAAGATTATACTATCCTAATTAGAAATTAATGTTTTGGTTTCTATATATTAAGTTTTCAATAGGGAAATGGAAAGAATGTAATAATGTAAATATCAAAATTACCCGGTTTTTTCGAAGAAATTATTGAGTTCATCCCATCTCCACATAGGCAAGCACCCTTGGGTGAATCCAAACATTTGAGAGCTATTTCGAGCAAATTGGGTGCAAGGTTGTCCAGGGTCTCCAATGTCATATATGACCTTATTTTGTAATGAACCCCCTAGGCGAAGTTTTAATGGCGAAAATGCTGCATAAATTAGAAGCGGGAAAAAGGGAAAAGTTACATAATTGTTAGCATATTATAAATATTCCTCAGCCTTAACCACAACTTTGGAGTTTAAGATGCATGGTATCCGAACCAATCCAAACCCAGTTTGAAATCCAAAGGGCTTATAGTGCGGTCCAATTAAACGCTCAACTCACGGGACGTGTCTTGAATATAAAATTGTATATTTCAACCCCATTACAACTTCAGAGTTTTGATACCGTCACCGAACTAAACAATGTAAACAGTTTATGCATGCATTAGGTGGCTTAAATGTAAGAAGTTCATACCTCTTACTGCATTTTGAAGAATGGGGTCTGAAAGATTCTGCAAGAGGGGGGAAAAATGAAACCACTGTATTAATTCACTGAACTTTAATTTCACAAACACCTTGTACAAAAATTATTGTCCCACAAAGAAATGCAACTGTAAAGCCAATACATTGAAATTGCAATATTCGGAATAACCTTAGAAGAAGAGATATATACAACCATGCATATTTAGAAAACATTTTCCACAGAGTGATCAAATTAATGCATATAATTCTATGCGAAAAACCAAATAGATCAAAAGTCGATCGACTAATATATGAAATGAAAAACTCTTATATGAGAAAGTAAGAAATAGAGGTATGGACCCCAAAATCATCTCTTAGTGCAATTAATTAATGTATACAGAATAATTTCTCTGCATGAAATGCACTTTAAATTCCATTACACCAAGAATTATTGCCTTTTTAAAAGATACAACACCTGATTCTTAAACCCTGAAAACTAATCTCAATTTTTTTTAAAAAAAAGTTGTGGGTATCCAAATATATGGAGTACTTAGCTCCATAATCAACACTAATTCATACAAATATGAATCAATCATGCAAAAGTAATTAAAGTCCTACAATGCATGACATCTGTAGCCGTCCCATATATCATAAATGCATGACAAAACACCATGCATCAAATCTTAAAAAATTCACATGCGTCCATCATCAATATTGCCAGCAAAAACCCAAGAAATTAATTAAAATGAAAATGAAAATGAAAAGTCTCACCAAGTTGAGAATAGAGGAAAGGCCCCAGCTGCAAGTGCCATAATCACACTTATCAGGTGGCCACCAATCTAAAGTAGCACAAACAAAATCATCATCATCAGTAGTTGAATTAATGGGGAAGTCTCCATTCACTATCACAGTCCCTTGTACAATTCCATGAGCTGCATTGTTTTGGCCAAAGCATGCCATGAAGAACAAAACCCAAAAGAGGAAACCAAAGAGATGGAGAATAATGTAACAACCCATTTTTATTTTTTTTTAGAGAGAAAGTGTGTTGAGCTCTAAGGAAGGAAGAGCAATGGCTTTGTTTTTTTTTTTTTCCAGAGAAGGAGGGAGGGAGAGAGAGGGAGAGATTTAAAGTTCACTTGCATAGCTTTGCTTAATATGGAGATTTTAGGGAAACTTATCAGAATACCCCTGACAAACTTTTCCTCTGTCAAATAAAAAAAAAAAACTGATCCAAAGAATCTTCTCAAATAAACTCTGAAAAGCTTTGCCGCCATCAAAAACCTCGTTGTTATAATATTTGTATAGTTTCATGCAATATATATGTATAATTTCATGGTTTAATTTTCTGCAATTTGTATACAGTTAACTAGATATTGCAAGCAACTATATAGATATTGCAAGCAGGAGGTTTTTAAATAAATTTTTTTGGGCAAGGGGTTTTTGATAGGTGAAAAGTTTGTCGGTAGGTTTTTTGGCAATTTATCCTTTATTTTATAATGGATTATTTGCAATAATAACTCTTCTTTTCATATTTGTCAAAAATGTCTCCGTGTCAGTTTCAATAAACATGTAGTTATGTAGTTATTAATCGTCTATTTACTAAAGCTCCGAAATTTACTAGAATATTTATATCATTAATATATTACCATATTTATTATCATCACAATTTGGTTGGTAGCGGGAAATTTCTTAAAATACAATACGATGATGTATTTTGATATGCATGGAATAGATTATCTTTATTACTTCTAAGCTTAATTCCAAAAACTATCAAATATTTTGGTCTAATTATGAGAAACTACCAAATTCTTATTAAACATATAAGAAACTACCAGAAAATTTTCAAAAATTACATAGAACCGTCACAAAACTCTCAAAAACTATTAATCAAAACTTCCATAAATAAGATGCCGTGTCAACAATAATTATAAGAAACTACCATACGACTTTCAAAGCATGACATTTTCTCACAATTTTAATAGAATTTGATAGTTTTAACCGAGACGAAGAATTTGGTAGTTTTTTGGAATTAAACCTAACTTCTAATATATATGTATAGGGTGGTCTTCAAAAGTAATGAAAAATCTCTCTCAGAAATTATAAAATGGTTAAAGGGCTAAAATAAAAATCTCTATGCTTGCCACTGGTTTCTACATCACCTCATTTTGCTTTGGTAAAAAATATAAATCACCTCTTTTTGGGCCCCCATAAAATGGGACCCAATGACATGTGGGTGCACTAAATGCTTTTTCTTTTCTTCTTTTGGATTAGGTTTTCTCTGCTTTGGAAAGATTAGAGCTCTGAATTTGAACAGAGAAAAGGCAACAAGTGGGGCCACCTTATGGGTCCTAGCTTTAAAATGAGCTTAATTACAAGATTTAAGCATAGAATAATTACATTTATTTTTAGAAATCTATCGTTTATCCAAAAGTATATCATATAATTGCACATGATTGTATAGTTTGTATGACCAAAATCCACTTAGGAACAAAGTAATCCACATCTCTAATGATTTTTTTTTACATATCTCAATATGAAATTATCCTGTTCATGTATGATATTTAACTCGAATAGAGATCGTGCAAGACCTTCTAGTTCTCACCTCATTTATCTCTTTATAAGTTCACGGATGTTACGCAAGTAAAAAATTTAAAATTATATCCTCGATTTTTAATTAAACCGTGATTGATTAGACATTGGATGGATTTTTACTTCACCACCCTCCAATTGTTAAAGTTACTCACTTTTTGGCATGACTTTGATGACCATTTTCTACGAGATATCTAGACTGTTTTCAGGACGTATTGGTATTTATGTAATACATGACGAGGATCGATGAGTTTGATATGTTGGTAAAAGGAGGTATAAAATTAGATATACAGCATTATTAAAATAAAAGATAAATTGTAATTTAATTAGCATTACAAATGGAAGAAGAGAGAATGGATTTGTATTGGATTTTTGGGATTCCAAGAGAAATAACTTGAATTTGTTTTTTTTAAAAAAAATTGAAATCCTACCCCAAAATGGTTCTTGATAGGTACAGTGCTGGTGGGCGGTACAGTGCTGGTGGGCTAATCTGTGAAAACATATTGGCATCTAATTTGTGGTCCTTTATGCAAGTAAATAAGCCTATGGTTTCTGCATTCATGCATTGATGCTTGAATGAATCACCTACACTTGTTTCAAACTCTATTTGCTTTTGTTTTGTTTCTGTTTGATGCATACAAAACTAAATGGTTCATTCTACAATTACATCAATCATATTTTAAGTCTCAACCACTGCCTCAAAACTCCGGAATATTAATAAATAAATCTTTTAATGGTGTTTTTTTCATAGTCGATGTGCATTGCAATTGCTCTTGCTGTGGATCTATGTCCAGTCTCTCTTGCTCAACCATATTTTTCTGTAACGCGCCCTACGCAATTTTTTGGATGGTTCAGATACGGTGACAATTGCGTTCCGATTTTTTCCTTTGGAAAGAAAAATGTGCAGTTTGATATATTGTCATGACATAATAAATTGGAAGGAGTCAAGCTGTAACAGCCCTGGCTGCAAGCACAAATAAAAGAAAGGCTCCAGGTTATGTTGCAATGGTCCTCATCAAAAGACTATTACTCATTCTTGCACATTGTCCTCATGCAACACATCAAGTTATATGTCCTTTCATTTGAACATAATTCAGCAAAAATTCTCAGTTATTTTCAAAATTGAAGGGAGAAAAAATTAGAGTTTCTGCTGAATTGCGTATTAAAAGTAAATTTTTTTATTATAACAAAATATGAGATAAAAAGATTAGAGACTATAAACAAAACTCGTTAAATCTCCATAGCTAGGCCAAACTCAACAAAACACTCAAGAATAATGTCTGACGACGATATTTTAAGACGCTATTAAGATCAAAATTGCTTCATCACATTAACAGATTTCGTCGGACTAATATTTAGTTTGAATTGTCACAGGAGTCGATGACACCGAATACATAAAAGTATGGCTAGCAATCCTCATAAATATTTTGTGGCAATCCCCTCGCATGTAATAGAAAGGAAGGCTCCAAGCATCATCACCACAAAATTCTTTGATAGTGAAGGAGGTATCTGTTGCCTCAACAAGAATCAGGGCACTTTTTTTCAAGACCTATCGGCGCAACAAACAAGATTTAAATCCCTTCTCTAGCTCTCGGGCATCCAGGTTCTTTCCTATGAAAACAATTTTGTTGACTCTAGATTCTTCTGGGGCCCACGATCTATCAGGCGAACCTTGGAAAATGTCATGAACTCCCTGCATGCCCCGAATTAAAAGAGAGAAAATGTGAGAAAATGCTTCAAAAGCTAAAACAGTGGATAATTCATTAGCATAATAGCTTATGCAGAAACAACCAGCACTAGAGTTAAAAGGCATCATCTACAATGACTTGCTTAAAAAAATTCCATATGGCTTACCGCGCGAAAGGTGGATGAATATCTCTACTATTTTAACTTTTAAAAGGAAAGGCGTCTCAAATTATAACCAAGGTTCGAAATTTCAGCCGAAACCATTGATACGTAGTCGTTTCATACCGGTTTCGGTGGAGACTGATACATACCAACCATACAATATATCGTTTCAGCCGAAACCTGAAATAACTATTTTTTAAATTCGTTTTTGCTGTCATCGTGAGCACTATAAGCCTTCATAACTAGATCTAAGATTTTTGTGGTCCGTAGTCGCTGAAGATAATGGATCTTGACTATCGAGAAAAATAGAAGAAAGAAAACCATCGAGTTGAAAGAGATGGAGGGAAAGATGTGTGAGAGAAGGAGGTTGAGAAATAGCTGGTCAGACCTTATTTTAATCAGCTGGAAACAGCTTTCGGGGCTGTCTAATTTTTTGGTGGCCTAAGTATAAACCTAAGATTGGGGCTATAGCATTCATTTGTGGTATAGATGATCAAATCATTTTTATCCTGAGAAGACCATAAAAATGAACCAAAATCTTAAATTATTGCTTAAGTACACTTTTCTATATATTTTGCATCAAGTCGTCTTGGCTGGCTTTTTAAAAACTAAGATCATTGTCTTATGATATACAACCATAAATTTAATATATCTACATATACATATATGTATGCATGCGTTACCGTCGAAACCGAAACTTGAATCGAGATTAGCGAAACTAACCGAAACCAATAAAAACTTGAGAGACCGAAACCAAAACTGAGTTTCTGAACCTTGATTATAATCTTAATTTGATTCTCAACATGACCCATGACAAAATGTTGTAGAGTGTTTTTTCGTCACCCCATTGAGATGGGAATGCACGCGCTTGTCAGGTATGTACAAATTCCTCTCCCTAGGGTAGGCTGGGGTTTATTGATTGTGAGGATCCAGATCTCTGGCAGCCGCGAACTAAGCTGCCGTTAATTATCTCTCGCTTTTAGAGCGAAAGAACCTCCGGTTAACGGATCAAACTGGTCATGCGAACTCAATATACAGTGTGCGTGTGTTGTGTTTTGAAGGTGTTTTGGATATATCGGAGCCTCGCAAAGTTTACGGAGGTCCCGTTATCCGGATAGAAGGTTGGGGGTCAAGAAGGCTAGCAACCCCTTTACGGGGTGTGGGACAGCGCCCCATTAGAAAAAAAATTCTAACAGGAAAGTGTTTCGAGTGTGAAACGTGTGGGAATAAGAGGGATGAGGAGCGTCCTAAGGACGCGTGAGATAGCATGTGGCCGCACGGCCGCTGGACGCCAGCGGGCCACGCGTCTGGCACTCGGTCGCTAGGCGCCAGCAGAAGAAGAGGCTTAGCCCCTGGACTGGGAGTTGAACTTCCGAGAGATTTTGGAGTTAAACTCATGGAAAAGAATGATTTTTATTTGGAGTTAAAACTCCTAAAAGATCTGGATTTAGGATTAAAACTATTTTGAGAATTTGGATCTGAGAGTTGAGCTCTTCAAAAATTGATTTGGAATTGAACTCCCAAAGAATTTAAATCTTGGATGGTGAAAAGAGATCTCTTTTTTTCTCTTCAAACCTTGAACTTCCTTAAAATGAGTTTTTTTGAGATAGGTCCCTTCTTCCTCCTCTCTTTTTGTCGGATCTTAGGGAAAATGGATGATGAGATTTTAAATCTCCCTTTTAGAGATTTGATGAGATATTTGGACTCCCCTTCAATGGTTTTATGGTGGAAAACTATTTCTTTTTAAGAAAATAAGAGCTAAACTCTTAATTTAATTTAAAAAAAAAGGAGAACAAGGTTTTGAACCTTGAAGAAGCAGGACGCATAAACCTTAGAATTTTTTGAGAGGAATGAGTTATTGTTTCATTTCTTCATAATGTTGTCTTATATAGATCAACAAATTTACGCATAGCCCCTTAGGCTTTACAAAATGGCATTTTGCTCGTCTCATGTGCTTATTTCTTTTTGCACATGATTCATGAGCTTTACAAAAATTTGGCTTTTTACCCATTTATTTAAATATTACATTTATTTGTTGTACTTTCTTAGTATGGGGCCGGTCTGGGCTTGGGCCCACCTGCTTGGACTTGGGTTCTAGCATGGGCCCGGCTTAGATTCAACAGTAGGATCCGTTTGCTTTGGCTTGAGCCTAATTGTAAACGGTTTGATTTTGACTTTGACTTTTGGTCAATGGGATGCAAATTTTAACCCCAACGGATATGCTCTCATTTAAAGGGAAAAACAACCTTGAATTTTTGCCCCAACTACCTAAATCTTTATATATATCAACCAAAAAACATTTATATTCTTCACCATTTAAAATAAAAATCTTTAAAAAATTCTTAATTTTTCCGTGAGTCTAATATATACATGGATCACATACACAAAATATTAATGGATTTGAAAGGCTATGACAGCAGCACAGCACACATGACCAAGCTTTTCTAAGGATGCGCATGCGATTATTTATGCCATCATGCGCTGTAGCTATAAAGTGTAATGTTGCCAAGTAATCAATCATTGTGTTACTACATTGCCCGGAGTAAAGCAGCCATAATTATTGCGAGAAGGTGATTCAACATAGAAGATTCAAAAGACAAACCTGAAACACAAATCTCTCAGGCATACCCTCAACAGATAGGATACCCTTCATTCTATAGATGTCATCGCTGTGTTCCATCAACAATGTACCTAACCACATGTTAGCCTGCGGCAGAAATTTAAATAACAGAATATGTTAATGTACGAAAGTAGGTAATATCTTAATAGTTTGTAGGTAAAGGCTGCATAAAAATTACATGCATGACAAGGAGTAAGAAATCTAACCTTTTCAAGATCCAGGCTTCCTTCACATACAATGCTTACAGAAGTAACACCAGGATCATGGGTATGATCATGAGCGTGATGTTCTGCAAAAATTGATCGAACTCAACAATTAGTAAAGATTTACTTGCAATATTTTATTGAAGGATAATAGAGAAATTTGAAGGTGAACAAAAGCATAAATAGAAAAATTCCCTGAATTAATGACTAGATACTTCTACTAAATTTGAATATGTCTATAATAATCCTCTTTCGAGCCTAGATGGAGAAGGCTGCTATATTTGAAAGCCAAGAAACTGGTCTACATGGTAGGCAGAAAGAGGGCGGTGAGGTTTATGCTCTTGATTTGTTACCCCCACTTCATAACTTTATGGTTGAAATACTCAATTCCTGTTGGCTGTTGCGCATTGCACAGAAAATGTTGGGCTGTTCGGTTGTAATATACGAGAAAAGTTTTGTTGTTGAAACATATAAAAAAATTTAAATGAGCAGTATTTCCTCTATTGTTGTTACTTTGTAATTTTTATTTGAAACCTCGTAGTTTCAATTCCCATCAATTCATTTAATTTTTTAGATTATGTTTTTTTTTCCGGCTGAGATATAAAAACACTAGGACTCCCAAGTTCCAACCAGAAACTAAATCGAACCAGTCCAACAAGGTTCAGTTTCGAACACATTTTGGTTGGTTTAAGGCTTTGAGCATATTTCAATTGATATGAAGTTGAAGATATGAACTTTTCAAACTTCATCAAACAAAATAATATAAAATAAAATTGAGACACCCTACTGTAGTCGTCTCAACAAGCAAAAGGTGAATTGTGACTAAGGTAAAAACGCTTGACCTACCATGCTTATGATCATGTTCATCATGAAGATGGTGGCGATCATGATCATGATCATGCTCTGAGTGTTCTTCTTTTCCTTCATCATTGACAACACTCTCGATCCTGCAAGTTCGGAAATGAATAATCTGATCAGAATAATTTTCATAAAACCAGCAAGGCAAGAGGAGCTAGATTGGATAATGAAGCATCCAATTCTTCATCAAAAGCTTTTCTCATGTACCAACTAGGCCTAACTTGGTATAACTTTCCTCTCCAAAATGAAAGGTCGATGGTTCGATTCCCAAAGTGAATGCATTATAAAAAAATAAAAATAAAAAAGCTTTTCGCATAAAATTTGGGTCGGTTGAGATTGACGCAAAGCTCCATGAAAGATTTGATAAACTTTTATGAGATGTTAACTCTCTATAATTTGGCACCAAATTCTTGGGGTCTTGCCCTAATTTTAACTCATGAGCTATCAACAACAACAGAGCCTTTTATCCCAAGCATATGGGGTAGGCTACTAACTCATGAGCTAACATCTTCCAAATTCTCTTAGACGTGAAAGTCCAAAAGAAGGAGACACTCGACAGATTTATTGTAGGGAATTATGTTCATCTCTAGGCCATAGATAAAGCCAATAACAGAACATATCACATTACTGCACCCAATTATTCTCCATAGAGCCCTATGTGCAATAGCTAATCCCATTTCAGGCATAAATCATGAGGTAAACTTGGGTTGAAAGAAATGGGATGGGACGATAACCTCTCCAAGTCGAAGCCTCCAATACCAAGTACGTAATCCAAATCAACTTTGCCATACTTGGTTTTCTTCATATTAGCCATGCCATTAATATTCTGCAGCCATCACAAAAATAAATCAATCCTCAAATGAAACATTCAATTGAATTAATAAGATAAAATGTTACATTATGGCATCTTGACCTTTATCCGATGAACCAAAGTGGAGATATCCGACTCGCCAACAAGGTCAGTCTGCAATGTATAAGAGACATGAGATAAACCTTCATATGATTGAAATGGGGGGGAAATGGATTGTAATTATAAATTGCATTAGATAAATTTTATGAGCAATTCAATAAAAAAATTAAATTTGATACGGTTATGAAAATTGATAATTTCTATTGGTTCCCTCAATAACTGAGAGTGGCCATCAGGCCAAAAAGACTAACAAGTTAGACATAACAAAAAGTATATGATAAAATAGGAATACAAACAAGATAAAAAGTATTATAGATTATGTTAGCAATATTTCCTATCGCACGTAGCACCCCATCTTTTATTTTTTCCTTTTTAAAGATAGTTGTGATTTTTTAAACATAATCGAGAGAGAAAAGGTCAAACCGCCTGCCTAGCATTGGCACTTGGCAGTAAACCCGGTTAATGAAGCGAATCGATGGCGAATCGATTCGCCTCGCTTCGTCATGAAGCGAATAAAATTCGCTTCGTGATGACGTGGACGAATTTGACAAGGTGATTCTCCTTGCCCGCCATGAATTGACGAAGTGAGCGGATTCCCAACTTTTCCGGCGGTGCTTCGTCGTAGTTCACTTCGTCTAACTCGCCAACTCGCCTCGCTTTGCCTCGGGGATCGCCACGATTAGCCACGAATCGGCAAGACTCGCCAATTCGCCTCGCCTTAGAATTCCCGTTCAACGACTCTTAATGGTCGGATCTAGACGAAGTGAGGCGAATTTCGATTCACCTTACCTCGCCTCGTAACGGCTAGAAATGGACAAAAAATTCAACCCCCCCAAAAAACCTATAAATATCCGTCCAAACCCCATTTCTTCTCATTCCAAGCTCTTTTCTCTTCCAAAAAAAATTCTCATCTCTAAAAAAAATTTAATCTAAATCTCTAATGCTATTGTGGCAATTTCTATCTCTCTAAAGAATAGAAGCTCCGATCCGATTCTCCGACAGTCCGACTCCGAGTTTTCGAAGCTCCGAGCCTCCGATCGATCCATTCTTCTTCCTTTCTTATTTCTTGTTTTTAATTTATTATTTCTAATTTTCTACTCTAACCGTCTTTTTCTAACATTTAGTTAAAATATTGATATGGAGGGTTCATCCGATACACGTCAAATCCAAATTCCTCATCCCGAACAACAAACGGAAGGATACACACATACATCAAGAGAAGCTAAAAAAACGTGTACTAATGATGTTTGGGATCACTATAAAATTGAATTTAGGGACGGGGTAAGATACGCCGTTTGCAAATTTTGTGGCAATGCATATAAACAAAACGATAGTGTCGGCACTGGTAGTTTGAATAAACATGCAAAAAACACTTAGAAAGTCCGGCCGGTTCCTCCACCACACAAACACAAATTGGTTTCACCGATCAATGTCTTTTTCAATATAATCACGATTTAAATGTTTCAGAAATGGCAACATATGTTATGACAGATGAACAAGTTTCGGATTTGGAGAAAGCGCGGCTTTTGAGCGGTACGTTCAAACGGCGTTACAACAGGCATTCAAAAGGGTTTCGAGGACTACGCTTAAAAGTCATCGTTTCAGCCTCTACAACGACGGTAAACAGATATTAATTGCTACTCTTGCTTCTTTAGATACCGGTATTTCATTAACTTCTGACAGATAGAAGGGAACTTCCCTGAATCGGTGTTACTGCACATTGGATAGATTCTAGCTGGTTTTTGCAAAAAAGAATTATTGCTTTTAGACAATTTCCATACCCGCACAGTGCTTTTCATATAACTTCTGAAATTAGATCTATTTTAGAAGAATATCATAGTGTAAATAAACTAGCAATAATAATTTTGCTATTGCTGAACTCATTAGGTTATGCAAACCAATTTGCAGTGGTCGTTTTTCATATTCGTTATACATGTCATATACTTAACCTTATTGTACAGGATGCATATACCGTATGTAATACAAATATTCAAACAATTAAAGATGCAGGTAGGTTTATTAAAAGTTCTGAAAAAAGAAAAGCTGAATACAAAACAAGATGCTTATTTGCAGGTGTAAGGCCGTCTCTTAAAAAAGATATGACCACTGGATGGAATAGTACATATGACATGCTTCGTACTGCATTAAAGACCGTCGGAATTATTAGTAACATGTGAAATGAATAAATGCCTGTAGAAAATCACTTAACACCCGATCATTGGGCGGTTGCAGATATTTTTAAAGATTTTCTTATGACTTCTAAAATACCAACCGAACGATTTTCTGGTACTTATACCCCCATTTCTCATATTCTTGTCTCTGAATTGTATAATATAGCTAATTGTTTTGCTTGTCATATCGAAAATCCAGTACTTCACCATCCGATATTTACTATGCTAGCTAAGATTTCTAAATACTTCTCTGAAATTCCAATTATTTACTGTTTATGTTCGATAATGGACCCTAAAATTAAATTAGAAGGTTTGGAGACTCTTTTAACCGGATTCCACACGGCCATGGGACATGTAGATATTGATACCTATATGAGTATCGTTAGAAGTAATTTAGATGAAGTGTTTAATTTGTCTTCTGATAGAACTAATAGACCACCGCCTTCAACCAGTTCGCGTGTTACGACTCCAGCTTTAGCACTTATTCAACAGAAGAAAAGGACAAAAGGCCCGGTAACCTCATCATCGTCATCTTTAAATGAGTAATCAATATTTTACAAACTGAGTCATATGTAAATTTAACTATAGATGATTTTGATATTTTAGCCTGGTGGAATAACCACAGACATTTGTATCCGGTGCTTTCTACTCTAGCCCCTGATTTACTAACCGTTTTAGTGTCCACAGTAGCGTCGGAAAGTGCTTTTAGTACAGGTGGCAGGATATTAAGCGAGAAGAGATGCAGCTTGGTGCACGACACAATAGAGTGCATGATTTACTCACAAGATTGGAAAGCGACAACCGTCAGGAAACAAAATGCAATCAGTTTGGACACGGATTATCTATCTGAGGAGCTTACAAGATCTGATGAAACCAACACCGAAGGAAGAACCACAACCGGCGCCAACGAGTAGTGAGTAAGATTTGTAATAGTAGAAAAAAACTGCGTAGACCTAATTCTCTCTCATTGATATCAATATTTAGGAGGGATATGTAGGCAACCCGAGTGGATTCGATCTTTAATGTAAAAAAATACAACAAATTATATTATGAAATTGTAATTTGATTAAGATTTTTTTTAATATAAAAACTTGTTTAAATTTCAAAATTTTAAGCCTAATTTTAATTTTTTTTTAAATTAAAAGAAACAGCAACCAAGCCGGGAGAAAAATTTGCCTGGCTCAGCGAATTTGCCTCTCCTTGCGAACCGGCGAGACGAAGCGAGCTGGTTCTGGCTTCGTTACCGGTGCCCTCTCCTCGCCTAGCTGGCGAAGCGAGAAAAATTCGCTTCACCGGCTAGGCGAAGCAAACGAATTCCGAAGCGAATTGCTTCGGCTTGCTTCATTAGCCACGCCCACTTGGCAGGCCTTCTTGACTTAGATCGTGCTCATATCAATAGGAAGTGTGGATGATGAATGGTTCTATATGGTATTTTAGTCCATTTTCACTGCAGTTCTTATATTTGTCCATAGGATTTACGGTTCGTTATAGACCGTTGATCAAATAGTAACTGATTAGAACCAATTTCCTTCCATTTGCTATGTCAAATAAAAGAGGGGGGAGAGACGTTCACAAGAAGGATCAAGAGAGGGATGAAATCAAGCCACAGAGAGAGAGACTACTTCAATTTGCGAGTCAAATCGAGGGAGAGAAATTGTACACAAGGCAAATAAAAAGAGGAGGTGACGGACATGTGATGTGCCCTAATTGGTTGCACCGGGGGACGTTGAGTCAATTTTGCCTACTCATTTTCCAAAACACGGACAATCCATGGAAGTGAAATTCTATTAAGTAGTAGATACCATGATGAAAACTGTACAAGGGAACCTTTACACAGTAAGACCAATAAAAGCTCAATTTTTGTACCATATATCAGCAACTTGAAGTTTTCTCAATTCCAATTCTAGTTGTATGGAGGACAACATATAGGGAGGCAGTTTCTAGCACATATATCTCAAAACCACTTTATAGAATCCACATCTAACCATAGAAACAATTATTTTTACAAGTAGTTAACCTGTCATTGAAGCATTCAGAGATCACTATGTGCTTTATCAAACCGTAAATGAGATAAACTGCATGCATGTAACAATGTATCCAAATCCATGAAAATTTAATAATTCACAATAAGCTATACCTTGTTCACTATAATTCTATCCGCGTATGCGATCTGTTCAACGGCCTCGTTCACTACTCCTTTGGGCTTTACCTCATCCAGGTGAAACCCCGCATGCTTTGCATCAACCAAAGTAACAACACCATCAAGCTTGACATCATTGAAAACTTTATCTTCTGCATAAAATGTTTGGATAATTGGTGCCGGGTTAGCCAGGCCTGCATATAAGAAACAAATGTTTAGTTAATGGATGATTCAATATGTACACAAGGGAGTGTGAGCAAGATGCTGAAAGGTAACAGGAGAAATCACCCAGAAATTAATACTAGCATGTTGTGAGGAAAGCCATGATGCATAAGGATAACACTTGAATTATTTATATGGTTAAATTACACTAAACCTTTAACTGCTTTGTTTTTCTTTAAACTACCTTTATGTTTATTTAATTACAACAAGCTGTTTAAAGTGTTACAAAGGTATTATAGTAAAAAAATCCTTTAGAAACAAAGTTTAAGGGGGTTTATTGTAATAGAAACCTTTAAGGTAGTTTAGTGGGAAAACGGCATTTAAGAGTATCTAATATAATTTAACTTATATTTAATTAAGTTATGGAGGTAAGATGATGTAGACCAGAGAGAATCAAATGGTTAAAAAGTAGTTACAATAGCAAGACACTATAGTGTAAATAGGTTGGCTTGTATCATCTCCAATGTTTAGGTATGGGACATAACATTCAATTTCTAGTAGAAGTTCTTACTTAGGGAATTTTAGCACAATGACAAAGAGGAACTGATAACTGAAGTGAAATACAACAATGTACATATAGGGGGGCTATCCATGTCAAATCCTGCTCAACACTACCATCTGGAGAAACAAAATGCTGCTATAACAGGGCACCTCAAAAGACTGCAATTTAAAATTTTCTTTTTACCTGTGGTTTCAATAACAATATGATCAAATTTTCCTTTTTTCTTGTCAACCAATTCAGCAATCATGCGAACAAGATCACCTCTCACAGTACAGCAAAGGCAGCCATTATTAAGCATAACTATATCTTCCGCTCCAGTAGTTTTCGAAGCTACCAAAGAACCATCAATATCAACTTCACCAAACTGTAAAATCAAGAACCGTAGATCTAATAAGCGCAAAGTCGGTTTTTTAAAACAGTAAGCACCAGAGCAATTTCCAATCATACAAAAAGACATGAAAGGTAGGGTCGTAGATATTATTGTCATATGTTGTCATAAATCCTTAAGAAAGTAACTAGAAAACCAACTCGTAAGAAACAAGTCTCAGCTCAACTATTGAGGTCGCCTTCTTATAATATTCTTTTGAGACATTTTTCAGGGAAAGGTTTCTGCAACCCCCTTTATGGAGTCTTTAAAAAGTGACTTCGGAAAAAAAGAATAAGATGGAAAGGGAATGAACTTGGCATGTATTCCACATTGAATCTATACATGCAAATTTGAACAAGCTGTTCAACAAATGCACAATGATTGGGTAACAGTTTATTCAAATGAACATGCCTAGATGAATACATGATCAGCTTGTCTTGTTTAGTTAGTAAGCTCATAATATTTTTCCCTTTCGATTAAAAAAAATTGTAATAGTGGAAGTCTTTAACTTACATGGACTACATTAGCCTAATAAGTCCATTTGATACAAGACTTTCCGCAGCTGTAAACAGTCATAAAAGGATAAGGATTTATCATCTCTAGATATACAGCCTTAACAATAGGGAAAATTATAAAAATCACGTTTCTACATCGTCCCAAGTATGCGTCCATATGCCTCAGAGACCATAATTCCCTTTTTTTTGCTATCATCCTTGTTAATAAAGGTCAAAAAAATTCACAAATAAAGATAATAAAGGTATCCTGCATCTTGCAATCTGATGACAACATTTCACATTTAATAACCAAACCCTCCCTCTCTCTGTCGCATCTCCGCAAAAAGAAAGAAAGAAAGGTTTTAGACCCAATTCTCCCAGCCCCCTTTCTTTATATATCCTCCTCTATTTCATTTTCTCATATGCTATCTTCTTTCTGCAGAAGCCAGCTGAAGATGGCGCTCTCAATGCTTTTTGGTTAGGTAGAGTTCTCAATGTTATTTTTTTTTCATTATTGTTTATGGTAGCTGGTTTCAAAAGTCAAGTAATGAATTGTTATTGATTATCTATAATTGTTTGCTTCATGCAATTATTATTATTTGTTAAATTCATCCAACTCCATTTTGTGATGCATCTCTATATATTTAATATTTTTCTTAATATAGTATTTAGATGCAATTATTTTATGTTTAACATTGTAATATCTAAAAACATGAAATCTCATTCTGATGCAGGAGCATATATATGAAATGTGTGTTACCATTTATTAGCAACATGTTCAATTTTCAAGTGTAAAATCAATCATATTTAAAATTGACACCAACCCTATTTTGCTTTATTACAAGTTACATATGATAAAATAAAAAATGATCAATTTATGAAACTAACATATTTAGAAAACTTTTTAGTGAGTGTAAACGCATGAGCATTAATTTAGATAAATAGAATCGAGATATAATTATTTTTATATATATTTGTACTATTATTTAGAAATTAATTTATGTTAGATACAACTTTCTATATAAAAAAATTGGTATATATCAATTTTCAAAATTATTTTCAAGAAATGGCAATCATTGGGCATTTAGAGAAAGATTAGTAAGCATTATTATTTTTTTAAGGCATGCATTATGTCCGATACACTTATGCTCATTGTAATTATATGTCCATGTAATTTATAGAACTTTTTTTTGTCAAATTGCTTTAATTTCATATACATGCAGGAAGTCTGTTTTTACATTTGTGAGCATTTATGTTTATGAAATGTTGGAGTCAAAAAAATACTAACTCACATAAGAATTCCCTAAAATATTGCGGATACCTCACAATTGTGGGTATCTCCTATGACTAAATCAAAAGAGGTACATGCTCTGTTTTAAAGCGGTTGCCGGTATCTTCTTAGATACCCGCATATGCAGTTAAGCCTATTTTAGTAGGAATCCTCACCCCCACTTCCCCTACGAAAGTGGGTAGTGGTTTGCTAACCATCCTGCTCGATGAAAAGGATATAAATACCCCTTAGAAGAAAGAACGAGGGAGGGTTTTCAATAATACTGGTTTTTGAAGCCTTAAAGAATTTGTGCTCTCGGTTAGAAGAAAAAAGAAGGTGAAGATTTGACGAAGGCTTTTCTCTTTGGGACCTATTCTTCTTTTCTTCTGAATTTTAAGAGGGAATACGTAGGGTTGAGTTTTCAAGAGAATTCTCACAAATTCCCCCATTCGAACACTCCCCAAATGGAGTTAGGAACATGATTAACTTCATATTCTTTGACAAATAGAGAATCTGAGAGCAATCTTAATATTCTCTTTAGAAAATTGGGAAAATCTTATATTCTTCACATTTAAGAATATGGGTCATAATCCTATATTTTTCACATAATCTGAAAATACGGGGAAACCCTTATTTTCTATCAAAAAAATGGTAAATAGGGTGAACACTCAACTTTCTTTCTTTTTTGAACATATCACTATGTTCGCTATATAATGGAAATGAGATAATATATCATTTCCTTTTCAAAAGACAGAAAATTGCCTAGAACTTAATAATTCTCTTAAAAATTAATCAAAGCAGGTATCGTAAAAGATACCCACATGTTAATTGTGTCGGGTGTCTTCTAAATAGATACCCGACATGCGGATATCTCCAAAGATATCCGCAGCTGCATATCTCTTCGCGTATCTTTTAAAACAATACCCGCATGTCGGGTATCTCAAAGATGCCCGCAAATTTGGATTGGGTCGGATATCTTCCCCAAAAATGTCTTCATCCTTTATAAATAGGGTTTTGAGTCCCATTTGGAACTACACACCAATTTTCAGGTAAAATGTGTCGTGGGTCCCACACAAAGGATCTCACACTTGTTCAATTTAGCTAAGTTTGGATCCCAAGTGCCCGCTTAGGCTTTGCAGTGATATCAACTTTGATATTATACCCTCTTATATTTTTTTAAAGCATACTTGTACTTCTTTCAATTCTCTTTGTACAAATTCATAAATATAAAGAAATAAATGTATCAAAGTTGTATAAAATCAAATATAATGAACTCTTTTGATGACTCATTTTATATTATCTTTTATTGCAAGTACATATATGTGTGATATTTCCTTTAAGTGATGTGATTTATAACAACCTAATAAGGTATCCCGTCTAAATATTTCCTGAGACAATAGGATACAATTAAGAGTAAGTGCTTGCGCTTATTGGAAGTCATGAACCCATGACCTTTTGGTCATACTTAAAACTTTAACTTTGTTTTGTTTAAACTCCATCTTTATTTTAACGTTCAATCGTTAAAGGTTCTAAAGTGGATATACATGAAACAAATAAAATTTCTTTTGATTCCATTAAGCATAAATATAGAAAATGACGGTTGCTATTGTACCATAAAAGAGGAGTCATGTGAAACTAATTCAAAATTCAAATTCAGTGACATACAATGAATGATATACGAGAACAATTTAGATTACGAGCTATATAGCAAAGTAATCAAAGCCATACGAGTACAATTTTAAATGGAAAAAAAACAAGAAGCTGACAGATTAAATTATTGATTAGTCACGATATTTATTTCTTTGTTTGTTGACAAACAAATTGATTGATTTGACACAGATATTATATTCTTTACTTGCACATTTTTGCTCAAATTGATCCTTTAATGAAAGATCTAGAATAATCTCATACAATCTAGAAATTCATGAGAATAGAAGGGCGCTCTACATTTTTTAGTAAACTTTTGTACATTAACTGATTTTTTCATATGAATGGTACCTATCTATTTATATTCTAATTTAATATGTATTTTGGGATAAGTTGCTTTTATTGGTTTGATATTATATTTCAATCCAATCACATCCTATCTTATCTAATTTCAATTCTTCTTATTCCGTTACTCCATTGCTCTTTACCTTTCCTACCATTCTAAGCTGCATAATCCTATGTGTTGATAAGAGAAATTCTTATTTTGAAAAATATAGAGTAATTTAAGGAATTATGTAGTCTGCTGATGTTTTACAAAACTTAAAATTGAATTTGCATTTGTTTTATAACATGAAAGCAGTATTTTTTTTGTATTTGGCATGGTTTCATGTTTGCATAAGATATATGAAGATCTTCCAGTGTCCAAACTCCAAGTGTTTACCATGTCAAGAAACCATACAATGGAATGTTTGGATAACAATCAAATACCAAATCAACGTCATAAGAAAACTCTAATTGTGTTTATTTTTCTTTGTTTATTTTCCTTCAAAAGGCTAGTCATATAAAATAGTTAATGCCTCTGAACAATTTAACTTTGAAAGGTGAATTGTCTCCATATTTTCCTTGTATAATGTAACATTAAGTTTGATGAATTCATATAGTTTCTACGATAACTAATCACAAGCCCGTATTTCTAACCTCCAATCGATTATGTCCAATTTGTGAGGCCTGGTTTTGGGACCCAACCTTGGTTTCACAAATAGATTAGTTGTGGTTTCTATGCATGCTAACTCCTGGAGTTCAAACATTTCTAGAAAGTCGATCCGATTTGCTTTTAAGCAGTAGCCAAATATAGTCCCGTGATAAAGCATTCGTGTCTTTTATTAAGAGATCAAATGGTGTATCACATCATAACATGATGAGCCATATCAAACTGCAGCATAATAATAATTAACATAGTTGTTTGAAATAGCGACTGGCAGATTCTCTTAAACTAAGATTATCGCAAAATGTTAATGTGTCAAAAAACACTTGCCTCGTTCTCAATAACAGCTATGCGCTTTCCATGGTCAGCAGTCAGGATGTGGTTTAACAAAGTTGTCTGCCATCAGAAAACATCAGATTTCAGTGAATAAAAATTCAAGTGCAGTAAGCTATGCTACACTTGCTAATTCTACTTTTAAAGCATTATCCCACCACTTTAGGGTCCGTCCTCTAAAGTAAGAATTAAGAATTCTTCAACGATTACGGATGCAATTGAGTTTTCCAAAGCCTTAGGTTCACAATGTTGCAGTTGAAAGACAGTATAGAACACGGCTTGAATAACATTTACAGGTAATTACACCGGTCTTTCTTTTATTGAGGCAAAAAAGAGCTCATAACATAGAAAAATGTGAATGGAGAGAAATCATAATAGATGGTATTCACACTTCAGAACTTTGCTAAAATTATTGTAGTTGCAAATGTGCTCAAAACGAGATGGAAAAGCAAATGAGCTTATAAACACTTATCTTGGGCAAACATATTCCTGAAATTATGAACAGCTGAGATTAAAATCCAGAAATTCCGATACAAATTGATGTTTTCAATTGTGATGCTTGGGTGGTTTTTTTTAAGAACAATTTTTTCATTCGTATAGAATTCTCTTTTTTTTGCTAATCAAAAATAATAATAGATAATTAATCGCGTTAGTAATCTATGATCTTCACAATGCAATCACCAATTGGTTGAATATTGGGCCAAAAAATTCTACAAATGATACAAAGCCTAGAAAAATCAAAGGTTTTCAAACGGAATTCGCTATACCTTGCCAGAACCAAGGAATCCAGTAATGATAGTCGCCGGAATCCGATCATCAGGAGGGATCTTCGTCATGACATCCGATCCCTCGTCGGTCGTCGGAGCCGCCGCCGCCGACGCGGTGAACCTCCGCGATGACCTCCACGTGGAGGTCTCCGGCGCGAAACCCCTAATCGCGCGCGAACGCGCAGAGACGGAATAAGAAGCGGGCTTCGCCCATCGGCAGGCGAGAGAGAGCGCCGGCGAGGCTCGGAGGCAGCAGCGGTGGTGCTTCGCGAAGCCTAGGAAGGTCAACGCAAGGTCAGTGGACATCGCCGCCATGGCTAGAGAGAGAGCGAGAGAGAGAGAGTGACGAGAGAGAAAGGCCTTATCTGCAAATTGAATCGATTGATTGACGAAGGAGACAGGGTTCAGTTAAAAGGCTTTTCCTTTTTAATTTTTGTGGCGCGGTTTCTAGAAAGCGGAGGGAGTGAGGCCTCGAGTTAGAAATTTGGCCCGTAGAACCGGCCCGAAAATATGATCCGCGGTCTGCCCGGAGTAAGTCGTCGATATGGGTGGAGCAAAGTTGTCCAATAATGATACGTTTTGTATTTTGTTTTCTTGTTTATCTTGTTATGTTCGGTAAGAAAAAAAAATCCTTTTAAAATAAAGAAGTGATTATGCTTATGGATAGAACTGATTATAATTTAAAAAACAATTAATTTAGTAAAATAGAGTTGTATACAAACCAAAGCAAATTTCCGAACTACAACCGCACAAATACAAACATATAAATCACACAAACACATGCGGTTGCAACGATACGGTCCAAAATATTCATCCATGAACATAAACATGATAGGTTTCATAACTCATAAGAGTAATAACTAAAACTTCTCGAACGAGTTTTCAAAACAACACTGCCAAATAAGAAGGCAAAGCTGCAAAAATCAATTTTGTCTGGTCAGCTCATCGGTCATTATTATCATCATAAAAATGAGAGATATCTTAGAAATGCAGATTAGCATGAAGAAATCCGGGTCTAGCCAGCGTCGGACTAAGTAGATTATTAATAGTTTGATATACCCAGGCATGTCTTAAACCTGGATATCCCATGCGTCGTGATTTTTAATGGTTAAACAGTGAATCTTGTGTTTCGTATGGTTTCGTGCGGTGCAAAATGTGTATCGATTAATACATTAGCAACCTGATATAGTCTTATGATTAATATTAAATTCTTTTTTTCGTTTCATTTTGTACGGTTCGTTTTCATACGAACCTAATAACGCCAGGATGGAGTATAAATAGGTATATGTCATAGATATAGTGACCAGACCAACCCTTCTATCGAATGAGTCGAACATGTGCAGCTACCTTGACATGTTTAACTGTTTTCTGATTTACAATAGACGACATGGACATAAATTGGTAAATTGTGTATTTGTGCGTCATTGATGTAACCTGTTTATATTCACATAGGTTCGCATCTATTGTGAGCCTTGCCGGTTGTTTGAATAAAATTTATGTCAGGACATAACGGCCCACCGAAATCCTTTTAAAATATACTTTTATCTTCGTTTTTAGCCGCTTCTATGCTTTTGAACATTAATAAAAAAAAATGAGAGGAAACATGGAACATGGGAGACCGTGTGAAGATCGATGTATGTATTTTTTTCCGAGATTGCCTTAAAGCCAGACACATGGTTTTTATTAATAAGAATTCACGGACATGCAATAGATGAAACCTTAAAGCAATTTAAGATAAAAATAACAAGAACATGAAACAAACATGGGAAAATATCTGAACACGAAAATAAAAAAAATCCATCAAAACAGTTCCTTTAACCTTCTCTCAATAATTTTTTAAGCATTGTTCTTTGGCATCTTCCTTATATAATCATTATATATGGGTTTTTTTGGAACTGGTCCGTAACCCTAACCCATCCGTCCCCCCTCCCCCCAACACTCATAAGCACACAATATACATGCACCTAGGAGGTTCATGAATTTACCCCGAAAGGGTTAAATCATGGCCGCTTCCATCCATGAGGATCAAACCCCGCATTCTCCCCAGGATCGGAGGCGATGCTCGTTGGCATATAGCCTTGAAAATTAAGACGCAGCATAGCAACCTATGATTGTTTCCACGGTAAACTCCTAAAATTTAAACTATGGCCCATTCGACAATCAAAATATAATTTTCCAAACACCATTTCAAAAGTTTTCAAGGCTTGAACCCTCAGTTTTCTAAGAATGGAGTCTCCTGCAGCATTGTGTCCGCTCTCTTTTTTGTCTCTCTCATTTAAAAATAAATTAAGCTAAAGAAAACCTTGTTTCATAAACTATAACTCCGCAAAATCCTAATTTCAGGAACCCACAGTTTGCAGACGTGCAATGTTTTATTTTAATTTTGTTGCCAAACCCGAAGGACAGTAAAAATATTAAATTTCGAGCAGCAGTCTTGAAAAGTTACTGTTTGCACCAAATCAAGGAAGAGAGAAGCCGAAGATTTCTACAAGCAGGTAATATTAATTCCCACGCTCGCTTCAAATCTAAGCAAATTTCTTGTAGATCTAATTAGGGTTTTATCAGACCTGACATTTCCCTGACTCCAAACCCCATCAATTTCTGTTCCAATTGTGCAGAACAAGATGCTGAAATCATGATAGATTTTCGCAACATTTTCAGGATTTCATAGCTTGGAATCAAGATGAGTTCCGCTCAAGATCCATTTTACATCGTGAAGGAGGAAATTCAGCAGCCTGTGAGTCGTACAATCTGTTGTTTTCATTTCATTTTCATTTTGATAATCTGTGGATTACTGAATACTAGTTTATAACCATTTTGGCACAATTTTATAATTAATTATTTCATCATTGCAATGCAATTCAGATCCTTTTAGTTCGGTATCATGATCCTAGGATTTGAAGTCTAGTGAACAAAGGTGTTAGTTTTCAGATTTTTGGGATTTGGGATGTAGAAACTAGTTCCTACTATCCCGAAAGACTAACAAAGATGATGCAAGTTCGAGAAGGGTGAGAGGGTTAGAGCTGTTTGCATTTTTGAAGGTTTTTGGCATCGGAGAGAAACCAACGGAAATCAGTAGTATTTTGATGTGACGATGAGATATCATTTCATTTAGTTGTATTTGTACCATAACGTTTAGTAATGAGATATCCAAATTCTAATTAATGCAAACTCCACAAATGGAGATATATTCAAATTATAACTAATGCAGACACCGAGAATCTGGGATGTAGCAACTAATTGCTCCAATCCCGAAAGACGAAGAAAGATATGAAATTTTGAGAAGGGTTAGAACTTGTTTTACGTTTTTAAAGGTTTTTTTCATTTGAGAGAAACCAACGGAGATCAGTGATATTTTGAGGTGACGATCAGATATCGTTTCATTTTGGTTGTATTTGTACCGTAATGTTTAGTAATGAGATCCAAATCCTAACCAATGCAAACTTCATAAATGGGGAAAAACTGATCAGGAGAAAATGTTCAGCAATAACGTATCCAAATTCAAATTCTAACTAATGTAAGCATCCTAAATGGAGAAAAACTGATTAGGAGAAAATGTTTAGTAATAAGATATCCAAATTCTAATTATTGCCAACTTTATAAATGGAGGAAAATTGATTAGGAAAAACCCTTAGGTAGTAACATATCCAAATTCTAACTAATGCAAACTTCATAATCAGAGAAAAAACTAATTACGAGAAAATGTTACGCAATAACATATCAAATTCTAACCAATGCAAACTTCATATTCGGAGAAAAAACGATTAGGGGAAACTGTTTACTAATAAGATATCCAAATTCGAAGTAATGCAAACTTCGTAAACGGAGAAAAATTTATTAGGAGAAGATGTTAAGTAATAACATAGTCAAATTCTAACTAATGTCAACTTCATAACGGAGAAAAACTAATTAGGAGAATTATTACCATATTTTTCCGACATTTTCTTAGAAAGCTTTATATACTTGTCATTCTCACATCCTAATATTTAGGATATAAGCCTTGCTGCCACTGCTATAGTGCACTTCTGCTGGCCCCTTGTTTATAATAATGACACTAATCCAGAAACTTATTGCATAATCATCTGCATGCAACTTCATGTTGGTTTGTATAATCTTCATTTTCTTGGCCAGATCGATAAAACGCATGAGATTTTTCGCCAATGGCAGCAGACCCCCTCGAACACTGGAGAGCGAGTGCATCTAACCAAAGAGTTCATTGCCAGCTGTGAGAGCATCGCATGGCAGGTATTCTGTTCGAGGCCACTGAACTCTTATCAGATTGTTCATCTTAGTTTTAGATGATCATCATCGAAACATATATCTTTGTTGTGGCTTGCACTGTTGATAGTCAAAACTTAGTGCAGTGAAGAAGAAAGTTTTGCTCGTGTTTCGAAAGATGTTATTTCCTTGAAGATGGTAGCATTCGGTTACATTTTACAAACTGTTTAAATCAATACGCATTATGTCATGTGCTAGTTTTACAATGCTAGTGCTAATTGAGATTTTTCTTGATAGCAAGGTAGATGAGTTGGATAAAGCAATTTCAGTAGCTGCAAGAGATTCAGCATGTTATGGACTTGATGAAGTCGAACCTGAGAAACGTAGGAGATGGGCTAGTGCTGCCCGTAACCAGGTATAACCTCGTCTGCTTTCTTGACATTTATCTTCTTCTTTTTCACACTGTTTAGCAAATTCTGTATCGGTCAACATGTCTTCTTTCGTCTGCTTTGTGCTTCTGATGTTAATCATATAGTTCCAGGCCATTATTACAAATCTCCCACTAAGTTTACCCCTTAGAGCACTTACACCCCCTCAAGTGATGTATTAGCGCAAACAACCCCTCTATTCATCAATCAACCTAAAGAACACCTTGCAAAATTACTCCCAACTACACAAACAAGCTTTAGAGTTAAATTAGACAATCATTTGAGTTGTTTAGGGTTGAATTTGAGTCTGTTTAAGTAGGCGCTCTACAGGGTAAACTTCAAGTGGGGTTTTTGCTATTTACCCTATATTTATTTAGTCATCACCTTCTCTCTTTAGTTTCGTTTTGTAATTTAATTACTTGGATTTGCTCAAATGGTTTGACCTATTTTGTAAATGCTGTAAAGGTTGATTCCATCAGAAAATCTGTGGAAGCTGGAAAAGAGAAGAGCGGTTCATATGCTTCTGGTCTTATGGGACGCATCAAGGGCTGATGAGGCTCCCAGATGATTGCGGTTCTCAAGCAAGCAAGTCAAACCACTACGTTGCACAATATAATGACGACTTTGTATCTTTAGAATCAGATCGGCAGATGCTTCTTATAAAGTAATCCTTATTTCATTTTCACTTTCTATAGCTTTTCTCCTAAAATTTTATGACGGAACCTTCTTATGCCCATAAGTAACTTTCACATTACATACTTCGATAGGATATGTACCCCATACGGGATAAAATATTTGATACTCCAATATGGATAAATGTTAGACACTCCAGATGCATCTTCAAGCATATCCTAAGCATTTCAATCCATTTTATTTCCACAAGCTTTGTGCACATGCTTAATAGAGACCATGATTGATTGGGTAACTGTTGATTTATATAGCTTGAAAAACTTAGTATATCCAAGTGATGGCCTTTTTTTCCAATCATATCCGAAAATTGTAGGATTTTGATATATCTGTGTATTCACATCTTGTTTTATTTGTATCCTTTATATCAGTCCATCATAGATTATATCACATCCCACGTTCCATAAGAACGAGATTTTCTGGTGCCTTTGTTGTCCATATGCATATTCCCTTTCTATGGTTGATGTCATTTCATCATTTTCTGTCTAAGTCTAACTAAATGATTGAGTTCTTCCTCTCTTTAGATTTTTGTATTCCGAGTAAGCATATATAACACTAAATGCTCATGTAGTCATGTTGCTAGTTTCAATTATACGGACAGGATAATTTGAAATTGATATTATGTGAAAAATGATAACATGTAACATGAAAACCTTTTTGCCTCTAGAACTTATCATCTTGACTCCAACCGTGGTTGCATAGCATCCTAAACTAGTAACCTTTTAGCGATCATATGCCCTTTTAGCTATCAAATGCCAATTTGTCTGCCGGAACTTAATAATCAGAAGCTCTGCTGGCTATGTGTCTTAGGTATAAAACAGTTTTACTGATTACTGGTACCGATCAAATGATTTTCAGGCAACAGGATGAAGAATTGGATGAGCTTAGTGCCAGTGTTCAAAGAATTGGGGGTGTAGGGCTCACCATACATAAAGAGCTTGTTGGACAGGTAATTGTTTACCACAAAATTGATATTATTTTGTTATATGTAATGCTTAAAACGTGGTAAGACATAACAGAAGGATTTTTAAAGCCCAACTGAATAGTTGGAAGACACTTGATAACTGTGCTTGCCGTTTATTTTGTTTTGTTAATGGTATTGAATTTAGGGAAGCATCCAAAACATGTAAAATGCTTATAGGAAGCAATGATTTTATTATTTTCATGATTGTGGGCAAGTAAACAGTGACCTTAGCCACTAAAACATTTCATGCAATAATTTAGATCTTAATAAAAAGCTTGTTTTTTTTTTCCAAACCACTAAATAATGTATGTGTTTGTTTCCGGCTGAAATCGGGGCTTTCACGTTCATTTCCATTAAACGGTTACAGGCAATTTTCTCATTTTACAAGGATGTAAATGTATGTGATGATGCTCATAAGTGAGAATTTCTCAGATCACGACACGTGGTGAATGACGCATCATCCGTCCGTGACAGCTCACTAGACTCATGGGGGGCTACCGAGGCAAAATTAGTGTGGAGCACTGATGACCTTCTCCGGTTCGTCTCCAAGCTTACATTCCGCCGCTTACCCAAGAGCGACCTAGCCGCCGAACTGGCTCCCATTCTCTTGTGCTCGTCTCCGAGCTATTGCAAAGCTGAGCTTCCTCGGCTTCCTGGCTCGTCTCCGAGCCTCACGCTGAGCTAAGCCTCCCTACCTCTCCCGGACAAACGAAAACGTAGGGCCCTAGCGCTTTCGCAATGGCTCCGCGTATCTCGCCAAAGCGAGATATCCGCCGCCCCACGTCCCGTGTCCCACGCTGGCGCATCCCCTATTAATGGGCGTATCCTGCCATTAATGAGGGTATCCCGTCATTCACGCTGGCGTAATGTCAGGGGCGTAACCGAAGGCGAAGATCCCGCGCCTTCTCGCTCCATACGACCACTATAAAAAACCCTCTCTCAGACGACTCAAGTAAGACAATTTTAATCCAATAAGCCGCTATTCTGCTCATTTTCCTCTGCTAACTTGACCGTAGGAGGGTCTTACGGTGGTCACCCACCCCGAGACTTCTTTGCAGATTGCCCGGCTTCACCTCAAAATCAACCCATTGAGATCTACAAGCCCAAGGAGACAACCTTCAAGCCAAATCTCATCCGTTCTACAGTTCTCACTACAGATCGACGGAGGACGGCATCTGAACGAGATCCGACCTCCATCAGTTGGCGCCGTCTATGGGAACGCTTGTAAGTTTCTTCTCCCATTAAAGTTGATCTTCCGTCTTCGACCTAATGGCGAGCGAGAACCGTGGCGATCCCAGTACGAGTCGTTGCCTCCCTTACAACGGAGGCGGGAACGGCTCGTCTCCTCCTCCCACTTCCATTGTCGCCTTATCCATCCGGATTGACAGACTCACGTCGATGGTGCATGCGCTCATTCGCGTTCAAGCGGTGGACCTGCCCCCCAGATCGCAGCTCCCCTTCCTAGAGATCACGACGTCAGCAGAAGAGCGGATAACATTACTCCCCTTGATGCCCCCGAACATAGGCGTGCCGACTAGGACAACCGCGGCTCCCACACAGCGACCGATTCAATGACCCGCTGGGTGCCACACGGCTCTACGCCGAGGTCCCGGGAAAGAGACCATCGCCGTGATGCCCATCGCGCTCCCGCGCCACCCGAGGAGTTGTTGGTCAGCTCGTCCGCTTCCAGGCGCGACCGACGCCCTCTCCCTCGCCGGGACTACGCAAACAAGTCGCGTCAAAGCTGCTCAAAAAGGACGTCGCCCGAGGATCTGAGAAATTTGATAGAGCGGAATTGAAGCCGCACTACCGCACATGCCAGGAGCGGAAAGGGCCACCACTCTAACTGTGCCGAATCTTCAGGGTATCACAACCGCGCAAAGGTCCTCGAGAAGATAATCGAGGGCATACACCGGGATGGCCAGGCGTCCAGCGGAGGAGCTCGATACTCTGCCGATTCGCTGACAAAACCCTTTACGGAGGAACTGCTGGCCGAGCATGTCTCGTCCAGGAACAAACCGTCCAAGGTGTCCCTCTTCGACGGGAAATCTGACCTAAAGGATCATCTAGACGCATTTCGGCGGGCATGAGCTTCCAGGATAACTCCGACGCTGCCTAATGCCGAGCATTTCCCGCCACCCTCATCCGGGCTGGACGAGATTGGTTCCGAGGACTCACGCCACGCTCCATCTCTATCTTTGATGAGCTGGCCACCCAGTTCCCCGGTCACTTCGTCGGAAATATACGACAGAAGGGGACCGTTGATTACCTCTTCACCATAAAGAGTGGGGACAAGGAATCCTTTAAGCAATACATCACTCGCTTCTACAGCGCTCTCCTCGAGGTCTCCGAGTACCGGGATGAAACTGTCATCACCGCACTAAGGTCGGGTCTTAGACACAAAGAGTGGCTCCGCTCTTTTGCATTAGCGCAACCTAAGACCATGGCCGAGGTAAAAGCTTGAACCGAACGAGAAATTCAACTCGAGTCGGAGGTGAACGCCAACCTGCCCCGGAGGGACCAAGCCGACCAAAAGAAGAGGGGCAAAGAAGAGAAGAAGAGGGTCGACCAACCAAAACCATATCCCCCCAAAGTTTCAGGAGTGCACCCCTCTTAACATCTCTCAGACCAAGCTGTTGAAGGCGGCGCAGGGCGAGAGATTCTTCAAACTTCCGCCAGTCACCCATAGAGCGGCTAACCGTATTCGGGGCCCGTACTGTGCCTTCCATAGGTCGCAGGGTCACCCGACCCAAAACTGCAAACAACTCTGTGACTACATTGAGGAGTTGATCCGCTCTGGCCACCTGGTGAAGTACCTACGGGACAAGCGACAAGTGGATCGGAAACAGGAGAACCAGCCTCCTCCCGGGGAATTAACGATCGGGCAAATTATGGTCGTTACCTCAGAATCTTCCTGGGGTGCCGGCAAAAATCACCGTCTATTACCCGTCGAGGGTACTAGCGACCCACCCCAGAAGAAGTGCGGGACGGCCGAGCCCATCATTTTCACCGATGAAGACCTTCACGGTATAACCTTGCCTCATAATGATCCTCTCGTCATAACTGCCCGAGTCCACCGTTTCGAGGTACAGAGGATATTGGTCGATTCCGGAAGCTCGGCTAACATTCTTTTCTACGACTGCTTCCAACATATGGGGCTTGGACCGTCCGACCTAAAGCCCACCTCCCACGTCCTCTCGGGGTTTACCAACCACTCTATCCCGGCCGAGGGAGTAGTCATCCTCCTCCTCAACATTGGAGAAGCGGGCCATACGAGGACCGTACCTGTGGAGTTCATCGTTGCTAGGGTCCCCTCATCCTACAACATCCTCCTAGGACCGCCCGACATTGAAGGCCCTCCAGGCCTAAATCTCGACTTATCACCTCACGATCAAATTTCCATTAGACCAAGGGGATATGCCGGATCTACGGAACCAGATCGCCAAGATTTGCTTCACCTCGACGTCCCCCGCCGGAGAGCAGAGTGACGACTTTGAGGACACAGATGATTTCCAGGGGTCCTTGGACACGCGCGACGACCATAGCGAAATCCGAGGAGCCCTGGTAGAAGCGCTGACTGAAGTTCCCCTCGTAGAAGGGGTCGATGGACGCGCAGTTTAGATCGGATCTCTTTTGACAGGAGATCGTCGCGATGACTTGATCCGCTTTCTCAAAGAAAACTCGGACGTGTTCGCTTGGGCACGGCGGACATGCCCGGGATCGACCCTAAAGTAATCTCACACAAGCTCGGGGTCGACCCGAAGGCCCGACCCGTCCGACAAAAGAAGCGATTTCACGCCAATCAAGCAAAAGGCGATCGAGGACGAGGTCGATAGATTGCTAGCATCCAACTTCATTAGAAATATTGATTATTCGGATTGGCTAGCGAATGTGATCATGGTCAAAAAGGCCAACAGGAAATGGCGAATGTGCGTTGACTTCACAGATCTGAACAAGGCATGCCCGAAAGATAACTATCCCCTCCCTCGGATAGACCAGCTAGTGGACAGCTCGGCCGGCCATGAAATGCTAAGCTTCATGGACACTTTCTCCGGCTACAATCAGATCCGGATGAACCCGGCAGATGAAGAACTTACCGCGTTCACTACGGACCGGGGGGTGCACTGCTACAAAGTGATGCTCTTCGGTCTCAAGAATGCTGGGGTTACATATCAGCACCTAGTCAACAAACTGTTCAAACAGCAGATCGGGAGGAACATGGAGGTCTACGTCGATGACATGCTCGTAAAGTCAACCTCATTGGACGAGCACACCAAAAATCTCGGCGAGACATGCGACGTCCTCCGCAAGTACAAAATGAAGCTGAACCCAGCTAAGTGCGCGTTCGGAGTCACTAGCGGCAAATTCCTCAGGTTCATCGTTACCCACAGAGGAATCGAAGCGAACCCAGAAAAGATTAGCGCCATTCTCCACATGGCCACACCAAAGAGCAACGTTGAGATCAATGCGGCTCACAGGGAGAATGGCTGCTCCGAGTCGCTTCATGTCAAGATCCGGAGAAAAGTGACTCCCGTTCTTCAAAGCCTTGAGAAGGATTCCTAAGTTCGAATGGTCGAAGGAATGTCAATACGCTTTCGAGCAACTCAAGACACACTTAATAACTTCCCCACTGCTCACCTGACCAGTCGAAGGAGACGAGCTATTATTGTACTTTGCGGTCACCGACTAAGGTGCAGGCTCGGTGCGTCAGAGAAGTTGAAGGTGTGCAGAAGTCGGTCAACTACGTAAGCCATGTCTTCAAAGACGCGGAAATGAGATACCCGGCCATAGAAAAGATGACGCTTGTCGTCGCCTCAAGGAAGCTGCGACACTACTTCCCGGCGCACACCATCCTCGTTCTCACCGAGCAACCTATAGGGACTATTCTTGCCTCCTCCGAATCATCAGGTCGTCTGGAGAAATGGGTGTGGGAATTATCCCAATTCGACATCAAATACCGCTCCAGGCAAGCCATCAAAGGACAAGTCCTAGCAGACTTCGTGGTTGAATGCACTATTCCCACAAAGGAAGGAACGACAGCACGGGATCCCGGACCCCGACCTTCGGTCGAGGAAGTACCCGACACCATCCCCGATTAGGTTCTCTACGTGGATGGATCCTCTACCGAGGAGGGAAGCGGAGCTGGCCTGATCATCCGAGGCCCGGACGAGGCACAGATGGAATTCTCCTTAAAGCTCGAGTTCAAAACGTCAAACAACGCAGTGGAATACGAGGCTTTGTTGGTAGGATTGCGAATCGCCTCGAGGGTAGGGCTGAAGATGATCCGAATTCACAGAGATTCCGCTCTGGTCGTCGGCCAAGTGACCGGGCGTTTTGAGGACCGAGAACCGCTCACGGTGAAATACCTTGTCGAAGTAAAAAGACTCCGCAAAAACTTCAATGAAGTCCAAGTGGAACATATTTCCCGGAACCTGAACACCCAAGCCGACGGTTTGAGCAAACTTGCCTCTTCCTATACGGCCAACCATAAGAGGAATATTCTCTTCGAAGTCTTGCCACGACCTTGCATGGAAGACAGAGAGGTAACGCTCCAAGTATACTCGACTCAGGAGGAAGACCAAGATTGGAGGAAGCCCCTTGTTCCTAAAAGATGGTGCACTCCCGGAAGACCGAAGGGAAGCACGTCGCCTTTGAGCAAAAGCTCGGCATTTTATCTGGAGCAATGGAAACCTTTACAAGAAGTCGTACACGCAGTCTCTGCTCCGATGCGTTGATCCTCGCGAAGCCGACTACGTTCTGCGAGAGATACACGAAGGAGTCGATGGAGCACATCAAGGGGCTCGCACCTTAGTCCAGAAGACGCTGCTCTAAGGATATTATTGGCCGAAGATACACCAAGACGCCGAGAAGCTTGTCATAAGATGCAAAAGCTGTTAGCTTCACGACAGCATATCCCGTCTTTCTGCTACCGAGCTAACGACCCTCAGTTCCCTTTGGCCGTTTGCGCAATGGGGAATGGACACGGTTGGTCAACTCCCCACCGGCACAGGCGGACACAAGTACATCCTCGTCGCGGTAGACTACTTCACGAAGTGGGTCGAGGCCGTCCTCATCAGGAAACCGGATGCCACCACTATGATAAAGTTCCTGCAGAACAACATAATTACTCGATTCGGGATCCCGAGGTGTATAGTTACCGATCACGGGACCAACTTCGAATATGATAAAATCAGAGTTCTGCAGTGACCACCACATTCTAATGAAGTTCGTCCCGGTCGCACATCCTCAGTGTAACAGGCAGGCCGAGATAGCTAACCGAGGCGTCATCCGAGTTCTCCAAGCTCGTTTGGAAGGAAGACATGGCAGCTGGGTCGAGAAACTACCGTGGGTACTATGGGCATTGCGCACATCGAAGAAGACACCCACAGGAGAAACCCCCTTCAGCCCCTGCTATGGTACCGAGGCAATGGTCTCGGCAGAGATCGGATTACCCAGTTACCGAGTCGAACATTTCGACGATGAAGCTAACACCTCGGCGCCAAGGACCAACTTGAACATCTTATTGGAAAAATGTGATCAGACGCAAATCCGAGCGGCCGCCTATCAACAACAAACCACTCGCTATTACAATGCACGAGTAAAGTATCGCGCCTTCAAGACGGGAGATTTGGTCTTACGAAGGAACGAGTTCGTAGATCAAGACCGGCTACATAAGTTCTCCCCGAAGTGGGACGGCCCTTTCTTCGTCGCAGAGGTGTTGCCCGATGGGGCATATCGCTTGCAAGATGCTGGGGGTCGTAGGTTTCCTCGGCTCTACAATACCGAGAAGCTCAAATTGTACAAATGAATATATTTATTCTTTTCGAAGCGATGTAATATTTTCCTATTATTATTAAGTCTCCTGAATTAGAAGAGACTTCTTCGATATATTTTCTTCTTTCTCGGTTCCGAGATTCTTAGATTCGTTTTGAGAAAATATGTAAAAAGTGCTAAGGGATAAAAGAAGACAAAACACATCAGAAACGAAGAATTTTATTCATTAAGAGGTATTGTGGGCTCCTCAACCTTACAAAAAAAATTTACAGTAAAGAGGGTCGGGGATTGAGGAAGCACTGTCGATGATACTCCGACGAAATCTCCGCCAGTCGAGCCCTAGCTTCCTCGGCGACCTCGGAAGCGCCACCCGTCGGACAAAAATCAATGATCAACCTCTTCTGGAAACACTCCAGAAGAAGGCCCACTGATCGGTCCCTTCCACTCTTCGATATCAGGCCGAGATGGTAAAGCGAGTGCAACTTCTCGATCGTCTCGTCCCTCAACTGCAGAGACAAGGCATTGTGCAGACCCGGGGACCTCCTCCAGATCGCATAAAGAAGCACTTGGAGGAGTGGAGATCGCCGGGGAAGAAGGCGTCCGAAGTGGCCCTCTACGCGGTCTATCACCGTCTCGTACGTCTGTTCGGATCGGTCAAGGTTGTAAAGGTACACATCGTCCCAAGAAATTATCTCGCTGATGAGCACGCACAGACGCCCGGCCATCTTCAGAAACACAAGGCTAGGCTAGAAAGGAACCAACACGTCTTTGCTATTTATAGCCTCAAAAAAAATCTTCCAACGGCTGAAATTTACACACGCAGCGACACGAATCGCCGGATATTTTTGAATTCCCAATGCATAGCTGCTACGTGGCGACCATGCCGATCCTCACGAACCCCTAAGCGGTCAATGGAAGATTGAACGACGCGAAACTTGGAGTATCACACCCCACCGGCATGCTTCTGCCACGCGTCATCCGCGACAGTCACTCTTCCTGATTTTACGGGTCATGGAAAATTGAACGACGCCCTACGAAGGCGAAGGGAAGTTTAAAAAGCCCTCATCTCGAGGCCACTGGGCAGCTTCCCTGCCCGGTCCATCTCTGGAGGGTAGATTCCTACCCCTCTACGCCAAGGACCTAAAACCCTCCTAAAGAGGCCACCGAGCAGCTTCCCTGCCCGGTCCATCCCTGGCGGGTAGATCCCTACCCATCTACGCCAAGGATCAAAGCCCTCATCATGAGGTCGCCGAGCAGCTTCCCTACCCGGTCCATCCCTGGCGGGTAGATTCCTACCCATCCACGCCAAGGATCAAAGCCCTCATCGCGAGCTCACCGAGTAGCTTCCCTGCCCGGCCCATCCCTGGCCGGTAGATTCCTACCCATCTACGCCAATGATCAAAGCCCTCATCACGAGGCCACTGAGTAGCTTCCCTGCCCGTTCCATCCCTAGCGGGTAGATTCCTACCCATTTACGCTAAGGATCAAAACCCTCATCACGAGGCCGCCGAGCAGCTTCCCTGTCCGATCCATCCCTAGCGGGTAGATTCCTACCCATTCATGCTAAGAATCTAAAGCCCTCCTAAAGAGGCCACTGTGTAGGTTACTCTTCGACGGGTTGATTCCTACCCTACGAAGAGACGTGGTCGTTAACCCGGATCTGAGAATGGACTAGTACCGATCTTCCAACACTTGGATATCTGTTGCTTCATCCTAAATGAACGATCGCCATCTCGACTCCGGGAAATGGAAGGGCACCAGTGGAAGGGCACCGGCCTTCCTACACCTGGCGGTCAATCGATTTACACTCGACGCGCGATCGTCATATAAAAGGTCGGCCATCGACCTACGGCTTAACACTTGAAAAAAAACTGGCAAGCTGAAGTACTCATGCAGAAAATACATAGTTATGTAGAGGAAAATAAGCTCAGCTTTATTTATGTTCCAGAAATTTTTACAAGGTACTCTGGGCTCCTCAGCCTTAAAAAAAGGTGCCCGGAGGCTTACAAAAAAAGGAAGGAAAAACAAAAAATGCATAAGGCAAAAAGGATTATGCTACGGGCTCCGCCCGGGTCTCGCCTTGCTCGGCACCATCCTCAGGGGCCAGGGCTTCTACCTCCGCAACCTCCTCTCCTCCGATGGCCTTCCCGGCGCCAGCCACTTGCGGCGTATCCACTGAGAGCGGGACTCTGGCACGTAGCTCGCCGTCGGCAAACTCCGGCATCAACATCTTGACGGTATCAAGAGCCTCGTGCCAAATGATGGCCGAGACTTCGGCGATGTCGGCGTAGAACTGATCTGACGCCTTATACTTCTCCACCAACTTTGAGGTCGGAGCTCGGCAATCTTCGCCGACTCAAACGCCGCCTCGGCACTTGGAGACCGTTAACGCCTCGGCGGTCAACCAGGTTTCGAGGGCGGTTGTCTTCTCTTTCTCCTGCTGCAGGTCAAGGCACAGATCCTCCTCCTACGAAGACGATTCCCCCGCCTTCCTCATGGCCGGAGCAACCTCCTCGGATTCCATATTTACGATGAGAGCGTAGTGTTGGAGAACCAGAGGAAAGCAGTAGAAGCTGTTAGAAACATTCAAATTAAGAAAGAGCACTTAATAGAATCCTTAAAGGAAACGGGTACTGACCTGAACCGCCTCCTGAGCGATGGCAGCCACTTGGGCTTTCAGGGTCCTCCGGGGAATTTTGCCCCCGGCCGATTGCTCCATGTTGGAGAGCAAGCTGTCGGCAACCGAAATCCCGAGGAGACCACAAAGCAGACGTCCCCCTCCTGCACGGGAATCCACTCAGGAATCTCAGTGGACGGCGGGCAAAAGATTGTCTTTTTCCTCTTAAGGGGAACCTCGACACCCTCTTCCCCCCTCTCCACGGGCTTCGGGTCTCGTGCATGCTTTTGGCTGCCCCCGCGGCGGTCATCGGGGGCTCGAGGCGCTGCAGAAGGCCTCGCCGGTGGAGATGCTCTCCGGGCCGAGCTCGGGCCGGCTCAGGACAAGCTCACGCCCCCGGCCTTTTTCTGGGACGTAGCGGCTATGGCAGCTAAGATGTTGGATCGGTCCATTTGTCCCGCGAAAGGAGAATACACAAAAGAGTTAGTGGTGGTAGAAGGGCAAAAGAAGTCATTCAAGTCTAAACAGAACATCCAAAGACCTAACTTATCCATGAAGCGCGTGGGGCTGAGCCCGGCCCAGCTAAGAACCTGCTCCGAGAGCAGGACGTCGGCCTGTTGGATCGGCTCCCACATAGATACCGCCCTCGCCTCAGGCGAGGATGACTGCTTCGCCCTCGGACAGTCGACCCTGTGCCGCTGTGTAGGCATGGGCCAATCCTCGCCCTCGAGTGGCCCGACGAATACAAACATCTCCCTCCAGTCGTGGATGGAAGAAGGAGCGACTACCACACCCGACCCGACCATTCCCCCTTGCGTTTTTTTAAAGGAAAAATACACCCAGCTCGGCTCGTTCTTGCTAGTGCCGGGATGATTCTTATAGCAGAGAAAAGAAGTAAGAAGGGTCAAGCTGAAAGGGATGTCCTCAAATTTCAACCGGACCAGAAATCCGAGGAGGATTCTCCACGAGTTCGGCTCTAGCTGTCCCCGGGGGAGATGGAAGTAACGAAGTACCCCACATACCTCGGTTGGAAAGGGCCGACGCATTCCCGCTCGGAATGCTTCCAAATACAGGGCAATCTCCTTCCCCTGCACCTGGTCCGCCCATTCGCCCCTTTTAGCCAAACGAAGCGAATAGTTAGAGGGGATATGAAAACGAGCCTGAATCTCGGCAAGCTCGTCCAGATCCTTCAGGACGGAGGGCGCATCACTGGCGTTCCCGATGCGCACCTTAGGGGCCTTTGTCGTCGCCGGACGGGTAGCGACGCGGGTAGCCCTGGCTCTTTAGGGCGAGCCCGACACGGAAGAAGCAACGAGAGAACCCTCTTGGCTGTCAGCAGTCAAAGAGGCGGAACACTCTCTAGACTCATCTCCAACAACTGGAACCTCATCGCCCGACTCAACCCTAATTACTTCTACAGACTCCTCAGAAGAAGACATCTAACCCGATTCAAAGAGATTGGTTCTCCGAGGAAAAAGCACAAGGGATCCGATCTAACGAAGGGAGCGCTGAACAATCATTAACAGCAAAGGGAAATTATGACGGAAAGTGTTGGCCCTAAGGGGGTCCCCTCCTATTTATACATTGCAGAAAAGGCATCCAACGGCCCATATCAATTCCCGCTGAAACGAAGCGTCGCGTCTGCCAGCCTTCAAGTCTCCACATATCGAACGACCATTGAGGACGTCCCTTCGATCGTTGGCGACAGCGACAGTTTGTCGCGTCCGCCAACCCGCTTCAAACGCGTGGCCTGGGACCCAATAGACGAACGAGCGAATCGGCGTCCCTTCTTTAATACGCGATCATTTCGATGATCCGTTGATATCATCGGAGATATGCGCAAAGATCCAAGCGCTAGGGGATACGCCATGTGGGTCCAAAAATCTGAACGGCGCAACTGCCCAACACCACATCGCCCCGGAAAATCCGCACCGAGGATTCCCGACATTAGACTAAGCGAGACAAACCAAGCAGGCCACTCTCGACTCGACCCATAAATAGATCGGAACGAGAGTGGGGGGCTAATGATGATGCTCATAAGTGAGAATTTCTCAGATCACGACACGTGGCGAGTGACGCATCACCCGCGACTGCTCATTAGACTCCTGAGGGGCTACCGAGGCAAAATCAGTGTGGAGCACTGATGACCTTCCCCGGTTCGTCTTCGAGCTTACACTCCCCCCTTACCCAAGAGTGACCTAGCCGCCGAACTGGCGTCCATTCTCCTATGCTCGTCTTCGAGCTATTACAGAGCTGAGCTTCCTCGGCCTCCCGGCCGTCTCCGAGCCTCACGCCGAGCTAAGCCTTCCCAGCTCTTCCGGACAAACGAGAACGCGAGGCCCTAGCGCTACTGCAACGACTCTGTGTATCTCGCCAAAGCGAGATATCCGCCGCCCCATGTCCCGCGTCCCACGCTGGCGCACCCCCTTATTAATGGGCGTATCGCGCCATTAATGAGGGGATCCCGTCATTCACGCTGGCGTAACGTCAGGGGCGTAATCGAAGCCGAAGATCTCGCGTCTTCTCGCTCGATGCCACCACTATAAAAACCCTTCTCTCAGACGACTCAGGTAAGGCAATTTTAATCCAATAAACAGCTACTCTGCTCATTTTCCTCGGCTAACTTGATCGTCGGAGGGTGCTACGGTGGTCACCCACCCCGGGACTTCTTTACAGATAGCTCGGCTTCACCTAAAAATCAACCCATTGAGATCCACACGTCCTAGAAGACAACCTTCAAGCTAAATTTCAGCCGTTCTACATCGCTTGCTACAGATCGACGGAGGACAGCATCTGAAGGAGATCCGACCTCCATCAGTATGCAAAAAGAAGAAAATGAATAAAAAAATATAGAGATATGGGGATTCAATGTGGCGGTAGGATCCTTTGTAAACACGAAATTCCTTTTGACCGTGCGACACGAAAAAAGCATCGGACAGAATCTGCGCTACAAGGTTTCGACTGATCGACCGGATTTTGACTTCAAGGCTTCAAGTCTTTGATATCTTGAACCTTCGAATCTTCAAGTCTTGGTCTTTAAAGTCTTGATCTTGAAGAGCTTCGAGAAGAGTTTTTAATGGAAGAGTTTAAGCGAGAGAGCAATGTCTTCCACCTTCGCGAAGTCTCAAAACTCCAAGAAGAGACAATGGCCGAGAGAGAAAGATGGCACATGCAGAGCTTCTGTGCAAAAATACCAACCCTTCTGAAAATGAGCCAATGGGGGCTCTATTTATAGGGAAATTTAGCTAGACAGCGGATAGCCCACGGACGACGGACGACAGGGGCTGCGGACGACGGATGATGGGGCCGTGGACGACGGACGATGGTGGATGCTTACGACGGGCGGCGGAAAACGGGGCCGAATACGACGGGCATGCCAGACGACGGATGACGAGGCCGGCGACGATGGGCCGCCGCCGACGGCCCGCAGACGACGGGGCCTGCGGGCCGTGGAATGCCGAGCCACGGGCGCGGGGTCTGGGCACAGACACGGGCGCGTTCTTGTATGAGTTTTCTTAATGTGGGGTCTACACTTCTCCTTTTGAGTTTTTACGAGCTAGATTTTTATTTTACCCTTGTACAAGACCCCCTTCAAAGTTATCAAAATCCGTGGTTGGATCTTTGAGAACTTTGAACAGAAGCGGGCTAACAAAAGAGAAGGTTGCATCAGGTGAACCGTCCCGCAATATCCGAAAATTTGGAAAATGGAAATTTTGGTCTTTGGGCCCTACTATCTCTCCGAAGACACTGAGGGATTACATCCATATATATCGAAAGTGTAGAGATATGCTCCCTTAAACCATGTCCCATTTAGTTGTGACCTTCTAACAGGCGCTCGGAAATAGCTACAGTGATAATCTTCAAATAGATGCGCTGACCAAAGCAGAAATTCGAACACAACGGTAACCGTTCAATAAGCGCACCGGTTCAGCTACAGTGGTAACGTTTCAATAGGCGCACTGAAAAAAGAGATGTCAAACACGACGGTATTTTCAATATGCGTGCTGGTTCAGGTGCGGTGGTAACCTTTCAATCGGCGCATGGGCCAAAAAGAGTGTTGAACACGGCGGTGACCTTTCAATAGACGCGCCGATTCAGATATAGTGGTAACTTTTCAATAGGCGCGCTGACCCAAAAAAACAGAGGTATCGAACACTGCGGTAACATTTTAATATGCGTGCCGGTTCAGATGCAGTGATAACCTTTCAGTAGGCGCTATGACCAAAAAGAGGTTTTGAATACGGCAGTAATATTTCAATATGCATGCTGGTCTAAGTGCAGTGATATCCTTTCAATAAGTGCACTGGCTAAAAAGAGGGAACGAACACGGCGGTAACATGTCAATATGCGCGCCGGTTCAGGTGCAGTGGTAGCATTTTAATGGGCGCACTGTCAAAGAGGGGGAACGCCGCTTGGGGTCTTAAAACGCTGTGGTATTTACTGAGCATATATGTGACCTATATCACTTCGTTGGGAGTTTTTCATGTATCGTTGGAGTTAACCTTGGTAGAAACTCTGGTTGTGGGAGAAGGGTGCCGCTCGGCGACGGGTGTAAAAACTGTTATTCCCTGATTTTAAATCAATGGATTTAGTTTTACGATTAACTGGGTCAAACTCCCCAATTAATAAGGAGTTCGGCTCGCAAAATTAATCGTCTTGCGATGTCCAAAAGTGTGAAGAAGGAGCGTTGGTCATTAGGACTCACCACCTCTCCGAAAACGCTGGGAGATTACAGCGACGTAAATCGAAGGTGTGGAGGGATGTACCCTTGAACCACGTTTCATTCATAAGAAAAGAGAGTAAGCTCTCAACTTTCAAAGAGGAATGTTTTTGCGGCTTACGTGCGCTGTACGTATCGTGTTAGGCATTAGCGCACGTGCGTAGTGTGTGCAACATCTGGTACTGGTGCACGTGCGAGCACACAATAGATTTGGTATCAATACACGTGTGATGTACGTAATACCTTTGGTGCCGCTACACGTGCGGTGTTGTAGATTTGATGGTGGATTAAATCCAAATCATAATGAGAATTAATTGCCTAACATAGGAGATTAGTTGGTTAAACTAATTCCTTAAAATTTAAATTAGAAAATTATTTTATTATTTAAAACTAATTCCCTAAACTAAATTAGGCAACTAAATGGTTTGAATTTGATCTCTTAAGATAAGAAATCAATTCAAATCTAAGAATTATTTAAATTTGATTTCTTGAGATATGGAATTTCTTTAAATCTAAGTCCTATTTAAAGAATAAAAATAGGGTTCCTTCTCCTCATAACTCATACCTTTTCATAAATTTTTGTTCTTCAAAACCATGGTGAGAGACGGAGATGTTGTGATCCGTCTTGAAGATGAAGAATTTCCCGATCATGAAGACAATGCGAATTTTTATGTCGACCCGCCGAAGGGTAAGAAAATTAATTAATTTTTTTTCTAACAAATTTTCTTTTTGCAGGGAAGAATACGGAGAGGGGGGTCGCCATTGTCGACGGGGGACCGCCGGAATCGCACCGCCATCGTGTTGCCTCCTCCAGGCGGTTGGTCGCCGCGGGTGGGCGGCCTGCAAGCTGCGTTAGCCACCTGCGGGCTCCATGGCCAAAGCCTACGGGCCTCGCCGGTTGGCGTTTTGTGGCTGCGCGCAGCGCCGTCGGCGAGCTCAGGCCGGCACGGGCGGGGCGGGTCGTGCCGCTACCTCGATCGCAGCCCAGGGCGTGGCCCAACTGAGTTTGATCATGTAAAATTTGTTTTCTGTTTTCGATTGTAACTGATCCCCGTTGCTCTTTTTACCGGCAATTTATCCTTTGAAGAGATGAATCGAGAGCGTTTGATAGGATCATGGTCTGGTTTCACTTCTGATCATTATGCGTACAGAGGTTCACTTTCAGCAGAGGGCGACCCAAATCGTCGTGCCATGTTCCACCATTGGTCGGCGACTCAGCTCCGTCAGGTCAACACTTCTTCTTATTTCTGACAAGGGAAAGGCCGTCTATTAGAAGCCGAACTTTCTTTTTGGCAATACGTGCCCTTTACCAGCGGATTGCACTTCTCCATTAGCTAGCTCATTGTTGTTCAGTCATGAGGAGCAACATTGCTACATTAGCGGATACCGCGTCAGCACCCACTTCGGTATTTCCGCTGCATGACATACCCCCGACTCATTAATTGGTTTTTAAGCGTATCTTCGGCCGAGATTAGTGAAGGATACCTACATAATAACCATAGTAAAGGATTTACTTCATTTCTGAGATTGGGCCCCGGTTCATGTTAGGAGGCTATTCCTGCTGCCGAGCATTCTGCCTCTGCTGCCACCTTTAGGAACGTCTTCGTGGAGAAGAGGGGCAATTATCCTTGTGGGGATAATTTCCGGGTTATCGACTGGATGTATTCTTCGCCGTGGAGTGATTTTATAGGGTCCGGGCTACACGACTTTCGTGAAGACCTCGAGCGGGCGGGTCTATATCCCGTAGTGAGAGCCAGCAGATATGGCATTGCACACCATCCGTGCATCTTCTGGGCGATACTGGAGTTTGACCCTGCTAACGGCACCTTCTACACCCCGGTCGGGGAGATAGGTCTCGCTCTTCCTGAGATGTGGGAGCTTTCTCGTTTTCCCTTTAGCGGTCACCTTTATGAGGAGATTAAGCCCACTGATCAGGACTTAGATGTAGACCATCAGGACTTCCACCATATTTTGGGTGAGCTTATTGGCCACTATTCTATTTGTGCCTCGAGCGGGAGCAAAGGTCGTCTCAGCATATAGGCAGCATATAGGCATTGGGTGAATATATCTTTAGCTCTTCAAGGAATTTTGCATCTCCGACGTCTCGACGTCCGTTAGGGGAAGTTATAGCAGCAGGAGAGCAGGGGTTTCCGCATTATGTCCTGGAATTTGATAAAGGAAGCTATCTTCTTAGCACTACCTTCAAAGGTATCTACAGTTCGATCGGATGTCCGCTTTCTAGGTTTGCAGCGTTTGCCGCTTTGTCTGCATGGATCAAGAAGTGTGTAATACCTTCTGAGGCGTTATTTCTAGCTGTCGTTATTGCTTGCGTCCGAAACATTGCTCTGCTTCCTGCGATGGTCTACGACATCCAGATAGGATTGAGGCGGGTCGTATCTACTTTGTCTACCGGTAAGGCTACTAGTTTGATGTCACGGATAGTGGATCCTCGAGATGTCCCGAATGTTAGAGTCAGCCTACTGTTTCCGTATTTGGTATCTTGGTTTGCCCTCCCGCGCATACGAATGCTGAAGGGGCCAGCTCTGCTCGAGCTTTACAGCGAGGCGCGTTGGAGTTTGGATGACATGAAGGCTATTAGGGCCCATCGTAACCGTCCTTAGAACTACCTGATACATCGGTGCATGTCTCGATCGCTCGTTGAGACCCTAGATGGACCTTATGCTGACAGTAGGAGCGAATTCTCGGTACTCCCGTCGGATCTCCTGTACTGGCTTATATGCATCTGTCCATCACACCTTATATGACGGTCGGGGGATCGTTTTATTGAGCCATATCTACCTATGTGATTCGCAAGACAGTTCGGAAACGACTAGCTCTATATCGGAAGTCTGAACGTACAGTTCTTCTATGAGGGGAGCCTTATCGATGGAGTGCGCGCTTGGTGATATTTCATCAACGGGTGTTCCTCTGCTCAGTTTGATCTCCAGTTCTATGAGCCGCGTTTGGTGACTAGCACATCTTTTGCCAGTGGTAAGTCAGGTCAATATATTGGATCACCACTTTGATTTTGGGTAGACCTTCATCCACCTCTGGACTAGCGATTTGAAAGGGAAGAAGCAGTAGTCACCACCTGGCCACAAGCGAAAGAGACGTGCGAGAGGAAGACGGGGAAGGAGCAAGTCCAAGAGGTCAACTTCTTTCATCCTGGATATAGATTAGGGTACTACTGCGTAGAGAGGTCTTCCTCGTTACATAAGGTGCCTACAGAGAGTGGTCCGCTTTCCCATATGGTGGGGCGGAAGGAGACAGTAGGAGGGTCCTCTAGACAGTTTCAGACCGTAGAGTCCGAGAGGTCGAATCTTTCGCCTATGGAGATATCTCAGTCGTCTCGTGTCACATCTATAATATCTGAGAGAGACGAACACATAGTAGAGCAGCCAGTCGGAGATCTATTCGTGCTAAGAGATTTCAACTTTGGCGATCCAGCTTACAATTCGGAAAGTAAATCTCCTTTTGTTTGATCTACCGTTTTATTTCCTTTCTCCCACTTTATGGCTTTAACTGAACAAATCTCTTTGGCAGATCCTTATCTCACCATCCTGTTGAACGATAACATACGTACTGGTCAGGATGGTGCTTCTTTCCAAGCATTGTGGGACTTTGCCGATATGTTTCCCATGGATCAACTCGAGTCACATCTAGGAGAGTGGACTAGTGTCGCACCCCCTGCATCTTGCAGCGCTCAGGTCGTTTACGGAGATACCACGACGCACCCGTCGACTGGATTGGGTAAGTATACTTATCTGTTCAGTTTAGTCTTTTTCGTTTTATAGAGGACTAATACGCTTCTTTGTCTCAATTCAGGGAAGGATTCCCCTGAGTTTCGTGCAGCCCTTGAGGACACAGTTGACGTCGCGGTGCCATTAGAGACAGGATCCATGGGTCGGTCTCAGAGGGCACCAGCGGACATATTGATGAGTTCTTCACAGATGGAGGTTGGAGATCCTGTCGCTCCTCTGATGCATTCCCTTACCCTCGTTTGCGAGATGTCACGATTTGATCACGCTACTGTGGAGGTCATGGGTGATGGCGAGGTTTCATGACGCCCAGGCCCATCATCACAGCGCATCGCTTTGGGTGCCTTCAGAGCCTGTCATGTTCATTACAAGTATGTACTTGTATTGCTTTACACTCTTAGTATTTTACCTTTAGTATTTTTATAACACTCCTGTTTTGCAGGGATTCCAGGTCCGTTAGTCGCGGAGCCAGCTGTACCAGAGTTTGTGCCTATCGAGACACCTTCTATCGATGACCTGGTCTTGAGGGTGCCAGAGCATTGCAGAACTGCATCAACTTTTTCCTGTCGTTCCTTGTATCAAAGCATAAGATTCTACCTCCGCGAGACCTTCAGCGGTACAGGTGCCACTACCGAGCAGATCGAGGTATTTCTTTTTGGCTTTGTCAATATCATAGGCTGATATGGGGCCCAGAAATCGTGACTATACTTCACGGTTACCTGGCCTAGCTGATGTCCACATTGCATTTAGTAACAGACCTATGCTTTGGTAGAGCATCTACCTTGATTGGAGTTGTACGTGATGAGCTTCGAGTTGCACAGCAGGAGACGGATCGGAGATATCACAATTTAGTTGCCGTGCGGACAGATGCAGATCAGGGCGATAGCTGTATCGACTGATCGGGGCTAGATGATGCGCAGCCACGCTGAGACTATGAGCGCCATTATGATGCTTTGAGAAGAGTTAGCTGCCGCGGAGGGTGAGTTGGGTAGGTTCAGCCAGTGCTTGCGGGCGGTTGATGTCGAAGAGGCCGAACTTACCAGAACCATGATGAGCATTGATGCGGAGATCAGCGAGGTCGCCTCACATCGCTTAGTGAAGAGGTGTTAGATCGGCGGGCGACCATCGAGGATGAGTGTCGCCACGCTGAGCAGATCCAGCGAGCCACTATCATGCTGGAGTCGGTTATGCATCGCCTTACTTTTGCCTTATGAGGCTTATGTACTTTTTGGCCATGTGTGGCCTTTTTGTCGAGACTTTTAGTTAGCATAATTTTACATGTTCTTTTTACTACACTTACTATATCTCTTATCGAGTACATTTTATTCTATGCCTGTGATTGTCAGCACTTTATTTTCCCGTTCGTTATTATGCGACTTAATACCCCTGCGTTAGGGATAATACTGCTTCAAGAATCGACCATTGATAGGGTACATCTGTAAGTTCCCTTTCTCATCAATGAGTCGATACTCATTTGACAGGACCGTGCCAATTATGAACGATCCTCACCACTTTAGTTCCCATTTACCTTTTGACTTGTGGGTTGGGATCATAGGCATCCGCATGGATAATACCAAGTCTCCTTTCTGGAAGGCTTTCATCCACACCTTTTTAATGAAGGCCATAGCTGTCTTAGCTTGGTACAGTTCTATGTGTTGCCGCGCAGCTAGACGCTTCTCATCGAGCGCTTCCAACACTTGAAGACGGAGCCAGATGTTATCATCGGTTGTCATCTGGGCTGCCATTGCCATGCGATACGATGGGATCTGCATCTCCAACGGGATCACCGCCGCGCATCCGTAGGTTAGCTTGAATGGCGTGTTCCCTATAGGTTTTCGTACTGTCGTGTGATAGGCCCAAAGACCCCCACCAAGTTTGTCGTCCCAGTCTCGTTTATTACCGGGGACAAACTTCTTCACTATCTTGATGATAGTCTTGTCGAAGGCCTCCGCCGGCCCATTAGCAGCTGGATTATAAAGAGTCGAGGCCACACTTTGGATTCCGAACTTTACACAGAACCGCTTGAATGCTTGGCTGATAAACTGGGGACTGTTATCATGCACAATACGCCTCGGGACCCCGAATCTGTACAAGACGTGGTGTCTCAGGAAGCTGGTCAACTGACTAGTGTATGGTGTTTTTCGTCACCCCATTGAGATGGGAATACGCATCGCTTGTCAGGCGTATACAGAATCCCCTTGCCTAAGGTAAACCGGGGTTTATTAAATGTGGGGATTTGAATCTCCGGCGACCGCAGACTAAGCTGCCGTTAATTACCCCCCATCTTTGGAGCGAATGAACCACCGATTGACGGGTCAACTATTCATGCGAACTCAGTGTGCAGTGTGCGTGTGTTGTGTTTTGAAAGAGGGTTTTGGATATATCGGAGGCCTCACAGAGTTTACGGCGGTCCCGCTTCTCGAATAACGGGCCAGGGGTCAAGGGGGCCAGCAGCCCCCTTGCGGGATGCGGGGCAGCGCCCCGTTAGAAAAATTTTCCTAACGGGGGACGTGTTTCTGGTGTGGAGTGCACGGAAAATGAAGGGTGAGGAGCGTCTTACAGACGCGTGCATGGCACGTGGGCGCTGGGCGTCCGCGGGTCACGTGCGCGGCACGCAACCGCTGGTCGCCCGTGGGCCACGTCCGCGGCACTCGACCGCTGGGCGCCCGCGGGCCACGTCCGCGGCACTCGACCGCTAGGCGCTGAGCGCCTACGGGTCACGTGAGACGCATGTGGGCGCTTAGCACCCGCGGGTCACGTGCCCGGCATGCGACTGCTGGAAACACCAGCGGAAAAGGGGCTTAGCGCCTGGGTTAGAAGTTGAACTCCCAAGGGTTTTTTGGAGTTGAACTCCTAACAAGGATCATGTATAGATTTGGAGTTAAACTTCTAAAAAGGGGTTTGATTTATGGAGTTAAACTCCAACAGATCTTGAATAGAGTTAAACTCCTAGAAATCTTTGGATCTTCTTTTGAGCCTCAGATCCTCCCGGAATGGGATTTTTGGAGATGGGTATTCTTCTTCTTCCTCTCTGTGGGCTGGATCTTAGGGGAAAAAGGGAAGGTGAGACTTATAATCTCCCATTTTAGGGATTTGATGGCAGATCCGAGATCCCTTTCAAGGGTTTTATGGTGAAAAGCTATTTATTTTTGGAAAAGAAAGAGTCAAACTCTTGATTTAATTCAAAAGAAAAGAAGAAGGTTTAGAACCTTGAGGGAGGAGGAGGAGGTACAAACCCTAGAATTTTAGAATGAAAAAGTTGTTGATATATTTTCATCATCTTTGCCTTTACAGGCTACACATTTTACATATAGCCCATTGGGCTTTGCCAAATGGCGCTTGTGCCACCCCATGCCTTATATGCTTGTTTCTTTTTGCACATAAGCCATGTGTTTTACAAAATTTCGGCATTCTGTCCATTTACATACATTTATTTCTAAAAAAAGAATTACATTAAAACTAATTTATGGCTTCATTCCTTTTGTCATGGGGCCGGTCCCTTCCATGCTCGGTTCTGACCTGGGCATGGGCCCACTTGGTTTGGGGTTGACTTTGATTTTGACTTGGTCAACCGGGGTGTAAATTTTGACCCTAACAAATTGCCCCCCATCAATAAATGCACCACATATGTGGGTCGTGTGCATGAAATTGATAGAACTTCTTTCGCGTGGAGGTTGATTTAATCTGGTTCCCGTTTTGACGACATGGAGGTCGATGCTGCTTTTTTTTTGCGTCGTGGACGGTCGGTGCTGCCATTTTTGTGATGTGGATGGTCGGTTCTGCCATTTTTGCGACGTGGACGGTCAGTGCTGCCATTTTTGCGACGTGGACGGTCGGTGCTGTCCTTTTAACGATGTGGACGGTCGGTGCTGCCATTTTAGCGACGTGGACGGTCGGTGCTGCCATTTTAGCGACTTTGACGGTCATTGCTGCCATTTTTGGAACGTGGACGGTCGGTGCTGCCCTTTTAGCGACTTGGACGGTCGGTGCTGCTCTTTTAGCGATTTGGACGGTCGGTGCTACCATTTTAGCGATATGGACGGTCGGTGCTTGATTTGACTTGCTCCGCTTCTTGCGCTGTCGGGGTTGAAGTTGACTTACTCCGTTTTCTACGGTGTCAGGGTTGATTTGTTTGATTTGATTTATTCTAGGAGTTCCTTACCCGTTCAGCGAGACTTTTGAGCTTGGAAGCGCTACCGGGTGGGACATTGATTTGATATGTTTGATTTCTGCCTTATTTGGTGGGACTTTTGAATTTGAGAGAAACTTGGAACTTGGACTTTGTTTGGCATCAACATTGCTGCACTGGAATAATGCCAGGAGCAACTCCAGGGAGAACTTGGGATTTGGTTTCAGCATCGCTATACTGGAATGTGGTACGAGGAGCGGATCATCATTTTCCATGCCCGTTAATGAACGATGGCTTAGGAGACAGGTTTAGGCCCCTGTCACATAAGGCTTTTCAATATTACGAGCCGTAAGGGTCTCATAAAAGCATTTTGTCCCTATGAATCGAGAGGATCTCATAGGTGCATTTTCTCCTTAGGAGTCGTGAGGACCCCCAAGTGTGGTTTCCCTTGTGAGTCGTAAGGATCCCACAAAGGCATTTTCTAACGAGTTGAGAGGATCTCGTAAGCTCTGTTCTCCTCATATATCGTGAGGACACATGAGTGGGTCTTCCCAAATGGAACATAATTCCGATGGCGGAGATCGGCCGCGGGGCTGGTGATTTCCGCAGGACATGGGTATGATTTAGCTTGTTTATGCCCGTGGATTGTATACGGTAATCCAGTTAAGGACTGGCCGTAGGGCTGGGAGAATTTGGGAGATTTGGATTTTGGTTGGCGTCTGCATCGCTGCACTGGAATATGGTACCAGGAGCGACTCATCATTCGCCGTTTAGGAATTTTGAGTTTAAGTTTTGGGTCGGCATTAGCATTGCTGCACTGGAATAATGCCAGGAGCAACTCATCATTTACCCCTGGAGGACTTGGGATTTAGTTTTTGGCCGGCATTAGCACCGCTAACATTGAAGCAATGCCAGGAGCGACTCATCATTTGCCGTTGGGAAAACTTAGGATATGGGTTTTGGGTCGGCATCAGCACCGCTAACACTGAAGCGTAATGCCAGGAGCGACTCATCATATGCATAAAAAATGGCCGAAATGATTGGGCACCGCGAAAAATAGGAGAAATGATTGGGCAATCGCGACTTTCGCGATATAAATAGCTGAAATGATAGAGCATCGCGGAAAGAAAACAAAAATACATATGAAATGAAATTTTTGCCCTACATATGAGATCACATCGATCCCTATATACAATTCAGGGGCACAAACAAAGAGGGGATCATATCATCCCACCAAGCTCTTTCAAACGAAGAGTCAAATCTCAACGGCGATATCTACAGCCTAGAGATCGTCAACAGCGTTCCTCCTCATTCCAGCAAGATTCAGACGCGACAATCAATCTCGGAGCCATGGCAAAGTCCCTAGTTCCAGATTTCACCTGCGATATCTATAGCCTAGAGATCATCAACAGCGTTCCTCCTCATTCCAGCAAGATTCAGATGCGACAATCAATCTCGGAGCCATGGCAGAGTCCCTAGTTCCAGATTTCGACGGTTCACAGATAACCTAGAGACTACCTCGACATCCGTCTCGTTACAACAGGCGCAAAGTCAGCAAAGCGGAGCCACGGCAAAGTTCCCAGTTCCAGGACTCGGCGGTGCACAGACAACCAAGAGTCAACCCTGACCCCGTACGGCCAAAGTCAATCCTGACCCCGTATAGCTAAAGTCAACCCCTGACCCCGTACGGCCAAAGTCAATCCTGACCCCGTAGGGCCAAAGTCTATCCTGACCCCGTATGGCTAAAGTCAACCCTCGACCTCCCCGTCAAAGCAACGCTTTGATTCGGGAGCAGGTCAACTCATCGATCACTTACGAGTCCTCTTGACTTGTAAGGAAGAAAATTCTCTTGTGAGATCCTTACGACTCTCAAGAGAAAAACACACTTAGGAACCCTCACGATTCCTAAGGAGAAAATACACCTATGAGATCCTCTCGACTCGTAGGGAGAAAAATCTTTATGAGACCCTCACGGCTTATAAAATTGAAAAGTCTTAGGTGGCAGATCGTAACCCTGTCTTCTAAGCCATCATTGCCCTTCAGGGAGGTCAAGATAGACTATCTACGGGCCATATTCTCCGAAGTCAAACATCGGCAAGGAGGGAAACAATCACTTACGAGTCCTTTCGACTTGTAAGGGAGAAAATTCTTTTGTAAGATCCTTACAACTCTCAAGAGAAAACACACTTAGGAATCCTCACAATTTCTAAGGAGAAAATACACCTACGAGATCCTCACGACTCGTAGGGAGAAAGATCTTTATGAGACCCTCATAGCTCATAAAATTGAAAAGCCTTAGGTGATAGATCCTAACCCTGTTTCCTAAGCCATCACCATCCTGCAAAGAGTCCAAGATGGACAGCTATATACTATCTACATGCCACACTTGCTAAAACCACATAGCAACAACACAGCAAAGAGAAGAAAGCAACAGTGGGAGACAAAAAAAACGTGTGTATCTTTTATTCATGAATTCAATTGAGTACAAGATGAATCATATAAAAGAATAAAAAAATGGATACATGTTATTCCAAAAGATACAAAGGTAGCTACTGAGAAGGAGGCGTTTTCAATAAGTCAGCAAGTTGCTCGCGGCGCTCCTTTCAACTCCTTTTCATGGTCAGCCGCTGCGGCCAACTCCGTTTCGACTCGAGCCCGATGCTGCAAACACGATGAAACCTTCTCATCGATTTCCCGTTGGACAGCTTCGCGACTCTGCGTAACCCGCTCAATGAAGTCAAGCTTCCGCCTCAATGCCAGCCCGTTCGAAATGCATCGCTGTAAATTGTCAAAGATGGCTCTCAGTTACGCGGCATTCGCTTCAACTTGGGCGCGTAGCCGGGCAGTTTCACCTGAAGCCTCCTCGTGTTCCTTTCGCCTCAAGGTCGCTTCTTGTTCAAAATAGCGGAGGAAGGGCAAACTCTGCTCAACCCATGCAGCCCGTAGGGAGTTCAAAGCCAACATTTCCGGAGCAGGACGCCTGAGCTCAATCTTATAAAGACAAGCCTCGATCTGCCTACAGTAATTAACCCAAGACTCGACGACACCCTCGCTGTGGAAGTTCGCGAGCATCTCCAGCATGAGATTAACCTCAGCAGCAAAATCCGCAGCAGATGTGAAAGCCTCGACGTCAAGATCCTCGACGAACTCACTTAACATTCGCAGGTTGTTCGCGGCACCCCTGGAAGAAGGGCGTTTAGCAAAAGGCCCTGCCGGCATGGGAATCTGAGACTCGAAGGGAGCTGGAGTTGGTGTGATTGCTGCAAAAACAAATCATAGTCAGATGTCGGCTCAAGAAATAAAGAAAATACACGAACAATGGAGTCTACTATACCGGCTGCAATAGGGGGCAGAGCTAGGAGTACTGGTGGCGCGACAATTCTCTCGTCCCCTCCTTCAATTTGTAGTGCTGTAATCAGTTTACAGTTAGCAACGACAGGGTCATCCGTTAAAGAAAAGAAAAGACGTCGGTTAGAAAAGATACTCACCGGCACCAGCAGCCAGACTAATTTCCGACTGGAAGGAGAAGTGCGGGTTCAGCACTTGATACAGATGATCAAAGAGAACTCCTGCAAGATTACGATGATACATGGTCAGTATACGAAAGATGTTGTCCCCGATCTAGATTAATCGCAAACCCATACCTTCCAGCATTTGAGAGGATATAAGAGGAGACGAAGGGGCAGCGACCGTCAGAGTGACAGTTGGTGGTGCTTCTTCAGGTGGCACAACCTCAGCGCTCACCACACCTATATTCGAAAGGAACAAAATGTCATTAGAAGGGACCCAAAGGGATTGCAAAACGAAAAGTATGCAGCGATCTGAGACCTACCAAACTGGTCATCATCCAAAACTGCGACGGAAGCATCACTAAGCGTCGTGACTTCTTCCGTCTCATTTGGGGGGACAGTTTTGGCACCGGTGACTTCATCCCCCGATTCTACGAGAGCCGTCGTGACACTCGCAATGTCGGGCGATGGCAGGGAACCGCAAGGGGAAAGAGCGGCAATTGGAGCAGTCCCGGACTCTTGGGAGAGAGTAGCCATTTCAGGGTCAACGGTTGTCGTTATCTCGCCTGTTGCCTCATCGCCAAGATTTAGCCCTGCGGGATATGATATATGAGAATCTGAAGATCAAACTCTAATAAAAGGACCCAGTGTTACGTTACCTGGAGACGACTTTTCGATTGCCTCCCGAGCCGCGCGCAAAACCTGTCTACGAACGGTAGACATGGCGGCTGGAGCACCTTCGGAGGAAATAATGGCGGATGGAATAGCGCTTGAGCCTGCACCTATAGCCAAAGCGGCATCATGTTCCTTAGTTGCGCGCTTTCTACGCTTCTTGTCGGCCTTGGCAGAGAGAAGTGACCTCCTCAAAGCCTCCGCCAAGGAGATATCATCATCCGAACCAAGTTCTGTCTCTGGAGCTTCTACGGCGTCCGTCATCGGCTGTTTGAGCGAGGCTTCTTTCGGCAGTACTGGGGGAGCTGGGACTTCGGCAGTCGATCTTGGGAGCGTCGCCGCGTCACCAGTCGCTATCGGCACTGCACTTGGGATAACCTGAGTCGAAGTAGTCCCTGCAATAAGATGGAAAATAAGAGTTAGTTTACCCATAAAAACGGGAATGGAAGCACAGTGAGCCGAAATGTACCAATGCCCAAGGAAGCACGAAGCCTTTTCTCCTCTTCAAAAGTCTTGAGAGAAGCCGCGAGAGGTTCTTCAGTGGAGATGCCTGTTGAAGAAGAAGTGTCAGTCAAGACATGATAATAAAAACGTAACAGCGGAAAGATATGACTGAAGTCTACCTGACTGTGCAAGGGTGACCAGTCCTGCTTTGTGGCTTGCTAATCGCTCGGAAGCTGCAATAGCAGCCTCGAGGTCGGTATCATCCGGAGCCATGAATAAGCCTTCATTGCTCCTGTATTCGCTCAAGCCCTCGCTGTAAGGAGCATGGGGCTATTGGCCAAATACAACGTCCCCAGAAAGTATAGACTTCTTTTTCTTCTGACGAGCACCGGTAGCCGATAACACAAGCTTGCGCTTGGTGGACAACTTTGGGCGACGAGTCCCAATTTCCGTACCCACGCCGGACTCAGGAGACGCCACAGCGGCCACTTTGTCGGGAGCACGGGGTAGCGACAGCTCGGGCATCTTACGTGGTACCACAACAGCAGCAACCTCTCTCAAAGGAGGACGAACGACGGTCCATTGCTTCAAGGGAGTGCTCGGATTACCAGCCGGGGCTGCACCCTTGCGATCAAGCAACAATCGCTTCTCCTCCTTGATAACAGCACCCATCGCGTGTTGATACCACGCCACGTATACGTTCAGGGCTTTTGGAACACAACTCGGCTCATTGATAAAGAAATTGGACCCTGTGTTTAGGCGCATGAAGTGGCGCAAAGCGCTCCGGATGCCCTCTTCAGTATTAACCGGTTCTGCCAAGAATGCATCGAGCGGGACGCCCTGATTATAACTTGATTGCTGGGCAAAACGGTGGAGGTTATATCTCATGAACAAAGCTGAGTCGTTCTTCCTGAACACCAAGTAGCCTGGCCTGATCGAGTACAAATGGAGAATCTTCTGAGCTTTCAAGGTAGAAGCTCCGTCCTTAAAGGTGTCCGGCAGCGGCTGCACCGTCTTAGCGGATTCCTTACCGATAGTCATGACCTTATCAACAAAGGTCATGCCGTCACCGACTGTACGCGGGCGAAGAATCACACCTCGAGCCTCTCGCTGACATAGCTCCACAGTGGAAGCATCGACCAGCCGCATGATCCGTGGAAAATTGCAAGTTTCATAGAAATGGGTCCGCTTGTGCATTCCAAAAGCACCGAGCACATGCAGCTTGAGCCATGAAGTAAAATAATGCATCGGGAAGTTCACAAGCTGCACCCCCGGTTCAGTAGTGTCGGCCACCAAGCTAAGGCTGTGACACAAATGAGCCAGCCCAATAACCCCAACAGCAACGTGTCTCCCTTCAACCATCTGATGAGCTGGGTAGAAGAAAGACGGCTTCATGTAGCGAGGGTGCATGGGAAGCGCGAACCAGCTTAACCACAAACCTAGGAACCCTAGAAAGAACGATTCTTCATCGATGTCCTGAGCGGCGATTTCTGAAAAGGGGACGACTGCAACATTTGGAAGGAAGAAACTCTTTTGATCGGCTTCCGTTATCGGCCGGCTATCCAAGCCAAAACCGAAAGGGTCATCAAGTTTGGCAAACCTTTCACCTTGTCGCGATAAAGCTTCTGGGCGGAGAAAACGGGCGATGAAGTGCGCAAAGCTAACCCCATGGCTTCCAGATTCAAGAAATAGGCCATCGTAAATGTTTAGCATCTTGATCAAGCTGGGGAAACGGTGTTGAATGGCATTCTCTGGAGTTAGACTCGTCGTCACCAGTCGGGTAGCGAAAATATACTCGTCAGGGGGCAAGATCTCCTCATAATGCTCCCCTCTGACAGGCAAGCCGAAGATATCCGCAAACTCCTCCAAAGAGATGGAAACTTCCCGATCTAGCATAAGGAAGGTGTGAGTTGGAACGTTCCATTGTTCCAAAATGGCTTTGACCCACCATGCTGGAGGTGTGGAATACTGGAACAGAGAAGCATAGATTGTGGGGTACAACCCGAGCCTCAGCAGCTCTGACTTCTTTGCCGATAAGATGTATCGGGCCCACTACAGATATCCAGCTGAGTGACGGGGAGTGAAGCCTATGTTGTATGGTTGTCCCCAAGGGCGCGACTTACCCTGGCATATACGCCGCCCTAGAATATCCAAAGTCATGGGCGGTTGTACAAGTATTGCAGCCATAGAGGGCTGAAAGCAACCCTCTGAAGTCCAATTAACCACCTTCACGGCATAGTTCATCGGGGGTGCATCTGCATAAGGGATCGCCGAGATAGGCTCCGAAGGTGTTGCGCAAGAAAAGTTTCGTCGGCCCCTGATAATCTGGTTGTACCATATTCCCCATAAATGAAGATTTTTGTATTCTGGGTCATGATCTTTTATCAATGCGAAGACTTCCCTATCCACCGACGCTGTAGGGAATCCGCCTTTTTTACGGACAAAGGGAAACGAAGTATCGAAAGACATAGTACCTGTGCAGAAAAGAACAAAGTTAGCCGTCAATGCCACAAGTCAAGTTCGATGTTTGGTACTTTAAAACCGTACCACACTGCAATGCAGTAAAAAGGGGGCCAAAGGGGACCCACACAATTTAGATGATAACTTATCATTAATAAAACCGTGTCATTAAACGAGGAAATCCTCAAAGGATTCTCATTTAATGAGGATCCCTCGGGCCAACGAGTAAATCTCCTATTGAGAGCAGCGCTCTACAACAGAGTGACATCTGTCAACTCTGATGATGAAAGGAATTAAATTCCTCAAAAATCTTGAAGAGTCGTGCTCTGTAAAATGATGGAATAACCCATCAGAAAATTTAAAGCAAAGCTTTTTAATGAATCAAAAATTCCGAGATCTTCAAGATCTATGAACAAACTCTAAGAGTTTTCATGAAAGATTAACAAATCTATATGATTTGAAAAGAGCAAAGCTCTGTTAATGGGTTAAGAAACCCTAAGAAAGATCTCTTTAGATCTATGAAGAGCAAAACTCTATTGAGAAACCCTAAAAATCTATATGATTTGAGAAGAGCAAAACTCTGTTAATGGGTGAAACCCTAGAAAGATTTAATCTTTACCTAAATTTTTGACAGAGTTTTGTCCCTAAGAAAATTCTTAAGACGAAGAGCTGTGCTTTGAAGGAGAAATAATTCTCAGAAAAAAGTAAGAAGATGAATAGAGATCATCTCAAAGGGCCAAGGGTCCTATTTATAGGCACTGAGAGCCGTTTCAACTTCTAAGTTGATCCAATAGCAGAGATGCTGCCACCGCTACACTCACGTGTGAGCCATATGAGCGCAACGGTGGGAGGGCATTTGTTTCCCCCAATTAGAGCAAAGCTCTGTTCAAATTTTCAAAATTTGAACAGAAGCAGCGCTTCATAGAAGCGCCAGCAAGCAGCGCTCACGTGCAAAGCACGGGCGCGCTAGCGTTAAGAGCGTCGGCGCTCTGAAGCAATGCCCACGTGCAAAGCACGTAAGCGCTAGCGCTAAGTGCGTGTTTCCCCCCAATCAGAGCAAAGCTTTGTTTGAATTTCAAATTCAAAAGGTGAAGCAACGCTTCAGATCCCTTGCGCTGCGCGCAGAGCTCCACGTGTCAAAAGCAGACACGCCAGCGCAAGGGGCGCTGCGCCTAAGGCAGCGCACCCCCAATCAGAGCAAGGCTCTGTTTTAAAATTCAAATTTTAAATAAAGGAAGCAACGGTTCAGATAACTTGCGTTCTGCGCTGCGCGCCACGTGTCAAGTGCAGATGTGCTTGCGCCAACTGCGCAGCACTAAAATTTAAATAATAAATCATTTAATTAATCAGAATTAAAATTCTAGAAAGATCTTTCCAGTCTTATTAAAATAAGAAGATTATTTTCTGTAAAACAGAGTCCTTAGGATCAAAGATCCAACGGTGGGGAAATATCCCCAGATCAATCAGAGAAAGATCTCTATAACAAACTCAACAGACCAATTGGCCCTATATAAAGGCCCCTAGACTCCAAGTCTCAGATACAGAAAGAGAAAAAAGGAGAGAACTCTGAAAAAAATTTGAAAGACAAGCCTTTGAAGAAAGAAGATCATCTTCTTCAAGGTAAAAGAATTAAATTCTTGGAAAAACAGAGATGAAAACATCTCACAAAAAGAAGAATTTCTTCTAAAAAGATCAAAGATCTAAGAACAAGATCAAGATCTTCATTACAAAAAAAAAGATAAAAAAAGATCCAATCACAAAAAAAATTAAAATAAAGAAGTAATTTACTTCATCCCTAGATCTTTTGATCTATATAAAGGCACAGCCTTTTGATGAACCATTGGTTCTTGAAATTTGAGGTAGAAGCTCTTTAGAACTAAAAAGATTCTTTTCTTTGATCTAAATTTGATCAAGCTGCGCTCTGCGCTATTGAACAGTGCCCTGCACTCTTAATTTGCTCTGTTGCGCTCCTTGGACTGGCGCAAGTCACCAGAGAGCGCCACGTGTCAATCTGCGCCTTACGCTCCTAAAAACAGAGCATTGCGCTCTTGGATTGGCGCACTGCACCAGAGCGCGCCACGTGTCAGCAACGCACCAGCGCAGCGCACTGCGCTAACAGACTTGCGCTCAGCAGAGTGCAACACGTGTCACCTCCACATGCGCTGGCGCCTTGCGCTCTTCAATTGGCGCAGAGCGCCTGACAGGCCACGTGGCGCACTGTCAGGCCATTAAATGCTACGCATTATTAAAAAAGGGCAGAGCCCAATTAAAAGGCCTAACAGACCAAAACAAATGCTATGCATTATTAAAAAAGGGCAGAGCCCAATTAAAAGGCCTAACAGGCCTAATCTAAATGTTGTGCATTTAATTAAAAAGCCCAATGCTATGCATTGTTTAAAAGGGCATAACCCAAGCAAAGGCTTAAACAGGCCAAGCATGAACAAAATGTTAAACATTTTCAAATGGACTTAGCCCAATTCTGGCCATAAGTGCTCAATTTAAATTGAACTGAGCACAACCGCTCTCCCAATCAATTTACACCCGGTTCGAGGGTACATCTCTTTACTCCTTTGGAATCCGTCGTTGTAATCCCTCAACGTTGTCAGAGAGGTGACGGATCCCGACAACCATACACTGCTACGGACTGTGGGGTCCTTAAACTCATGGACTATGATGTCCTTAACATCGACCGTGATGTCTTAAAACTAATACCGGACTATGATGTCCTTAACCTTGACCGTGACGTCTTAAAACTAACATCGGACTGTGAGGTCCTTCAGCTCACGGACTATGATGTCCTTAACCTTGACCGCGATGTTTTAAAACTAACAACGGACTGTGGGGTTTTTAAACTCACGGACTATGATGTCCTTAACCTTGACTGCAACGTCTTAAAACTAACATTGGACCGTAATGTCCTTAAACCACCTACCGACCGCAACGTCACTAAACTAAACAATAGAGCCTCCAATTGCTCTCTTGTCGGATCTAAACGATCCCGTTAAGTCGATCTTAGTCTAAAGTTAGATTGACGTGTCCTTAATGAACGTTTAAGTCGATCTTAGCCTTAAATAAGGTTAACGTATCCTTAAACAACCCCCAAACCAAATCTAAAAAGATACGGATTTGGACTAATCCACGTCCTATGGGCGACGACATAACTTAATCTCCGTATACAATCCACGGGCAACCGAACACAAACAAACACACACGACACGAAGTGACCACATGGAGAAGGAGAAAGTGGTTACCACGATGCGGTAGCGTAATTAACTGCAGGGGCTTACGCCTGCAGGGAAGAGCGTCCCCACAATCAAAAAACCCCTCGAGCGAAGGGGGAATCTGACGAAGTCTGCTACATCGGACGCATCCGTTTAAACCTTCGATACACGGTGCCATAAATCAACTTGGCATCTTCGGAGAGGTGGAAGGATTGCACCTATTAGCCTCTGCCCTGAATCTCAGGCAAGACGTCCCTGTCGCGTCGTCTTTCGGAGGGGAACAGATTCTGGCACGCCCAGTGGGACCTTTTCCTCTTTCCACTCCACACGTCGTGGGTCGTATTCACGAACGAATTGCGGTTTGTTAATGGTGGCCCTTAGGTTTCAAGTTACTAAGATTTGGTCCCTTGCTTAGCGCAGAAAGCAAACAGCAATGGCGTTCAACTGCTCCAACTGCAACTGCAACCGACGCTTCACCTCACCTGGAGGTGTAGCCTATGGACCTCGGGTGGCATCACTGTTCACGATGCTGGTGGAACAAATCACCCAGGCTACCACTGGACTATTTTTCGGGACCATGCTCCCGCAAATGAGCTTCACTACCCCAGTGCCCGTACCGGAAGCTCCTAAGAAGTCGGTCTTCGATCGACTTACAGCTGCTGCGGCCCCTCTCAATGGGTCGCCCAACACCAATGCCTCGGTCTTCTCCGTGGTAGGCCAAAACTCTTGCGGGCCCACGATGAAGCTTGCGGTCCCAAAGAAGGTTATTCAGAAGAGAGTAGCCAAACCTGCTCCTGAAGTCGTCAAGGCGGCTTCTCCTGCTAAGAGGTCGGTCTTCGCAAGACGGACCGTCCCAACTCCTACTCCCGCTCCAGCTACTCAAAAGGCATCAGTCTTTAATAGGCTGACACCGGCAGCAGCCCCTCACCTGAACAGGGGGCAAGACAAGGCCGTCCCCGTCACCGAGCCAATTCCCACAACTCGACATGCTCGACGTCGCCACTGGCGCCGAGTGAGGAAGTCCGGAGGTAGTTCCCCTTCTGGGTTAACTCCACCAGCCCCGACGACGGAAGTTAATGCTACTGTTCCGACTTGGAACAGCTTTGAACTGCTAAATAAAGTGCGTAGGAATTCTCCTACCGCTGTACTGAAGAGGTCTCCCCCTCCGCTGGAAAAGGCTGTGAAAGCAAAGCCAGAACATCCCCAATCCCCTCAACGGCTGTCCTCCAAGATCTATAAAGTCTGGCGGCAGGCCCGAGACTCGGTAGTCGATCCAAATTTCTCCCGCCAGCACAAGAAACTAAAGGTCCAACAGGAAGTCAGCCATCCTGCTAAGCTACGAAAGGCTGTCTGGGTGCCCACCTCGACGGCTCCCTCAACTTCGACTGCTCCTGAGAAAAGAAGGCCGGAGAAGATCCCTGTGCCGGCGACAAAAGCCAAAAACACTGAACCCAAACGCCCTAAGTCTGGGGGCATGGTCGTCCATACCGTTTACATGGCATCTAGGAAGGAAGATAGCCGCGCTTCGACGGGCCACCGACCGCTCACCCGATCCATCACAAGGGCCCAGGAACAGCAGCAGCAGAAGCTCCAGGAGATGTTGACTGCGATGGCCGCGCTCACCAAACCAAAAGAAAGCCCGGAGACGTCATCGGAGTAGCGTCGCGAATACAAAACCGATACTGAGTTCCTTCATAGAATGCTTGAAAAGAAGGACAAGGAGGTTGCAGAGCAAGCGGCCAATATAAAGCAGATGGCTCTTCTGTTTCAAGACATGGTCGGGATGATGATACAGCCGGATCCCCCAGCCGAAGATCCTCCGATTATCCTTGAAGATGACAGAGGAGAAACGTCAAATCCACCGCCGGCTCTTTCAACAGCCAAGGAGGAGACAATTTCCAAAACTTCCCTGGATGACTACATTGCTCAACAAATACGAGTTCACCAGGCAAGTGAGGCAGCCGGCCAAGTTGTTAAAACGGGGCATCCATATCCGAGCTAGTATGATCAGATAAAGTACCCGCCAGGCTACACGATCCCAAAATTCCATGTCTACAAGGGGACAGGCAATCCCCATCAATATGTTGCCCGGTTCAGGGCTCTTTGTGGCAACACCGGCGGCGATGATAAGCTCTTGCTTCGCCAATTCGTCGGTAGCTTATCGGAGACGGCGTTTGAAAAGTACTCTGATCTTCCGAACGACTCCGTCAAAACTTTCATAGAGATGGAGTTGCTATTCACTCAGTGATTCGCAAGCGCCAGTGAACGCACCCCAATAACAGCTTTGATCAATGCAAGAGTGAAGTCGGGCGAAACTTGGGTTCAATATGCTATCCGATGGCGGAACTTGTGGTCGAAGTGCGAACAGCGCATCGAAGAAGCACCAGCAGTGGGCATGTTCGTGGGCACTCTAGATCCTCATGCAACTATTTGACAGTTCATGATGTTCTTTAAGCCGACTATGTTCTAGGCCTTAATCGACAAGCTAGCCCAAATGGATCAAATGGGTCACAGGCCGTCTCCCCCGAAGCCGGAACCTTGAAACGACAAGGGTAAAGGGAAGGCGACCTTCGTTGCAAACACCCAACAACAGCCCAGTGCCCCAAAGCTAGCGGATCAACTGGAGGAGAGACGGCGCTATTATAATTAAAAAATGAAGCGTCCTTACTCGTTCCCACGGGACAAGACGAAGAGGCTGTTCGAGCTGGCTATGCGCAACAGGCTTATCAGCTTGCCGAATCCAAGGCGACCGCCGCAACCCAGCGAGGTGAATAATCCCAATTATTGCCCTTACCACCAAACGGTAAGTCACCCGATCGAGGATTGCTTCGTCTTCAAGGGATGGATCGAGGATCAATACCTACAAGGTAAGTTTGCGTTGTCCGAGAAGTGGAAGGTAAACCCACCACGGCCGCACACTCCTAAGAAGACGGACACACCGGGGGCGACTTGTTCTTTTGTTGAAGAAGCTCCATAGGAGGTCGTGCTTTCAGCTAAAACCAAAAGGATGCTGAACGATCTCCAGACATGCCCGGCGATCAGGTGGAAGAACCCGTTGGAACCCCAGATCATCGAAGGGATACTAAAGCCGCGCCCAACTCCAAAGATCGGTGGTGATAGCCAAAGCACTTGTTAGTTATATGTATGCCCTAGAGGCCATTACTGTACATACGATGTATATTGTAGTGGATGCTAGGACATATATAGGGAGGACTTTCTTGCTCGACATGATAGTACGCTATCTGGTTGTACTTTATCTTAATATGTACTCTGATTGTCTCTATGTTACATGTTGATAAAGCCCTTAGGATATGTACTCAACTACTGGGACTATGATGAGATCATACTAGTGGGGCCACGGTAGTCGACGAGTACATCCTATAACTGTTCCTAGTCGAGGGTGTATCGAGACAGGGCATCGATACACCAGAGTAGACCAGCGTATACGCATCTTGACCCATATGATGGGCGATGGATGATCCCATATCCATCGGTGTTTGACATCAAGGATGGTGTACGGGTGCTCAGTGGAGACTGGGTACACTGGACAGACTCACCGAGAACTCCCAGATGGTATTATACCTCACGTCAGATGGTAGTTCTCCGGTGATACTGGTACAGAGTAGTCTGTTGATCGTCATAGAGTCTTGTGTGATTCCCACTGTGCTTTGATTTCCATCATACCACGTCCAAGAGGGCGTGCAAAAAGGTGGCTTTTGGGTACAGTCCCGAATCAGATGGAGGCAATGAGCGATAGGAGGGGATTCGTCTCTCCCGGTATAGGGAGTTGATGTTGTGCCGTGTTCGATTGGCTATAACCGGAAATCCCTGGCCAGGGTTGCTGAGATTTACTGGTAAGAGTTATCAGTAGTTTCTCGAACTGTTATAGACCTCATATCGACACGACTTATCAAGCTACTGGGGTCTGACGTTTACCACCCCTAGGAGAGATATGCGACATATCAGACGACGAGACCGGATTGTACGGGAGTGTTACTGTTTGGATTCACAGGAGAAGTTACAGGCTTGCTTGTTGATCTTCTGAGCGCTCAATACCTGGGTAGTTGTTACGTTTAGCTGACCGCTTGCAGCTTGTGGGTGTTTGATATGATCATCACCTACTGCCGGCGTATTGACGATTCTTTAGAGTCCTACACAGAGGTTTCTTGGCTCAGGAAAAACGGAGTAGGAGCACATATGTGATATGTGCGGGACCGAGGATAATGCGGTATGTGATGTCGTATTGTATTCTCGCGATATTTGATATCAGCCGGGTCATCGGATCAAGTGTTGATTCGATGAATCGGTACGGATAGATATTAGTCGGTTATATGCGATATAGCCGGATTGTCGGATCAAGTGTTGATTCGATAATTTAATGTATAATAATATTTGATATATTAAATTACATTAACTAATATTAGCTCACTAAAAGATTCTTTTTCTCACCGGATTAATACATTGATATATATGCGATATATGTTAATTGTATTATTTTCTTTTGTTGCAAATATATAATATATATGTGATATATATTATTGTGACATGATATGATTTATTATAAAACATGTTTAAGGATGATATTAAGGGATTAGGGTTTGATTAGGGTTAGCACCTTCTTGTTCATTCTAGAAGGATTCTATTTTGTCATGATAAAGATATTTTGTTATGACTCATGCTTTGACCTAACCAAACCCTAACTCTAGTTTATTCTCTACATTGGTTTAGCCTCTCATCCTTGACCATGGTTTGATAATCAATCATATATTCTTGATTACTATTCATCACAAAAGGATTCTATGATAATTGTTCATCTTCTTCCTTCTTCTTCTTTGCTTACAAAGCTTTCGTGCTTTGATATTTGTGATGAAAATATGTGAGAAAAAGTTAAATAAAGAGAGCAAAAATCCTACTTCATCATCCTCATCTTCCCTTGCCATTTAGATGAGGGTGTTCACATCATTTCATGAGTGTTAGCTTGTGTTAACGAAACTTCAAGGTAGATCATATTTGTATCGAAGATCGGAAGCAAAGGTTGTATCTTTCTCTTCGTGGAACCTCTCGAGAGTCCGGAACCTGATGATCGCAGCGAAGGGACCACAACACAGAGCATATGAAGTGAAGGACCGGATCTACAAAGGTTGTAATCCCTCTCACTTAGTGTTAAAGTTGTTAACATGTTGGTTTTCGCCTAATCTCTAGTTTAAAGGTCCGTATTCGGGTTGTTCGGCACGGCTAATTTTTTAATCGGGCATGGTTGATGCCTCGTAGACCCTTGTGCGCGTGCATAGCAACCTTACAGTGGTATCAGAGACAAGCTAGAGCTTTAGGCGAAGTCTAGACGAAGTTTAAAGTCCGATCGAACCCGGAAAACCCGATATAACCCCTTCTCTGGAAATTTTTCGAAAATGTGATTTTTTGTGAATTAAAAATGCTCAAAAAAATCAGCAGGGAATTATAGGAATTACTGTGAAACCCAACCCCCTAAATCCCCCAAAGCACCGCGGAACCGCGGCCAAACCTAGGTATTGGCGGCGGTTCCGCGGCAAGAAGGAAGGATTGAGGGATAGGGTTTACACAGTAACCTCCGTAGCTAACTCCTGATTCTTCTGGGAATTTTTTATTTTCACTCCAGTGTTGTGTATTCTGGGTTGTATTGGGGACTTAAAGATTCGATCGGATATTTTAACTTTGTTTAGTTTTGTCCGGATAACTTTAGAAACTGTTAAAAAGTTCGAACGGATATCAATAACTCACTTTTTCCCCTGTCGGAAAATTTTTCAAAAGTTGGATTTTTTCTCGTGTTTAAGAACGTTCTAAGTCGTGCAAGTAACGCGGTGGACCCTCTAGAAGACAACAAACCTTAACTCGATTATGTGACCGTCTTGAACTGCCTTTTGAACCTTAGGGTTTGGGGCAGTACGGCTTGCCACATGTGAGGCGTTGGCTTGACCCTTCTACGGCTGGACCATTGGTACTGTGGCATGTGATGGATGTTTTTAAAATGATTTCAAGTGTTGAGATATATTGGGGAAATCTTGGGTGTTTGATTATTCGATCGGAAAGTTTAACTTTGTCTATTTATCTGGAATGTGATACAATATTTGGAATCCACAGGTAGTTATGAGATAACTAATTTGAATGTTATAAATCTAGCGGTTTAGTCTCAGTTGATCGGTTGCTACAGAATTTTGATGTGATCAAAAGTCCATCGCAATCACGTAGCGTACGCGGATACTCGCCGGGTAAACTTAATAGACAGCTAAGCCCCATAGCCCCGACCAAGTGACTGTAGGAGAACCCCGTCGCCGAAAGCATCCTTTCGGGTGCTCGCGGCAGCGGTGTTCCGCCTTAGTGCACTTTGTCGACGGCATCTGGGGGTGCGGCCGTCTATTAAAGTTTGCGACGAGCATTCTATCAGGACGTCGGGAATCTTGTTGAATTGCCCGACTTGATATTGAAAAGAGTTTTCGATAATGAGACTAAAATGCGGGGTTTATAATTGTTAGGCATGCGATGTCTAAGGAATTCATTTGGTTAGGCATGCGATGTCTAAGGAGGTTGCGGATTCCAACTGTTGTAGTTTTACACTTTCTTTTCTGTGACCGTAAGCGTAGTATGTGGTGTATCGCCGGCTTCGTTGCTATACATTAACGACAATCGGGATACGCATACTTGCTTACGTTGATGATATGAGATATTATGTGTTGCTGTAATATGTTATATTGGATCGTCGCGTTTTGAATAGCCGGGGGTTTTATGTGAGATGAGAGTTTTTCTTTTTCATTCATGTAAAAAATTTGTATGTAATATTCTTTTATTGGGGCACTTCCAGCTTGCGGAAGATGTCACCGTTGTATATTATTTACTTTTCCGCATTAGGTAGATCCAAGGAGGGGAGCACAAGTAACCGGGTTCTAGGGTCCAGTGGGAGACCATATCGAGGAGTCGAGACCAGGTTTCCTAACCCTAGAATTGGCAGTGTTGCTTGCCGCTCTCGTAGGGGTCTAGGGATGTGGGTTTGGCTATTCGTCGCGACCGTGGAATCCGTGTTTTATACAGGCTCGTATTGAAAACACGGACATCCTAGTATATCCAATATTTCATATATGTTCTTCTGCTGCAATGTTCTGTGATGAGATCATATTACTGCCTGTGACGAATGTTTATATTATATATATGAGATATATATTATATTGCAGTTTTCGTTTCAATAGTGATGCTTGTGAAGCATAATAAAATGGGACTTCATTAATGGGATTAATGAAATAAAAGAAACCTAGATGTTGTAGAAACTTGTTTAAAAACTGGTAGCTCTAGTTCTTGCTTTGCATCGCGGTGTTCCTTGTAGAACATCCTGCACCTTATTCGATAAGGAAATGACCGAGATCCCTTCACCGGGAGTGACTCCTTTAGTAATGACTGGCATATGCTACACCCCTCGGTTTGTCTTTTGATTGCTTCTATAGTTTCTGCTTTGCACAGTGATATATATGATATATCCCGTACCTCATTCGACGAGGAAAAGGCCGACGATCCCTTCACCGGGAGTGACCCCTTTAGCAAAACTAGAAAAGCCTAAAAAAACACTCCATTTAAAAACCACTCGATTCTACAACGATATCAAGTTCATTACGCAAAGGGTTTTCTGAAAAACCCGTCGTAGCCCTCCGTCATTTCAGATAAGTAATAGTTAGTATTCGTGCTGCGTTTGTTGACCTTGTCAAGGCGTAGTGTGCGGTAGCTGATTACTGCTTATCTGTATAAGCATATGATGCGATTGGATTAGGGTAGTCGTGCGACTTTGTTGACCTTGTCAAGGGTCGTGCGGGTGGGTTTAATTCAATAAGGAAATGACGGGTTGAACTTGACTTGCGGTCTATAGTTTGTTGACCTTGTCAAGGTCATAGATCGCTTGGGGCAAAATATTATTGGGAATTTCAAGAGTTGAAATTTGCATTGAGATTGCATACCTTCTATGAGATAGTTGGATCCCGATACCCGCTGCGAGTAAGAGTTACTCCTGGGAGAGTTTTACACATTACAATTAGCCGATCAAGTAGGTGTCTAGAAAGGTGTTAACGGGGTTACGCCTCTGGGAAAACGAGGTTTACATTAATTAGGTTCGTGCGAAAGCACGGGGGACCTCCCTCAAAGTACCGACACTGGCCTGGCTGAAAGATTGGCGAACTTGTAGCGTGTAATTAATCCCGGCTAGTCTTTCCTTTTAGGGTTTGAAGGAAGATTTGATTAAAACAGTGGGAGACATCCTGATTAGATATATTATATAGCCAATCTAATCTTGCAAGAGCATACGCTGAGTGTTTTCTTCTCTCTCTCTCCAGGTAGCGACCATATCACGCCTTAATCAAGATAATAAAACGGATATATTGACCGAACCCGCTTGTTATACTGAGCTGGGGAACGTTGGTCCCGCTCCAACTTATAATTGTTATAAGACAGAGCAGGAAATTGGGGAATACCAGATTTCCCGTGCCGCCCAAACGAAGAAAGTGCATGTTGATGCATCATCTTCGGGTGTGTTCATTACACAGAACTGTTTCTCAGTATCCTTTACGTCCTGGGTATGTGATACCGGATCAGGATCCCGCATATGTAATCTGTTACATGGGCTACAGATAGGTAGAGAACTGAGAACGGGTGATAAGTTTCATGAGACAGAAAACGGTGCAAGTGTTGCAGCCAATTCTGTTGGTCACTGTCACCCTGTATTACCTGAATACATTGATTCTGAACGAATGTTATTAGATACCGAACCTGATATACAACATCATATCATTTTCTTTATTAGTAAAGAAGTGATATAATTTTGTATAGTTGGATAATGTTTTGAACATTTCCTATATCAAGAGTTGATCGGTTCAGGCACGTTATCTAAAAGCGTTGATGTTCTAAATCAAACTACAGTTCTTAGTATACGGAACACACACAAGAGGAAGAGTTCAGAAATGAACGAATCCTTCTTGAGGCATTGTAGACTAGGTCATATCAATGCGACCCGACTAGCTGAAGTTACATTAAGATGCATATTTAAATTTGTTTGAATTTACATCTTGTGAAACTTGTCAGTCATGTCACAAAGATAAGATGACCACAGCTCTGTTTATTGGAAACAGAGAAAGAGTTAGTGAACTTTTGGGATTGATACATGTTGATGTATGAAAGTCCCCTGTCTACATATGCCAGGACCGGTTCTTTGTACTTCATTACATTCTCTGATGATCTCTCAAGATTCAGACATATGTTCCTGTTGAAACACAAGTCCGAACCTTTTGAGATATTCACAGAATATGAGTTAGAAGTAGAGAACCAAAAATACGGGTAAAAGTATTATGTCCTTTGATGTGATCAAGGAGGAGAATACTTGAGCACGGAATTCCTGGACTATTCTGAAGGAGAATGAGATTCTCTCTCAGCATTACTCCTCCGTATACACCACAGCACATCGGTGTATCGGGACGGAGCATTAGCACTCTATGTGATATGGTGTGCTCTATGATGAGTATTACTGAGTTTCCTATTTCCTTTTGGGAGTTATGCACTTGAGAAGATGCATACCTATTGAATAGGGTTCAAATCAAATCAGTTGCCTACCATTTCATATGTGATATGGAAAGGGAAGAGCCCATATCTTAAGTTGGTTAAGATTTGGGGTTGTCCGGCCTATGTCTAAAAACAAAATCCGGACAAGCTCGAGGCAAGGTCTGTTATGTAGAACTGGAATGGTTCCAGCTATACAAACTGCAGCTGATGATTTGGTAGAACCAAAGGATTCAATAGTTTCCAACGAACCTCAGCCTCTCCGCCAATCTAGCAGGGTTCCTCACCCACCTGAGAGATACTTCGGTTTCTCTATGACAGTGGGAGCGAGGATTGCATCATGAGATGATGACCCAACTAGTTTCGAGCAGGCTATCAGGAGTAGGACTCTGTAAGAATGGCTGGATGCTTATCGATCTGAGATGGAATCCTTATACACCAACAAAGTATGGACTTTGGTTGCTTTATCTGAAGGGTTAAATCCCCATCAGGAGCAAGTATATCTTGAGAAGATTACTTGGTGTACATGGAAAAGTTGAGACTTTCAAAGCTATGCTTAAGTCCATCCAGATCCTACTTGCCACGGCTACATACCATGACTACGATTTCAGGTGGTTGGGTGTCATGACTGCTTTTCTAAATGATGTTTTAGAAAAGAGCGTCTATAAGTACACAGCCAGAGGGCTTCGTAGACAGTGGGAGCAGCGGAAACGTGTGCAAGATGTTTTATATGATAAAACAGGCATCGCGGAGTTGGAACATCTATTTTGATGTGGTAGTCAAAGAGTTTGACTTTATCAAAATGGTAGATGAACCTTGTATATACAAAAAGGTAGTAGGGAGTATGGTGGTGATCCTCGTAGAGTACGTGGATGCCATACTTTTGATAGGGAAGGAGTTTCCTATGCTACGCTCGGTTAATTTCCGCTTATCACAAGGATTCTCCATATAGGATCAAAGTGATACCTCCTAAATCCTGGGTTTTTGGATTTATGTGATAGATCTAATTGGATGTTAGGATACTCACTAGTTGTAGTGAGATGGTATCAATCGATCCTGGGGAGAATCACTGGAAAGGTTCCAGGGTGATAAGGACGACTGAATATCAGTCGCAGGCATTGTCTATACCCTCAGTGGAGGGACGGTATGTTGGAAGAGTTCCAAGCTAGATACCGTGACATACTAGATGATTAAGGGCAAGATACATCGTTACCAAGGATGCTACCAAAGAGGCAGTCTGGATATATAAGTTCATGAGATGAACTTCGTTCCTACCATTGTGTGACAATGGAGTTGTGGTTTTAGCCAAGGAACTACCGTCCCATCAGAAATCCAGATATAATTCTTAGGCAGTATCACCTGATCATGGAGATGGTTGATCTCCTGGGAGATCGAGGTTAGGAGAGTAGACACAGAGGACAACAGCGCGGATCCACTCACAAAGGCCTTTTTCCCAGTAGAGACTCTTATGGGATGGTTGAGTATGAGATACTTCAACCGCAGCTAATTGTTGGGTATGCGATACCATAACAGATGGCCCTAGTGCAAGTGAGAGATTGTTAGTTATATGTATGCCCTAGAGGCCATTACTGTACATACGATGTATATTGTAGTGGATACTAGGACATATATAGGGAGGACTTTCTTGCTCGACATGATAGTACGCTATCTGGTTGTACTTTATCTTAACATGTACTCTGATTGTCTCTATGTTACATGTTGATAAAGCCCTTAGGATATGTACTCGACTACTGGGACTATGATGAGATCATACTAGTGGGGCCACGGTAGTCGACGAGTACATCCTATAACTGTTCCTATTCGAGGGTGTATCGAGACAGGGCATCGATACACCAGAGTAGACTAGCGTATACGCATCTTGACCCATATGATGGGCGATGGATGATCCCATATCCATCGGTGTTTGACATCAAGGATGGTGTACGGGTGCTCAGTGGAGACTGGGTACACTGGACGGACTCGCCGAGAACTCCCAGATGGTATTATACCTCACGTCAGATGGCAGTTCTCCGGTGACACTGGTACAGAGTAGTCTGTTGATCGTCATAGAGTCTTGTGTGATTCCTACTGTGCTTTGATTTCCATCATACCACGTCCAAGAGGGCGTGCAAAAAGGTGGCTTTTGGGTACAGTCCCGAATCACATGGAGGCAATGAGCGATAGGAGGGGATTCGTCTCTCCCGGTATAGGGAGTTGATGTTGTGCCGTGTTCGATTGGCTATAACCGGAAATCCCTGGCCAGGGTTGCTGAGATTTACTGGTAAGAGTTATCAGTAGTTTCTCGAACTGTTATAGACCTCATATCGACACGACTTATCAAGCTACTGGGGTCTGACGTTTACCACCCCTAGGCGAGATATGCGACATATCAGACGACGAGACCGGACTGTACGGGAGTGTTACTGTTTGGATTCACAGGAGAAATTACAGGCTTGCTTGTTGATTTTCTGAGCGCTCAATACCTGGGTAGCTGTTACGTTTAGCTGACCGCTTGCAGCTTGTGGGTGTTTGATATGATCATCACCTACTGCCGGCGTATTGACGATTCTTTAGAGTCCTACACAGAGGTTTCTTGGCTCAGGAAAAACGGAGTAGGAGCACATATGTGATATGTGCGGGACCGAGGATAATGCGGTATGTGATATCGTATTGTATTCTCGCGATATTTGATATCAGCCGGGTCATCGGATCAAGTGTTGATTCGATGAATCGGTACGGATAGATATTAGTCGGTTATATGCGATATAGCCGGATTGTCGGATCAAGTGTTGATTCGATAATTTAATGTATAATAATATTTGATATATTAAATTACATTAACTAATATTAGCTCACTAAAAGATTCTTTTTCTCACCGGATTAATACATTGATATATATGCGATATATGTTAATTGTATTATTTTCTTTTGTTGCAAATATATAATATATATGTGATATATATTATTGTGACATGATATGATTTATTATAAAACATGTTTAAGGATGATATTAAGGGATTAGGGTTTGATTAGGATTAGCACCTTCTTGTTCATTCTAGAAGGATTCTATTTTGTCATGATAAAGATATTTTGTTATGACTCATGCTTTGACCTAACCAAACCCTAACTCTAGTTTATTCTCTACATTGGTTTAGCCTCTCATCCTTGATCATGGTTTGATAATCAATCATATATTCTTGATTACTATTCATCACAAAAGGATTCTCTGATAATTGTTCATCTTCTTCCTTCTTCTTCTTTGCTTACAAAGCTTTCTTGCTTTGATATTTGTGATGAAAATATGTGAGAAAAAGATAAATAAAGAGAGCAAAAATCTTACTTCATCATCCTCATCTTCCCTTGCCATTTAGATGAGGGTGTTCACATCATTTCATGAGTGTTAGCTTGTGTTAACGAAACTTCAAGGTTGATCATCTTTGTATCGAAGATCGGAAGCAAAGGTTGCATCTTTCTCTTCGTGGAACCTCTCGAGAGTCCGGAACCCGATGATCGCAGCGAAGGGACCACAACACGGAGCATATGAAGTGAAGGACCGGATCTACAAAGGTTGTAATCCTTCTCACTTAGTGTTAAAGTTGTTAACATGTTGGTTTTCGCCTAATCTCTAGTTTAAAGATCCGTATTCGGGTTGTTCGGCACGGCTAATTTTTTAATCGGGCATGGTTGATGCCTCGTAGACCCTTGTGCGCATGCATAGCAACCCTACAGCACTCACACCCAACCATCAAAATCTTTAAAGAAGAAGAAGAAGAGATCCAAAAAGCCCGTGAAGCCTGGCGACAAGCGCACGAACTTGCAGAAACAGATCGACGCACTGGAGGAATATAATCAGAAGGCACGGACTCCCATCACGCTCCAAGAGTTCCTTAGCCACGTCTTTCAGGAGGAAGATGATAGAGAAAGCTCGTCGGATGAATCTGAGGGTTACATAGCAAGTTGTCATATGATCTCCCACTCGTTTATAGACGATGAGAAAACTCCTTGCACTGAGAAGCTGGGGGCAGATCCTAAGCCGGAACTTCTGGGGCCATCAGATGAAACAATTGATGCATTCCTCGACAAAGCTCTCCTGAAAAGTAAAGCCGATCGGGAACGCGAGACGGCCATATTTGAAAGAGCCAAGCGCCGGCGACTAGACGAAAGAGTCGAGACACTCCCGTCATATCAAAAGACATCCGTTGTGGATAAAAACAAACTCAAGACGAGGAAAAGGTTTGCTAAAGCCATATTAATGGGAATGAAGCTACCGCCCTCTGAAGGAAACACTCCCGGTGAAACAGAGATGCATCCTAGCTACTGCTCATATCATCGAAAGATTTCGCACCCCACCGAGGAGTGCAATGCTTTTAAAAGATGGTGGCAGGGGTATGTTGTTCGCCGGCAACACTTTAAGCGGATGAAACGCAAAACTCGTCGGGAGCAAAGGAATGTGGCTGAGGAGCATAAAAGAGACACCGGTAACTGTCGCATGGTCAACACTGGCGGATCGCAAATTCTCACATTTGGAAGCGACTCTGACGAAGAAATGGCTCTTGACCCCCTCTTTAAAGAATCCGTATTGGGAGAGGAGAAAGAACCGGAGGCCTATGAAAACATCCAACTGTGCAATCGCACGCTTCCAGAGAAGAATCTCGGATCCACGAGTAAAAAAGATAAGGGAAAAGAAAAGATCTCCGAGGATATCGCCCTCGATGACCAAGTCATGAAAGAGCTGACTGCCAAGGACCCGCCAAAGAAAAGTAAGGTGGACTATAACGTCCTGGCACACTTGAGGAAGTTACCCTCATAGCTCAGTATTCTTGACGCCTTTCTACTATCCAAAGAAGCAAGAGATTCATTAATTAAGGCACTGCAAGAGCCCGAGCAATTCCAAGCTTTCCTCGCCGAAGAAAAGATGAAGGATGAGCTGGAAGAAGTGCACACAGCCGATGTCACTTTCGGTGATGAAGACCTTCTCCTCGGGACGTGCGAGCACAACCGTCCCCTCTATGTCTCAGGGTACTGCCACGATATAAAGATAGGCAAAATCCTGGTCGATAATGGGTCTTCCGTCAATCTCCTCAACGTGCGAGTGTTGAAGGAAATCTGCATGAGCGTCCAGCACCTTGCTCGCGATAAGATCACCATCTCCGATTTTGATTCCCAGTCATCGCGGACTCTCGGGTCTGTGATATTGACATTACGCTTCGGGCTTCTTGTCACAGACATTAAATTTCATGTCATTGAAGCAAAGACATGTTATAACGCTTTGCTCGGACGGCCCTGGTTACACGAGTACAACATCATCCCTTCTACACAACATCAGTGTATGAAATACTTTAAGGATGGTTTCGAGTATACCGTAACAGGAGTGTTGAATCCATTCTCCGTGAACGAAGTTCGCAAGTATGAAGATGCAAAATATTTCTTGCCAGATTTCGAAGACACAGAGAGATGTCGCAAGCCGGCAAACAAATCCATCACCACCATTCCCGTCTTCGGGAGTGATACTGAGGAAGAGGAAGAGATGGTTTATTCAGGCCCACCCCAGTACAACAAGCCAAGACCGTCCGCTCCTATGTTAATCTTCGGCAGCGACTCGGAAGATGAGGTCCATGCTATATTCTCTGCTCGGCCTTCAATACAAACATTCGCTAATGAAGAGCAAAGTTTGCAAGTTGCCATGGTTCCGCCCAAACATCATAAAGAACTGGACGCGATTGGTACCTACAGTGTGGAAGAGCTGCAGACGTTCTTTGTCCCTCCCAGGCGAGAAGGCGAAAAGGCGATCCTATTCTACCGCTCCGGGGAAACTGAAGTGGAGAAAGAGATCTGGCATGGCGCGGATCCTACATTTGACAGGCTTCAGCCCATCCGTTTGCCTAGATATTATACAGAAGGCTTGAAAAGGCTATTACAGCGCCAAAGGATACCCTTCAAACAGACCGCTCGAAAAGCCAAATTCTATGAAAGGGTCTGGAATGTTCCCGGAACTCAGCGCAAGTTGCCCAACGGGAAAATGGAAGCAATCGGGCTTGGATACGTTCGGTCCAAGAAACGGGAGCTACTCCGTGACTGCTACGTCGTAGATGACTTTGATGAAGAAAGAGATGCTCAATGGGAGAGTGCTAATCCTGAACCAGAAAAAGTCCCCGACGTAAAAAGACCCAGTCCGTCGTTCGAAGAACAAATGGACAAGCTTATAAGAGAAGCCGGTCAAAAAGTTCGAGACGACCATAATTGCGAAATAGCCGTCTACGAGAAATCCAGGACGCAACGCCTTCTCCAACAGGCCGTGAAAGATGAAAATGCCGCTCCCTGTCAACCTGTTGTAAAAAAGGCCCGACGCAGAGGCAGAAACAAGTCAAAAAGCGGAAAAGGCATTCAGCAACGACAAAGCGGGACCAAGAAGTCACGCGAGCGGGAATCGAGCGGTCCGGATCTGTCCCTTATAAAGAAGATGAGTTGAGCATACTCTTTTCCTCAAGACAAGACAAAGAAGATACTTGACCTCGCTATAAAACATCAAATGCTTACACTGCCGGAGTCTAAACACCCTGAGCAAGCGGGCGAAATCTCTCACCCAAACTATTGCTCTTATCACCGAGTAATAGGCCATCATCTCGAAGATTGCTTCACCTTCAAGAACTGGGTCGAAGACCAGTATCAGCTCGGCAAGTTCGCTCTATCTGACAGTTGGAGGGTAACGCCGCCGCAGAAGCATGAACCCAAAGCTGCGAGAGTAGAACCGGATCCAAATCGGTCTTCGAAGCGAGCCCGTACTTGTCATATGATATCAGAAGAAGAGCCCGAGAATATGGATGACCTTCCCTGGTGCTTCGAAAATAATGATGACAAGGTGATCTCAGAGTTTCCACCGGCGCCAAAAGAGCTGGAAGATGGAATACATACAACTGCAGATAACCTCAAGGAAATTGATTTGGGTATGGCTAACGACCCGCGACCGACATTCGTTAGTGAGCTGTTATCTGAAGAAAGGGTGGCTGCGCTAAAAGACGTGCTTATGCAGTATAGAGATCGCTTCGTGTGGAACTATTCCGAGATGCCAGGATTAGATCCAGAGATCACGGTCCATAAACTAACGATATCCCCGGACATCAAGCCGATCAAACAAGCACCGAGAAAAATGCGGCTCGAGCTTGAGATGAGCATCAACGCCGAGGTTAAGAAGTTGATTGACTCTGGTTTCATCCAAGAGGTTCAGTACCCTGATTGGATCGCCAACATCGTCTCGGTAATGAAGAAAAATGGGACAGTGCGCATCTGCATAGACTTTCGGGATCTCAATAAAGCCTGCCCGAAAGACGACTTCCCGGTACCGGTCACCGAGCTGATGATAGATAACACGTCCACTCACGAAGTTTTCTCCTTCATGGACGGATCATCAGGATACAATCAGATAAAGATGCATCCCGAAGACCAGAAGCATACTGCTTTTCGGACCCCTTTGGGTATATTCTGCTATAAGGTAATGCCTTTCGGTCTAAAGAACGCCGGTGCCACCTATCAGAGGGCCATGACGAAGATCTTCGATGACCTCATACATGAAATCGTCGAATGTTATATCGATGACCTCGTGGTTAAAAGCAAATCATACGAGGAACATCTCGAGCATCTGAAGATCGTGTTTCAACGCCTTCGGAAATACAACCTGAAGATGAACCCTCTCAAATGCGCATTCGGAGTTTCCTCGGGCAAATTCCTAGGATTCATTGTCTGGCATCGAGGCATCGAGATAGACCCATCGAAGATCAAGGCGATTATGGAGATGCCCCCGCCAAGGACTCTCAAACAGTTGCGGTCTCTCCAAGGAAAGCTCGCGTACATCCGGCGATTTATAGCCAATCTCTCTGGCAAGTGCTGCCCCTATAGTCACTTGATGAAAAAAGGGACCCCGTTCGTCTGGGATCACAAATGCCAAGGTGCGCTCGACGAGATCAAGTAATATCTGCATAACCCACCAGTGTTGGCCGCTCCGGTCAAGGGAAAAGCCCTATCCTTTATACAACAGCCCTCGAAGGTTCCTTAGACGCATTATGGGCACAAGAGAACGATCAAGGGAAAGAAAGAGCACTCTACTATTTGAGTCGGGTTCTACTGGGGGCAGAAAGCAATTATTCTCCCATCGAAAAATATTGCCTGGCGTTGATCTTCACGATAACGAAACTCCGGCACTATGCATTGGCGCATGAAGTCCGTCTCATATCGAAAGTGGATCCTCTCTAATATTTGATGTCAAAAGCCATATTGACGGGGCGACTCGCTAAATGGGCCCTGTTCTTGATGGAGTTCTTAATAACCTATCAACCTCTCAAGGCAGTGAAAGGCCAGGCCATCGCCGATTTCCTCGCTGAACATCCGATACCGGCCGATTCTCCCTTGAATTGCGAACTTCCAGATGAACATGCGTTCGACAAGATTGACGGAAGTGGTACCCGATGGGAGCTTTATTTCGATGGAGCATCCTCCATGAAGAAGCGCAAACAGAACACGCCGATAATCAAATCGAGAGTAGGCCTTATCTTCATGACCCCGCAAGGAGGGATAATGCGATTCGCCTTCTCCTTGACAGAGCCAAGGACGAACAATGAAGCTGAATATGAAGCTTTGATAGCAGGCCTCGAGATCGCCATCGACATGGGAATTGAGAACCTCGTCATATACGGAGACTCCCAACTGGTCGTTAGTCAAGTGAATGGCGACTACCAAACATGCAAACCGGAGCTGGTGAAGTACGGCGAGAAGGTGCAGCAACTGTTGACCCAAATTCCTTCCTACACTCTGGAAAGCATACCGCGTGCGGAAAATAGTAAAGCGGATGCATTAGCCAAGCTCGCTAAAGAACTAGCCGACGAGAACCTCGATGATGTAAGAATCGTGGTACAAAGCCGTCGAGTTCTTGCTTCGGCAGAAATATCTCCGGAATCATCCGAGGAAAAGGAAGCGACTGAGCAGACGGCCCTACAAATAAATGACCAAGGAAAGGTCGAAGATTGGAGAGAAGTCTTTATAGACTACTTCAAATTACGTCGAACGCCTGAAGACGCGTCTTCAAGACATCAGCTTATGAAACGAGCTCTGTCTTTTGCTTCGTCAATGATACTCTGTACAAGAGGTCATTTGATTCTCTGTGGTTGAGATGTCTGGGACCTGAAGAAGCAAAGAGAGTCGTTAAGGAAGTTCATGACGGGCTTTGCGGTTCTCACCAAGCTGGCCCTAAGATGAAGTTGAAGGTTAAACGGATGGGCTACTACTGGCCCATGATGATCCAGGACTGCCTCGAGTATGCGAAGCAATGCCACTCATGCCGGATTCATGGGGACTTTATCCATCAGCATCCAAATCCATTACACCCGACAGTGGCTAGCTGGCCGTTCGAAATGTGGGGAACTGACATAATCGGCCCCATCGAACCGGCATCGTCCCGAGAACATCGATTCATTTTGGCGACGACTGATTACTTCTCCAAATGGGCAGAAGCAGTACCGCTGAGGGAAGTGAAGACGGAGAATATCCTCCATTTCTTCAAGACACACGTCATTTATCGGTTTGGAACTCCGAGACGGATCATCTCCGATAACGGGCCAGCCTACAGAAGCCACAAAATCAGCCGCTCCGCACAACAACATAACATAGACCGGAGATACTCCTCAGTTTATAATTTCCGAGCTAACGGTCTAGCTGAGGCTTTCAACAAAACCTTAACAAAGATCGTGAAAAAGACGGTGTCTCGAAATAAGAAAGACTGGAACGAGAGACTGCAAGAAGCTCTCTGGGCATATCGAACTACGTTCAAGGCGGCCACGAACACAACACCGTATGCGTTGGTATTCGGTACAGAAGCGGTACTCCCCCTCGAGATAGAGCTACCTTCCCTACGAGTGGCAGTTCACTACGAGCTGACGGACGAAGAAAACGCTCACCTTCGACTTGAAGAGCTTGATGCCCTTGATGAAACCCGGCTCATAGCGCAACAAAATCTGGAGGCTTATAAAGCAAAGATGACGCGCTCATATGAAAGATTGACCAGGTCGAGGACATTCCTCTAAGGCGAACTCGTGCTAGTGGTCAAAAGACCTATGATCCCCAATCGCGCCAAGCAGGGAAAATTCGAGCCGAACTATAAAGGCCCGTACATCATAGACAAGGTCTACCAAGATGGAGCCTATCTACTCATGGATATGCACGGTGAAAGACCTTTCAGGCCAATAAACGGTCGCTTCTTAAAGAAATACTACGCTTAATGAGTCACAGCCTAGGTCAATGATAGACGACGACGACTATGTCCGCTCGCTATCTTCCTAAGCCCAAACTCTATAAGTAGTAGCCGGCCTTCTTCAACAACGGACCGAAACGTTCTTAAACTAATGACGGACCACTACGTCCTAAAACTAGCTGTTGACCGGGATGTCGATAAACTACGGTGAATTGCAACATCCCAAAGCCGATACAAAAAAAGAGAGAATAAAAAAAATAAATAAAAACGGTATGTCCATAAGCAAAATGGGCACAGATGAAAACCTGAAAGGGCTCCGTGAGTAAAAACAGCAGGGCTACCGGCGAGTCTTATGAAAACCCAAAAGGGCACAAGCTCGTTAGAAAAAAAAAGAAAAGAAAAAAAGAGAGAGAAGAAAACGGTATGTCCATAAGCAAAATGGGCACGGATGAAAACTCGAAAGGGCTCCGTGAGTAAAAACAACAGGGCTACAGGCGAGTGTTTGTGAAAACCCGAAAGGGCGCAATCTCGTTAAAAGACACTTGCAAGGTCCTCTCGACCTTGTGAGGAGAAACCACCCGCGTGAGATCCTTACGACTCACAAGGGAGCAACATACTTAGGAATCCCCACGATTCCTATGGAGAAATTACACTTGCGAGATCCTCACGACTTGTAAGTAGAACTCTCTTATGGGACCCTCACGGCTCATAAGATTTGAAAGTCTTAAGTTACAGAGACCTGAACCTGTTCTTAAGCAACCCCCCACAACTTTCGATATTGCTCTACAAGCGGCTCAATACTGACCCTTGTATACAATCCACGGGTGCGAATAAACATTTCCCTAACAAAGTCCCATCCGTGACTAGGGATATGTCTACAAGGTTGAACAACCCTTGTGAGTCCTCTCGACTTATAAGGAGAAAACTCTTTTGTAAGATCCTTACGACTTACAAGGAGCCATACACTTAGGAATCCTCACGATTCCTAAGGAGAAAACACACCTACGAGATCCTCACGACTCGTAGGGAGAAATACCTTTGTGAGACCCTTACGGCTCATGAATTCAAAAGTCTTAGTCGACAGAATCTTAACCCTGTTTACTAAGCCACCTTTGTCTGATATCGACAGAGGCAAATGATGATTCGCTCCTGGCAATATCCCTGTTGTAGCGGTGCTGATGCCGAAAGCGGTGTCTAATTCCAAGCTTGCAGCAGAAATACAGCAAGCCACACATACATACGAAATAGCCGAAATGATGGGGCAATTTGCAAATAAAAATCAGCAAGTAAAAAAAATGCATGCATGCGAAATAGCCGAAATGACTGGGCAACTCGCAATAAAAAGCAGCGAGTAAAAAAAAAAAATAGCCGAATTGATGGGGCACCGCGAAAAATAGCCGAAATGATTGGGCAATCGCGACCTTCGCGATATAAAAAGCTGAAATGATAGAGCATCACGGAAAAAGAAATAAAATAAAAATGAAATTTATGCCCTACAGGTGATGTTACATTAATCCCTGTATACAATCCAGGGGCGCAAACGAAGAAGGAATCATACTCCTCCTCCCCCAGGTTTCATCAGAAGAAGAAGCCAAATCTCGACGGGCCACAGATAGCCTAGAGATCGTCTCAACATTCGTCTCATTGCAAGAGATACAACATCAAACAAAGCGGAACAGCGGCAACTCTCAGTTCCATGAATCGACGGTATACAGATGACCGAGAGTCAAATCCCAACTCCGTGAAATGCGGATACAATCAACAAAATTCCTGGTTGCGTGGAACACGGATAACGTCACTTCTGACCCCGTGGAAAACGTCCAGAGCGGATCCTGGTCCTCGCAGAGAACGGCAGTGAACCCGTGTGAAGCATCCAGAGCGGAGCCTAATCCTCGCCGAACACGGCAGTGAACCCGTGTGAAGTATCTAGTGAAAATTCCCGTTCACGTGGAACACGGATAACGTCATTTCTGACCCCGTGGAAAACGTCCAGAGCGGAGCCTGGTCCTCGCCAAACACGGCAGTGAACCCGTGGGAAGCATCCAGAGCAAAATTTTTGGTAACGTGGAACGCGGATAACGTCACTCTTTGACCCCGTGGAAAACGTCCAGAGCGGATACTGGTCCTCGCAGAGCACGGCAGTGAACCCGTGTGAAGTATCCAGAGCGGAGCCTAGTCTTCGTCGAACACGGCAGTGAACCCGTGTGAAGCATCTAGTGCAAATTCCTGGTTATGCGGAACGCGGATAACGTCACTATTTGACCCCGTGGAAAACGTCTAGAGCGGATCCTGGTCCTCGCAAAGCACGGCAGTGAACCCGTGTGAAGCATCCAGAGCGGAGCCTAGTTCTCGCCGAACACGACAGTGAACCCGTGTGAAGCATCTAGTGCAAATTCCTGGTTACGTGCAACACGGATACCGTCACTTCTGACCCCGTGGAAAACGCCCAGAGCGGAGCCTGGTCCTCGCCGAACACGGCAGTGAACCCATGGGAAGCATCCAGAGCAAACATCGTATTGTGAGGTCCTTAAACTCACGGACTATGATGTCCTTAACCTTGACCGTGATGTCTTAAAACTAACAATCAAACAAAATGATTTTAAGCTGACTTTACCTTGGTTTAAGGGTACATCTCTTCACTCCTTTGATATTCGTCGTTGAAATTCCTCAACGTCTTCAAAGAGATGACGGGTCCCAGTAACCATGCATTTCGCGGACTGTGAGATCCTTAAACTCACGGACTATGATGCCCTTAACCTCGACCGTGATGTCTTAAAACTAACACCAGACTGTGGAGTCCTTAAATCCATGGACTATGATGTCCTTAACCTCGACCGTGATGTCTTAAAACTAACACCGGACTGTAAAGTCCTTAAACTCACGGACTATGATGTCCTTAACCTCGACCGTGATGTCTTAAAACTAACATTGGACTGTGAGGTCCTTAAACTCATGGACTATGACGTCCTTAACCTCGACCGTGATGTCTTAAAACTAACAACGGACTGTGGGGTCCTTAAATCCACGGACTATGATGTCCTTAACCTTGACCGCGATGTCTTTAAACTACGGTATCCTGGAAAGCATCTGCAGCAACCCTTAACTCCGTAAAGTGCGGATAAAGGCAACTTCACTCATCACTTGTGAGTCCTCACGACTCGTAAGGGAGTAAATTCTCTTGTGAGATCCTTACGACTCTCAAGAGAAAACACACTTAGGAATCGTGAATCCTCACGATTTCTAAGGAGAAAACGCACTTACGGGATCCTCTCGACCCGTAGGGAGAAAGTTCTTTATGAGACCCTCACGGCTCATAAAGTTGAAAAGCCTTAAGTGACGGATCCTAACCCTGTCTTCTAAGCCATCACCACTCTGAAAAAAGCGTAAGATCGATAGTTATATACTATCTACGGACCGCACTTGCTAAAATCGCAGGGCAGACAACACAACAAGAAAGAAGAAAGCAGAGAAATGACACAAGACATTGTGAAGAATGTATATCTTTTATTCATGAATTCGATTGAGTATAAGATACATTGTGTTAAAGAATAAAAGAAACAAATAAATTTTATTTACAATTATAAATGATACAAGATCGTCATTAAGAAGGGAGCGTTTTTAACAAATTCGCAAGCTGTTCTCGCACTTCTTTCAACGCCTCTTCTTGATCGGCTGCCACCGCCAACTCTGCTTCCACCTGGGCTCGCTGCTGCAAATAGGATGAAAGTTGTTCTTCGACGGCTCGCCGAGCTGCTTCATGACCTTGAGCATATCACGCTCAGCGGCATCGAGCTTCTGCTTTAGTGTTAACCCATCAGAAATACTTTGCAGAAGGCCCTCGAAGATAACTTTCACCCGGGCAGCGTTCGCATCGACCTTAGCACGCAGTCGAGCAGACTCGCTTGAGGTCTCTTTACATTCCCTCCGCCTTAAAGCCGCTTCTTGTTCCAGATGGCGGAAGTAAGAAGCGCTCTGCTCGATCCATGCCGCCCGTTGAGTACTCGTGGCCAAAACCTCGGGGGCAGGACGCATAAGCTCCAGCTGATGCAGGCGGGCCTCGATCTCCCTGCAGTGGTTAACCCAAGACTCGACGACGCTTTCGTTGTGGAAATTTACAAGCGTCACCAGTATCGGATTAACCTCGGCAGCGAAATCTGCTGCAGATGTGGGAGCATCTGCGTCAAGCTCCTCGACGCATCCGCTTAGCATTCTCAGACTCATCGCAGCACCCTTTGAGGATGGACGTCTGGAGAATGGACCTGTCGGCATCATGATGCGAGACTCGAAAGGGGATGGAATCGGAACGACAGTTGAAAAACAAAACACAATCAAATGACGGTTCAAGAAATATAGAAAGGTCATCGATGACGGAATCTACTATACCAGCTGCAGCAGGTGGCAAAGCCGGGAGGGCCGGTGGCGCGACTGATCTTATATCTCCTCCTTCGATCTGTAGCACTGCAATCAGGACAAGGAAAAATCAGAAACAATTTCATTATTGGAAAAAGAAAGGGCATTAACTGAAAATTATACTCACCAGCGCCACTGGAGGAAGTAAGCTCCGACGGGAAGGAGAAGTGTGGGTGCAGCACCTGGTAAAGGTGATCAAAAAGCACTCCTGCAAGTACGCAATAGTATAACGTCAATACATGAATTATACGGCCGAGAGATAATACTAATGGGTTACAAATCCATACCTTCCAGCATTTGCGACGGTGCGAGAGAAGGTAGAGTGGTGGCCACCGTCAAGGCAGTAACTGACGGCGCTCCCTCGAGTAAAGGGGCGTCAGCACTAGCCGCACCTACGTTAGAAACAAGATAAGCACTGTCAGGAAGGGTGGCAGAATAAAAAAGACGGTAAACCAAAATTTACCTGATGAGTCACCAGCCGAAACGGCGGCGTCTCCCTCCTCCATTTCCATGGGTCCACCTCCCGTTGACTCATCGCCAGACTCTACAGGAGCCGTCGTCGTGCTCGCAAGGCCAGGAGACGGCGAAGGACCGTAGGCTGGGAGAGCAATGATCGGAGCGGTGCCCGACTCTTGAGAAAGAGTGGCCGGCTCGTCCTCGGCAATCATGCCTGTCTCACCCGCTACCCCCTCGGGCTCAACGGTCGCGGCCGTCTCGTCCACCGTTGTCGTAGGCTCGTCGGTCGCAGCCGCCATATCCGCTGCTGCCCCAGGCTCGGTTGTAGCAGCCGTCTCATCTGTCGCTACCTTGCGCTCGGCAGTAGTGGCCGTCTCAGGCATAGTAGGCGTGACTATTTCATCAGCCATTAGCTCAGGCCCGGCGACTACGGCTGCACCGCCTACCGTCGCCTCGGGATCAACTGCTACCTTCTTCACCGTCCCCTCAGGCTCGGCGGTTTCCGCCGCTCCTTCAGTTGGACTTGGCCCTGCAGGACAAGATGTATAAGAACCGATAGTTTTACAACTCTTGCAACAAAGTCTCGAAAAACACATTACCTGAGGTGGATTGATCGTTGGCCTCCCGAGCTGCGCGAGCCGCCCGTCTATGAGCAGTAGACAAGGCGACCGGGGGCTCCTCGGAAGGAGTAGCGGCGGGAGTAACGGCGCTTGGGCCCGCTCCCACGGCCAAAGCAGCGCTACGCTCCTTCACTGCGCGCCTCAAGCGCTTCCTCTCCTCCCGGGCCGTCACGACGGACCTCTTGGAAGCCTCCTTTAGCAAGGCGTCGTCGTCCGCGTTCAGAGTTGCCTCCAGAGCTTTCAAGGCATCCATCATCGGCTTTTTGAGTTGGGTCTCTTGCGGCAATTCCGAAGAGGCCGGGACTTCGGTGGCTGGCCCGGGGAGAATTCCCGCATCAGCTTGCGAGGCAGGTCTCGTGGTCCCTGCAATAAGACAAAGAAAATGTTAGATTGGCCATAAGAAAGGAGAGTAAAGACTCAATAAGCCGAGACGTACCAACGCCCGATAGAGCGCGTTTCCTTTTCTCCTCCTCGAAAGTTTTGAGGGAAGCAGCGATGGCTTCTTCGGCAGAAATGCCTGTTTAAAAAGGAAAAGCGTTAGTCAAAGACAATGATAAAAGTACGATGAAATGAAGAAGAATGCAACTAGTGATTACCTGATTGCGCAAGTTTAGCCAACCACGCTTCGAGCCTTGCCGATCGCTCAGAAGCCGTGATGGCGGCCGCCAGATCGGTGTCTTCTGGCTCTACGAAGAAACCATCGTTGCTTCCGTACTCACTTAGGCCTTCGGTAAGAGGGGCCTGAGGCTCTAAGCCGAGCACAGCATCAAGAGAAAGAACAGACTTTTTCTTCCTCTTCTGAGCCTGGACCCCGGTCGCACCCAAAATCAACTTGCGCTTCGTGGGCACCTTGGGACGGCGGGTCCCGATGTCCGAGCCTACGCCGGATTCAGGCGAAACCATATTCACCGTCTCCACTGGAGCACGGGGCGTTGGGGGCACGTCCACGATATCACGGGGCAGTCCACACGGGGGGCTCAGCACACGCGGAGGCTCATCTCCAGCATCTCCTCTCAGCAGAGGAACAACATGGGTCCTTGGCCTTAGGGGGGCTTTGCGATCGCTGGCGGGGGGCACACCCTTGCGGTCAAGCAGCAGCCGCTTCTCTTTCCGGATAACAGCATCCATTGCATGCTGATACCAAGCCACGTACACGTCGAGGGCTTTTGGAACGCAACTTGGCTCGCTAATGAAGAAGTGGGAGCCCGTGTTCAGCCGCACAAAATGGTGTAGTGCACTCCGTATTCCCTCCCTGGTGGCCGCAGGCTCTCCCAAAAACGCCTCCAGTGGGATCCCCTGGTTATAGCTTAGTTGTTGGGCGAACCGATGGGGGTTGTACCTCATAAAAAGCGTCATATCATTCTGCCTAAACACCAGGAAGCCCGGCCGGATGGAGTATAAGTGAAGAATCTCCCGGGCTTTCAATACGGAGGCCCCGTCCTTGAAACCATCACGCAACGCCAACACCGCCTTGGATGTCTCCGGACCGATGGTCATGACTTTGTCCGTGAAAGAAATGCTCGCTCCGACCGTACGCGGACGAAGAAGCAACCCCCTAGCCTCCCGCGGAGACGGATTCACAATAGAGGCATCAATCAGCCGCATAACTCTCGGGAGTCTGCACTTCTCGTAAAACGAGGGGCTCTTATGAATGCCAAATACCCCGAGCACATGCATTTCCATCCACGAAGTGAAGTAGTGCATCGGGAAATTGGCGGGTTGCACCCCAGGTTCATTTGCGTCCGCCGCCACGCTGAGTCCATGGTACAGGTGGGCTAATCCGGCGATTCCGATCGATAATTGTATGCCGGCCACCATCCGATGCGTTTGGTAGAAAACGGACGGCCTCATGTAGCGCAGGTGCATGGGGAGCGCGAACCAGCACAGCCATAGCCCCAGAAACTCGAGAAAGAAGGTCTCCTCGTCGATGTCCGGGGCGGCGATTTCCGATAAGGGGATGATGGCGGCATCGGGGAGATAAAAACCCTTTTGATCGTCTTCCAGTACTGGTCGACGATCTAAGCCAAAGCCGAAAGGGTCGTCGAGCTTGGCGAACTTTTCGCTCTGCTGCGATAGAATCTCCGGTCGAAGAAAGCGGGCGATGAAATCTCTAAAACTAACTCCCCGGCCCCCCCGATTCCAAATAGAGACTTTCATACATATTCAGCACCTTTACCAGGCTCGGAAACTGGTGCTGAATAGCATTCTCCGGCGTTAGGCCCATTACCAACGGCTTGGTGGCGAAGACATATTCGTCAGGAGGAAGTAACTCTTCATAATGCTCCCCCTTCACTGGCAAACCCGAAATCTCAGCAAATTCTTCCAAGGGGATGGAGACTTCCCTGTCCGATAGAAGAAAGGTATGGGTGGGGATGTTCCATTATTCTATGAAGGCCTTAACCCACCACGTCGGAGGAGCAAGGTACTCGAACAATGAGGCGTAGACTGCGGGGTACAAACCAATCTTCATCAAATGCGTCCTCTTCGCTGATAAGATGTACCTGGCCCACTGCAAGTACCCGGCCGATTGTCAAGGGGTCAGTCCAATATTATAAGGTTGTCCCCAAGGGCGCGCCTCACCCTGGCATATGCGCCGTCCCAAAATATCCACGGCTGCCGGCGGCTGCACGGGAATGGCAGCAATCGAAGGCTGAAGAAGATCCTCCGAATTCTAATTCACGACCTCCACGACATACTTTACCGGGGGCACATCTGCATATGGGATCGACGAGATCAGCTCTGACGGCGTCGCGCAAGAGAAGCTTCGGCGACTCTTGATAATCTCACTGTACCACCTATCCCACAGGTGAAGGCTCTTATATTTAGGGTTGTGATCCTTAATGAGAGCGAGAACCTCCCGGTCCACCGGTGCCTCAGGAAATCCTCCCTCTGAGCGAACAAATGGGAACGAAAGATCAGCAGACATGGTGCCTGCAAGAAAAAGTGAAATTCAGTTATCAGTATCATAAGTTAATTTAAAAAAAAATTCCAACGCTTGGTACTTTAAAATTTATACCACACTGCAATACAGTGGAGAAGGGACCCAAGGGGGACCCACAAAATCCAGATGACAATGCATCAGTTAATAAGACAGCCTCATCATTGGATGATACTGTCAATTAATGAGGAGATCCTCAAAAGAATATTCTCATTAAATGAGAAATCCCTTGAGACAAGGAGAAAATCTCCATTTTCAGAGCAAAGCTCTGTCACAGAGTGACACTTGTCAAACTCTGGTTACAAGGGAATAAAATTCCTTAAAAGTGCCTAGCTCTGTAATAATGATAGAAAAATCCATCAAAGGAAAAATTAATTTCTAAAAAAATTAATTAAAGTTTGGGATCTTAAAGATCCATGAAAAACTCTTAAGAGTTCGTCATCAGAAGATCAAAAGATCTATGTTTTGTCAATGAGCAAAGCTCTGTTCATGGGTTAAGAAACCCTGAAACAAATTCTTGAGAGCAAAGCTCTGTTTATGAAACCCTAAAAGGGTTTTCTTTAGATCAAAAGATCTATGAGAGTAAGGCTCTCTTAAATAAAATTAATTTAATTTAATTTAAGTTAATTTTTACCTAAATTTTTTCTAGAGTTTAACTCTTAAAAGTTCTTGAAAGCAAGAGCAAGGCTCTGAAAATAAAATTCTTGAAGATGATAATCATCTGCTGAGGACCAAGGGTCTATTTATAGGCGTCCAAGCGTCTCTTCAACTCCTGAATCGATCCAACAAATCAGATGTTGCCACCGCTGCACTCACGTGTGCGGCACGTGAGCGCACCGGTGGGGGGCATTTGTTTCCCCCCAATCAGAGCAAAGCTCTGTTTGAATTTCAAATTCAAAAGGTGAAGCAACGCTTCAGATCTCTTGCGCTGCGCGCAGAGCTCCACGTGTCAAAAGCAGACACGCCAGCGCAAGGAGCGCTGCGCCCAAGGCAGCGCACCCCCAATCAGAGCAAGGCTCTGTTTTAAAATTCAAATTTTAAATAAAGGAAGCAACGCTTCATATAACTTGCGCTCTGCGCTGCGCGCCACGTGTCAAACAGAGGTGCGCTAGCGCAGTTGCGTTGCGCTCTGCGCTGCGCGACACGTGTCAAGCGCAGGTGCGCTCTGCGCTGCGCGACACGTGCCAGCTGCGCCAGCACTAAAATTTAAATAATAAATTATTTAATTAATCAGAATTAAAATTCTAGAAATATCTTTCCAGTCTTATTAAAATAAGAAGATTATATTCTGTAAAACAGAGGCCTTAGGATCAAAGATCCAACGGTGGGGAAATATCCCCAGATCAATCAGAGAAAGATCTTTGTAACAAACTCAATAGACCAATTGGCCCTATATAAAGGCCCCTAGACTCCAAGTCTCAGATACAGAAAGAGAAAAAAGGAGAGAACTCTGAAAAAATTTGAAAGGCAAGCCTTTGAAGAAAGAAGATCATCTTCTTCAAGGTAAAAGAATTAAATTCTTGGAAAAACAGAGATGAAAATATCTCACAAAAAGAAGAATTTCTTCTAAAAAGATCAAAGATCTAAGAACAAGATCAAGATCTTCATTACAAAAAAAGAAAAAAGATCAAAAAAGATCCAATCACAAAAAAAAAATAAAGAAGTAATTTATTTCATCCCTAGATCTTTTGATCTATATAAAGGAACAGCCTTTTGATGAACCATTGGTTCTTGAAACTTGAGGTAGAACCTCTTCGAACTAAAAGATTCTTTTCTTTGATCTAAATTTGATCAAGATGCGCTCTGCGCTATTGAACAGCGCCCTGCACTCTTAATTTGCGCTGTTGCGCTCCTTGGACTGGCGCAAGTCACCAGAGAGCGCCGCGTGTCAATCTGCGCCTTGCGCTCCTAAAAACAGAGAGCACCGCGCTCTTGGATTGGCGCACTGCACCAGAGCGCGCTACGTGTCAACAGCACACCAGCGCAGCGCACTGCGCTAACAGACTTGCGCTCAGTAGAGTGCGACACGTGTCACCTCCACATGCGCTAGCGCCTTGCGCTCTTCAATTGGCGCAGAGCGCCTGACAGGCCACATGGCGCACCGTCAGACCATTAAATGCTACGCATTATTAAAAAAGGGCAGAGTCCAATTAAAAGGCCTAACAGACCAAAACAAATGCTATGCATTATTAAAAAAGGGCAGAGCCCAATTAAAAGGCCTAACGGGCCTAATCTAAATGCTGTGCATTTAATTAAAAAGCCCAATGCTATGCATTGTTTAAAAGGGCAGAGCCCAAGCAAAGGCCTAAACAGGCCAAGCATGAACAAAATGTTAAACATTTTCAAATGGACTTAGCCCAATTCTGGCCATAAGTGCTCAATTTAAATTGAACTGAGCACAACCGCTCTCCCAATTAATTTACACCCGGTTCGAGGGTACATCTCTCTACTCCTTTGGCATCCGTCGTTGTAATCCCTCAACGTCGTCAGAGAGGTGACGGGTCCCGACAATCATACACTGCTATGGACTGTGGGGTCCTTAAACTCATGGACTATGATGTCCTTAATCTCGACCGTGATGTCTTAAAACTAATACCGGACTATGATGTCCTTAACCTTGACCGTGACGTCTTAAAACTAACATCGGACTGTGAGGTCCTTAATCTCATGGACTATGATGTCCTTAACCTTGATCGCGATGTCTTAAAACTAACAACGGACTGTGGGGTCCTTAAACTCACGGACTATGATGTCCTTAACCTTGACCGCAACGTCTTAAAACTAATATTGGACCGCAATGTCCTTAAACCACCTACCGACCGCAATGTCACTAAACTAAACAATAGAGCCCCCAATTGCGCTCTTGTCGGATCTAAACGATCTCGTTAAGTCGATCTTAGTCTAAAGTTAGACTAACGTGTCCTTAATGAACGTTTAAGTCGATCTTAGTCTTAAATAAGGTTAACGTATCTTTAAACACCCCCCAAACCAAATCTAAAAAGATACGGATTTGGACTAATCCACGTCCTACGGGCGACGGCATAACTTAGTCTCCGTATACAATCCACGGGCAACCGAAAACAAAACAAACACACACGACACGAAGTGACCACATGGAGAAGGAGAAAGTGGTTACCGCGATGCGGTAGCATAATTAACTGCAGGGGCTTGCGCCTGCAGGGAAGAGCGTCCCCACAATCAAAAACCCCTCGAGCGAGGGGGAATCTAATGAAGTTTGTTACATCGGCTGCATCCGTTTAAACCTTCGATACACGGTGCCATAAATCAACTTGGCATCTTCGGAGAGGTGGACGGATTGCACCTATTAGCATCTGCCCCGAATCTCAGGCAAGACGTCTCAGTGTCTTGCGCGTCTTTCGGAGGGGAACAGTGCGCTGCACTCTAAACAGCGCACCACGTGCAAAGCACGAGAGCGCTAGCGCTGGAACTAAATGTTCCCAAATATTGGATCAAAAATCCAACGAACATGATTAAAAATCATCAATTTACCAAAATAAAATTCAGTTGAAAAAACATTTTTCAGAATCTTTCCAAACAAAAAGATTTTGCTCTGTAAATTGGAGCACCGTCGGATCAATGATCCAATGGTGATTAAGAATCACTAAAATACATAATAAATTCTGTGTGGGGAAAGATTTCCCAATCTTATTAAAAACGAAGATTGCTTTCTGTAAATCAGAAGCCTTAGGATCAAAGATCCAACGGTGGGGAAATCCCCAAATTAACTGGAGAAAAGATCTCTTTAACTGATTCAACAAATCAGCTTGCCCTATATAAAATCCCCAAGACTTCATGTCTCATATAGAGGAACCCTCCCCCCTATAAACTTTGAGAAATTTCAAAGATAAAGAGCAAGCTCTCAGATTTTCTTCAAGGTAAAAAGAGAAGAGAGAGATGAAATCATCTCATATAAAAGAAGAATTTACTTCTTTTTCTAAGATCATAGATCTATAAGACCAAGGTCTTTCACAACAGAGATCAAAGTATCTCATCATAAAAAATAAGGGGAAGAACTTAATCTTCTTCAGATCATAGATCTATAAGACAAATTGTCTTTCAGAGATTATAATATCTCATTATAAAAGGGGGGAGAATAATTCAATTCTCTTAGGATCATAGATCCATAAAGGCAAAGCCTTTTCACCAAAACATAAGAGATTGAAAATATCTCCTATAAAGTAAGAACTTTGTTCTTAAATCCATGAGACAAAGTCTCTTATAAGAGAGAACTTAATTCTCAGAGCGCAAAGCCGCCTAAAAAGAGCCCTAGCGCTTTAATTAAATATAGCGTTCAGTGCTCCAAATCTGGCGCACAGCGCTGCAGAGCCTTAGCGCTCCAAATTTACAGAAGCGCTTCAGCGCTCCAAAACTAACGCATAGCGTTGCATAGCCATAATGCTCCAATCAAAAGAAGCGTTTCAGCGCTCCAAAATTAACGCATAGCGCTGCAGAGCCTTAGCGCTCCAAATTTACAGAAGCGCTTCAGCGCTCCAAAATTAACGCATAGCGTTGCAGAGCCTTAGCGCTCCAAACTTCACCAGAAGCACAATGCGCTCATTGTCTGGCGCTCAGCGCCAAGCCCGCCACGTGCTCCTCACGTCTGTGCTACTTCACCAGAAGCGCAATGCGCTCATTGTCTAGCGCTCAGCGCCAAGTGCGCCACGTGCTCCTCACGTGTGCGCTACTTCACCAGAAGCGCAATGCGCTCATTGTCTGGCGCTCAGCGCTAAGCGCGCCACGTGCTCCTCACGTGTGCGCTAAGAGAACATAAATTGTTCTTTAAATGACAAAGCCCAAAGCCATAATGAGTGATCGACATCTAATAAAAGACAAAAGTTGTCAGGACCAATGCTCAGCATTGTTAAATGAAAAAGGACTGAGCCTAATTAAATGTCCAACATTTCAAATGAATGGTCCGAGCCCAAGTTGGCCACAGATCTCCAATTCAGATTAATTGAGCCCATATGCTCATAAATCTTTGATCTTAGTCCCAAATTGGATTACAGATCTCTCAACCAATATTGGTTCAAGGGTACATCTCTTCACTGCTCTGATATTTGTTGTTGTAATCCTTCAACGTATTCAGAGAGGTGACGGGTCCTGACAACCAGACATTTCACGGACTGTTGGGTCCTTAAACTCATGGACTATGATGTCCTTAAACTTTACAGACTATAATATCTCTAAACTACTACGGACTGTAGGGTCCTTAAACTCATGGACTATGATGTCCTTAAACTGGACCGCAAAGACCCTAAACTAAAACAATAAAGCCCAAATGCTCTTTTGTTGGATTTAAATGATCCTGTTAAGTAGATCTTAGTCTAAAATTAGACTAATGTATCATTAACAAATTGTTAAGTTGATCTTAGTCTAAAATTAGACTAGCATATCATTAATAAACGTTTAAGTTAATCTTAGTCTCAAATGAGATTAACGATCCTTAAACCCAAACCGAAACCCAAATCTAAGAAAATACGGATTTGGACTAATCCACGCCCTACGGGCGACAACATAAATTAGTCTCCGTATACAATCCACGGGCAACCAAAAATAAAACAAACATACACGACACGAAGTGACCAGCTGGAGAAGGAGAAAGTGGTTACCGCGATGCGGTAGCGTAATTAACTGCAGGGGCTTGCGCCTGCAGGGAAGAGAGTCCCCACAATCAAAAACCCCTCAAACGAGGGGGAATCTGACGAAGTCTTCTACAACGGCCGCATCCGTCTAAACCTCCGATACACGGTGTCATAAATCATCTTGGTATCTTCGGAGAGATGGACGGATCAAACCAAACAGCATCTGCCCCCAACTTCAGGCAAGACGTCAGTCTTCCCGGTATTCGGCGGTAAACAACAGTGTTGTGGAGTGTGTGTGTGTGTGTATAAAGGGAAAGGGCATCCAAAGGATGCGCGGGAGAAGGCGCCAGCGCCCCACGTGCCTGGCATGCGGGCGCTGTGTGCCAGAGCTGGCGCCAGCGCCCCGCGTGCCTGGCACACGGGCGCTAGGCGTCAGCAGCAAAAGGGACTTGGTCCCTGCACTAGGAGCTGTGCTCCAGAAAGGAAATATTTATTATTTTGTATATATATGTATATATATTTTTGAGGAATTGAACTCCTAAGATATTTTGGAGCTGATGGAAGGGGCTTCTCCCTTGTGCCCTTGATCTTCCCCAAAATAGGGTTCTTGGAAGCGGGTCTCCTTCTTCCTCCTCTGTTGGCCGAATCATGAAGAACAAGAAGTATGAGATTTTAAAAATCTCTCCTTTTTGAGATTTAATGGAAGATCTGAGTTCCCCTTTGTGGGTTTTGTGGTGAAAAACTATTTAGTTTTGGAAAAGTAAGAGTAAAACTTTTGATTTAATTCAAAAAAAGAAGAAAGTTTAGAACCTTGGGGAAGGAGAAGGAGGCACAAAAACCTAACTTTTTTGAGAGGAATGAAAAATGTATTAGATGTTTTCATCATGTTACCTCTTATAAGCTTACACATTTACACATAGCCCCTTGGGCTTTACAAAATTGTATTTTGTCCATCCCATATCTCATGTGCTATTTCTTTATGCACATAAGCCATGGGTTTTACAAAATTTTGGATTTATGCCCATTTTGCTAACATTCATGCACAAAAAATTACATCGAAATTATTTGTTACATGACTTTTATTTTGGCATGGGGAGGCCGGCCGCGGGGCTCGACTTGGGCGTGGGCCCACTTGCTTGGGCTTGGGCCCGCTTACTTGGGGTTGACCTTGACTTTGACCCGGTCAACTGGGGTGCAAATTTTAACCCCAACATCTATACCAGAGACTACGGTAAACGGATACAAGGAACCGTTCAGCTACGGTACAACGGCAATGGAGATTCAGGTTAGGTGTCTTATGGTTGCAGTCTCGTACCACTTCTAACACCTTCCGTACCAAGCTACTCCTTATAAATCCCGCGATATTTTGATTGTATTGTTTGTATTGTTTGAATTGTATATTGTATATAGATGGATGACTTGCCAAAACCATGATATCAGTAAATGGATATAACTGGAGGATCATGTAGATGGATGTATATCCATGGTTGGGTTCAGTCAATATAGATTGAACAGATTGAATATATGGATTCATGAATTCATGTTGAATTGTAGTCTATACTTGAATCATATTCAAGTCAGATTGATTATATTGATATTGGGGTCAAAATTTACACCCCGGTTGACCAAGTCAAAATCAAAGTCAACCCCAAGCCAAGTGGGCCAATGCCCGAGTCGAGCCCGAACATGAAGCGGCCGGCCTCCCCCATGCCAAAATAAAAATTTTGTAATATATAATTTTGGTGTATTTCTTTTATTTTATTTTATGAATAAATGTAAGAAAAATGGGCATAAAGCCAAATTTTTGTAAAATCCATGGCTCATGTGCAAAAGAAATGAGCACATGAGGTATGAGATGGGCAAAATGCCATTTGGTAAAGCCCAAGGGGCTATATGTAAAGTTTGTAGCCTATAAAGGCAAACATGATGAAAATATCTATGACAACTTTTTCATCCTTTAAAACTCGAAGGTTTTTGTGCTTTCTTCTCCTTCCTCAAGGTTCTAAACTTTATCTTTTTTTAAAATTAAATCAAGAGTTTAACTCTTTCTCTTCCAAAAATAAATAGTTTTCCACCACGAAACCCACAAAAGGAAGCTCAGATCTTCCATCAGATCTTAAAAAGGAGAGATTTTTAAAATCCCACCCCTCTTGTTCTCCAAGATCCGGCCAACAAAAGAGGAGGGAGGAGACTCGTCTCCAAAGATCCCATTTTGGGAAAGATCTAAGGCTCAAGGGAGAAGAAAGGGGTCCCTTTGAGGATTTACAAAGTTTTCCTGGAGTTTAACTCCACAAATCAAAGTTTCTGGGAGTTTAACTCCATAAAAATAAAAAAACAATAATAATACATCTTTTTTAAGGAGTTTAACTCCAAAAGTCAACAGGAGTATAACTCCCAGTATGGGGGGCTGAGCCCTCCTATTTTCCGCTGGCGTCTTGTCCCCAGTGCCCTCGTGCCAGGAACGTGAGGCGCTTGCGCCTTGCGCTCGCGTGCGTGTACCAGACACGTGAGGCGCTGGTGCCTTGCGCCTAGGGCCCGCGTGCCATGCACATGAGGCTCTGGCGCCTTCTCCCACGCGTCCTTTGGATGCCCTTTCCCTTTATACACACACACACACTATCCCTCTTAGCAAAAAATTTCTAACGGGACGCTGCCCCGCACCCTGCAAGGGAGCTGCTGGCCCCCTTGACCGCCAGCCTACCCTAGGCAGGGGGATCTGTAGTACGCCTGACAAGCGCGCGCATATTCCCATCTTAATGGGGTGACGAAAAACACCCTACAGATTCTGGCACGCCCGGTGGGACATTTCTCTCCTCCCATATCTCGGGTTAAGCGTTCATGCGAACTCATTTAACATATATGCCGATGTTTGTACTGAAATAATTTCCTTTTTTCATGCAGCAATCAACTTTCAACGACGATGTCTCCTAAGACGAATTCAGCTTCCGACGCGACCCGATCTCATACGTAGTCAAGATCAATGCCCGCGTGGTTCTCCCTGCTGGTCTCAACCGGCAATGGGAGAAGCCACCCCGTCAATTTGATTCCATCATCATCTACCCTGCTGGAAGCGCTCATCTGGCGGAGGTCACGGCAATCCAAGCGGCCAAACCGACCTCAAGGGGCAGGAGGCCGAACGTTGTGGTCGCCAAAGCATCCCACCCCAGATGCAAATCTGTATTCGAACGGCTCTCCACTGTTCCAACTGGGGGAAAGGCCGTCAACACCAATGGGGCCACAAAGCAGCTCCAGCAAGCTTAGATGGTGCCCTTGACAATCGCGCGAACGGGCGTCTTCTCTGGCCTCTCTATCAATCGGTCTACGGCGTCTTCTCGAAGAGCCGAAGTCTGCCAAGTGCTTAAAACAGAGAAGTTAAGGCAGAAGCGGCTCAGGTATCGAGCCAATAAGAGGGCCAGGACTTCGGCCATGTAGAATCTTGTGAGGTTCCAAGAGCAGGGTTACTCCGCGACGTCGGCTGAGTCGGCCGTAAAAATCAGCAATTCCTTCGAACCTCTGAGGTGGGTTCAGAAAAATGCCATGACCATCAGAATCAAGAAGACAGTGGTCCGAACGTTACTATAAAAAGACGTGTCTCGGCCCCAATAGAAAAAGTATGACACTGTCTCTTCAAGAGTCTATCAGGCGCTCTGTGCCGCACGAAAATAGCGGGGCAAAACCAAAAAGGAAGCGTCAGCACCATTCAAGAATCCGGCTAGGCCAGCCACCTTCAGTCGACTGCCCGTTACCGAGACAAGAGGGTCAAGACAGCGATCCGTGAAATCAGCCACCGATGATAAAAAGACTGCTGGATATGTTATCAATACGGTCTATATGGTGGGCAGGCACCCCAGCAACAACCTTCGCAGCAAAAGCAAGGATGGGGCCACCACATCCCAAGCCCAATCTGGCTTGAATGTGGTTGTCGCTTCCTAAGAACAGCTGCCTCCGTTGGATGATGAAAACCCTTTCGATGAGGATGATAGGCAGAAAGACCCCTCAGTCCATGTAAAGTCAAGCTCGGACAGCAAGGAAAGGCCGACTTTCCGCCTCAGGACCGCGGAGCAAGAGCTGCTTCAAGAGCTTCGAAAACAGCTCAGGAGCAAAGATAAAGAGATGGCCGAGCTCTATTCGAAAATTGACGACTTAACGAACGTTGTGATGCAGCTTACGGCTCAAATTGCTCGAGCGCCTCTCAATCAAGCACAAGTCTCTACTCATGAGCCGGGTGATGACAATCCGAAGCAACCGATGCCTGTCCCTTTGGGTCTAAGATTGGTCGAGCCGCACGAAAGTCGGCCACACTCCGCTTCTGGGGATGCCTTGGCCCCAGATAGCACTATCACGCTAACACAAGATCGGATAATGGATTTAGTCACCAGCAAGGTTAAAACATTGGTCGCCGAAGCTGAAGCTCAGAAAGAAATTGGCAGTAGTGGGCGGCCATATCCCGCAAAGTACGATCTGATCGAGTTCCCGAGCATCATTCCTAAGTTCGGAAGATTTGACGGGACGGGAAATGCAAATCAGCACGTCGCCCACTTTAAAGAATTGTGCGGAAATACAGGAGGCAATGATGCGCTCCTTCTTCGTCAGTTTGTCAACAGCCTGGCCGGTGTCGCTTTCGACTGGTACGCGAGTATACCAGACGGGTCCGTCATTACCTTTGCCTAAATGGAGTCTCTGTTTCGGCAAAGGTTCATGAGTGTCGGTGATAAAATCTCCATTGCTGACCTTATGAGGACCAAGCCGGGGAAGAATGAAAGAAACACCAACTTTATCGCCCGATGGCGTAATCTCACGGTCAAGTGCGAACCGCCGCTGGAGCAAGACCAGTCCGTCAGCCTCCTCATTAGGAATCTCAATAATGGGATGGTCCCGTTCTTATGTACAGCAGGCTTCAAGACATTTCAGGAGCTAACCAAGAATGTCCAAATGCTGGAACGCTCGAAGCAAGAGTCCACCCCGGACTCTCAGAAAGACAAGACTTGGAAAAGCAAAAGGGAAAACAACCGTAGAAGCGGGAATTTCAGCAATACCAATGTCCTCAATGCGTCTGACAATGAAGAAAAGTGAAGGGCAGGCGAATCCAACACCAACCGGTCTCGAAAGCTAGTGCTGGGAGGAGAAGGGCCTTCCCTAGAGGAGAAAAAGAACAAGGTTTACTCTTTTAGGAGGGACAAGGTCCGAAAGATATTCAAAGATGCCCTGAACAACGGTCTACAATTGCCGGAGTCGAAAAGACCTCATGAAGCAAAAATGACCGACAATCCTCTATATTTCCCGTACTACCGAGTAGTGAGTCATGCAATTGAGGATTGTTATATCTTCAAAGATTGGGTCGAGAAGCAGTACAAGACTGGAGAGATCGAGCTGTCCAAGAGTGTGTTGGTGAACAATCAAGTTGCAACCACCAACTTTATACAAATGGAAGCTGAAGCCATCTGGGAGCAGACAGCTGAACCCGCTTCCTCGAGAAATGAATCTGACTCGCCGCAGACCCCTTGGAGTAAGCACATATCTAATAAGACGATGAAGATGCTAAAGCTACTTTAGAAAGAGCCCAGGACGGAATGGGAAGGGCAGAAGAAGCCTACCATTCTAGCTGCCAATGCGGCTCCATCAGGCTCAAAATCTAAAAAGCTCAAGAAGAAGAAAAGTGCAGCTCGGCGCGAAAAAGTGTCTACAGGGAGATCGACCATTCAAAAATATTTCGATTCCCTCGAAGACTATGAACATAAGGAAAGAATTCGGATTCAATTGAAGGAGTTCCTCCCTATAAAAGCGGCTGAAATTCTGGAGGAGTTAGAAGAAGACTCCAATGAAAAGATCCCTATAGTGACCTACTACGCCATCCATCTTGACAACGACTTTGAGGAGGAGCTCTGTTTTCCCGAAGAGGACGAGGAGCTCGCCACAAAGGCCAACCAAATCCAACTCAGAAGCGGTAGGGCTCTGCCGCCAAATCAGGGCAACACCCCAAAAGGAAAGGAAAAACATGTGGCTAATGAGGAAGATGGAAGATAACCAGCTAATGAAAACTCAAGTCCTTCCTTGGTGGACTATAATGTCTTGGCTCATCTCCGAAAGCTTTCGTGTCTCCTGAGCATCTACGATGCCTTGGTCCTATCTAAAGAGCTTAGAGATATTCTCATTCACGCTCTACAAAACCCTGAGCGGTATCAGGCTCGCTTTGCGGAAATTAATATGAAAGAAGCCCAGTACGCTCTGCATGCCGCCGCAGTCACGTTTAAGGACGAAGACTTGCTACTAGGAACGGCTGAGCATAATCGGCCGCTTTACGTAACCGGGTACAGCGACGGAGATCGGATTAACCTCATATTGATTGATCCAGGATCCTCAGTGAACATCATGAACTTGCGGACTGTGAAGAGTTTGTCAATGGACGTCCGACACCTGTCAAGGAAAATGATTGTCATTCAAGGCTTCAATCAAAACTGTCAGCAAGTTCTGGGGTCTATAGCTTTGCCAATCAAATTTGGGGATCTGCAAACTGAAGCAAAGATATACGTGATCGACGCTGACACGTCTTATAAAACTCTCTTGGGACGCCCGTGGCTCCACGATTACGGCATCGTTCCGTCAACTCTCCATCAATGCATGAAGTATACTAAAAATGGTGAAGAAAGACGCATTGATGGAGACATCCAGCCGTTCGGTGTGCATGAAGTCCGATATGAAGATTCTCGGTACATTGTGAACCTCCAAAGTGCTGAACCACAGATAACTAAAGACAGAACAGCCCCGAAACTCAAAAGCAAGTCTGAGCCGGCTGTTACTTTCAAAAGAAGAAACCCCCATGTGCGTCCGCGTTTCGGCAGTGACACTGATGAGTCCGACGCTAGAAGTCCGTCCTTCCGTAAAACTCGCCCTCATTTCGGTAGCGATATGGACGAATTTGATACTGAAGGCCCATCCGACAGCAAAATCCGCCCTCATTTAGGCAGTGACACTGAAGAATCAGAAGAAGAGGATCCGTCTTGCGGCAGCTGTGCAAATCGGGCTATCGTTTGAACAGCGAAGCTACGAGAGACCTTCGAAGTTACAGAAGGGTCCATAGTCGTCACAAGGGTGCCAAAGCAGATGTGCAAAGAGCTCGATGCACTGTCAGCCTCCACCGTGGACCAGCTGAAAACTTTCTATGTTCCCGGAAGGAAAAGTGGACAGAAGGGCATCCGGTTTTATGAGTCAAACCCCGTTGTGCACCCGGACGATTTGTCTGTCGCGTGCCTTCCCTATGAGAGAGGCATAAGAGCCGTCCTCAATCCCAGATACTATGCACCCGAGATGCGGGAATACTTCAAAAGGTGCGGATGCCGGTTATATCAAACGGAGTCCGAAGCAAGGTTTTATGAAGGGCTATGGCATCCGCCCCTGGTCCGAGCACTCATCGATGGACGAATTCCAGATAGACGGGGCATAGGCTTCATTCAACCTGATTCCAAAACATGCTACATGATCCATATTAGTGAAGCCAGCGAAAGATCAAATGATGACGACGAGATAGCCGAGCCAGAAGAAGCTCCTCAAGAGCTCGAAGATGGCGGACAAGCAACCTTTGACGAGCTAACCGAGATTGACTTAGGAACGCCCGATAATTCAAGGCCGACCTACATCAGCTCACGCTTGTCAGAGGAAATGAAAGAGCGGATAATTGCCCTGCTGCATGAGTTCGTCGACTGCTTCGCTTGGACGTACAAAGAAATGCTGGTCTTTCCCCTGAAATGGTCGTGCATAAGCTGGCTATATTTCCTGATGCTATGAGAGAGGCATAAAAGCCGTCCTCAATCCCAGATACTATGCGCCCGAGATGCGGGAATATATTAAAAAGTGCGGGTGTCGGCTATATCAAACGGACTCCGAAGCTAAGTTTTACGAAGGGCTATGGCATTCGCCTCAGGTCCGAGCACTCATCGATGGACGAATTTCAGATAGACGAGGCATATGTTTCATTCAACCTGAATCCAAGGCATGCTACATGATCCATGTTGGTGAAGCCAGCGAAAGATCAAATGATGATGACGAGATAGCCGAGTCAGAAGAACCTCCTCAAGAGCTCGAAGATGGCGGACAAGCAACCTTCGATGAGCTAACCGAGATTGATTTGGGAGCGCCCGATAATCCAAGGCCGACCTATATCAGCTCACTCTTGTCAGAGGAAATGAAAGAGCGGATAGTAGCCCTGCTGCATGAATTCGCTGACTGCTTCGCATGGACGTACAAAGAAATGCCCGGCCTCTCCCACGAGGTAGCCGTGCATAAGCTGGCTATTTCTTCAGATGTCAAGCCAGTCAAACAAGCTCCCCGAAGAATGAGAAGGGAGCTAGAAGAAAATGTCATCAAGGAAACTAAGAAACTTATCGATGCTGGCTTCATCAGAGAAGAGAAATATGCGGACTGGATCGCATGCATTGTTCCAGTGAAGAAGAAAAATGGGCAGATTCGGGTTTGTGTCGATTTCAGGGACCTTAACAAGGCATGCCCTAAAGATGATTTCCCACTTCCGGTCATGAAATTGATGGTTGATGACACCTCAAATTATGAGCTGTTTACCTTCATGGACGGTTTGTCTGGGTACATTCAGATAAAGATGTCACCTGAGGATGAGAAACACACAACATTTCGAACCCCGATCAGAATATACTGCTACAAGATGATGCCGTTCGGACTGAAAAACGCAGGTGCTACATACCAAAGGGCAATGACCAATATCTTTGATGACCTAATCCATAAAGTCATCGAATGTTATGTTGATGATTTGGTCGTCAAGACTAAAACCAAGGCCGATCACATCCAAGATCTCAGGACCGTTTTCACTAGACTGAGGGAATACGATCTGGAGATGAATCCTCTGAAGTGCGCTTTTGGCGTGTCATCGAGAAAATTTCTGGGCTTTTTAGTCCGACATCGGGGGATCGAAGTTGACCCATCCAAGATAAAGGCCATCATAGGGATGCCCCCTCTAAAGAGTCTGACGCAGCTAAGATCTTTTCAAGGCAAGCTTGCTTATATACGAAGGTTTATCTCAAATTTATCGGGGAGATGTAGGCCCTTCTCAAAACTCATGAAGAAAGAATCTCCTTTTGTCTGGGATGCCGAATGTCAAGAAGCGTTCGAAAGCATCAAACAGTACCTGTTGCACCCTCCAGTGCTCGCTACCCGTATTCTAAATAAACCGTTGATTCTCTATACTGCCGCGTGTAACACCTTAGGATGTGTTTAATGGCTGATAATATGTGATTTTAAATAAAAAGTTTACCAAATTAATCTTCAAATATTTTATTAAAATTAATTAATATTTTTCTAGAATTTTCCTAGGCTTGCACAAACTTGTGCATGTAAACTAGGGTTAGAATTTAGGTTAAACCATGTTTAACAACCATGGTAGATTAACCCACCATTATTAAGTTAAAATGATTTTAATTAAGGATATTTTTTAAAATGAAAAGGGATTTAAAATTTATTTTGGTTGACTTGAGTGAATGAGAGAGAGAGAATGCATCATGGCTAAGCCATGCTTGCATTAAATGAGAGAGAAAGGGAGTGCATCATGGCAAGCCCATGCTTGCATTTAATGAAGCAAGAGAGAAATGGGGACTTGGCTCTCTTGGGTTATCATTTCTTGTGTTTGCTATACTCTCACTCACAACACTCTCTTCCTCACACACACACACAGCCTCTGCAACACCAGCTGTAGCTTCAGTCCCAGCAGCAGCAGCCCTAGCAGCAGCAACACCAAGCAGCAGCAGCAACACATGGAGCAGCAGCAACACCAAGCAGCAGCAGCAACACATGTAGCAGCAGCACCAGCACAGCAGCAGCAGCACGAGCAGCCCCAGCACAATATCAACAACAGCAACATCAGCAATAACAACATCAACAGCAGCTCAGGCAGCATCAACAGCAGCTATAGACAGCAGCAGCAGCACCCCAGCAGCCCCATTCCCTCTTCTTCTTCTCCTTCTCCTTGCTTGTGGGGTTCCTAGGGGGTATAACTTCTAAACTCTTTCCTTAATTGCTTAGTTTGCATCGATATGGCTTCGATTAGCGATAATTAAGTGTTTTTAGTGCTTTATGTTGCGATTAGTGTGAACTTTGCTTAAGTAAGGTTAGTATTAGTTAGACTAGCTTAATTAAGTGTTGTTAGGGCCAAGTTAACATAGGTAAACCCCAGATTACCCCAAAATACCCTCAGCTTCCATTTTTGTGCAAAATTGACGTTTTTTAAAGCAAAACCTAGCTTTTTTAAATCTGCTTTAGACTCAGGCATTTCAGAATGAATTTGAGTGGACTGTAGCCTACTAGTGACACCCTGACCCTACCACAAGAGCCCGAGACCCCCACCCCAAACTGAGGCCGCCGGAAAATTACTTCTGGTCGCAATTTGCGGCCAGACTAGGGAGATAGGTCCTAGGATTTTTAGGGTAGGTGTCTGCTATATTTTGTAGGTCCATGGTATATATAGATTTGTAATATTTTAACCTGGGTAAAATCTGGGGCAGTATGTCATTTTTTGGTATTTTAGTTTGCGCGATACGTGAGTGGGTTCTGTGATTCAGCATATCGCGGCGTGTCGGGTTAAGTTTAGATGCGTACACACACGTTTCAGCGTATCGCACACACGCGCGTTAATTCGCGACGCGAGTTTCTCGTTTTGTTTCGATATTGCGTTTTGCGAGATTCTTGCTTATAATTGGATTCTTTGTGTAAATTCCAGGTTCGCAGGCGGGTACGTCAGACGCCGCCAGGAAAGGGAAGCAGGTGGTCAGCTATACTTAGCATACGACCAGGTGAGTAGATTTAACATCTACGGGGAAATCGCCCGTATGGCGTTAAGCATCAGAGCGTAATAGGATATTTAGTCATGTGTGTTCATATAGATATACTAGCAGCATACTCTCTTGTTACATATAGAACTGGTAGTATAGAACACTGCACTGTCGCTAACGGTTCAAGTTGCACGAGCACGATTTATATGCTACACTCATACCGTTAGTGATTGCCATGACACTCACATTATAGGATTGCTATAAATCATATATCATATTGATTCCGCTTTATTGATGTTTGTCATGATTTGCCGCATATTAGCATATGTTATATTCATACTTGGGCACATATACATCGTATGTCCACATTAGTGCACATATACATTGCCACATTCACTTTGCGTACTTATCCATTCCCACATCCATACCTATACCAATATTCATATGTTACATACATGGATGATATTGACTTGATTTAAAAACTAGGGGACCGCAATGTGATATTTTCGAAACTGAATCTTTTAAAAGGAACGGTCTTCCCCTTTCTTTTACTCTTAGTGTCATACGACGCGTTGCATGGATTCACGCATTAGATTTGATTTATGTGATTTCTGGATTTGGGAACCGGAGTACTATTTTAAGAAAATACACACTGTTTAAAAAACCTGGTTTCCCTTGATATGATATTTCAGTGCGTCCACCATGTGTTTTCTCGGTGCTAGAGTGATATATGAAACCCGATTCGAGGAGCGGACGAGGCCGATTGCGGGTACATGGTGGACCCGGTATGGTATCCCGGGGCGAGAACGGATTTGCTGTGTAGTTAGACGGTGAGCCTGCAGTGGGACTACTACCTACCGGTGATTGGTTGGACCTGGCGATTATCCGGAGGATACTGACCAGAGTCGATAGATGATACGGGACGACTCGTACTGCCGGGCCGATACCACAGACGGAGCCCGTGGGCTGACCCGGACTGACAGATGCTCAATATATGAGGATTTGCGTGTCGATGCTGGGCACGAATATTTCTTGATATTTTGAGTGCCGATGTTGGCACTCACGATTTTATGAGATTTACAGGATTTGAGGGCCGATGAGTATGACGGCGCCTGAGTTTTATTGGGATTTGGATGTATTGTTGGACACCGACTATTTTCCACGTGATATTCCGTGTAGATATTATTCTTCCCATGCTCAGTATTTAGTATTTGACATCTCATCCAGTATCTATTGTACCTGATATAGTACACATGCTTGCACGACCATTGTATACCCTGCTCATGCTATATAGGGTTGTTAGATTTCATTATCAGACATGATTGTTGTATACCTTGCACATCATATGGAGAGACTATTAAATTGCACTTGTTGCATGATGTGAGCATCCAGTTCATCATATAGATGTTATCTGCTGGCATAGGTTAGAGTATCACAGTACGTGCATACTCGCGATTACCTTTATATGTTATCTACTACTCACGAGTTGGCAACTCACCCCCGTTGTGCCACAGTGCTTGCAGGTTGCCCTTTGGAGTAGTCGCGGCTGGCTGTTTATAGCATCTTTTGACACAGATACAACTGCGGAGGCGTGCTAGCCCTTTTACTATTAGGTGGGTTTTGTGCGGTATCTGTTTACTTTTCAGTTATACATTGTTGTATCTAGTATTCTCCATCTATCTTCATGTATTGACTTAGAGACAGTTGTGAGGACGATGTATATTATTTTGTACTCTGGTGTTGAGCTCGTTGTGAGCAGACTTTATTTATGCAGTCTTATCCTTTTATGATAATTGTTTTTCTTTTTATTGCTCATTCTTCGCTACGGCGTCGTATACTATATTATGGTGAGTGTTCCGCCGTTGGGCGTGATTCTCCCGTTTGGGATGCTCTATTTTTCCCACATGTCATTTTAAATCATATCTTGTCTTTTACCCGATTTCGGGACAAATTTTTATAAAGGAATTGCTGCCAAAATTATTAAAATAACACTTGAACAAAAAAAAGGATTTCTACTAAATTAATTAAGGTTTTCTAAACATTTTACAAATGTTTTACTAAAAATGTTTAAACAATCTATATTCAATGGTTTTGATTTCTGGGTTTCGGCTTACTTAGTCGCGTTACGCCTGTAGACGTTATGTGGTTAAGTGCCGGTCACGGGCCAAACTTTGGGTCGTGACACCGCGCTAGATGAGTCACTCGGTGCACTCCTTGTCCAGAACAACGAGGAGGGAAAGGAGAATGCCCTTTACTACCTCAGTCGAACTTTAGTCGGGGCGGAACACAACTATTCTCCGATCGAAAAGCAATGCCTGGCTCTGATATTCATTGTGAAGAAGCTGAGGCACTATCTGCTTGCTCATCGGGTTATACTGATCTCCAAGGTCGACCCGCTCAAACACTTAATGACCAAAGTAAGCCTCGCCGGCAGAATGGCAAGATGGGCTGTCATGCTGCTTGAGTTTGACATTGTTTATGCTCTTCAGAAAGCAATAAAAGGGCAAGTCCTCGCCGATTTCGTCGCTGCTCATCCTATACCAGAAGGGTCGTCGCTAAATTGTGAATTACCCGATGAACAAATATTGCACCTCGAGAATAGCGAGCCATGTTAGGAGCTCTACTTCAATGGAGCCTCATCAATAATGACCTCTAGTAAATCAAGCGTCCCGGAGATAAAAGCAGGGATAGGATTGGTGTTCATCACGCCATCGATGGGAACCCTACAGTCTTTTGCTCTCACCGAGCCTCACACAAACAACGATGCTGAGTACGAGGCTCTGATAGCTGGTCTGGAGCTCGCTATAGAAATGGATATCCTTCGGCTGCGAGTCTACAGTGATTCCCAGCTTGTTGTCAACCAAGTAAGTGGCGACTATAAGATATACAAACCCGAGTTAGCTCGGTACAGAAGCCGAGTAGTGGAACTCATGAAACGGTTCACTCACATTGAACTAATGAGAGTCCCTGGAGCGTTGAACGGAAAAGCCGACATACTTGCTCGTCTAGCTAAAGAGCTAGCTGATCGTGACATGGACGAAATTCTAATCACGGTCAGAAGCTGGCAAATTCTGCCTCCAGCCTCTTTGTGTGAAGAAGAAAGCGTAGAATAAGAGAACAATCCTGCCGAAGAAGCTTCGATCATCCAAGACGGGCCCGATTGGAGAGAACTCTTTATAGAGTACCTCCGATACTACAAGCTGCCCGAAGGAAAATTTGTGAGGATTCAGATGAAGAAGAGAGCTCTCCAATACGTGTTTGTAAATGACACGTTATACCGCAGGTTATATGACCAACTTTGGCTCAGGTGTCTGTTATTGGCCGAAGCCCAAAAGGTCATGAAAGAAGTTCACTCGGGCGTTTGTGGTGCTCACCAATCTGGCCCCAAGATGCGACTTCAAATTAAACGGCTTGGGTATTACTGGCCCACCATGATACGGGATTGCGGAGAGCATGCAAAGAAATGTCATATCTGCCAAATTCACGGTGATTTCATTCACAAGCATCCCAATCCGTTGCATCCTACGGTGGCGTCGTAGCCCTTCGAAGTCTGGGGAACCGACATAGTTGGCCCAATTGATCCTCCGTCATCCAGAGGCCACTGGTTCATATTGGCTGCAATTGACTATTTCTCCAGATGGGCTGAAACTGTCCCGCTAAAAGAAGTCAAGACGGAAAATATTCTGACGTTCTTCCAGCATAATATTCTATACCGTTTCGGTACACCAAGAAGAATCATTTCTGACAACGGGCCTTCTTTCAAGAGCTTCAATGTCGCAAGGTTCGCTACTCAGCACAAGATAGACTGGAGATATTCCTCCATCTATAATCCAAGAGCCAATGGGCTAGCCAAAGCCTTCAATAAGACTCTATGCAAGCTCCTGAGGAAAAATACTTCAGCCAACAAGAGAGACTGGAATCTCAAACTTCACGAGGCATTTTAGGCATATCGTACCACGCACCGTACTCCAACTCAGTCCACGCCATACTCATTGCTCTTCGGAGTAGAGGCGGTCCTCCCCCTTGAAGTCGAAGTTCCAAGCTTAAGAATGGTCATTCAGCACGAGTTGACGGAGGAGGAAAACGTGCTCCTTCGGCTTGAAGAGCTCGACGCCCTCAAAGAAAATAGGCTCGCGGTGCAGTAAAATCTGGAGCTATACCGAGCCTAAATGTCACGGGCCTATGACAAGATAACCCGTCTCCGCGCTTTCAAGAAAGGTGAATTGGTGTTGGTCCTCAAAAGACCGATCATCCCCAATCGATATGCCAAGGAAAAATTCGAGCCAAACTGGGAAGGACCATACGTCATCGAGAAAGTGTTTGATGGAGGATCCTACCAGCTGATAAATGCCGAGAGAGAAAGGCCTATGCCCCCTATCAATGGCCGATATCTCAAGAAATATTACGCGTGAATGCTCCAAGTCGCAGGCGAATTGAGCACACAAGCCCTACGGTCTAGATCATACATCCTGTAAAACCGTCTACAATCCACGGGCGTAAACGATCCCTATCTCTCCCAAGCCCTGCCGGTGAGACTACTTTTAAAGTCCCATCAGCGACAAAAAAAACGGTATGTCCATAAGCAAAACGGGCACGAATGAAAACCCGAAAGGGCTCCGTGAGTAAAAAAAAGCAGGACTACCGGCGAGTTTGTGAAAACATGGAAGGGCGCAAACTCATGAAAAGAGATAAAATACACTCGCAAAGTCCTCTCGACCTTGTGAGGAGAAAATCCTTGCATGAGATTGTTCCCCTCCGAAAGACGGCGCGACGCTGCGTCTGGCCTGAGATTCGGGGCAGATGCTAATTGGTGCTATCCGTCCACCTCTCCGAAGATGCCAAGTTGATTTATGGCACCATGTATCGAAGGTTTAGACGGATGCGTCCGATGTAGCAGACTTCGTCAGATTCCCCCTCGTTTGAGGGGTTTTTGATTGTGGGGACGCTCTTCCCTGCAGGCGCAAGCCCCTGCAGTTAATTACGCTACCGCATTGCGGTAACAACTTTCTCCTTCTCCAGATGGTCACTTCGTGTCGTGGGTGTTTGTTTTGTATTTTGTTGCCCGTGGATTGTTTACGGAGACTGAGTTATGTCGTCGCCCATAGGGCGTGGACTAGTCCAAATCTGTATTATCTTAGATTTGGGTTTGGGGGGTTTGGTTTGAGGATACGTCAGCCATACTTGAGGCTTAGATCAACTCAAACGTTTGTTAAGGATACGTTAGTCTAACTTTGTGACTAAGATCAACTTAACGGGATCGTTTAGATCCGACAAAAGAGCGTTTGGACTCTAATGTTCTAGTTTAGGGACATAGTGGTCCATCGTATGTATGGCCGTCGGGACCCATCACCTCTCTGACGACGTTGAGGGATTACAACGACGGATGTCAGAGGAGTTCGGAGATGTACCCTCGAGCCAGAGTTAATTGGGGGGATTCATAGTCCACTCTGTTTGAAGGTTTAAGGATACGTTAGCCATCTTTGAGGCTAAGATCAACTTAAACGGGACCGTTTAGATCCGACAAAAGAGCATACGGGGCTCTATTGTTCTGGTTTAAGGACGTTGCGGTCCATGGGTAGTTTAATGACATTGCGGTCCATGGGTAGTTTAAGGACATTGCGGTCCATTGTTAGTTTTAAGACATCTCGGTCAAGGTTAAGGACGTCGTAGTCCATGGGTTTAAGGACCCCACAGTCCATTGTTAGTTTTAAGACATCTCGGTCAAGGTTAAGGACGTCGTAGTCCATGGGTTTAAGGACCCCACAGTCCGGTATGTGCTCTGGATGCTTCACACGGGTTCACTGCCGTGCTTGGCGAGGACCAGGCTCCGCTCTGGACGTTTTCCACGGGGTCAAAGAGTGACATTATCCGCGTTCCACGTAACCAGGAATTTGCATTAGACATGAGTTTAAGGACCCCACAGTCCATATTAATGTGTGGTCGTCGGGACCCGTCACCTCTTTGAAGACATTGAGGGATTACAATGCCAAGTATCAAAGGAGTGAAGAGATGTACCCTAGAACCGGAGTGGATTAAATAGTCCTTGACCCAATTTGGGATCAAGACGAATTAATTATGTTATGAGTCCATTGGACCAGTTAATCACCAATTGAGGATTTATGGCCATCTTGGGCTAAGCCCAATCAGGAGAGGCTTTGCCTCTATCCATTTAGGCCAATTGGGCCAAAGCCTAGTGTTAAACACTACAGAGCAGTCAGTGTTGAACACTGGGAATGAGGTTGACAAGTTAGTGTTTAACACTAAGAGATAATTGGTGTTAAACACCAGCAACAAGGCTTTTCAAATTAGTGTTAAACACTAAAACAGATCAGTGTTGAACACTGCAAATGAAGATCTCAGATTAGTGTTTAAACGCTAAGGTAATCAGTGTTGAACACTGCAGATAAAGCTTTTTAATTAGTGTTGAACACTAAAGCCCAACAGTATTTTAACACTGGGTTCGAGAGTTTCAATTTAGTGTTAAACACTAAGACAAGAGGGGTCACGTGGCAGCACGTGAGAGCGCCCTCCCTTCATTTATTCTGAGATTATCATGTCTTTCAGAGCATCACGTGCCATCACGTGATGGGCATTCAAATGCCTATGTATTAGAGCTTCTGCCGAGGGTCACGTGGGTCACGTAGGATGCTGCCTCAAAGGGGCTTTCTGTAGATCTCTTGGGGGGTCACGTGATGACACGTGACCCTGCCTCTATACATTTTGTTTTAGAGGCTTTGTTAATCTTCTTTCAGGAATTAAATTCCTCGAACTGTAAATTTCAGAGGAATTAAATTCCTACTTCCTTTCGAAGACTTTGTATTCTGGAATAGAGTTTAACTCTGAATTTTCTGTAGGAATTAAATTCCTCATATATGTGAAGGGCTGAATAGGGTTAAACCCTAATAAAAGTTTTTAAGGAGTTTAAACTTCCATCCTCTGTTAAATTATGATTAAGGGAATTAAATTCCCGATGTTTCAACAGAACTGGGTTTTTTAATTAGGGTTAAACCCTGTTTCTTTTTTGTTCTGAAGGAATTAAATTCCCATGATATAGGGTCAAGCCCTACTTTTATTTTAAAGGAATTAAATTCCTATAGTTCTGTGAGAATTAAATTCTCGTGCTTGCATTCCTTCTCTATGTTTTGGATCTGCATGGCAGGATCTCAACCCATTGAGAATTAAATTCTCAACCTTAAGGGGAGATGTGCACTTTGCAGATCCTCTATCAAAGAGAGAAGAAATATGTTCTTCTGTTTTTACATTATCAGAGTTAAACTCTGTTGAGAATTAAATTCTCTTTCTTTCAAAAGGCCTTCCCTTTCTTACCTAGGGTTTTTGCAGAAGATCCGAGTCTTTTCAAAGTATCAAAGCTCTCCTCCTTTTCTTTTTTCTTCTCTGCGTATGTATATATTTCTCTGTGTCTCTTGGCTCCTATTTATAGGAGAAGCAGCCGAATCAATCAATTTTTGACGAATCTTCATGAGAGATTTGATTTGCATTCATCATTTATTTTGGACCTTCGGATTATTAGGTGAATTTTATTCACCATTGGATTTTAAATCCAGAGATTCTCCTTTGTTATTTTGGTTAGATTTAAAGGGGAAATCTTTCCAAACCCGAGATTTTCCCATAGGTAGATGATATTTCATCACCTCTGAATCTTTAATTTGATTGGTTCCAGATAGTTGCTTTCCTTTGGAAAGATTTGAATTTCTCTCAGAATTTAATTCTGTTAACAAAATGGGCTTTGAAAGCCGGTCACGTGTGACCACGTGACCCATGGTCACGTGTGAGCACGTGACCCCCTTTGGAATGAGCCTTTTCCTTTCTTTTGCGCTCTGTCTTCTGATCGTTGCTTAAACGCCACGTGCCACCACGTGACTCCTGGTCATGTGTGAGCACGCGACCCTTGTTTGAACTCTCTTTCTTTGGTTCATCTGATGAACGAGTCTGCTGTCTTGAACGTCACGTGCCAACACGTGACCCTGGTCACGTGGAAGCACATGACCTCTTCTGCAGCCTTTTCCTTGACTTGATCAGGGAACTGGTGTGCCTTTGACGCTTGCATTTAAATGTCACGTGTCGCCACGTGACCCTGGTCACGTGGGAGCACGTGACTCTTTCTGAAGCCCATTTTCTTCAACGTAGTCAGGAAACTGGACTTGACTTGATGATGCTTTTAGGTGTCACGTGCCAACACGTGACCGCTAGTCACGTGTAAGCACGTGACCCTTTTCTGGCACTTTTCCCAGAAGCTTTCCTGATTTTAAATCAGGAAATAGAGATCCTTATAATTCACAAAGAAGTAACACACTTAGGAATCCTCACGATTCCTAAAAAGAACGTACACCTGCGAGATCCTCTCGACTCGTAGGGAGAAAATGCTTTTATGAGACCCTTACGGCTCATAAAATTGAAAAGCCTTAGGTGATAGGGATCTAAACTTGTCTCCTAAGCCATCGCTCCCCAACGGGCAACGACAAATTATGAGTCGCTCCTGGCATTTCGCTTCAGTGTTAGCGGTGCTGATGCCGACCAAAAAAAAACCTAAATCCCAAGTTTTCCCAACGGCAAATGATGAGTTGCTCCTGGCATTATTCCAGTGCAGCAATGCTGATGCCAAAAAAGATCCAAATTCCAAGTCCCCAAACGGCGAATGATGAATCGCTCCTGATATCATATTCTAGTGCAGCGATGCAGACGCCAACCAAAATCCAATCTCCCAAAATTCTCCCAGCCCTACGGTTGGTCCCAAAGGACTACCGAATACAATTCACGGGCTCAAATAATTCTCATCATACCCATGCCCCACCACAACCACCAGTTACGCGGCTAGTCTCCGCCCTTAGAATTATGCTCCATTTGGAAAGACCCACTCATGTGTCCTCACGATACATGAGGAGAACAAACTTACGGGATCCTCACGACTCGTAAGAAAACACCTTCGTGGGATCCTTACGACTCACAAAGGAAAAACGCACTTAGGAGTCCCCACGACTCCTAAGGAGAAAGTACACCTACGAGATCCTTTCGACTCGTAAGTAGAAAATGCTTTTATGGGACCCTTACGGCTCATAAAATTGAAAAGCCTTAGGCGATAAGGACCTAAAACTGTCTCCTAAGCCATTGCTCCCCGACAGGAAAAGGCAAATGATGAATTGCTCCTGGCACATGTGCTTCAGTGTTAGCATCGCTGATGCTTACCCTAACCCCAAAATTCCAAACTCCAATCCAATAGACCCCTAAGTCTTTAAACTGGGAATAGATGACCTCTAAGTCGTTAAACTGGGAACAGATGACCCCTAAGTCGTTAAATTGGAAACAAGGGAGATCCTCTCATGGCAAATGATGATTCGCTCCTGGTACCATATACCAGTATAAGTGATGCTGATGTTAACCCAAATCACATCAAATCAGCAAAACAATCAATGACCTTCCTGGCAGAATCAAGCTCCGCCTCGGAAACAAGTCAACTTCATCCCTGACACTGCAAGAAGCGGAGCAAGTCAAATCATGCATCGACCGTCCAAGTCGCTAAAAGGGCAGCACCAACCGTCCAAGTCGCTAAAATGGCAGTACCGACCGTCCACGTGGCAAAAAGGGCAGCACCGACCGTCCACGTCGCAAAAAAGGCAGCATCCACCGTCCAAGTCGTAAAAAGGGCGGCACCGACCGTCCACGTCGCTAAAAAGGCAGCACCGACCGTCCACGTCGCTAAAATGGCGGCACCGACCGTCCAAGTCGCTAAAAGGGCAGCGCTGACCGTCCACGTCGCTAAAATGGCAGCGCCGACCGTCCAAGTCGCAAAAAGGGAAGAACCGACCGTCCACGTCGCTAAAATGGTAGCACCGACCGTCTAAGTCCTAAAAAGGGCAGAACCGACCGTCCAAGTCGCTAAAAGGGCAGCACCGACCGTCCACGTCGCTAAAATGGCAGAATCGACCGTCCATGTCGCTAAAAGGGCAGCACCGACCGTCCAAGTCGCTAAAATGGCAGTATCGATCGTCCAAGTCGCTAAAAGGACAGCACCGACCGTCCAAGTCGCTAAAATAGCAGCGCCGACCGTCCACGTCGCAAAAAGGGCAGCACCGACCGTCCAAGTCGCTAAAAGGGCAGCACCGACCGTCCAAGTCGCAAAAAAGGGTAGCACAGACCGTCCAAGTCTCAAAAATGGCATTACCGACCGTCCAAGTCGCAAAAAGGGCAGAACCGACCGTCCACGTCGCTAAAATGGCGGAAATGGCCTCCGCGTCGTCAAAACGGGAACCAAGTTAAATTAACCTCCACGCGAAAGAAGATCTATCAATTTTATGCACACAACACACATATGTAGTGTGCATTTATTGATGGGGGGCAATTTGTTGGGGTCAAAATTTACACCCCGGTTGACCAAGTCAAAATCAAAGTCAACCCCAAGCCAAGTGGGCCCAAACCCAGGTCAAGTGGGCCAACGTCCGGGTCGAGCCCGAACATGAAGCGGCCGGTCTCTCCCATGCCAAAATAAAATTTTTGTAATAAATAATTTTGGTGTATTTTTTTATTTTATTTTATGAATAAATGTAAGAAAATTGGGCATAAAGCCAATTTTTTGTAAAACCAATGGCTCATATGCAAAAGAAATAAGCACATGAGGCATGGGATGGGCAAAATGCCATTTGGTAAAGCCCAAGGGGCTATATATAAAGTTTGTAGCCTATAAAGACAAACATGATGAAAATATCTATGACAACCTTTTCATTCTCTAAAATTCTAGGGTTTTTGTGCCTCCCTCTCCTTCCCCTTCCTCAAGGTTCTAAACCTTCTCTTTTTTTTGAATTAAATCAAGAGTTTAACTCTTGCTCTTCCAAAAATAAATAGTTTTTCACCACAAAACCCATAAAGGGAGCTCGGATCTTCCATCAGATCTTAAAAAGGAAAGATTTTTAAAATCTCACCCCTCTTGTTCTTCAAGATCCGGCCAACAAAAGAGGAGGAATGAGACTCATCTCCAAAGATCTCATTTTGGGAAAGATCTAAGGCTCGAGTGAGAAGAAAGGGATCCCCTTGAGCATTTACAAAGATTCCCTATAGTTTAACTCCACAAATCAAAGTTTATGAGAGTTTAACTCCATAAAAATAAATAAACAATAATAATACATCTTTTTTTAAGGAGTTTAACTCCAAAAGTCAATAGGAGTACAACTCCCAGTATGGGGGGCCGAGTCCTCCCTATTTTCCGCTGGCGTCTTGTCCCCAGCGTCCGCGTGCCAGGCACGTGAGGCGCTGGCGCCTTCTCCCACGCGTCCTTTGGATGCCCTTTCCCTTTACACACACACACACTATCCCCCTTAGAAAAAAATTTCTAACGGGACGATGCCCCGCACCCCGCAAGGAGGCTGCTAGCCCCTTTGACCCCAAGCCTACCCTAGACAGGGGGAATCTGTAGTACGCCTGACAAGCGCGTGCGTATTCCCATCTCAATGGGAGTGACGAGAAACATCCTACAATTGAGACTTAGTCTGAGTCATACAATTAGAAAAGAAATTGAAGTCATGAATTATGTTTTGGTGCTATCGGTAACTGCTGAAAATGGACGGCAGGATTTGTGTCTTTTTCAAAGACAATTACCGTGTTGATATCACCGTTTGTTAAGTTGTCTACATTAAATCGGTAAGCACCCATATCTCCGGCTCCCTGAGGCTCAAGAGACTGGTCCCGCTTAAACCTATGTTTACTAGGTAATTTAGTATAACTTGATGGGGTTTTATGTAAAATAGTTTTTGTTATACCTTCAAAATATATCTCAAGTATTTAATTATCGTCTTTAGAGTTTTCATAGATGTTTCTTTTATTAAATGTGAAATTTCTAGTGAATATGACCTAGTTTTAAAGTATAAGGTATTTATTTGAAATATTGGAATTGTATGGTATTTTATTATAAATGGAATGTTTTTCTTGAAATTTGGAAATGTGGAATGTTATAAATATTAAAAATAGGTATTTTGATATTAATTACATATATGTTTATTTATTAAAAATATAAGTTTTATTTATAATAGAAATCACATTTTCTAAAGAAAAATGTTTTAAAAATCTTTCGAGATTTTATGCTCCTTGCGGAGGTCTGCATCTCACTCTACTAGGCCCGTGGATGTGCGATAATCCGCACCATACCGAACGGGTTCCACAAAATGGGCTGCAAAGGCACAATTGCAAATATTTGTTAAATACACTTCTTGTAGAAAAATGTTTTATAATTTGAAGGCAGTTATATGTAAAGTCGTATTTTCCCAAATCTATGTTCCCAAATTCCATCGTGCTATGTTAGATATGTGTGTTGTGAGGAGGTAGGTCATTACCTCGTGTGTTTTCTAAGATAATACGGTTTAAAAAGTTTAAGCATGTCGAAATGAAACATGAAGGTATTTTAATGTAAAAGTGGAATAAAACTTACTACGGTTATTATTTTGATGTTAAACTTGTTCTATTGTCTTTGTTAATGATTACTAAACAATATATCAAAAGTTTTAGATTTGTTATTAAGAAAAAAATTGTATTTTTTTAAAAGAAAAGATAATCGGAAGCCGGATAACTCCGTTTCCGACACATTTTAAGAATGAAGGGTTTGGGAATAGCAAAAGAGAGAGAGAAAGGGGGACTTACTAGTTATTTGGCAAAAGGAGAGAAAGAGGAAGAGTGGGGAAGCGCCGATGCGTCGTTTCGTCGCCGGAAATTTCTTGGATCGTCGCCGGAAGTTCGTCGGAGTTTCGCCCTTCGTTAACTCCACTTGCACGCTATAGGAACTTGGAATTTTCTTGAGAATTTTGGCAGGGAATTGTGAGTGAGGAGGTGTGAATTGAGGGTGGTATTTATAGGGAAAATTAGGGTTTAGGGATGAAGAAAGTGCAATAAAAATATACATTAAAATGAGGTTAAATGGGCATTTTATTGCTCTGTGGTTTAATTCAGAGTAAACAAGCAATAAGGGAGTAGTGGATTACCTGAAGAGGTGCAGGGGTCGAAGTTTGGGGAGTATTGGGTACAGGGGGCCCGGCGGAGCCGGCATTACCCACGGTCTCGCCGGTCGGAATCCGGTGGTGGGGCTTGGGATTCTCGCCACGTGTCCATGTCGCTTCAATTTCCCTCGTATTTATGTTTGTTTATTCTGTAATTTACCATGTTACGTGTGTTGCACGTGTAGACTCTTGGGCTCTTAAAAGATTAAAAGAATTTAAAATAAAAAGAACATGTGGCTGATAGGATTTGAACTCTGGTGCTTTGGTTCAGCAGTGCAAGGTCTTACCAGTGAGCTACAAGCTCTTTCTTACTGTTCAAAATTTAATCAAATACTTACAATACTCACAGAAATTGTAAATACCCCAATTGTACATTAATTTTAAATGAATTTTATGTACACAGAAATTGGAGCTGTTATAGATTAACTAAATTGCAAAACTTTATTATTACTATTTTCTATAAATTAAACAAATATTATTATTGTGTTACATTTGTTCGAACTGATTGAAATCTTGTATTAACCTATTAGATTATAAACATTAATAACTAAATTGTAGCCAAAATACCATATTTCACTGTAAATACCAATAACATAGAAAAATATTGTTTTCATAAAATGAGAACTTACCAAACTTTAATTTGCTAACGGTATTCCTGTTTTCATGTTTTTTTTTGGGAATGTCGTCAGACGACTTAGGGATAGGTGACGAGACTAGATACGAGGTGGTACTAATCGAGAAGAACAGTCAATATCTTTAAAATCAGACCGAGTTTTAGTTTTTCTTTTTAGCAAGCATGTTTTTTGTTCAAGTCTATTTTTCATTCCTAATTTCTTAAATTTTTGAACCGTGTTTAGTTTTCGTTTTTGGGACTATTATAAATATTGTTGGATATTTTATAAGTTTCAAAATTCTTGTGCTATAATTTTCTTTACTACTTATATAGACGCTTAGCATAATCATGTTGAGAAAAAGCGCCTCTCGACATAAATACGTTGCAGGCTTATCGTTTTTGTTTCTCGTTTTTGCGAAGCGGGACATGACACAACCATAGATGGATCTTTTTCTTCAAATAAACCATAATAAAATGCATGCTCACTTATATATAATTTAAAAAGTAATTGCGTTGGTTGTGGGGATTGAACCAAAGACCTAATTTTGGGAAGCAAAATGAGTTACTGCTTGAGGTTACCACGTGAGCTAAAACATCTTTTTACTAGTTTCATACCTTTAATATATAATTTTGTGTTCCAAAAAATACCAACTCTTGGTTTTACTCGATATTAGCCTCTTTTTTCTCGAAATTTCTGCTGGGGCACGTGCCTCCTCTGGCCTCTACTTGGATACGTCCATGAAGGATAGGCAAAGTAGCTTCTGTAAGTGAGGTAGATTATACATAATACGCCATCTAATTACTAGTCTACGGCGCCCTATCTCCATTTTAAATATTAAAAGAACAAAAAAATAGCCACGTCTTATTTCACTTTCTACTTATTTTAACTCTAGTTATATTGTTTAATTCAAGATATATGAGGTTGGATTTGAGTCTAGATAATTCATAATTCTAATCATATCAACTTGAGGTGCTGATAACTCTACACATCGCATTCCATAATTAAAGCCATATAATTTATGTTACGAGAAAACCGAAAGTTAAGTTTAAATAACTATATAAAACTTTGATCAGCCTAACTCAAAATGGAATACGTTCCAATTTCAAGTTTAACAGATCATGGCATGCGAAAATTTATTGATTCAGTTGATTTAGAGCTATTTAAAAACAAACATTAAAAAAAGATAGTAAGAAATTAAATAACAGATAGCAACTGAGTTGTATCGAGAAATATAACTAACAATGCTTTTTAGCAAGTACCAAATTACTAATCTTTAACACCAAAGCCAAAGGTTTATAAAACCCAATAGAATAATTAAAACAATATATCAAACCTACATGAAGCGTGTGATGCAAACTCCCAAAATCTAGAAGAATATATTAAAAATTCGTCGCGTCTAAATTAAGCTAATCATACTCATGATTAAGCATTGGATTCTTGCGGGTCACCGAAAACTTGTCCCTATCAATCGGTTAATTATTCTTTAAAGTTATATGCAGCGGTGGTTAACTGCAGCTAGCCCGCAACCACCAAGAGGTAAAATAAAAGGCATGTTGTGTGGCCGGTGGCTAATTAGCAGCGGCGCTATATTTTCTTCTATTTTTTTCAAACCCACGGGTTTTGTCCAAATTTCTTAATCTTGCAACCAAACATGCCCTAACTCAACAAACACACACAAAAAAAAAAAAAAAACCGGCTCCTTCAGCTCAACAAACACAAACAACCTAAAATCCCGGCCAACAGCCCCAGCTTCACAAAATAAGGTGACATTATTGATACAGAACCACTGCAGTTAAAGTTTTAATGGATTATTATAATATGGGAATAATTTAACAAAATCAGCAGTGAAGTGCAATGTAACAACCAAAACCATTATTGAAATAACCAAGAGTGGGCCCCACATAAAATCAGACGGCGCTAACGTGCGCGAGAGTCAAACAGAAATACCTTGCGCCGGCTAGGATAAAGGCTATCCAAGCGCGGGCCCCACCTCTCCCTCTCCCTCTCTCCTACCTTATCCGACCCTGTGCACTGGGGCCTGTACGAAGTCTGTAGATGACCGCCGCGTGTCAGTCATCTCTTGCTTCGGAGCTTACTCACCCACCCCCTCGCCCTCTCGCTCTCCCTCACTTCAATCGCTCCTTCCTTGCCGCTTAGGTCATCTACCTCTCTCTCTCTCTAGCTTTCTCTCTCCTCTAAACCCTAGGATTTGGGGCTCCCTTTCTCTAGGCTCTTTCAGGTAATCGATTCGAGTTTCAATTGATCGATCGATGATCGATTGTTCGTACAATGTTAACTGTCACGTCCCGCTTTTCAGAGTACGCTAAGATAGCACGTGATATAGTCAACCATGCTACCTGTGCATAGGAATTATCCTTTCACAGTCACATTACGGCTGTAGAGATATCAAGAACAAAAATAAAACTATCTAGCACATGTCCATAAGCCAAAATAAAATGAGTCAAGAATAAATAATGCGGAAGCAAGAGATCCAATACAAGAATAACTGGAATGTATGTCCCATAATACGGGTTCACATCAGGAATAAAATGCTGAAAAGTAAAAGAACTAACTACAACTGAGTCCTCACTGCTCAGCCTGCTGGCTGAAGTACTCCTGCTCGAACTGTAGCAAAGGTACAGAATCTGGGCCATGCAAAACCCAGACGTCAGCGCGTCATAACATCAAGCAATAATAATGTAGCAAGACATGCAAATATAATCATAAATGGTAAAGCAGGTGTAACAGCAATATAAATCAGGGCAGTGAAAGGTAGTGTACAGTGAGTAATCTAAATTGATCTATTGGGTTGAATAGTCTCAAGTCTTTAAAATCAATTTGATGAATCATCGATGTAACTCAATAGTATCCCGTGCGTGCCCGGGACCACGGTCAAGATTCTCGGGCTGAATCCAAGACATGCCGCTAGGCAGTAAAAGGGTAGTATGTAAAGATAAGTGATGTCAGCATCATCACCCCGGGACTGGCCTAGCCCGTAAGACTGATCAGAACAGGTATAGAACTGTCGAGTTACAAGTCAGGTTTCATCATTGATTTCCCCATACCCCCAAGTTAAAAGTGTTCAAGTCAGGTATTAGATAATCTAGCACTAATGTCAACACATGATCAGGCAGGTACAGATTTGTCTGGATAGACAACAGGAATGGTCCGTAAGGACAACAAGTCAGGTTTGTTGGCATTAGACACAGGATCAGGTAACAGGTAAGACCATGGTACATCAGGTCAAGTCAAGTAATGTATATAGGTGTCGTGTCATGTCATGTCAAGAATTGCACGGTACCATGTCGTGTCAAGTAATAGGTGTAGCAAGTCGTGTCAAGTAATAGGTGTAGCAAGTCATGTCAGGATGTACAAGATATTGGGTTGTTGCTCATAATCAAGCTGGCATAAGCATCGTATACAGAACAAGCATGTGTGCTAATATAATCAACAAGTTGGAACTTGCAACGTGAAATGCAATCAGGTACAGATTAAGGTATGTAGATGCATAGTTATCATTTTGCGTTTAAGGGATAGTTTCAACATTACTTAACTACAGTATACAAATATGGATGTTAAAATCATGTTAATATGTATTAAGTAATCTAGAGATGCAATGATATGTATAATAGGTTCAATAGATTCAATTATAACTAAAACAGGTTAAAGATGCACACGGGTGTCCAAATAGAGTAACCTATAGAAAGGGTACCATAGACTATGTAAATATTTATTATGTGATTTAGCATACAAATGTGGTTACTAGGTGTAGTACACTAAAATGCAACGGTTATAATTCAAGTTCTGAATCTAAAGATATAAACGGAATATCGAACGGTTAAATTGAAATAGGTGACTTTGGATTCAATCTATAAGTTTAATATTTAATAAATAGTTATAAACTCGTAAAGATAGCATGTAGCAAGTTTCACTTGCCTCGACGGATCGCGAAGCGGTAAACGGAAAGTCACGCGTCTGCGGGAAAAGTCGCGACGCGCGCACGGTACACGGAATGAACCCAAACCGCGCACGATGGGATCACACGGGTCAGATATCCTCGCTGAGTCATCGGGATCGTCGCCGGCACGGTCGGATTTCGGCAAACCAAGAAAACAGTGAACAACTAAAGATAAAAAGAAATGCATGAAAGAAAAGAAGAGAAGAAGAGAAGGAGGATGGAGGAGAGGAGGCTCACTGTGGTCTGTGGAGGGGTCGTGATGGTGTCGACGGCGTCGACGGAGCTCCGGCGGACAACCCTGCATAGGACAACGGCCTAACAAAAACAGAAGAAGAAAATAAAAGAAAGGAAGAAGAAAAAGGAGGAAGAAGAAGGAAAGGGGGTGTGCTCGGCTCACCGCTGTGTCGATCTGGAATGATTGACGGCGACGAGATCACTCCGATGATCGTCGCGGTGAGGCGGCAAGCAGGGCTCGGCTGTGCTCTCGGGTGTGCTCGGTGGTCGTGCAGGGACTCGGGGAAGGAGAGTGGATACGGAGGTGAGGACGGTGAGGAGGCGACGATGTCACTCCGGTGATCGTCGGCTGTGGGCGACGGCGAGAAGGGTGCGGCGGTTAGGTTAGCTGGTGATGGGTCTCGTGAAGAAAAGAAAAAATGAAGAAGAAAAATATATAGAGGGGAGAGAGAGAGAGAGATACGCGGAAGAGAGAAAGAGAGAAAGAATCGAGAGGAGAGAGAGAGGAGATCGAGAGGAGTGAGAGAGAGAGGAAGGAACAGTGACGAGAGAGAATCTTGGCGTTTTCCTGAGAGAGAGAAAGGGAGAATAGAGAGAAGAGAGAGAGAGAGAGAAGGAGAAAGGTGAGAGAGAGGGACAGCGAAGGGGAAGAGAGAGAATGAGAAAGAGAAGGGAGAGAGAGGTGTGGGGCCCGGCATCAGTAAAGAAGAAAGGTGATTGGCTCGATGGGAAAAATATGGGAAAACTTTGTAAAAGATTTACTGGTAAAAAAAAATAGCTTCGTTAGTTGAAAAAGAAAATCTTGTAAGCTGAAAGAATATTTTTTTTTTAAAGAATGATTTCATTGGCTGGGGAAAGAAAGAGAAAAGATTTCCATTGTTAAAAATATTCTCTTATGTTAGCTAACTATAAACCTTTAGCTGATAGGTTAAATGAATATTAAAAATATTTAAATAATTAGAATTTAGCGGGATGCAAAATAATTCAGAAATGCGTCCGGGTCGGGTCCAAAAATTTGGATTTGAAATATGAAAATTATTAGCAAGTTCCAAAATTTAAAATGAAGGATTTTTTAACAGAAATGCATACCCCCAAGAACGGACGCACGCACGTGCGCGTAGCCATCCAAACACGTCCGTTCCACTGAACGGGACGAGAACACGATGCAAGGACGCTACCACAGGGTTAGGGGTATCAAGCAGGCCATGTCATGTATTCTTGAATTATCTTAAGTGGCTTAAAATGTTATATGCAAAATATGTGATGTTAAAGTAATCCATAACTAGGAAACAACAAGCTCAGGTAAGCAGGTCGAATATAAAGTAACTACCATTCACAACCAAATATGATAAATGAAATAAATACCACAAACAACATATACGGCAACAGAGATTGGTATAATTGGACTCGATTGTTACATTATACCCAACTACAAAAAGAATTTCGTCCTCGAAATTCCAAGAACACAAAAAGGATAAACGACCAACAACTACAAGAAAAGATGGGGAAACTTCTGCCGGATTTCATCTTCTTGTTCCCAAGTTGACTCTCTATGTGAGTGATTACCCCAAGAAATAAGTACAGGAGGGATAACCTTGTTCTTAAGAACCTTTTCCCTTCGATCCACAATCACAATCGGTCGCTCCTCAAAAGTCAAGTATTCTCGTACAGTCAGCTCCGAGTGATCCAACACTTGCGTTTCATCAGGAACATACTTACGGAGTTGAGATACGTGAAACACGTCATGAACATTCGCCAGGGATTGCGGTAACGCCAATCGATATGCTACCTCACCAACACGCTCCAAAATCTCAAAAGGTCAGACGAATCGAAGACTGAGCTTTCCTCGACTTCCGAAACGAATCACCCCTCTACTCGGTGATATCTTCAAGAATACCAAATCACCCACGGCGAACTCTAGAGGTCTTATCGACGTATCTGCCCAACTCTTCTGTCTGTCTGGTGCTGCTTTCATATGATTCCCGATAGCGTTAACTTTCTCAACTGTCTGCACCACCAAATCTGGTCCCAACAATCTTCGTTCACCGACATCGTCCCAATAAACAGATGAACGACACTTGCGACCATACAAAGCTTCGAATGGAGCCATCTGAATAGTTTCCTGGAAACTGTTGTTGTAAGAAAACTCCACCAAATGTAGATGCTCCTCCCATGAACCCTTGAAGTCCAATTGTTAGTGTATATGCCCTAGAGGCCATTACTGTATCATACTAGTTTGTATATTACTTAATGGAAGCTTGGGATATTCACCTTGTATATACAATCTTGCTCAAAATAGTAGTATGCTACTTGGTTTGTTTCTACTTCAATGTGTACATGTGTTTTTATATCACCTATACACATTAGTGGAGCCCTTAGGATCTTTGCTTGATTACCAGCGTTGTGATAGCAGTGACACTAGTGGGGCTGGATAATCTATAAGCACATCCTTATGCAGGTCCCTAGTCGCAGGACTATCGAGACAGGGCATCGATACTCCGGAGTAGGCTAGCGTATGCGCTTCTCATCCCAGTGTGGGAGATGGTCTGTCCCACAGCCATCAGTACGTCGTACTGGAGATAGTATGCGGGTGCTTGTTAGGTTACGAGTACACTAGACAGGACTCGTCGGGAACTGACTGGTTGGTATTGTACCTATCGTCAGTTATCAGTTCCCAGGTGACATCAGTACAGCTTAGTCCGCTGACTTGACACTGTCACTTCGCCTCGAGTGTGTTCCCACTGTACTTTGATTACTACCCTACCACGGCTCAAAGGAGTCGTGCAAACAGATAGTAGTTGGATGCAGTCCCCAAGCACTTGGAGGCAGTGACGGTTAGACAGGATTCGTCTCTCCCGGTATTGGGGGTTGACATCGCGCTGTGTCTAGGAGAGCCATTACACGAGTAGTCCCTGGCCAGGGCAAGCGAGATATACTGGTAGGCTTCCAGTGTTATCTCAGGGTGTTTTGGGCTTCACTCCGACACGACTTGTACCGCTATTAGGGGACTGACGTTTACCGCCCCTCTAGGCCCGCCATGCGATGTATCGGACGAACAGACCGGACTGTATGGAGACTGTCACATTCAGGCTCAGTAGGAGTTCAGATGGGTTTCACCTCGTCAGTCTTCTTGTCAGCATCTATCTGGGGGCCGTTATGCACAGCTAGTACCGCTTGCGGTCTGTGGTTAAACCCACTGCCAGCGTAGTGTCGAGTCTTTAGAGTCCCACACAGAAAGCTATTCGCCTTCAGGCAAAAGAGTAGAGGTCGCATGGTTTTGCGACAGGTCGCATGGTTTTGCGACAGGGTTCGGTCACATCCGTGCACTTGTGCACGTACAGTGTCCGGACAGTTAACACTAGCGGGCTTTGGTTTAAGCCATATCCTAGTGTACGTTTTGGGATTGGTTTTATCTCGTTTGTACTCGTGTTCCTTGGAACGCGGATGCGGGTGTGTATGCACAGTTGACAGAGAGAGACAGAGGCGGAGTATTCTCATTGGGGTTGTTGACAGTTGACCATTGACCATTGACTTTTGCTTAACCCTAATGAGAATAAGATATATGATTAACATTAATATTAATTAAGTTTTATAGTGACATGGTTGTTGAGGGGTTGATTTTGTTGACTTGTTGACTTTGTTGACCGGTTGACTAGGTTGGACTGGTTGACCATCATCATGACAATGGCTATCATTCCATGGCAAAGACTTTTGCTTGCTTGTTTATTTATGCAAAATGAGTGTATGAAATGATATAACCATTTTGACTTAAACCATTTACACAATACTTAATTACTATTTTTGTTATGATGGCTTTTGGATTATGAGAGGTGAGAATGAGATGAGTATGGTTCATTCTATCATTTTGCTTTCTCTCTCTTGGCTCTCTCATTCTCAAGCTCTCCCTCTTCCTCTTGCTCTCTCTACCTCAAGGCAAACCATTCTCATGTGTTGAGACTCATTGCCTTAGAGATAAAAAGACACCAAAACATTCCTCTACTCATTCTAGTTCACAAGGCCTAGCAAGCCAAGTGATCTAGTTTCTTCAAAGTTCGAAGAAGAAACCAAAGGTAGAAGCTTTCGGGTGGATCCATCTTCGGCGCAAGGAGACGACAAGGTGAAGCCGATCCGTACACCGGGAGGAGTCGAAGACGAAGGAGTTCAAGAAAGGTATAGCCCCCTAACCGAGTAGGTAAACTCTTGTTAGGTTGTTAGTTAGTAGTTTAACAAAGATCCGTATTGGTAGTCCATGTTACCACCCTCTTGAAAATCGTTTTTCACCAATTCCGCAACCCCGTAAGTACCGGGGAAGGATAGCATGGACTTACAGTGGTATTAGAGCCTAGTTAAACACTATCTAACATGTTAGCTAAGTAAGTAGAAGTTCGATCGGAGAAAAAGTCGCAAAATACACCCGGAGCCCAAACTTTCTGTCGATTTTCAAAGTGCTGTAAAAATTATTTGACATATACCAAAAATTGACTCAGGGTTTTTAGAAGAAATTGCAAAAATTCGACCCACTGAATCGATCAACGCGCCGCGGATCCGCGGCAGGAGCTTGCTCCCACCGCGGAACCGCGGCCGAGTTGACTCGGTCGTGGGATTTTATTTTTGCAGTTTGTTCATGGGGTATTTTCGGATTTTTGGAGCATGTCTTTTCAGCCCAGATTTTCCAGAAAGAAAAATTTGTTTTTGGGGCTTGAAAATCCGTATTTTTATCGAACTTCTAAAGACTAAGGCTGACGGGTTTATATCTGTGATGTGATATTTGTATTGAACGTCTGCTAATCGCTATATGTCGATTAGTGGGGATTATACAAATCTGTGATCTGTAATGTTGTTGGAATGTGTATATGAATTCATTGGATTGTCGCGGGTGAATAGCCGGGGGTTGTGAGACGAGAGTTTTCTTTTCTTTCAATTCATGTAAATTTGTAAATTGATATAATAATTATTTATATGGCCGCACAACCGGGTCGGGGTTGTAGCCGTCATTGTATAATTTCTTTTTACTGTTTTTGCTCCTAGGATAGACCCATGGAGGGTGTGCACAAACTACCGGGTATCCCGAAGTGCCGAGTGGCCTACTCACGGAGTTGAGGGAGGTTGCTTCGCTTCGGGTACTTGGCGGGTAGTTTGCCGCACCCGTAGGGGTCTTGGGTGGGGTATTGGCTATTCACCGCGACCGTATAATCTGCTTTTCGTTACAGGCTCGTACGAATTGCGGATTCCTAGTATATCCAATGTGTTCATCTGTGATCTGAAATGGCTATCATTGCAATATATCTATATATGATATTATTTAGGCGTTGCTTATGTTTTACAGCCGCGCTAGCCCACCCCCCGCTCTGTCGTTAGTTAAGTAACCTGAAGGGTAATGACGGGGCCCCGTGGCGAATGCGAATGGCATAAGCGTACGTCATATTTTGGTTGTTTTCTGCAATGGTAGGATTAAATGATGGGACGCATTAAAAGAACTAATGCAAGAATAACACGCATTAAAATAACTAATGCAAGAAAATAAACCAAGTAAAAGTCGTTGGAACACTTTCGAAAAACCACTCAGTTCTTTTCAAAACCAACTTTTAAATGCGGAGCTTGAGCCACTCCTTTTAAAAGCTATCTCGTTCCATCGATTATATCAAGTTCACTACGTTCATGGTTTTGCCAAAACCATTCGTAGCCCTCCGTCGTTTCACATGAATGGTCAATAGTATTCAAACTATGTTTGTTGGCCAAAGTCAAGGCATAGTGATTGGTAGCTATTGTGTATTCATGTGCAGCATAGATAGATGCGTTGATTTGGAACAGTCATACTGCCTTGTTGGCCAAAGTCAAGGGTAGGTACGGGTGGATTCAAATTAACCTGGAGAACGACGGGTAGAACTTGACATGTGACTTATGATTTGTTGGCCAAAGTCAAGGTCATAAGAGCATGGGGCAAAAATCCACATCGGGAGTTTCATAAGTACTGAAACTTGCTAGAGTTGCATACCATTTGGAGTGTGATGATTCTGGTAGGATTCCTTCAGTTTCGTCACGCGATGATATTTGGATCCCGATCCTACTGTGAGTATATGCTACTCCTCGGGAAATTTCTCACTTAACGATCAATGCTATAAACCAAGTAGGTGTCTAGAAAGGTGTTAGCGGGGCTACGCCCACAGAGAAAAGAGGTTATTTAATTAAGGAACTTCGCGAAAGCGTTGGAAAACCTCCCTCGAAGTACCGACACCAGCCTGGCCGAACGGTTAAGCAAGAATTGTACGGTGAGATTGATCCTGACTAATTCTTCCTTTTTGGTTTGAGGAGGGATTCGAGAGACAGTGGGAGCCATCCTGTTTAGACAAACTAAAAACCACTCTAAACTTGCAAGAGCATCATGCTGAGTGTTTCTTCTCTCTCTCCTAATTGCAGCGACCAATCGACATGACTAGACTTAAGTTACTTCTAGATAAAAACATACTGACAGGGCCAAACTACAAAGATTGGCTCAGGAATGTCAAAATGGCAATCACTTACGACAAGCTGGGGTATCTTCTTACCACCAAAGCTCCCCCTGTCCCAGGTCCCACCTCCAGCGTCGCGGATAAGGAAATCCGTAAGACTTGGGAGATCGATTGCGCGAAGGCCAGGTGTCTCGTGCTTGCCTCTATGGACAACGAACATCAGAGGAGGCACGAGAATATGGACCTCGAATCCATATTTCTCCATACAAAAGAACTGTATGGAGAGCAATCTCGTATCGCAAGATACGAAGTGTCGAAGAAGCTATTTTCGACAAGGTTGGCCGTCGGATCATCGGTAGCGGAACACGTGCTTAAGATGATTGGCTACATAGACGAGCTCACGGACCTTGGGACCACGTTGGAGAATGAGCTCTATACGGACTTGATTCTCCAGTCCCTTCCTTCCACTTACGCCCAGTTTATCCTGAACTTCAACTTACAAGAAAAGGAAGTTGAACTTTCAGAACTCCTCAACATGCTGAGGAGCGCAGAGGGCACCCTACAGAAAGGTAGGGAAACATCCACTTTGTTTGTAGGAGGATCTTCCTCTTCTAGGTCCAAGGCGAAAGCCAAGGAAAAGAAGAAGAAAGCCCCCGCCAAACCAAGGGGCGGTGTTAGTAAAGTGGATACGAAGGGAAAAGCAAAAGCAAAAGCAACAAAGAAAGCGGGGCAGCTTGTGTATAAAGAAGAATGCTTCTATTGTCATAAGAAGGGACACTGGAAGAATGATTGCAGGGCTTGGAAGGCCAGAACACAGGATCTGAAGTAGGTTGCGGCTTCAGCTTCAGGTGTGTATGTTATTGAAAACCGTCTTTCAATAAACTCTACGTCCTGGGTATTGGATACCGGATCAGGATCTCATATCTGTAATTCTTTGCAGGCACTGAGAAAGCGTAGGGTTTTGAAGGCAGGTGATATGACCCTCAGAGTTGCAAACGGAGCTGGCATGGATGCTGAGTCCGTAGGGGACTATCACCTGGGCTTGTCAGATGGACATGTTTTGGTTTTGCGTAATTGCTATTTTGTACCCAATGCAACTTGTAATATCATTTCTGTATCTTTATTATCTAAAGAAGGTTATGAATTTGCATTTGTAAGTAATGTTGTGAACATTCACCTTAATCAAGTTCTGATTGGGTCAGGTACATTAAGCAATGGTATATACGTATTAAACCAACCACAGATTTTCAATGTTCAGAATACACACAAAAGAAAGTCTCCAGAAATCAATCAGACTTTCTTATGGCATTGTAGACTGGGTCACATCAATGAGAGAAGGTTGACTAAGTTACATACAGAAGGATATTTGGATCCGTTCGAATATCAATCGTATGCCACTTGTCAATCCTGTCTCAAAGGAAAGATGACAAAGACTCCGTTCACTGGACACGGAGTAAGAGCGAGCGAGCTCTTGGGACTCGTACACAGCGACGTGTGCGGTCCAATATCTACACATGCGCGAAGCGGTTATTCTTACTTCATTACTTTTACGGATGACTTTTCAAGGTACGGTTATGTCTTCTTAATGAAACATAAGTCCGAAGCCTTTGGAAAATTCCAGGAATATAAGAATGAAGTAGAAAAACAAACCGGCAAAAGTATCAAGATTCTAAGACCGGATCGAGGTGGTGCATACTTGAGTGCCGAGTTCCTGGACTATTTAAAAGAGTACGGAATTCTCTCTCAGCTTACTCCTCCATACACTCCGCAACATAACGGTGTATCGGAGAGACGGAACCGAACCCTATTGGATATGATACGGTCCATGATGAGTAACGCTGAGTTACCGCGATCATTCTGGGGGTATGTGCTAGAATCAGCTGCATACCTTTTGAACCGAATTCCCACTAAGACTGTGCCTACCACACCATATGAGATGTGGTGTGGGAAGAGGCCCCATCTTAATCACATTAAGACATGGGGATGTCCATCTTTTGTCAAAAAGCAGCATACGGACAAGCTTGAGGCACGCTCAGTACAGTGCAAGTTCGTGGGATATCCGAAGAACTCCAAGGGATATTTCTTCTACTGTGAAGAGGAACAAAAGGTTTTTGTTTCTCGTCATGCCTACTTCTTGGAAACTGAGTTTTTGGAAAACCAGATAAGTGGGAGCACAGTAGAACTGGAAGAAATTCCAGAACCACAGACTATTACTGAAAGCTTAGTGGAACCAGAGGGTTCGAAAGAACAGGACATTCCTACGCCGCTCCGCAGGAGTAGTAGGCAGTCTCATCCGCCCGAGAGATACTACGGTTTTCTCATAGACGGGGATAGAGAGGATTGCATCAAAGATTATGATGAGCCTACTAGCTTCCAGCAGGCCGTTCAGAGCGTTGACTCGGTAAAATGGCTGGATGCAATGCGGACCGAAATGGAGTCCATATACACCAACAAAGTATGGACGTTGGACATTGCTCCAGACGGGGTAAAACCCGTAGGATGCAAGTGGATCTTCAAAAGGAAGATTGGTGTAGATGGACAGGTTGAGACCTATAAAGCTAGACTTGTTGCAAAGGGTTTTCGTCAAAGACCTGGTTTGGACTATGACGAAACCTTTTCTCCAGTGGCTATGCTGAAATCCATTCGGATCCTTCTTGCCATTGCTGCCTTCCACGATTATGAGATTTGGCAGATGGACCCGTTATAAATGCCCTGATTTTGAAGTATGAGGTGGCTTTTCGTGGCGGAAGCGTGGCGCAATGGAGGGATCGGGACTCTGGAAAAATTCTGCTGCTCTGATTTTGAAGTCCCCTTCTGTTTCGCGATCTGGAAATTTCCAGATCCGTCTCGATTGTTCCTGCAAGATTCACACAACAAAGTACCCTTTCCAAAAAATAACAATTGACATATTTTTTTATATTTTTGGGATTTTTCAGATTTTTATGATTTTTTAATTTTATGATTAACCCGAAATTGCGAAAAGGAAAGTTCTACGCCATCCCCGGCAACGGCGCCATTTGATTGACATGATTTAAGCGTGCTTGCGCTTTCTAAAAGATAGATCAAAAATATTTGTAACCGCAATCAAGAACGGCGTCGCTTTGCAGCTAGCCGGTGAGTACGGGTCGGTCCACAGGGATGTTGTGAATTTCCGATTCGCGCTAACGAGTTAATTCCGAAGGGTGTTCGGATTAATTATTAAATCTAAAAATTGAAGTTATATGATACTAGAATTAGAAACTTGCTAGGATTAGGTTTAGGGAAAATTTGGTAAATAAAGATCTACATCTCTTTCCATTGCCTTTAATTAAAGATATCATATTAGTGTTATGGTAAATCTTAACAAAAGGGATTAGGATGATTGGGAAGATTGATTCTTCCTCTAGATCCTTGTCCTTCCTTTCTTAATCTTTACCCTAACCTCCATGGAAAACCTTAAAATCCGGGCCTTTAGACTACGGAATCACCGTTACCTCGAGGGTAGAGTACCGTAGGGAGAGGAATAAGAAGGTATGCATGGAGTTCTAATTTTCATAAAAAATTGGCAAAGAAAAGAGATGAGAGATCTTCATCTCTCAAATCCTTCCCTATTCCTAACCCTAACAAGCGAGGAAACTACTCGCTCATTGAAGGGATGAAGAAAGACATGATTTTATTAAAGAGAAGAAACATCTATTGCAAGCTAATAAAATTCTTAAACTAAATTAAACTAAGGCAAGAAAATAATTTACCTACAAAAAATGATGCTCTCCAAAAGAATGCTGAAATTTATTAATGAAGGGAGGCATGAAAAGAATACAATGATTTGGGCTTCTATTTATAGGAGATAGAAACCCTAGGTTACAATTGATTTGCATGTCTACATTTACCAAAATATCCTTAGGAAGACCTAGTCAAAGTAGACTTCAAGCTTTGGTAAAATTTTATGTCTCTGTCCCTTTAAAAGAAAGTATTGGGCGTTGGATCTTTGGGCTTCGTTATTATTTGGTTCTTTATTAAAATAGCTTCTATGTTTCTTCCAGATCTCCAGTGAATAATTGCGGTGGACTTTTAACCGTTCGCTTTGTAATCTTGGACCTTGCATTGCCTTGTACTTTGTAAATTTTATCTTTGATGTAGGCTTGAACAAGAGTCTTCTATTTGTTGGTCAAAGTCCACTTTTTCATCGTCTTTACATCGTTTTCACTGTTTTCTGTCCAAGAACCTGTAATCTGTAATATGTAGCAGACATGCGTCAAAAGCACCTGTTTATTTATAAAACGAATAAGAATGGGGAATATAATAATACAATATTATGGTGTGAACAAATACCCCCAAACTTATCTTTTGCTCGTCCTCGAGCAAACTTATTTTTATTCACTAAAATTCTAACCGCACTTTCGCAGGGAAACGCGATTGCACTGAGATCGTGCAACAAGCCTTTAAACCTCTAGGTGTCCCTAGTAGGAGGAGTGTTGTCTCCTGAGGGTTTTCAGCGGATACTACCCACAAAATCCTATCAATTTGGCTTTTTCGACTTTTGTTTTCCAATTGGGTTTTCTAACAAGGAATTCTATTATCGTCGACTCATAAATTATCCACCCATATTCTTCACACTTCTCCATCATCTAACTTAAGATTATATATGTTCTGCAGACCTACTTAGCTTTCGGCATCTCTTAAGTTTTCCTTCTAGGGTTCCATCTCCACTTAGGAATTTTTATCAACTCTACTAAAGATACAAGTTCTATTCTTCATTCCTTTCTCTCATCTAAACTCCAATCACATATCCCCACGTGTGTGTAAATATCACCCTTACACTTGGAAATTCAAATCAAGCAATCATACTCTTGTCCGTTGTCCAAAGTACAGCTGAATTTTTAATTGAATTTTGCTTACACATCCTTCATGCGACCGTTAATACTTCTTGAGGCATCAACAACCGATTACTAGATATGTTTGCACTTTAAAGCGCACTTCCTAGTCTTGCAACACCCAAGGCTTTAGCAGTGACTCCCAAACCAGTTGGTCTAAGGCACTAGGTGATGAAGCACCCTCGCTAAATATTTTTCTATTTTTGCAGCCTTAAGTAATCACAAAAACCAGTGTCCATTTTTTTATTCTTCATTCACATTTTTTTTATTTTCATCGTACTAAGGACTTTAGACAAGAGCATTTCAAGGTCTCCTCTACTATTCCAAGTTTCAAGGTGCGTGATTGTGCAGATTGTAGGGTATACATTTTCAGAATCTAGACTTAAGCTAGGAACTATTTTTCAAATTTATACTCTAATAAGAATATCAATACTTTTCCTTTGTTTCGACTTAGCCCAAGAAGTGAACCCAAAATTTGCCTATTTCTAAATAAACTACAAAGACATATACTTTCTACCGTTAAACTTTAAGGAAGGTTATTTTTAGGGTTTTTAATTCACTAAGTCTAAGATCTAGTTGTTTCTAGCCAGTTAACCTATTTGTGAAACTCAAGTCAATTAGACCAAAATTGAATACAACAATTTTTATAATTTTTGAAATTTTCAAATTTTTATGGGTTTTAAAATAAGTATGCAAATGCAAAAATATACATATGAATGCGAGGGAAGAAGACGTACCGAGCATACCCCCAAACTTGAACTTGACAATGTCCTCACTGTCATGCTAAACCAAGAGGGTCAAAATACCGATACTCCCCTGTTTATTTATTTATAATTTTTTTTTATTTTTAATGTTTTGAAATTTTTTATATTTTTTTTTATAGAAAAAGAAAACAAAAAAATATATACATATATACAAAGATTCCCCCAAACTTAAGCTTGGCCTTGCACAAGCCAAAAGTTAGCACCAACCATTCAAAAATCTCATCGTGGAAATGGTATAGTTGGTGCAAGAAAATGAGAAGCACGCGAGACCGTGTTGAAAGAAGAATGGTAGAATATGGTCTCGGTGGGGGAGAAGAATGGCGAAAAGAAGAAAGAAGTGGAGTACGACCTTGAGGGTGTAAATTGAGTAAATAAATTAGCGCAATATGTGATGACCGATATGTTATGAGCGATTGCGCTAACCTATCTACTCGTCGAGAAATAGGGTCAAACCCCTCAAGATTCGCAAGAAAACATGGGTACGCTGAACTTGGTATCGGAGATGAAAGCGTAACGGTCATTTGTACGGTCGGGACAATAGGAGAGACGAAAGGGAGTGAATGAGGGATGGTCTCATTCTCACCGTAGTAAACTGTGTCGAACTGGAAAGATTCCATCAATGGTTCGAAACGACTGTAAGCAACCGAGTCTGATGGATTAACTAACTCATCTGAAAATGCAAAGGACTCAAACTCGGGCGGTGAGACTTCAACATCGTCCGAAAAAGTGAAACACTTGTAAGTGTCATCGGCTGTGAGAACTGTGTCAGATTCGAAGGAAAAGTTTTCAAGCTCACAGCCGTCAAGCGTGAAATGAGGCGTGGTCGGAACGATGGAAAAGAGGGAAGGTGATTTAGATAAAGGTTCAAGAGGATGAATTGGAAAATCCGACACATCAAAGAAAAATGGTTCAACCTCAATATGATCCTCACTATTCTTTTCGATATTATCCTCAATATTCAACTCATCTATGCCATTATCATCAAAATCTAGACGCATATGAGATTCGGGAGAAACATTTAATAACTCGGGATGATGATTTGAACATAAAATCTCAAGTAAATCGACAGGTTCATCATCCGAAATATTCCCGGCGTCTATATCCTCAATCAAGTGAAAGTCAATTTCTTTAGACACCTCCTCAAAAGCATGGATGCTTATCACTTTAGGTTCTAGAGTGGAGGTGTAAAGATCGAAAGGATTAGGTGCGGTTTCACTCGAAAGGGGTTCTTCACAATCTGGCAAATCAAGCACTACAAAATCACACAACTCATCATTTTGGACACATGTTTGAAAATTGGAGTTGTTGGATTCAATAGGGTATGGGTAGGTTTGATTTGGAAATCCTCTCACATTCTCTCTCTGTCCAACCGCCTCCTCATACATTGGAAAATTTGGAGCTAGTTGGAAACTAGCTACCGGTTCAGCAGGTTGTATAAGGGTGGCCATGGACGCTTCCACATTCCTAACCATTTTGTTTGTTGCTGCGATATACGCCTCCAACGCCTCTTCCAAACTAGACTTGGGTGGTAAGGGAGTTTCGGTAAAAGATTCGAAATTGTTTGGATATGTGAAACTCCCTAATGGCTGTGTAGAAACATTGTCTAGTGACGGTGGAAAAGTCGGGTAGGACTGGTAGGAAGTGGGTGATTGGACAGGGGTAAGGTCAACATATGGATAAAAAGGTGAATAGTCGTGTTGATCCCTAGAACTGATGAGTGAAGAGGGATGAAAGATCGACTGCGAGATTGAGCAATATGCTCAGCAATGGACATCGGCGTAGGAGTGACAGAAGGACTTGAAGAAGTGGTATCAACATATGGAAGTGGTGAAGGTTGACTTGGTTGACACAAAGTGGGTTGAAAAGTCAAACTGTTTCTCTTAGACTCCTCTATGTGATCTTTCAAAGATTTTTTAGGCATGGAAGGATCGTCTTTAAATTGACCGAACACATTGACATATGACGCAAAATTAGGTTCGGGATACCAAAGTTCGGCAAGTGATTTATTATGTGGGGTACCCATGTTGTAAGAGGAAAGGGTGAAAGAAAGAAGGTTGGTTGGTGCAAGGATTTATTTGCGGCAAAATATTGCAAGTTTTCTATAAAAGATTTGTCCCTTTTCTTTTTTTATTTATTTGGAAATTGTTGCAAAAAGATTTTTGATAAAAATATGCAACAGAAAATTTACTTGCAATCTATTTCTAATTTAAACGAGGTGCAAAAAATCCTGCACAAGACTTATTATTTGGAAAGAGAAAGATTTTTCAAGCGCACAAAATTCTGCAGGGATTTTTCAGAAGATTTATTAAGAGTTACAGAGGAGGAACATAGGGAAGCTTACAGAGCCAAGTTGGTCAGATGAAGTATCCAAGGCGCCGCCTTTCCGCGGCAATAGAGGGCTCCCACCGCGGTTCCGCGGTAAGCTAGTCGGCGCGGATCCCAAGAAATTTTCTGAACTCCTGATTTGACCAGACGGCTGCGTTTCCGCGGTCTGAGATTGGTATGCGCGGCGGAAACGCGGTGCGATGGAAGGCACAGATCTCTGGAAAAAAAAAATTTCTGCTGCTCTGATTTCGTAGTTCCCTTCTGATTTGATTTTTTTTTTCTGTTTCACTCTCTAGATTTTTCCAGATCCGAAGTCTCAAAACTTATTTATGATTGATCTTAAATATAAGTCAGACAACTTAAAAAAAAGTTTAGCTGTTATCTTCATGCATTTCTAGATTAACTAGTACTGATGCTTGCCTGAAATGTGTGCACAGAGTGTGTGCATATCATTCACAATTATCTTCATGATGATAAATTCATTATTTACTCATGTTAATGCCATAAGTAAAATTTTACAATGCTTTAATATTTTGGTGTCTGCATTATATAATTTTTCAATGGAAAATATTAACCAGAAAAGTTGACCATTGCATTCAACTATTATATAAGATCATGACAATAGAAGCGAGTATTTTAATCTGGGTTCCACCAATTAAGAGAAGACGTCCCTGTTCTACATACACTAGCACACCATTGAAAAAAAAAATTTAGAAGCACTTAAAACCGTAAATTTCTAGCTGAGAATGAATAATGAACCCGTTATAAATGCCCTGATTTTGAAGTATGAGGTGGCTTTCCGTGGTGGAAGCGTGGCGCAATGGAGGGATCGGGACTCTGGAAAAATTCTGCTGCTCTGATTTTGAAGTCCCCTTCTGTTTCGCGATCTGGAAATTTCCAGATCCGTCTCGATTGTTCCTGCAAGATTCACACAACAAAGTACCCTTTCCAAAAAATAACAATTGACATATTTTTTTATATTTTTGGGATTTTTCAGATTTTTATGATTTTTTAATTTTATGATTAACCCGAAATTGCGAAAAGGAAAGTTCTACGCCATCCCCGGCAACGGCGCCATTTGATTGACATGATTTAAGCGTGCTTGCGCTTTCTAAAAGATAGATCAAAAATATTTGTAACCGCAATCAAGAACGGCGTCGCTTTGCAGCTAGCCGGTGAGTACGGGTCGGTCCACAGGGATGTTGTGAATTTCCGATTTGCGCTAACGAGTTAATTCCGAAGGGTGTTCGGATTAATTATTAAATCTAAAAATTGAAGTTGTATGATACTAGAATTAGAAACTTGCTAGGATTAGATTTAGGGAAAATTTGGTAAATAAAGATCTACATCTCTTTCCATTGCCTTTAATTAAAGATATCATATTAGTGTTATGGTAAATCTTAACAAAAGAGATTAGGATGATTGGGAAAATTGATTCTTCCTCTAGATCCTTGTCCTTCCTTTCTTAATCTTTACCCTAACCTCCATGGAAAACCTTAAAATCCGGGCCTTTAGACTACGGAATCACCGTTACCTCGAGGGTAGAGTGCCGTAGGGAGCGGAATAAGAAGGTATGCATGGAGTTCTAATTTTCATAAAAGATTGGCAAAGAAAAGAGATGAGAGATCTTCATCTCTCAAATCCTTCCCTATTCCTAACCCTAACAAGCGAGGAAACTACTCGCTCATTGAAGGGATGAAGAAAGACATGATTTTATTAAAGAGAAGAAACATCTATTGCAAGTTAATAAAATTCTTAAACTAAATTAAACTAAGGCAAGAAAATAATTTACCTACAAAAAATGATGCTCTCCAAAAGAATGCTGAAATTTATTAATGAAGGGAGGCATGAAAAGAATACAATGATTTGGGCTTCTATTTATAGGAGATAGAAACCCTAGGTTACAATTGATTTGCATGTCTACATTTACCAAAATATCCTTAGGGAGACCTAGTCAAAGTAGACTTCAAGCTTTGGTAAAATTTTATGTCTCTGTCTCTTTAAAAGAAAGTATTGGGCCTTGGATCTTTGGGCTTCCTTATTATTTGGTTTTTTATTAAAATAGCTTCTATGTTTCTTCCAGATCTCCAGTGAATAATTGCGGTGGACTTTTAACCGTTCGCTTTGTAATCTTGGACCTTGCATTGCCTTGTACTTTGTAAATTTTATCTTTGATGTAGGCTTGAACAAGAGTCTTCTATTTGTTGGTCAAAGTCCACTTTTTCATCGTCTTTACATCGTTTTCACTGTTTTCTGTCCAAGAACCTGTAATCTGTAATATGTAGCAGACATGCGTCAAAAGCACCTGTTTATTTATAAAACGAATAAGAATGGGGAATATAATAATACAATATTATGGTGTGAACAGAGAGCCATTACACGAGTAGTCCCTGGCCAGGGCAATTGAGATATACTGGTAGGCTTCCAGTGTTATCTCAGGGTGTTTTGGGCTTCACTCCGACACGACTTGTACCGCTATTAGGGGACTGACGTTTACCGTCCCCCTAGGCCCGCCATGTGATGTATCAGATGAACAGACCGGACTGTACAGAGACTGTCACATTCAGGCTCAGTAGGAGTTTAGATGGGTTTCACCTCGTCAATCTTCTTGTCGGCATCTATCTGGGGGCCGTTACGCACAGGTAGTGCCGCTTGCGGTCTGTGGTTAAACCCACTGCCAGCGTAGTGTCAAGTCTTTATAGTCCCACACAGAAAGCTATTCGCCTTCAGGCAAAAGAGTAGCGGTCGCATGGTTTTGCGACAGGTCGCATGGTTTTGCGACAGGGTTAGGTCGCATCCGTGCACTTGTGCACGTACAGTGTCCGGACAGTTAACACTAGCGGGCTTTGGTTTAAGCCAGATCCTAGTGTACGTTTTGGGATTGGTTTTATCTCGTTTGTATTCGTGTTCCTTGGAACGCGGATGCGGGTGTGTGTGCATAGTTGACAGAGAGAGACAGAGGCAGAGTATTCTCATTGGGGTTGTTGACAGTTGACCGTTGACCATTGACTTTTGCTTAACCCTAATGAGAATAAGATATATGATTAATATTAATATTAATTAGTATTATAGTGACATGGTTGTTGAGGGGTTGACTTCTTGACTTTGTTGACCGGTTGACTAGGTTGGACTAGTTGACCATCATCATGACAATGGCTATCATTCCATGGCAAAGACTTTTGCTTGCTTGTTTATTTATGCAAAATGAGTGCATGAAATGATATAGCCATTTTGATTTAAACCATTTACACAATACTTGATTACTATTTTTGTTATGATGGTTTTTGGATTATGAGAGGTGAGAATGAGATGAGTATGGTTCATTCTATCATTTTGCTTTCTCTCTCTTGAGCTCTCTCATTCTCAAGCTCTCCCTCTTCCTCTTGCTCTCTCTACCTCAAGGCAAACCATTCTCATGTGTTGAGACTCATTGCCTTAGAGATAAAAAGACACCAAAACATTCCTCTACTCATTCTAGTTCACAAGGCCTAGCAATCCAAGTGATCTAGTTTCTTCAAAGTTCGAAGAAGAAGCCAAATGTAGAAGCTTTCGGGTGGATCCATCTTCGGCGCAAGGAGACGACAAGGTGAGGCCGATCCATACACCGGGAGGAGTCGAAGACGAAGGAGTTCAAGAAAGGTATAGCCCCCTAACCGAGTAGGTAAACTCTTGTTAGGTTGTTAGTTAGTAGTTTAACAAAGATCCGTATTGGTAGTCCATGTTACCACCCTCTTGAAAATCGTTTTTCATCAATTCCGCAACCCCATAAGTACCGGGGAAGGGTAGCATGGACTTACACCAACATGCAGGCTCTCAACATGTCCTCAAGAGTTTGGATCGTTCTCTCCGACTGGCCATCTGTTTCAGGATGATAAGCTGTGATAAACTTCAATCGAGTCCCCAAACTGTCCTGTAAGCTCCTCCAGAAGTGTGATAAGAACCGAGTGTCACGGTCGGACACGATACTCACCGGTACTCCATGCAATCTTACAATCTCCTGCATGTACCGTTCTGCCAAAGTTTCTGTTGATTGACCAACCCGAAAAGGAATGAAATGAGCTGCCTTGGTCAAACGATCAACAATCACTCAAACTGCATTGTTGCCTTTTGGACTCCGCGGTAGAGCTGTCACGAAATCCATGGTTTTATGTTCCCACTTCCACTGAGGAATCGGAAGTGGTTGTAATAAACCAGCAACCCTTTGATGTTCAGCCTTAACTTGCTGACACACCAAGCACTTGGCTACAATGCGGGCAATCTCCCGTTTCATGCCTTCCCACCAGAAATGCGGTCGTATATCTCGCTACATCTTCGTGCCTCCTGGATGTATGGAATATGCTGAACTGTACGCCTCCTTCATAAGTTCTTCGTGAATATCTCCCTTCGGCACACATAAATGGCTACCATATCTCAACGAACCATCTTCATGGATCAGTAAGTCGGTTCGAAGTCCAGCTTCAACCTGTTCTCGAAACTTTTGCAATCTAGGGTCCCGCGATTGCGCTGCTTTAATATTCTCAATCAACGACGAATGCACCTGCAGCTGCATCAACTGTCCCAAAGAATACGGTAGCACAACCTCCAAATCAAATCTTCGAAAGTCTTCAATGAGTTCCTTCTGGGCAGTCAACATCTGAATTGCTGGTAACCGACTGAGCGCATCCGGCACAACATTAACTTTCCCCGGATGGTACTTAAGATCAAGATCGTAGTCAGCCATTAGCTCCAACCATCTACGTTGCCTCATATTAAGCTCCTTCTGCGTGAACACATACTTCAAGTTTTTATGATCAGTGAAAACCTCGACCCTTTCGCCCAAAAGGTAGTGTCTCCAAATCTTCAAAGCGAATATCAGAGCCGTAAGCTCCAAGTCATGAGTTGGGTAATTCTTCTCATGGGTCTTCAACTGTCTTGATGCGTACGCTATAACCTTCCCATGCTGCATCAAAACACATCCCAATCCCTTTCCAGATGCGTCGATGTGAATTACCAATCCTCCGGAATTGTCTGGCACGGTCAAAATAGGAGCGGTTATCAATCTCTGCTTCAACGTTTCAAAAGCTGACGCACAATTATCCGTCTACACAAATGGTACCTCCTTGTGCGTAAGCTTGGTCAACAGCTCCGCCAGACGAGCAAAATTCTCCACAAATCTTCTGTAATACCCAGCGAGTCCAAGAAAGCTTCTTATCTCCGCAACATTCTTCGGAATCGGCCAATCTCGAACTGCTGTAATCTTTTCGGGATCAACGGCGATTCCATCGCTAGACACAACATGCCCCAAAAACTTTACTTATTCCAGCCAAAACTCGCACTTACTCATCTTTGCATATAATTTTTCTTGCCTCACCGTCTGCAGTGCGATCTTCAAATGTTCTGCATGCTCTTCAATACTCTTCGAATAGACCAGAATATCATCGATGAACACCACAATAAACTGGTCCGAGAATGGTGAAAAGATTCGGTTCATCAAGTCCATGAATATTGCCGGTGCATTCGTTGCTCCGAAGGTCATCACTAAGTACTCGTAATGTCCATACCGTGTTCGGAACGCCGTCTTGCAAATATCTTTTGTTTTCACTCGGACCTGATGATATCCGAATCGCAAGTCCAGCTTCCAGAATACCCTCACACCACTAAGCTGCTCAAATAATTCGCCAATGCGAGGGATCGGATACTTGTTCTTAATAGTCACCCGGTTTAATTCTCGATAGTCGATGCACATCCTTCTTGTGCCATCCTTCTTCTTGACTAGAAGAACTGGAGCTCCCCACGGTGAGTTACTACTTCGGATCTAACCCTTCTCGAGTAATTCAGTAACCTGCTTCTTAACTTCTTCCAATTCCACTGGTGCCATTGGATAATACACTTTAGAAACTGGCGCTGCACCAGGAATAAGATCAATCGCGAACTCTACGTCTCGCTTCGGCGATAATCCTGATATGTCTTCAAACACGACCATAAAATCTCGAACAACAGCTGGCTTTTCATCTTGAGCAACCTCCATCGACGAAAGAACACTAGTTGTCGGCCTAGCCCTAAACTCGACTGACCCGACAGAACTGCTTCCTCCAGTGAAGATAAACTCGGGATGTCCGGGTATCTGGAAAATTACTTTCTTTGCCCTACAATCAATGTGAGCATGCAAAGTGCCGAGAAAATCCATTCCCAAGACGACTTCATAACTGCCAGTATCAATCACCAAGAAATCTGCAAAAAGCTCCTGTCCGCAAACAACAACTGCACAATCTTTACACTCTCTACTAGATATGATTTTCCCATTCCCAGTGTGTATGTCCCAGAAACTAGACAGGGTCATGCAGGTAATCGAGTGTGTAGCTATAAACTTAGACGACATAAAACAATGGGATGCACCAGAATCAAATAACGCTAATGCGGGAAAACCATGAACAAGTAGAATACCTGAAACAACTTCCCCCGAAGTCTTAGCTTCCTCAGTCGTCAAGGTAAAAGCTCGAGCCTAATTGGGTCCTTGAGTCAGCTGCTTCTGTCCTTGAAACGGTTTCTGCGGTGGCTTCCGAATATCATCCCTCGTGCGAAGCTTCGACGGACAAGCGTTGATAGTGTGATTTGCTGACCCAGAAACCAAACAGAGTCCCTGCCTCCTTCGACAATTTTTTTGCACGTGTCCAGGTAAATGGCAGTAGTCACAAATCACGGTCCTCCTCTGATTAACAACAGCATGATTCTTCATCGGTGTTATACCACGACGGTCCACTGGAATACCTCTGCGTCCATGTGCTCGGTTCGGTGCAAAAGCTGGCTTCCGTACTGTGATTGCTGTCTGCTGTGAACTCCTAGTCTTCCCAAATAAGCTCTGCTGTTCTCGGGCGGCCGTAAGTACCTGTGAGAAAGTGGTCAAACCCAGGGAGACAATCTGCCTCTGGATGTCTACATCCAAACTGCGCATGAACCTCCTTGCCCTATCCACATCGTTGGCAACTAAAGGTCCATCGAACCTACTGAGCCGCGTCCACTCAGCTGCATGTACATCTACAGGTGCACCGTTCTGCTTTAGACTGATAAACTTCTCCTCCATTTCCTCCCGTGCAGTCCGCGGAAAGAACTTCTCCAGGAAACTCTTTGAAAAATCCGCCCACTTGATCGGCTTGGGTAAGCGGGTCTCCTTCACAAGCCACCATTCACGGGCGTAATCCACCAACTGGATGCGTACCACATCCACCCTTTTATCATCTGGGATCTGTGCCGCAATGAGTAAGTTCTCCATGTCAATTAGCCACTACTCCGCTGGCAACGACTCCTCCAGGCCAGTAAAGACAGACGGACCCAGTCTCCTAAAATCTGCTTCGGTTCCCACACGATCTCCTGGTTTGGCCATAACATTGTTCAAGGACTGCTGAACGGTCCGCAAACCTTCCTGAAAAGATTCAGCTTGCTGCTGGATCAGCTCGGTCTGTCGCTTTTGGTTCTCCAACATCCCACGTATTAGTCCAAGCATGGCTGCTTCGTCAACACGCCTTTGGTACGTCTTCAGATTCTTATCTGCCAAGTTCCTGAAATCAAAACACTCAAGGATTAGCATGATAACAGATTCAAAATGTAGATCAAGGCTAGAACTCCGAGTTACTTAAATAGAGTACCGCATTGTAACTATGCCGCGGTATCATAGCTACAATTACATAACTCCACCCAAGTCGCCTAAGTTCTAGAGATAAACAAGGAATCAGGTTTCGAGTCGATATGCAAAGGAGGTCTGCATATCGTAAAAGTATAATCAAGAGGAGGTTAAGATTCAAGAACGGTAAAACGGCAAGGTGGCTGGACATGTTTCCTAATCACGAGTATCCTGATTCATGTCTTGGGTATAATACCCAACTACAAAAGAATCAACCCGATTAACCTATGGCTCCGATACCAAAAGAACCATGTCACGCCCCGCTTCCCAGAGTACGCTAAGGTAGGCACGTGACATAGCCAACCATGCTACCTGTGGATAGGAATTATCCTTCCACAGTCATATTACGGCTGTAGAGCTATCAAGAACAAAAATAAAACTATCTAGCACATGTCCATAAGCCAAAATAAAATGAGTCAAGAATAAATAATGCGGAAGCAAGAGATCCAATACAAGAATAACTGTAATGTATGTCCCATAATACGGGCTCACATCAGGAATAAAATGCTGAAAAGTAAAAGAACTAACTACAACTGAGTCCTCACTGCTCAGCCTGCTGGCTGAAATACTCCTGCTCGGACTGCAGCAAAGGTACAGAATCTGGGCCATGCAAAACCCAGACGTCAGCGCGTCATAAAATCAAGCAATAATAATGTAGCAAGACATGCAAATATAATCATAAATGGTAAAGCAGGTGTAACAGCAATATAAATCAGGGCAGTGAAAGGTAGTGTACAGTGGGTAATCTAAACTGATCTATTGGGTTGAATAGTCTCAAGTCTTTAAAATCAATTTGATGAATCATTGATGTAACTCAATAGTATCCCGTGCGTGTCCGGGACCACGGTCAAGATTCTCGGGCTGAATTCGAGACGTGCCGCTAGGCAGTAAAAGGGTAATATGTAAAGATGAGTGATATCAGTATCATCACTCCGGGGCTGGCCTAGCCCGTAAGACTGACCAGAACAGGTATAGAACTGTCGAGTTACAAGTCAGGTTTCATCATTGATTTCCCCATACCCCCAAGTTAAAAGTGTTCAAGTCAGGTATTAGATAATCTAGCACTAATGCCAACACATGATCAGGCAGGTACATGTTTGTCTGGATAGACAACAGGAACGGTCCGTAAGGACAACATGTCAGGTTTGTTGGCATTAGACACAAGATCAGGTAATAGGTAAGACCATGGTACATCAGGTCAATTCAAGTAATGTATATAGGTGTCATGCCATGTCAAGAGTTGCACGGTACTATGTCGTGTCAAGTAATAGGTGTAGCAAGTCATGTCAGGGTGTACAAGATATTGGGTGGTTGCTCATAATCAGGCTAGCATAAACATGGTATACAGAACAAGCATGTGTGCTAATATAATCAACAAGCTGGAACTTGTAACGCGAAATGCAATCAGGTACAGATTAAGGTATATAGATGCACTGTTATCATTTTGCGTTTAAGGGATAGTTTCAACATTACTTAACTACAGTATACAAAAATGGATGTTAAAATCATGTTAATATGGATTAAGTAATTGTTCCCCTTCGAATACAGAGACGCGACCGTGTAGGTTTGTCTTGCCTGAGATTCGGGGCAGATGCTATTTGGTTTTATCCGTCTACCTTTTCGAAGATGCCAAGTTGATTTATGGCACCGTGTATCGGAGGTTTAGACGGATGCGGCCGATATAGCAGACTTCGTTAGACTCCCCCTCGTTAGAGGGGTTTTTGATTGTGGGGGCGCTCTTCCCTGCAGGCGCAAGCCCCTGCAGTTAATTACGCTACCGCATCGCGGTAACAACTTTCTCATTCTCCAGATTTTCACTTCGTATCGTGGGTGTTTGTTTTGTTTGTGGTTGCCCGTGGATTGTATACGGAGACTAATTTATGTCGTCGCCCGTAGGACGTGAATTAGTCTAAATCCGTATTTTCTTAGATTTGGTTTAGGGTTTTGGTTTAAGAATACGTTAGCCATTTTTGAGGCTAAGATCAACTTAAACGTTTGTTAAGGACACGTTAGTCTGATTTAAGACTAAGATCAACTTAACAGGATCATTTAGATCCGACAAAAGAGCATTTGGAGGCTCTATTATTCTAGTTTAGGGACATAGTGGTCCATTGCATGTATGGCCGTCGGGACCCATCACCTCTCTGACAACGTTGAAGGATTACAACCACAGATGTCAGAGGAGTTCAGAGATGTACCCTTGAACCAAAGTTGGTCGGGGGATCCATAGTCCAATTCGAAACTAAAGTCTGTTTGAAGGTTTTGGTTTAAGGATACGTTAACCATATTTGAGGCTAAGATCAACTTAAACGTTTGTCAAGGATACGTTAGTCTAATTTGAGACTACGATCAGCTTGATAGGATCATTTAGATCCGACAAAAGAGCATTTGGGGGCTCTATTGTTCTAGTTTAGGGACATAGTGGTCCATTGTCGGTTTAGGGACATGGTGGTCCATTGCCAGTTTTGGGACATGGTGGTCCATCGCAAGTTTAGGGACATGGTGGTCCATTTAATGTGTGGCCGTCGGGACCCGTCACCTCTCTGACGACGTTGAAGGATTACAGCGACAGATATCAGAGGAGTTCAGAGATATACCCTTGAACCGGATGTAAATTGATTTAAAAGAGCAGTTGTGCTCGATTCAATTTAACTTGAGGACTTATAGCCATGATTGGGTTAAGTCCAGTTGAAAATGTATAACATTTTATTTATATTAGGCCTGTTAGGCCTTTTAATTGGGCTCTGCCCTTATTTAATAATGCATAGCATCTTTGTTTGGTCTATTAGACCTTTATTTGGGCTCTACCCCATTTTTAATAATGCAATGCATATTTATTAGGCCTGTTTGGCCCTTTTAATTGGGCTCTGCCCTTCTTTTAAATAATGCATTGCATTAATTAGTCTGACAGCGCGCCATGTGGCTTGTCAGACGCTTTGCGCCAATTAAAGAGCGCAAGGCGCAAGCGCATGTGGAGGTGACACGTGTCATGCTCTGGTGAGCGCAAGTCTGTTGGCGTAGTGCGCCGCGCCAGTGCGCTGCTGACACGTGGCGCACTCTGGTGACTTGCGCCAAACCAAAAGAGCAGTGCTCTGTTTTTAGCAGCGCAAGGTGCAGTTATTCTGTGATTGACACGTGGCGCTCCCTGGTGGTTTGCGCCAATCCAAAGAGCGAACAGCGCAGATTTCAAAAGTGCAAGGCACTGTTTAATTTCTTGATCCAATTTAGATCAAAGAAAACAAGTTTTTCTTTTTCCAGAGAGGTTCTACCTCAAATTTCAAGAACCGGTAGTTCATCAAAAGGCAATGCCTTTATATAGATCAAAAGATCTAGTAAAGAAGTAAAATTACTTCTTTATTGAAGATCTTTGATCTTGTTCTTAGATCATTGATCTTTTTAGAAGAACTTCTTCTTTTTTTTCCCAAAGGTTTACCTTTTCTTTTCTTCGAGTTCTTCTCAAAATTTTAGAGGAGTTCTGTGTTCTCTATCTCTGTATCTTTTAGACTTGGAGTCTAGGGGCCTTTATATAGTGCCAATTAATTTGTTAAATCAGTTAAAGAGATCTTTCTCTGATTGATCTGGGGATATTTCCCCACCGTCGGATCTTTGATCCAAGGGCTTTGTTTTACAGAAGAGAATCTTATTATTTTAATAAGATTTAAAAAGATCTTTCCAGAATTTTTCTGTTTAAATGTTGGCACAGCTGGCGCAAGCGCACTTGCGCGTGACACGTGTCGCGCAGCACAGAACGCAGTGCAACTGCGCCGACACGTGTCGTGCAGCGCAGAGCGCAGCGCAACTGCGCCGACACGTATCGCACAGCGCAACTGCGCGCCAACACGTGTCGCGCAGCGCAGAGCGCAAGTCAGCTGAAGCATTGCTTTCTTTATTAAAATTTGAATTTTAAATAGAGCCTTGCTCTGATTGGGTGCGCTGCCTTGGGCGCTGCGCTCCTTGTGCCGGCGTGTCTGATTTTGACACGTGGCGCTCTGCGCGCAGCGTAAAGGATCTAAAGCGTTGCTTCAATTATTTTAATTTTAATTTTAACTTTAATTTCAAAGCATAGCTTTGCTCTGATTGGGGGAAACAGAAGCGCTGCTTCGTTTCTCGTCTTGGAATTTGAGCAGAGTTTTGCTATGATTGGGGTAAACAGTAATCTAGAGATGCAATGATATGTATAATAGGTTCATCAGATGCAATTATAACTAAAACAGGTTAAAAATGCACACGGGTGTCCAAATAGAGTAAACTATAGAAAGGGTACCATAGACTATGTAAATATTTATTATGTGATTTAGCATACAGATGTGGTTACTAGGTGTAGTACACTAAAATGCAACGGTTATAATTCAAGTTCTGAATCTAAAGATATAAACGGAATATCGAACGGTTAAATTGAAATAGGTGACTTTGGATTCAATCTATAAGTTTAATATTTAATAAATAGTTATAAACTCGTAAAGATAGCATGTAGCAAGTTTCACTTGCCTCGACGGATCGCGAAGCGGTAAACGGAACGTCATGCGTCGGCGGGAAAAGTCGCGACGGCGCACGGTACACGGAATGAACCCAAACCACGCACGATGGGATCACACGGGTCAGATATCCTCGCTAAGTCATCGGGATCGTCGCCGGCACGGTCGGATTTCGGCAAACCAAGAAAACAGTGAACAACTAAAGATAAAAAGAAATGCATGAAAGAAAAGAAGAGAAGAAGAGAAGGAGGATGTTCCCCTCCGAAAGACGGCGCGACACCGCGTCTTGCCTGAGATTCGGGGCAGATACTAATAGGTGCTATCCGTCCACCTCTCCGAAGATGCCAAGTTGATTTATGGCACCATGTATCGAAGGTTTAGACGGATGCGTCCGATGTAGCAGACTTCGTCAGATTCCCCCTCGTTTGAGGGGTTTTTGATTGTGGGGACGCTCTTCCCTGCAGGCGCAAGCCCCTGCAGTTAATTACGCTACCGCATTGCGGTAACAACTTTCTCCTTCTCCAGATGGTCACTTCGTGTCGTGGGTGTCTGTTTTGTATTTTGTTGCCCGTGGATTGTTTACGGAGACTGAGTTATGTCGTCGCCCGTAGGGCGTGGACTAGTTCAAATCCGTATTATCTTAGATTTGAGTTTGGGGGGGGTTTGGTTTGAGGATACGTCAGCCACACTTGAGGCTAAGATCAACTCAAACGTTTTTTAAGGATACGTTAGTCTAACTTTGCGACTAAGATCAACTTAACGGGATCGTTTAGATCCGACAAAAGAGCGTTTGGACTCTAATGTTCCAGTTTAGGGACATAGTGGTCCATGAATGTATGGTCGTCGGGACCCGTCACCTCTCTGACGACGTTGAAGGATTACAACGACGGATGTCAGAGGAGTTCAAGGATGTACCCTCGAGCCAGAGTTAATTGGGGGGATTTATAGTCCACTCTGTTTGAAGGTTTAAGGATACGTTAGCCATCTTTGAGGCTAAGATCAACTTAAACGGGACCGTTTAGATCCGACAAAAGAGCATGCGGGGCTCTATTGTTCTAGTTTAAGGACATTACGGTCCATGGGTAGTTTAAGGACATTGCGGTCCCTGGGTAGTTTAAGAACATTGCGGTCCATTGTTAGTTTTAAGACATCTCGGTCAAGGTTAAGGACGTCGTAGTCCATGGGTTTAAGGACCCCATAGTCCATTGTTAGTTTTAAGACATCTCGGTCAAGGTTAAGGACGTCGTAGTCCATGGGTTTAAGGACCCCACAGTCCGGTATGTGCTCTGGATGCTTCACACGGGTTCACTGCCGTGCTTGGCAAGGACCAGGCTCCGCTCTGGACGTTTTCCACGGGGTCGAAGAGTGACATTATCCGCGTTCCACGTAACCAGGAATTTGCATCAGACATGAGTTTAAGGACCCCACAGTCCATATCAATGTGTGGTCGTCGGGACCCGTCACCTCTTTGAAGACATTGAGGGATTACAATGCCAAGTATCAAAGGAGTGACGAGATGTACCCTAGAACCGGAGTGGATTAAATAGTCCTTGGCCCAATTTGGGATCAAGACCGATTAATTATGTTATGGGTCCATTGGACCAGTTAATCACCAATTGAGGACTTATGGCCATCTTGGGCTAAGTCCAATCAGGAGAGGCTTTGCCTCTATCCATTTGGGCCAATTGGGCCAAAGCCTAGTGTTAAACACTACAGAGCAGTCAGTGTTGAACACTGGGAATGGGGTTGACAAGTTAGTGTTTAACACTAAGAGAATATTTGGTGTTAAACACCAGCAACAATGCTTTTTCAGATTAGTGTTAAACACTAAGGTAATCAGTGTTGAACACTGCAAATGAAGATCTCAGATTAGTGTTTAAACACTAAGGTAATCAGTGTTGAACACTGCAAATAAAGCTTTTTAATTAGTGTTGAACACTAAGGCCCAACAGTGCTTTAACACTGGGTTCGAGAGTTTTAATTTAGTGTTAAACACTAAGGCAAAAGGGGTCACGTGGCAGCACGTGAGAGCGCCCTCCCTTCATTTGTTCTGCTGAGATTATCGCGTCTTTCAGAGCATCACGTGCCATCACGTGATGGGCATTCAAATGCCTATGTATTAGAGCTTCTGCTGAGGGTCACGTGGGTCACGTGGGGTGCTGCCTCAAAGGGGCTTTCTGTAGATCTCTTGGGGGGCTCACGTGATGACACGTGACCCTGCCTGTAGGTATTTTGTTTAAAGGCTTTGTTAATCTTCTTTCAGGAATTAAATTCCTCGAACTGTAAATTTCAGAGGAATTAAATTCCTACTTCCTTTCGAAGACTTTGTTTTCTGGAATAGAGTTTAACTCTGAATTTTCTGTAGGAATTAAATTCCTCATATACGTGAAGGGCTGAATAGGGTTAAACCCTAATAAAAGTTTTTAAGGAGTTTAAACTTCCATCCTCTGTATGATTAATGGAATTAAATTCCTGCTGTTTCAACAGAACTAGGTTCTTAATTAGGGTTAAACCCTGTTTCTTTTTTGTTCCGGAGGAATTAAATTCCCATAATATAGGGTCAAGCCCTCCTTTTATTTTAAAGGAATTAAATTCCTATAGTTCTGTGAGAATTAAATTCTCGTGCTTGCATTCCTTCTCCATGTTTTGGATCTGCATGGCAGGATCTCAACCCATTGAGAATTAAATTCTCAACCTTAAGGGGAGATGTGCACTTTGCAGATCCTTCATCAAAGAGAGAAGAAATATGTTCTTCTGTTTTTACATTATCAGAGTTAAACTCTGTTGAGAATTAAATTCTCTTTCTTTCAAAATGCCTTCCCTTTCTTACCTAGGGTTTTTTGCAGAAGATCCGAGTCTTTTCAAAGTATCAAAGCTCTTCTCCTTTTTTCTTTTTTCTTCTCTGCGCATGTATATGTATGTATGTCTCTTGGCTCCTATTTATAGGAGAAGCAGCCGAATCAATCAGTTTTTGACGAATCTTCATTGAGATTTGATTTGCATTCATCATTCATTTTGGACCTTTGGATTATTAGGTGAATTTTATTCACCATTGGATTTTAAATCCAGAGATTCTCCCTTATTATTTTGGTTAGATTTAAAGGGGAAATCTTTCCAAACCCGAGATTTTCCCATAGATAGACGATATTTGGTTGCTTTCCTTTGGAAAGATTTGAATTTCCTTCAGAATTTAATTCTGTTAACACAATGGGCTTTGAAAGCTGGTCACGTGTGACCACGTGACCCATGGTCACGTGTGGGCACGTGACCCCCTTTGGAACGAGCCTTTTCCTTTCTTTTGCGCTCTGTCTTCTGATCGCTGCCTAAGCGTCACGTGCTACCACGTGACCCCTGGTCACGTGTGAGCACGTGACCCTTGTTTGAACTCTTTTTCCTTGGTTCGTTTGGAGAACGAGTCTGCTGTCTTGAACGTCACGTGCCAACACGTGACCCTGGTCACGTGGGAACACGTGACCTCTTCTGAAGCCTTTTTCTTGACTTGATCAGGGAACTGGTGTGTCTTTGACGTTTGCATTTAAATGTCACGTGTCGCCACGTGACCCTGGTCACGTAGGAGCACGTGACTCTTTCTGAAGCCCATTTTCTTCAGCGTAGTCAGGAAACTGAACTTGACTTGATGATGCCTTTTAGGTGTCACGTGCCAACACGTGACCCCTTTTTGAAGCTTTTCCCAGAAGCTTTCCTGATTTTAAATCAGGAAACAAATGCCCCCACAGCGTTGTTCTCACGTGTCAGCACGTGAGTACAACGCTGTCACCTCTTGCGACTGTTGGATTCCTTTAGGGATCTGGGGAGATGAAGTGTCCTTTCAGAAGTGCCTTCACTTTTTCATCCTCTTCTTTTCAAACCTTTCTCTTAAGAATTTGATTCTCGTTCTCAGAGCTTAGTTTTCTGTTGTGTCTGTGCAGTGCCACTTTATCTTCCAATCGAAGGCTAGTGCTCACGTGTTGCGCATGCAGGGATCTGCTTGATGGGGACGTTTCATTTCCCTAACCTGATTCCAATGCGTCGTTGGATTTCATTCCCAATGCTCTCCCCTTCTTTCCGGGCTTTGAGAATCGTCCCGCCATGCATGACATTTTTTGTGCATAGCATTAAATGCTCCCCTTTATAACCTGAACCCATGCCTTACTTCTTTTCTTCACAGAGAAATCCATTCATACCTTAAGGTGGTCATCTTTGAGAACCCGATCAATCGCCATGGCTTGCCATCGTCCCCATGCTCGTCGGCAACCATGGGAGGTGCCCCTTGAGGAGATAATTCCTCGCTTCGCTGCGCGGCTGGCGGATCCCCTTCTCACCAACGCTCAATGTGACACGGTGATGTACGAGCTACTGACCCGTCGGGGCTCTCCTCTTCCCATGGGCTCCATTTGGCTCCGGGTGATCTTCCTGTCTGTGCTTGCCGATATACCCCCTCATCCGGCGGAGATGACTTCGGCGATCCTTGACGCGGCGGAGGACAAGCTTGAGTGCTTTCATGAGGCTTGTCTAATCACTCAAGCTCTGAAGGATCACTCAGTTCATTTACCGAGTCAAATAAGAGCTCGTCGGGCCGTCATGTTTGCTTTCGCTGATGAGCACGGCTCCAACCGGTGGGGAGCGACTTCTCGCGAGAATCGTCGCTTCGATGTGCTGGAGAAAGCGGAGAGAGAGATGGAGAATTTTGTGTTTTGCTTTGTTAACCCTTGTATTTCTGATCCCTTGTTTGGTGATCTTTTCCCACCAATGTAGTGTGTTTGAATCAATGTACTCCTTTAATCATTGGTGGTTTGTATGCTTTCTGTTGAATTTTCATGCTTGTCAGATAGTCGCACGTGTGTCTTGCTTGCGTAAATGAGCCGTTTGTTTTTTCTTTAATTACGAGCACCATCGTTACGTTGCATGCACATCAGTGCCTCAGGCAACATTTCCTTTTAAACATTCGTACAGTTGCAAATGCGTGCCTGATAGGATGCAGATCAGAAACTTGCCACGTTATCTCCCGTATCGGGTGGTTTGCGCTGGTTTTAGATCGAGTATTGTTTGTTGAAGGGAGGTTTGTAAATGAAGACATATTCTTCTCTTCAATGGTGTATCCCCCTTTTTATTGAATGTATTCTGCGGATATTCTACCTCGATCTCCTTGCAGGACAGTGATGGCTTAGGATTCAGGGTTAAGATCTGCTTCCTAAGACTTTTGCATTTTACGAGCCGCGAGGGTCTCATAAAGAGTTTTTCTCCCTACAGGTCGAGAGGATCCCATAGGTGTGAGTTCTTCTTAAAGATCGTGAGGATCCTTAAGCGGGTTTTCCCTTGAGAGTCGTAAGGATCTCACAAGAGAGTTTTTCTTCCTTACAGGTCGTGAGGGCCTGCAAGTGCCGGATGTGATCACCCTTATCCGTGTTTCACGGAGTCAGGGATCTCTCAAGGTATCGTAGTTTAAAGACGTCACGGTCAAGGTTAAGGACCTCATAGTCCGTGGATTTAAGGACTCCACAGTCTGCTGTTAGTTTTAAGACATCACGGTCAAGGTTAAGGACCTCATAGTCCGTGGATTTAAGGACTCCACAGTCCGGTGTTTGGTTGCAGGGACCCATCACCTCTTTGAAGACGTTGAGGAATTACAACGCCGGGCATCAAAGGAGTGAAGCGATGTACCCTTAAACCAAGGCAAAGTCTGTAGGGAATCGGGGTGGTTGATCGTTAGTTTTAAGACATCACGGTCGAGGTTAAGGACGTCATAGTCCGTGGATTTTAAGGACTCCACAGTCCGGTATTTGCTCTGGATGCTTCACACGGGTTCACTGCCGTGCTTGGCGAGGACCAGGCTCCGCTCTGGACGTTTTCCACGGGGTCAAAGAGTGACATTATCCGCGTTCCACGTAACCAGGAATTTTGCACTAGATGCTTCACACGGGTTCATTGCCGCGTTAGGCGAGGACTAGGCTCCGCTCTGGATGCTTCGCACGGGTTCACTGCCATGCTCTGCGAGGACCAGGATCCGCTCTGGACGTTTCCCACGGGGTCAAAGAGTGACATTATCCGCGTTCCACGTGACCAGGAATTTTGCACTAGATGCTTCACACGGGTTCACTGCCGCGTTAGGCGAGGACTAGGCTCCACTCTGGATGCTTCGCACGGGTTCACTGCCATGCTCTGCGAGGACCAGGATCCGCTCTGGACGTTTTCCACGGGGTCAAAGAGTGACATTATCCGCGTTCCACGTGACCAGGAATTTTGCACTAGGTGCTTCACACGGGTTCACTGCCGCGTTAGGCGGGGACTAGGCTCCGCTCTGGATGCTTCGCACGGGTTCACTGCCATGCTCTGCGAGGACCAGGATCCGCTCTGGACGTTTTCCACGAGGTCAAAGAGTGACATTATCCGCGTTCCGCGTGACCAGGAATTTTGCACTAGATGCTTCACACGGGTTCACTGCCGCGTTAGGCGAGGACTAGGCTCCACTCTGGATGCTTTGCACGGGTTCACTGCCATGCTCTGCGAGGACCAGAATCCGCTCTGGACGTTTTCCACGGGGTCAAAGAGTGACATTATCCGCGTTCCACGTGACCAGGAATTTTTGCACTAGATGCTTCACACGGGTTCACTGCCGCGTTAGGCGAGGACTAGGCTCCGCTCTGGATGCTTTGCACGGGTTCACTGCCATGCTCTGCGAGGACCAGGATCCGCTCTGGACGTTTTCCACGAGGTCAAAGAGTGACATTATCCGCGTTCCATGTGACCAGGAATTTTTGCACTAGATGCTTCACACGGGTTCACTGCCGCGTTAGGCAAGGACTAGGCTCCGCTCCGGATGCTTCGCACAGGTTCACTGCCATGCTCTGCGAGGACCAGGATCCGCTCTGGACGTTTTCCACGGGGTCAAAGAGTGACATTATCCGCGTTCCACGTGACCAGGAATTTTGCACTAGATGATTCACACGGGTTCACTGCCGCGTTAGGCGAGGACTAGGCTCCGCTCTGGATGCTTCGCACGGGTTCACTGCCATGCTCTGCGAGGACCAGGATCCGCTCTGGACGTTTTCCACGGGGTCAAAGAGTGACATTATCCGCGTTCCACGTGACCAGGAATTTTGCACTAGATGCTTCACACGGGTTCACTGCCGCGTTAGGCGAGGACTAGGCTCCGCTCTGGATGCTTTGCACGGGTTCACTGCCATGCTCTGCGAGGACCAGGATCCGCTCTGGACGTTTTCCACGGGGTCAAAGAGTGACATTATCCGCGTTCCACGTGACCAGGAATTTTTGCACCAAATGCTTCACACGGGTTCACTGCCGCGTTAGGCGAGGACTAGGCTCCGCTCTGGATGCTTTGCACGGGTTCACTGCCATGCTCTGTGAGGACGAGGATCTGCTCTGGACGTTTTCCACGAGGTCAAAGAGTGACATTATCCGCGTTCCACGTGACCAGGAATTTTTGCACTAGATGCTTCACACGGGTTCACTGCCGCGCTCGGCGAGGACTAGGCTCCGCTCTGGATGCTTCGCACGGGTTCACTGCCATGCTCTGCGAGGACCAGGATCCGCTCTGGATGTTTTCCATGGGGTCAAAGAGTGACATTATCCGCGTTCCATGTGACCAGGAATTTTGCACTAGATGCTTCACACGGGTTCACTGCCGCGTTAGGCGAGGACTAGGCTCCGCTCTGGATGCTTCGCACGGGTTCAATGCCATGCTCTGCGAGGACCAGGATCCGCTCTGGACGTTTTCCACGGAGTCAAAGAGTGACATTATCCGCGTTCCGCGTGACCAGGAATTTTTGCACTAGATGCTTCACACGGGTTCACTGCCGCGTTAGGCGAGGACTAGGCTCCGCTCTGGATGCTTTGCATGGGTTCACTGCCATGCTCTGCGAGGACCAGGATCCGCTCTGGACGTTTTCCACGAGGTCAAAGAGTGACATTATCCGCGTTCCACGTGACCAGGAATTTTTGCACTAGATGCTTCACACGGGTTCACTGCCGCGTTAGGGGAGGACTAGGCTCCGCTCTGGATGCTTCGCACGAGTTCACTGCCATGCTCTGCGAGGACCAGGATCCGCTCTGGACGTTTTCCACGGGGTCAAAGAGTGACATTATCCGCGTTCCGCGTGACCAGGAATTTTGCACTAGATGCTTCACACGGGTTCACTGCCGCGTTAGGCGAGGACTAGGCTCCGCTCTGGATGCTTTGCACGGGTTCACTGCCATGCTCTGCGAGGACCAGGATCCGCTCTGGACGTTTTCCACGGGGTCAAAGAGTGACATTATCAGCGTTCCACGTGACCAGGAATTTTTGCACTAGATGCTTCACACGGGTTCACTGCCGCGTTAGGCGAGGACTAGGCTCCGCTCTGGATGCTTTGCACGGGTTCACTGCCATGCTCTGCGAGGACCAGGATCCGCTCTGGACGTTTTCCACGAGGTCAAAGAGTGACATTATCCGCGTTCCACGTGACCAGGAATTTTTGCACTAGATGCTTCACACGGGTTCACTGCCGTGCTCGGCGAGGACTAGGCTCCGCTCTGGATGCTTCGCACGGGTTCACTGCCATGCTCTGCGAGGACCAGGATCCGCTCTGGACATTTTCCACGGGGTCAAAGAGTGACATTATCCGCGTTCCACGTGACCAGGAATTTTGCACTAGATGCTTCACACGTGTTCACTGCCGCGTTAGGCGAGGACTAGGCTCCGCTCTGGATGCTTCGCACGGGTTCACTGCAATGCTCTGCGAGGACCAGGATCCGCTCTGGACGTTTTCCACGGGGTCAAAGAGTGACATTATCCGCGTTCCGCGTGACCAGGAATTTTTGCACTAGATGCTTCACACGGGTTCACTGCCGCGTTAGGAGAGGACTAGGCTCCGCTCTGGATGCTTTGCACGTGTTCACTGCCATGCTCTGCGAGGACCAGGATCCGCTCTGGACGTTTTCCACGAGGTCAAAGAGTGACATTATCCGCGTTCCACGTGACCAGGAATTTTTGCACTAGATGCTTCACACGGGTTCACTGCCGCGTTAGGCGAGGACTAGGCTCCGCTCTGGATGCTTCGCACGGGTTCACTGCCATGCTCTGCGAGGACAAGGATCCGCTCTGGACGCTTTCCACGGGGTCAAAGAGTGACATTATCCGCGTTCCACGTGACCAGGAATTTTGCACTAGATGCTTCACACGGGTTCACTGCCGCGTTAGGCGAGGACTAGGCTCCGCTCTGGATGCTTCACACGGGTTCACTGCCGTGCTCTGTGAGGACTAGGATCCGCTCTGGACGTTTTCCACGGGGTCAAATAGTGACGTTATCCGCGTTCCACGTGACCAGGAATTTTGTTGATTATATCCGCATTTCACGGAGTTGGGATTTGACTCTCTGTGGGAGTACATCGTCGAGTCATGGAATTGGGAGTTGCCGCTGTTCCGCTTTGCTTGATGATGTGTCCGCTGTGACGATACGAGTGCTGAGGTGGAGTTGGGATTTTGCCATCACTCCGCTTTGCTGACCATGGGGTCTTTTATTAGCTTTGCATGTACATCCTGCTGGACTGCGAAGGAACGCCGTTGTTAACATTGCGTCTGCTGTAATGAGACGAATGCTAAGGCGGAGTTGGGATTTTGCCATCGCTCCGCTTGATGGTGTAACATCTTTGTTCTGCTGGAATGAGGAGGCACACCGTTGTTGGTCTCCAGGCTGCAGATATGGCCGTTGAGATTTGGGACTAGGAACTTTGCCATGGTTCCGTTTCGTTGCGATTCTGAGGTCGGTTGTTGACGTCATGTCTGCATCTAGTTGGAGTGAGGAGAAACACAGTTGGTGATCTCTAAGTTGTCGATGTTGACGTCGAGACCCTAAAGCTAGGGATTTTCCTTTACTTCATTTGTTGGCATTGTGTCTGCAATATTGCGACAGATGTCGAGATTGTCTCTAGGTTATCTATGAACCGTCAAGATTTGGCTTCGCTTTCTGGTGGAGCCTGTTGGGAAGGTAAGGTTCCCTCTTTGTTTGTGCCCCTGGATTGTATACAGGGATCGATGTGATCTCATCTGTAGGGCAAAAAGTTTCATTCTTTCATTTTTTTTTATTCTTTCCGCGATGCTCTATCATTTCAGCTTTTTATATCGCGAAAATTGCGATTGCCCAATCATTTCGGCTATTTTTCGCGGTGCCCAATCATTTCGGCTATTTTTCTTTTTACTCGCTGCTTTTTATTGCGAGTTGCCCAATCATTTCGGCTATTTTTCATGCATACATTTTTACTTGCTGATTTTGTTTGCAAGTTGCCCCATCATTTCGGCTATTTCGTATGCATTTTTTTTTGGCTCGCTGATTTTTTCTCGCGAGTGTGGAACTTGGAATCTGGTGCCAATCTCAGCATCAGCATCGCTGCGACTGGAATATAGCCAGGAGCGAATCATCATTTGCCTTGAAAGGGCTTGGAATTTGATACTGGTTTAGGCATCAGCATCGCTGCAACTGGGATATTGCCAGGAGCGAATCATCATTTGCCTCTGTCGATGTTGAACAAAGGTGGCTTAGTAAACAGGGTTAAGGGTCCTGTCGACTAAGGCTTTTGACTTCATAAGCCGTAAGGGTCTCACAAAGGTATTTCTCCCTACAAGTCGTGAGGATCTTGTAGGTGTGTTTTCTCCTTGGGAATCGTGAGGATTCCTAAGTGCATGTTCTCTTGTAAGTCGTAAGGATCTTACAAAAAGGTTTTCTCCTTATAGGTCAAGAGGACCTAAAAGGGTTGCTCACCATATGGACATATCCCTAGTCACGGATGGGATCTTGCTGGGGAAATGTTTATTCGCGCCCGTGGATTGTATACAAGGGTCAGTATTGAACCGCTTGTAGGGCAATATCGGAGGTTGTGGAGGATTTGCTTAAGAACAGGTTCAGGTTTCTGTAACTTAAGACTTTCAAATCTTATGAGCCGTGAGGGTCCCATAAGAGAGTTCTCCTTACGAGTCGTGAGGATCTCGCAAGTGTAATTTCTTCTTAGGAATCGTGAGGATCCCTAAGTGTGTTGCTCCCTTGTGAGTCGTAAGGATCTCACGCAGGTGGTTTCTCCTTACACGGTCGAGAGGATCCTGTAAGTGTCTTTTAACGAGGTTGCGCCCTTTCGGGTTTTCACAAACACTCGCCGGTAGCCCTGCTGTTTTTACTCACGGAGCCCTTTCGGGTTTTCATCCGTGCCCATTTTGCTTATGGACATACCGTTTTTTTTATATTCTTTTTCACTTTTTTTATTTACAAGGTCGCGCCCTCTCAGGTTTTCACGAGCACTTGCCGGCAGCCCTGCTGTTTTTACTCACGGAGCCCTTTCGGGTTTTCATCCGTGCCCACTTTGCTTATGGACATACCGTCTTCTTTTTTCTTTATTTATCCATCTCGTCAACCTAAGGACGTTGCGGTAGTAGTTTAGGGACGTTTCGGTCCGTCGATAGTTTAAGGACGTTTCGGTCCGCTGTTAGTTTAAGGACGTTCCGGTCCGTTGTTAGTTTAAGGACGTTTCGGTCCGCCGATATGGGAAGGCTGGCTGCTGCTTGTAAAGTCTGAGCCTAGGAAGATAGTGAGAGGACATAGTCGTCGTCATCTATCATCGACCCAGGCTGTGGCTTATTAAGCATAGTATTTCTTTAAGAAGCGGCCGTTTATTGGCCTGAAAGGCCTTTCACCGTGCATGTCCATGAGTAGGTAGGCTCCACCCTGGTAGACCTTGTCTATGATGTACGGGCCTTCATAGTTTGGCTCAAATTTTCCCCGCTTGGCACGATTGGGGATCATAGGTCTTTTGACCACTAGTACGAGTTCGCCTTGGCGGAATGTCCTCGGCCTGGTCAATCGTTCGTACGAGCGCGTCATCTTTGCTTTGTAGGCTTCTAGATGTTGTTGCGCTATGAGCCGGGTTTCGTCGAGGGCATCAAGCTCCTCAAGCCGAAGGTGAGCATTTTCTTCGTTCGTCAGCTCGTGGTGGACTGCTACTCGTAGAGAGGGTAACTCTATCTCGAGGGGGAGCACTGCTTCCGTCCCAAACACCAACGCGTACGGCGTTGTGTTTGTGGCCGTCTTGAACGTAGTTCGATAAGCCCAAAGGGCTTCTTGCAGCCTTTCGTGCCAGTCTCTCTTATTGGAAACGGTCTTTTTTATGATCTTCGTCAAGGTCTTATTGAAAGCCTCGGCCAGACTGTTAGCTCGTGGATTGTAAACTGAAGAATATCTCCAGTCTATATTGTGCTGCTGTGCGAAGCGGCTAATCTTATGGCTTCGGTAGGCCGGCCCGTTATCGGAGATAATCCGCCGTGGAGTTCCAAACCGATAGATGACGTGCGTCTTGAAGAAGTGGAGGATATTCTCCGTCTTCACTTCCCTCAGCGGTACTGCTTCTGCCCATTTGGAGAAGTAATCAGTGGTCGCCAGGATAAAACGGTGTCCCCGGGATGATGCTGGCTCAATGGGGCCGACTATGTCAGTCCCCCACATTTCGAATGGCCAACTAGCCAACGTCGGGTGCAGTGGATTCGGATGTTGGTGGATGAAGTCTCCATGGATCTGGCATGAGTGGCATTGCTTCGCATACTCGAGGCAGTCCTGGATCATCGTGGGCCAGTAATAACCCATCCGTTTAATTTTTAACTTCATCTTTGGGCCTGCTTGGTGAGAACCGCAAAGTCCGTCATGAACTTCCTGAACGACTCTTTCTGCTTCGTCAGGTCCCAAGCATCTCAGCCATAGAGAATCGAATGATCTCTTGTATAGAATATCGTTGACGAAAGCGAAAGATAAGGCTCTTTTCATGAGCCGATGTCTTGAGGACGCTTCTTCGGGCATTCGGTGGGACTTAAAGTAGTCTATGAAGACTTCCCTCCAGTCTTCGGCCTTCTCATGGTCTTTTATTTGTAGGGTCATCTGCTCAGTCGTTCCCTTTTTTCCGCATGATTCCGGAGATATTTCTGCCGGGGCGAGCACTCGACGGCTTTGTACCACGATTCTGACGTCATCGAGGTTCTCGTCAGCCAGTTCTTTAGCAAGTTTAGCCAACGCGTCTGCTTTGCTGTTTTCCGCGCGCGGTATGTTCTCCAAAGTATAGGAGGGAATTTGGGTCAATAGTTGTTGCACCCTTTCGCCGTACTTCACCAATTCCGGCTTGCACGTTTGATAGTCACCATTTACTTGACTGACGACCAGCTGAGAATCCCCGTATATGAGGAGGTCTTCAATTCCCATGTCGATGGCGATCTCGAGGCCTGCTATCAGAGCTTCGTATTCGGCTTCATTGTTTGTCCTCGGCTCTGTTAAGGAGAAGGCGAAGCGTATTATCCCTCCTTGTGGAGTTGCAAAGATGAGGCCTATCCCTGATTTGATCATCGGGATACCTTGTTTCTGTTTCTTTATGGAGGACGCTCCATCGAAATAGAGTTCCCATCGGGTGCTTCCGCCGCTAATCGCATCAAATGCATGCTCGTCCGGCAAATCGCAATTCAGAGGAGAATTGGCCGGTATCGGGTGCTCGGCGAGGAAGTCGGCAATGGCCTGGCCTTTCACTGCCTTGAGAGGTTGATACGTTATCGAGAACTCCATCAAGAGCAGGGCCCACTTAGCAAGTCGTCCCGTCAGTATGGCTTTCGACATCAAATATTTGAGAGGGTCCACCTTTGAAATAAGACGGACTTCATGTGCTAATGCGTAATGTCTAAGCTTTGTTACTGCGAAGATCAACGCCAGGCAGTGCTTTTCAATGGGGGAATAGTTGCTTTCTGCCCCCAGCAGCACTCGACTTAAGTAGTAAAGCGCTCTTTCTTTCCCTTGATCGTTCTCTTGTGCCCATAATGCGCCTAAGGAACCTTCGAGGGCGGCCGTGTAAAGAATGAGAGGCTTTCCCTTCACTGAAGCAGCCAACACTGGAGGGTTCTGCAGGTACTGCTTGATCTCGTCTAGTGCACCTTGACATTTGTGATCCCAAACGAATGGGGTTCCCTTTTTCATCAGGTGGCTGTAAGGACGGCATTTGCCTGAAAGATTGGCGATAAACCGCCGGATGTATGCGAGCTTCCCTTGGAGAGACCGCAACTGCTTGAGGGTTCTTGGCGGAGGCATTTCCATGATCGCCTTAATCTTTGACGGATCTATTTCAATACCTCGGTGTCGAACGATGAATCCCAGAAATTTGCCCGAGGAGACTCCAAACGCGCATTTGAGGGGATTCATTTTCAAATTATATTGCCGAAGGCGTTGAAATACAGTCTCCAGATGCTTTAAATGCTCTTCGTATGACATGCTCTTTACTACGAGGTTATCGATATAGCACTCGACGATGTCATGTATGAGATCGTCGAAGATCTTTGTCATGGCCCTTTGATAGGTAGCGCCAGCGTTCTTTAGGCCAAAGGGCATAACCCTGTAGCAAAATATACCCAAAGGGGTGCGGAAAGCGGTGTGCTTCTGGTCTTCGGGATGCATTTTTATCTGATTGTATCCTGATGAACCGTCCATAAAGGAGAAAATCTCGTGAGTGGACGTGTTATCTATCATTAGCTCGGTTACCGGCACCGGGAAATCATCCTTTGGACAGGCTTTATTGAGATCCCTGAAATCCACGCATATGCGTACCGTCCCATTCTTCTTCATTACCGGGACGATATTGGCAATCCAGTCGGGATATTGGACTTCTTGGATAAATCCCGAATCGATCAACTTCTTGACTTCGGAGTTGATGCTCATCTCAAGCTCGAGTCGCATCCTCCTTGGCGCCTGCTTGACTGGCTTGATATCTGGGGATATTGCTAATCTATGCACAGCAATCTCCGGATCCAATCCTGGCATCTCGGAGTAGTTCCACGCGAAGCAGTCTTTATGCCGTAGAAGCACATTCTTTAACGCAGCCACCTTTTCTTCGGATAATAGCTCGCTGACAAATGTCGGTCGCGGGTCGTCTGCCGATCCCAACTCAATCTTCTTGAGGTTATCTGCAGTGGTATGTATACCATCTTCCAGTTCTTTTGGAGCGGGCGGAAATTCCGAGATCACCTCATCATCGCTGTTCTCAAAGCACCGGTAAAGGTCACCTACGTTCTCGGGCTCTTCCCCTAATACCGTAATCGTATAACAAGTGCGAACCCGCTCTGTGGACTGAAGTGGACCCGGTTCTGCTCTTGCGGCCTTGGGCTCATGCTTTCGCGGCGGCGTTACCTTCCATCCGTCGGATAAAGCGAATCTACCCCGTCGGTACTGGTCCTCGACCCAGTTCTTGAAGGTGAAGCAGTCTTCGGTAGGATGCCCTATGGTTCGGTGATAAGAGCAATAACTCGGATGAGAGACCTTGCTAGCTTGCCCAGGATGTCTAGACTCTGGAAGCGTGATCATTCGATGTTTTATAGCGAGGTTGAGTAACCTCTCCGTCTTGTCTCGGGGGAAGGAATACGCTCGACTCATCTTCTTCACGAGGGACAAACCCGAGCCGCTTCTTGATTTATTTTCGTCTCTGCGTCGGGCCTTTCGTACAACGGATTGACGAGGATAAGCGTCTTTGTCTTTTTCGGTACGCTGAGATAGACGTTGCGTCCTGGCCTTCTTGTAGATGGCAATCTCGCGGTTGTGGTCTTCCTGAGCTCTCTGACCCGTTTTCCTGATAGGCTTGTTCGTTCGCTCTTCAAATGACGGACTCGATGTTTCAATCGCAGGGTCTAGTTTTAATGAAGGGTTGGCATCTCCTGACAGGGCGTCCTCTTCTTCATCAAAGGTATATATAGGGTAGCTGCTATGAGTCCGTTCCCGTTTTCCAGCTCTTGCGTATCCAAGCCCGAGTGTTTCCATCTTCCCGTTGGGCAACTTGCGTTGAGTCCCGGGGACATCCCAAATCTTGTTGTAGAACCGAGCCTGCCGAACAGCCTGTTTTAAGGGTACTCCTTGGCGCTTCAATAGCTTCTTTAATCCGTCCGTATAGTATCTGGGCAGACGGATGGGTTGGAGCCTGTCGAGCGTAGTATCTGCGCCATGCCAGATCTCTTTCTCTATTTTCGACTCTGAGGATCGGTAAAATAGGATCACCTTCTCGCCCCTTCGCCTGGGAGGGACGTAAAATGTTTGCAGGTCCTGCACATCGTGAGCCTGAAGCGCGTCGAGATCCTTGTAGTGTTCTCGCGGTACCATGGTGATTTGCAAACTATGGTCATCGCCAAGGGGTGCTTGTGTCGGCAGCCGATTGGAGAACACAGCATTAACTTCATCTTCTGAATCACTTCCGAAGACTAATACGGGGGTGGGTGTCCTCAGGTTGTTGCGTTGAGATGGCCCTGCATAAACTATCTCTTCCTCTTCTTCGGTATCGCTCCCGAAAATAGGGATGGTGGCGGCGGTTTTGTTTTCCGGATTGCGACATCTTTCTGTATCCTCGAAATCTGGCAAAAAGTATTTCGCATCTTCGTATTTGCGGACTTCGTTCACGGAAAATGGGTTTAACTCACCTGTTACGGTATACTCAAGACCATCCTTGAAGTACTTCATACACTGATGTTGTGTAGAAGGGATGACGTTGTACTCGTGCAGCCAAGGACGGCCGAGCAAGGCGTTGTAACAGGTCTTGGCGTCAATGACATGGAATTTGATGTCTGTGACGAGAAGTCCGAAGCGTAATGTTAGTATCACGGATCCGAGAGTCCGTGACGATTGTGAATCGAAACCGGAGATAGTAATTTTGTCACGAGCGAGGTGTTGCACACTCATGCAGATTTCCTTCAACACCCGAACATTAAGGAGGTTGACGGATGATCCATTATCCACCAGGATCTTGCCTATCTTGATATCATGGCAGTATCCGGAGACATATAGGGGCCGGTTGTGGTCGCACGTCCCGAGAAGGAGGTCTTCATCACCGAAAGTGACGTCGGCCGTATGCACTTCCTCCAGTTCATCCTTCATCCTTTCAGTGGCGAGGAAGGCTTGGAATTGCTCGGGTTCTTGTAACGCCTTAATTAGTGAGTCTCGCGCTTCTTTCGATAATTGGAGGGCATCAAGAATGCTAAGCTGAGAAGGTAGCTTCCTTGGGTGCGCGAGGATGTTATAGTCCACTTTACTCTTCCTAGGAGGGTCTTTGGCAGCCAGCTCTCTCGTGACTTGGTCATCTAAAGTGATATCTTCAGTGACTTTTTCCTTTCCCTTATCTTTTCTATTCCCGGGCCCGAGATTCTTTTCTGGGAGTGTGCGATTGCGCAGCTGAATGTTCTCGCAGATCTCCGATTCCTCCTCTTTCCCCAAAACAGATTCTTTAAAGAGAGGGCCCAGAGCCATTTCTTCATCAGAGTCGCTCCCAAAGGTGAGAACTTGTGACCCCCTGGCGTTAACCATGCAACAGTTGCCAGTCGTTCTGTTGTGCCTATCGACGGTACTTCTTTGCTCCCGACGGATCTTGCGTTTCATGCGCTTAAAATGTTGCCGATGAGCAACATATCCTTGCCACCATATCTTAAAGGCGTCGCACTCCTCCGTGGGATGTGAGATTTTCCGATGATATGTGCAATAGTCAGGGTGCGTCTCTACCCCATCGTGTGTGTTTCCTTCCGAGGGCGGTAGCTTCATTCCCAGTGACATGGCTTTGGCAAACCTTTTTCTCGTCTTGAATATCTTCTTGTCTTCTTCGGATGCCTTATGCTCTGACAGGGGTAGTTCAACTCTTTCGTTCAGTTGCCCGCATTTGGCTCCTTCCGACGTGGTCATCTCACGCTCCTGGTCCGCTTTACATTTTAGACGAATCTCGTCTAGAAAAGCGTCGATTATTTCATCTGTTGGCCATGCGCGTTCTGGTACAGGCTCTGCCTCCAGTTTCCTAATGCCAGGAGTTTTCCCATCATCGGTAAACGAGTGGGAGATTACATTACAACTCGCCACATATCCTTCGGATTCATCCGACGAGCTTTCTCCATCATCTTCCTCTTGAAAGATGTGGTTGAGGAACTCTTGCAGGGTGACAAGAGTTCGCGCCTTTTGGTTGTACTCTTCCAATGCGTCGATTTGCTTCTGCAAGTTCGTGTGCTCTTTTCCAGGCTTCACGGACTTCTTGGATTTCTTCTTATTTTTCTTCGAAGATTTTGACGGCTGGGCGTGAGTATTTGGGCCATTTTCGTGAGTCTTCGTAGTTGGGCGGGGCTTCAACATCCTTTTGATAATTTGAGGTTCAAGAGGGTCCTTCCATTCGATCGCAGGGCACGCATGAAGGTCTCTCAGCATTCTTTTGGTTTTAGTTGATAGCACGACCTCCCATGGAGCTTCTTCAATAAAAGAACATGTTGCCCCCGGTGTATCCGCTTTCCTCGGAGCATGCGGCTGTGGTGGGTTCACCTTCCACTTTTCGGACAGTACAAACTTCCCCTGGAGGTATTGGTCTTCAATCCATCCTTTGAAGACGAAGCAATCTTCAATCGGATGGCCTACCGTCTGATGGTAAGGGCAATAGTTAGGGTTATTCACCTCGGTGGGTTGCGGCGGTCGCCTTGGATTTGGCAGGTTTATAAGTCTGTTGCGTATTGTCAGCTCGAATAGCCGTTTCGTCTTGTCCCGTGGGAACGAGTAGGGACGCTTCATCTTCTCATTATAATACCGACGTCTTTCCTCCAGTTGATCTGTCGGTTTCGGGGCGTTAGGTTGCTCTTGGGCATTTGCAACAAATGTTGCTCTTCCTTTACCCTTGTCATTCCGAGGTTCCGACTTCGGTGTAGGTGGTCTATGACCCATCTGGTCCATCTGAGCCAACTTGTCGATCAGGGCCTGGAATGTGGTTGGCTTAAAGAACATCATAAACTGGGAGATAGTTGCGTGAGGGTCTAGAGTTCCCACGAACATGCCCACCGCAGGTGCTTCCTCAATGCGTTGCTCACATCTCGACCACAAGTTCCGCCAGCGTATAGCGTACTGGACCCAGGTTTCGCCCGGTTTTACCCTGGCGTTAATAAGTGCAGTTATTGGAGTGCGTTCGCTGGCACTTGCAAATCGCTGAGTGAACAACAACTCCATTTCAGCGAACGTTTTGATAGAATCGTTCGGGAGTTCCGAATACCATTCGAACGCTGTTTCTGTTAAGCTGCCCACAAACTGGCGGAGCAACAATTTATCATCACCGCCGGTGTTACCGCAGAGGGCCCGAAACTGGGCGACATGTTGATGGGGATTGCCGGTCCCCTTATACACGTGGAATTTTGGTATCGTATAGCCTTGCGGGTATTTGATTTGGTCGTACCAGCTCGGATACGGCTGCCCCGTTTTCACAACTTGACCGGCTGCCTCAGTAGCGTGATGAACCCGGATTTGCTGGGCTATGTAGTCAGCCAAGTCAGCCTTAGAGATTGCCTCCTCCTTGGCCGTTGAGAGGGCTGGTGGTGGGTTTGACGTTTCTCCTCGGTCGTCTTCAAGAACGATCGGGGCATCCTCGGCGGGTAAGTCCTGCTGGATCATCATTCCTATTACATCTTGGAAGAGAAGGCCCATCCGTTGTATGTTGGCCGCTTGTTCAGCAGCCTCTTTGTCCCTTTTCTCCAGTGTCCGGCGAAGGAATTCAGCATCGGTTTCTTCCTCCCGGCGTGCGTCTGAGGACGTTTCTGGGTTTTCTTTTGGCCCGGTGAGCGCGGCCATAGCATTCATCATTTCTTGCAGCTTTTGTTGCTGTTCCTGGGCTTTCGTCACGGATCGGGTTAACGGTCGGTGGCCCGTAGAAGTGCGGCTTTCCTCTTTTCCAGAGGCCATGTAAACAGTGTGCACCACCATGCCCCCAGACTTAGGGCGTTTGGGCTCAGTGCTTTTAGCCGTCGTTGCATGCCGTGGGGTCTTCTCCGGCCTCCTTCTTTTATGAGTCAGTTGATCCACAGCCTTTTGGGGTTTGGCCTGGTGACCAGCTTCCGGTTGGGTTTTCAGCTTCTTGTGTTGGCGGGAGAAGTTCGGATCGATGATCGAGTCCCGTGCCTGCCGCCAAACCTTATAGATTTTGGAAGACAGCCGTTGAGGAGATTGGGGCCGTTCTGACTCCATTTCCACAACCTTCTTTAACGGGGGAGGAGACCTCTTCAGTGCTGCAGTAGAAAAATTTCTTCGCACTTTATTTAGCATTTCAAAGCTGTTCCCAGTTGGAACAGCAGCATTAACCTCTGCCACCGGGGCCGATGAAGTCAACCCGGAGGGGGAGTTGCCCCCAGCCTTCCTTACTCGGCGCCAATGGCGATGTCGAGCGTGTCGAGCGGACGGTGTAGGGTCAGCGGTAAGAATGGTTTCGTCTTGCCCCCTGTCTGGGTGGGGGGTCGCAGTTGGTATTAGCCTGTCAAAGACCGATGTCCTTTGGGCAGTAGGAGTGGGAGCTGAAGCCGTTAATCTTGTAAAGACCGACCTTTTGGCCGGAGAAGCTGCCTTGACGACTTCGGGGGCAGGAGCGGGCACCTTCTTAGAAGCAACCTTCTCTGAGATTGTAGGTCCCGTGATGCGTTTGCAGGATTTCTGGCCCAATCTAGAGAAGACCGAGGCGTTGACGTTGGGCGACTCGTTGAGAGGAGCCGCGGCAGGGGTAAGACGATCAAAGATCGACTTCTTGAGAGCTTCCGTTGTCAGCACTGGAGCGGTGAAGTTCGTCGGCGGGATCATGGTCCCAAAGAACAATCCTGTGGTGGCGCGAGTGACCTGTTCCACGAGCATTGTGAATAGCGAAGCAGCATGGGGTCCGTAGGCTATACCTCCTGGCGAGGCAGAGCGTTGGTTGCAATTGCAGTCTGAGCAGTTGGAGACTTTCACGGAAGTAGAAGCCATCGATCCTTTGCTTTCTGCAATAAGCCAGACGCCAATTCTTAGTATCTTAAAACCCAAGGGCAACCATTAGCGAACTGCGATTGGTTCGCGAGTCACGACACACGAAGTGTGGAGTGGAAAGAGGAAAAGGTCCCACCTGGCGTGCCAGAATCTGTTCCCCTCCGAAAGACGGCGCGACACCGCGTCTTGCCTGAGATTCGGGGCAGATGCTAATAGGTGCTATCTGTCCACCTCTCCGAAGATGCCAAGTTGATTTATGGCACCATGTATCGAATGTTTAGACGGATGCGTCCGATGTAGCAGACTTCGTCAGATTCCCCCTCGTTTGAGGGGTTTTTGATTGTGGGGACGCTCTTCCCTGCAGGCGCAAGCCCCTGCAGTTAATTACGCTACCGCATTGCGGTAACAACTTTCTCCTTCTCCAGATGGTCACTTCGTGTCGTGGGTGTCTGTTTTGTATTTTGTTGCCCGTGGATTGTTTACGGAGACTGAGTTATGTCGTCGCCCGTAGGGCGTGGACTAGTTCAAATCCGTATTATCTTAGATTTAAGTTTGGGGGGGGGTTTGGTTTGAGGATACGTCAGCCACACTTGAGGCTAAGATCAACTCAAACGTTTGTTAAGGATACGTTAGTCTAACTTTGCGACTAAGATCAACTTAACGGGATCGTTTAGATCCGACAAAAGAGCGTTTAGACTCTAATGTTCCAGTTTAGGGACATAGTGGTCCATGAATGTATGGCCGTCGGGACCCGTCACCTCTCTGACGACGTTGAAGGATTACAACGACGGATGTCAGAGGAGTTCAAGGATGTACCCTCGAGCCAGAGTTAATTGGGGGGATTTATAGTCCACTCTGTTTGAAGGTTTAAGGATACGTTAGCCATCTTTGAGGCTAAGATCAACTTAAACGGGACCGTTTAGATCCGACAAAAGAGCATGCGGGGCTCTATTGTTCTAGTTTAAGGACATTACGGTCCATGGGTAGTTTAAGGACATTGCGGTCCATGGGTAGTTTAAGGACATTGCGGTCCATTGTTAGTTTTAAGACATCTCGGTCAAGGTTAAGGACGTCGTAGTCCATGGGTTTAAGGACCCCATAGTCCATTGTTAGTTTTAAGACATCTCGGTCAAGGTTAAGGACGTCGTAGTCCATGGGTTTAAGGACCCCACAGTCCGTTGTTAGTTTTAAGACATCTCGGTCAAGGTTAAGGACGTCGTAGTCCATGGGTTTAAGGACCCCACAGTCCGGTATGTGCTCTGGATGCTTCACACGGGTTCACTGCCGTGCTTGGCGAGGACCAGGCTCCGCTCTGGACGTTTTCCACGGGGTCGAAGAGTGACATTATCCGCGTTCCACGTAACCAGGAATTTGCATCAGACATGAGTTTAAGGACCCCACAGTCCATATCAATGTGTGGTCGTCGGGACCCGTCACCTCTTTGAAGACATTGAGGGATTACAATGCCAAGTATCAAAGGAGTGACGAGATGTACCCTAGAACCGGAGTGGATTAAATAGTCCTTGGCCCAATTTGGGATCAAGACCGATTAATTATGTTATGGGTCCATTGGACCAGTTAATCACCAATTGAGGACTTATGGCCATCTTGGGCTAAGTCCAATCAGGAGAGGCTTTGCCTCTATCCATTTGGGCCAATTGGGCCAAAGCCTAGTGTTAAACACTACAGAGCAGTCAGTGTTGAACACTGGGAATAGGGTTGACAAGTTAGTGTTTAACACTAAGAGAATATTTGGTGTTAAACACCAGCAACAATGCTTTTTCAGATTAGTGTTAAACACTAAGGTAATCAGTGTTGAACACTGCAAATGAAGATCTCAGATTAGTGTTTAAACACTAAGGTAATCGGTGTTGAACACTGCAAATAAAGCTTTTTAATTAGTGTTGAACACTAAAGCCCAACAGTGTTTTAACACTGGGTTCGAGAGTTTTAATTTAGCGTTAAACATTAAGGCAAGAGGGGTCACGTGGCAGCACGTGAGAGCGCCCTCCCTTCATTTGTTCTGCTGAGATTATCGCGTCTTTCAGAGCATCACGTGCCATCACGTGATGGGCATTCAAATGCCTATGTATTAGAGCTTCTGCCGAGGGTCACGTAGGTCACGTGGGGTGCTGCCTCAAAGGGGCTTTCTGTAGATCTCTTGGGGGGGGTCACGTGATGACACGTGACCCTGCCTCTAGGTATTTTGTTTAAAGGCTTTGTTAATCTTCTTTCAGGAATTAAATTCCTCGAACTGTAAATTTCAGAGGAATTAAATTCCTACTTCCTTTCGAAGACTTTGTTTTCTGGAATAGAGTTTAACTCTGAATTTTCTGTAGGAATTAAATTCCTCATATACGTGAAGGGCTGAATAGGGTTAAACCCTAATAAAAGTTTTTAAGGAGTTTAAACTTCCATCCTCTGTATGATTAAGGGAATTAAATTCCTGCTGTTTCAACAGAACTAGGTTCTTAATTAGGGTTAAACCCTGTTTCTTTTTTGTTCCGGAGGAATTAAATTCCCATAATATAGGGTCAAGCCCTCCTTTTATTTTAAAGGAATTAAATTCCTATAGTTCTGTGAGAATTAAATTCTCGTGCTTGCATTCCTTCTCCATGTTTTGGATCTGCATGGCAGGATCTCAACCCATTGAGAATTAAATTCTCAACCTTAAGGGGAGATGTGCACTTTGCAGATCCTCCATCAAAGAGAGAAGAAATATGTTCTTCTGTTTTTACATTATCAGAGTTAAACTCTGTTGAGAATTAAATTCTCTTTCTTTCAAAAGGCCTTCCCTTTCTTACCTAGGGTTTTTTGCAGAAGATCCGAGTCTTTTCAAAGTATCAAAGCTCTTCTCCTTTTTTCTTTTTTCTTCTCTGTGCATGTATCTGTATGTATGTCTCTGGGCTCGTATTTATAGGAGAAGCAGCCGAATCAATCAGTTTTTGACGAATCTTCATTGAGATTTGATTTGCATTCATCATTCATTTTGGACCTTTGGATTATTAGGTGAATTTTATTCACCATTGGATTTTAAATCCAGAGATTCTCCCTTGTTATTTTGATTAGATTTAAAGGGGAAATCTTTCCAAACCCGAGATTTTCCCATAGATAGACGATATTTAGTTGCTTTCCTTTGGAAAGATTTGAATTTCCTTCAGAATTTAATTCTGTTAACACAATGGGCTTTGAAAGCTGGTCACGTGTGACCACGTGACCCATGGTCACGTGTGGGCACGTGACCCCCTTTGGAACGAGCCTTTTCCTTTCTTTTGCGCTCTGTCTTCTGATCGCTGCCTAAGCGTCACGTGCTACCACGTGACCCCTGGTCACGTGTGAGCACGTGACCCTTGTTTGAACTCTTTTTCCTTGGTTCGTTTGGAGAACGAGTCTGCTGCCTTGAACGTCACGTGCCAACACGTGACCCTGGTCACGTGGGAACACGTGACCTCTTCTGAAGCCTTTTTCTTGACTTGATCAGGGAACTGGTGTGTCTTTGACGTTTGCATTTAAATGTCACGTGTCGCCACGTGACCCTGGTCACGTGGGAGCACGTGACTCTTTCTGAAGCCCATTTTCTTCAGCGTAGTCAGGAAACTGAACTTGACTTGATGATGCCTTTTAGGTGTCACGTGCCAATACGTGACCCCTTTTTGAAGCTTTTCCCAGAAGCTTTCCTGATTTTAAATCAGGAAACAGAGGATGGAGGAGAGGAGGCTCACTGTGGTCTGTGGAGGGGTCGTGATGGTGTCGACGGCGTCGACGGAGCTCCGGCGGACAACCCTGCATAGGACAACGGCCCAACAAAAACAGAAGAAGAAAATAAAAGAAAGGAAGAAGAAAAAGGAGGAAGAAGAAGGAAAGGGGGTGTGCTCGGCTCACCGCTGTGTCGATCTGGGATGATGGACGGCGACGAGATCACTCCGGTGATCGTCGCGGTGAGGCGGCAAGCATGGCTTGGCTGTGCTCTCGGGCGTGCTCGGTGCGCGTGCAGGGACTCGGGGAAGGAGAGTGGATATGGAGGTGAGGACGGTGAGGAGGCGACGAGGTCAATCTGATGATCGTCGGCTGTGGGCGACGGCGAGAAGGGTGCGGAGGTTAGGTTAGCCGGTGATGGGTCTCGTGAAGAAAAGAAAAAATGAAGAAGAAAAATATATAGAGGGGAGAGAGAGAGAGAGGAAGGAACAGTGACGAGAAAGAATCTTGTCGTTTTCCTGAGAGAGAGAAAGGGAGAATAGAGAGAAGAGAGAGAGAGAGAAGGAGAAAGGTGAGAGAGAGGGACAGCGAAGGGGAAGAGAGAGAATGAGAAAGAGAAGGGAGAGAGAGGTGTGGGGCCCGGCATCAGTAAAGAAGAAAGGTGATTGGCTCGATGGGAAAAATATGGGAAAACTTTGTAAAAGATTTACTGGTAAAAAAAATAGTTTCGTTAGTTGAAAAAGAAAATCTTGTAAGCTGAAAGAATATTTTTTTTTAAAGAATGATTTCATTGGCTGGGGAAAGAAAGAGAAAAGATTTCCATTGTTAAAAATATTCTCTTCTGTTAGCTAACTATAAACCTTTAGCTGACAGGTCAAATGAATTTTAAAAATATTTAAATAATTAGAATTTGGCGGGATGCAAAATAATTAAGAAATGCGTCCGGGTCGGGTCCAAAAATTTAAATTTGAAATATGAAAATTATTAGCAAGTTCCAAAATTTAAAATGAAGGATTTTGTAACAGAAATGCATACCCCCAAGAACGGACGCACGCATGTGCGTGTAGCCATCCAAACACGTTTGTTCCACTGAACGGGACGAGGACACGATGCAAGGACGCTACCACAGGGTTAGGGGTATCAAGCAGGCCATGTCATGTATTCTTGAATTATCTTAAGTGGCTTAAAATGTTATATGCAAAATATGTGATGTTAAAGTAATCCATAACTAGGAAACAACAAGCTCATGTAAGCGGGTCGAATATAAAGTAACTACCATTCACAACCAAACATGATAAATGAAATAAATACCACAAACAACACATATGGTAACAGAGATTGGTATAATTGGACTCGGTTGTTACATTAACTATGATTTTGTTTTGTTTTTGGAGCGATCGATCCTTTTTCGAGCGATTAGGTTTTCGAATGATCGGTGCTCGTGAAATTTTGCGTTGGTTTTGTTGTCGGTAGCTATTTTCCCTATTGATGATGCTCAATAACGGTAATTTCTTAAATCATGACACGTAGCGGTTGACGTGTCACACGCGTAAGTCAGTTAGGCCCCTGAGGGCCACAGAGGGGAACCAGTGTGCTACGGTGGGGGCTTCCCTCGAACCCTGTCTCCAATGTCGCATCCGACTCCTTGCCCCCGAGCACTTCAGCAGCCAAGCCAACTGTCCCTTTACTCTAATTCGAGCTATCACAGGCCCGTGCTTCCTCGGCCATCCAGCTCGCCTCCGAGCCCCCAGCACAATTGGCCTCCTCGGCCTCACGGCTCGTCTCCGGGCCACCATAGAACCAAGATACCTCGGCTCTCCCGCTGATCCGCGAGCTCTCCCGCCGAGGTCATCTTCCTCGGTCTCATCGACCGACCAACGGCACCGCTCATAGGCGCAACCGCCATCCCGCGAATGATCCGAAGCCCTCTTCATGAGGCCGCCGAGTTTCTTCCTGCTCGGCGCATCTCCAACGGGCAGCCTCCTGCCCATCAGACGCTGAGGATCTGAAGCCCTCTTCATGAGGCCGCCGAGTTTCTTCCTTCTCGACGCATCCCCAGCGGGTAGCTTCCTATCCTACAAAGACACGGATCCAAGACCCACCGAATAAACTCACACTCAACGCGCGATCAGCGCCTCAACTCCGACAAAGAAAGGATACCGACCTTCCCACACCCGTCCCTCGTTCGACTCATACTCGATGTGCGACAACAAGAACGTCGTGCCGTCCCCGAACAATCCACCACGAGAAATTACCGGCGCCAAGCCGCATAGAAAGAACCAAGCAGTCCACTCTTGACCCGACCCACAAATAGATCGGAACGAGAGTGGGGGCTAATGATGATGCTCAATAACAGTAATTCCTTAGATCATGACACGTGGCGGTTGACGTGTCACATGCGTAAGCCAGTTAGGCCCCTGTGGGCCACGGAGAGGGAACCGGTATGCTACGGTAGGGGCGTCCCTCGAACCCTGTCACCGAGGTCGCACCCTACTCCTTACCCCCGAGCACTTCAACAGCCAAACCAACTGTCCCTTTGATCTACTCCGAGCTATTACAGGCCCGAGCTTCCTCGGCCATCCGGCTCGTTTCCGAGCCCCCAGCACAATTGGCGTCATTGGCCTCATAGCTCGTCTCCGGGCTAGCACAGAACTAAGATATCTCGGCTCTCCCGTTCATCCGCGAGCTCTTCCGCCGAGGTCATCTTCCTCGGTCTCATCGACCGACCAACGGCACCGCTTATAGGCGCAACCGCCATCCCGCGAGTCTCGCCATGCGCGAGATTTCCGCCGGCCACATCCCACGTTCCACGCCATCATCATCCCTCATTAACGAGCATGTCTTGCCATTAATGGGAGATCCCCCTCATCACGCGGACGTGACGTCGGAAGCGTAACGTCCGGCGTGATTCTCGTGCCTGCTGCCACCGCTATATAAACCCCTTCTTCAGACGGTCCAAGTAACCGTTTTTACTCCACTAAACCGTTACTCTACTCGGATTTCCTCTCTAACTCGACCGTCGGAGGGTCCTCGGTGGTACAACTACCCCGGGACTTCCTTGCAGGCAGCTCGGCGGAAACAACCTCAAACCCATTGAGATCCACACGCTTCAGGAGCCAGCCTCCAGATCAAATCTTAGCCGTCCATCGACACCATCAGCAGACCAACAGAAGGTAACATTTTAGCGCGGATCCGCCCCGCGTCACCTATGAAAGTTGGGGTTTTGATGTAAAAAATTTTATTTTGTGGAAAATATCAATTAAAGGCAGTGATTTTGATCGAGCGACTACAGAACGTTGTAAGAATCTTTTCCTCGTCTATTTTTTCCCTGTTTTTGGGAATAAATGGTTGTTTTCTTAGAAAGAGATGCTCTATTATTTGATTGTAACGTAACTTTTGAGTTTTTGTTGCAGCCCATCCGTTAAAAGCAGTGATGGGGCTGGGACCATTTTATTCTGCAGACTTTTAAATAATTTTAGTCAGTGAATGATGAGCCAATAAGATAAATGCTGCATTAAAGCATAATAAAAATTGTGCATGTTGAAAAGTAACCTTAGCTCTTTCATATCTAATATACATAGAACGTTGAGAAGTCGAAAAATTATTGGAGCGATAAAATACTAATTTAGTGTTTTTGGGTCATATTAAGCAATTACTTTATTCTTAAAAAATGCAATTACTTTGATGTTTATTTAGGAAGTTCATCGCTTATTCGTTCATTTGATCTAAGATAGGATGGAGTAGACCAGACGATGTTGTGTGTGGTGGAAATACTTAGATACGTATCTCTTCATAAAAGACAATCTCTTCGAGGTCATACAAATGATCAGCCATTGTACCTTAAAAAGGACAAAAGAACCATCAACAAAAGGACGTGGGTTCATTTGGTGGAACTACTAATTTAAAAGCTAGCGGACCCCATGAAATCAAAGTGGCGGCTCATCAATGATGAGACATGTGCCCATTGTAGGAATCAAAAAAAAAATTCATTAAGTGAGAAGTGGAGTTAAAACTCCCAATATCCCCAAAATACGGGTTCTTTTAAAAAAAACAACAAATTCAAATTTGGGAAATGGGTATTAAAACCCTGAAATCCTAAAAAAGGAAAATATCCAATAACAGTAAAAGGAAATTAAAGAGAATAAAATTCCCAAAATTCTTTTTTTAAAAATTCCCAAAGGGGTTTGATATTAAAATTGTTCTCTGTTAAAATAAAATTTCAAGAAAATCTCCAAAGGGGAGAAAATCTAAAAATCAAAACTAAGTTCTGTGATAAATTGTCAAAGTAAGGTTCTGTTAAAATCCCTAAGGGAGAGAAGACCTAAAATTGAATTGAGAACTAAATTCTATGATAAATTGTCAGAGCAAAACTCTGTTAGGTTCCGGTTCCGGTTCCGGTAAGAGAGCGAAGCGAACAATCCTTTGACAGATCTCGGTCGAAAATCAGAATCAAGTTTTATAACCATAAATTCCCAAAAGGAATATGCTAGAGCTAAGCTCTGCAATCAAAATGGAGTAATCTTCCAAGAATACGTTTAAGGTTCTAAAAGCCTCTGCTGAAAAGTCTCCTACCAAGAAAATTTTGGCAGAGTGGGTCTACAATGTAGATCTGAGAAGAGTGAAGAACCAAACTTCAAGAAAATAGAGCCAAATTCTAGTAGAGAATAAAATTCTCAAGGAAGAGGAAGAGATGAAAACGCAACGGTCATCTATGGCTTGAAGCTCTAAGCAAGGATATTTATTTTTTAGCTGACCCTTAGTTGTCCAAAATTTACCGTTGACCTAAGTCTACCTGGTTCTTCTTAAACCCCTCTACATCAGAACTCCCTCCTAGATAATCTGTCCTGCTACTAATCTTTTTGAGAATACACTTTAAACTGTGTTTGCCTGGATTTGAATCTTACTGGCCATAATACTATATTGAAGTCCATGCAACTACATCGTCACTCCTAGTTGTTGTGGTGGGCTTATGCCAGATTATAAGAAAATAACTCTCAACCCTCACCTTAACTTCAGAGTGGCAAGGACATTAAATGGTATTGGAGCAACTCCTTTCAAATCACACGCATTTGAATAATGGATTAAAAATAAATATCCTTGCGTAGAACTATAGGTCTCCAGGTTTCAGCTCACGAAGAGCCAAGGTGCTTGCTCTGCATGAATGCGTTAGAATATAAAATATATATCCCCCATCTTCACCATAACTTTGGGGTTTTAGTGCAGTCGCAGGGACCTAATGAGGGTTGAAGGAACTATTTTTATTACTAGTCTTGAAGAGCAGGCTTTCACCTAACGCATGAGGATTTGAACCCCAAACCTCTAGCTCGATGGTGAAAAGTTTTATCATTGTGCTACAGTGGCACCCCGTATTTTTTTGGCTTTACCTTTATACTCTAAAATTTATTCCAGCATCTTAATTAATTTAGTGTGTAAATTTATTGTGCAGAAAAAAGTGGCTATGGTTATTAAGAAAGCAAGCGCAAAAGGGCAACTCAAGATGATAGAATTCTTGATAGTACTCTTTATTTTTCCCTTTTCATTCTGGTTTTCCTTACATAGGCAAAATGAAAGATTATTGCATATTTTTGCTACTCTTTAAGTTTCTTTAAAACGTTGAATAAACTGCATTTTTTTCCTCGTATGACTGATGTCATAATTGTAGTCAAATTCACAGACATCGGATTCTTTTCTGTACATAAACTAGGTCTGACCGTTGTTTGGTTTGCTGTAAGACGACGAACTAGAAAAATATAATATTTGTTGCATGCAATAAGTAGAGTGAGTAAGTGCTTTTCGATTCCATGTATGGTTGTTTTCAGATTTTGTTGTAGAATTTTCAAATTCAATACTCAACTCTGTAGTCAGCATATAAGGCTGTAATCATCTAGGAGTATTTTATTTCATCGATTTGCACAGTTCTTTTTTAAAAAAAAAAGAATCTGGAGAAAAAGCCCCAGTTAAATTTTATTAAAAGAAAGAAGCTTTATGGCAGGATAAGATCAACTCTCTCTCTCTCTCTCTCTTCTCCTCGCTCAAATTAGGGCTAAAATTCCAGCTCTCAAATTCTCTTATCATTTCTCAAATTAGAGCAGATCCTTCATCTCTTCGCTGATATCTACGAAGACGAAGTCGAGGTAACACAGAAAGGTCTAGTCTTGCATAAACTCAATTTGCATCAGTTGCCACAACCAAATTTGCAGCAAATATACTGTATATTTTACTGCGTGTTTGGTTGTTTTCAGATTTTATTGTGGGATTTTCAAATTCAATACTCAACTTTGTAGTCAACATATAAGGCTATAATCATCTACGTACTATTTTGTTTCCTCAAACTGCAGCAGTTGTCACAACCAAATTTGCAGCAAATATACTGCATAATTATATTTCACTGCATGTTGCAGCCTGTATTAGAGCTTTCATGTTCATGAATCATGATACAGTGAAGATGAACCAAGCTACAAAACTTGCTATTATTGTGTTGAATGAGTCTGGTTTCAGTTTTATTTTGCCAATCAAGTAATTTACTGGCTTGGTTATGGGGAAGTGGAAAGGGCTCTTGAAAAAGTACCTTTTCTTGGGATGAGGTTTTGGAAAAAGTACCTTGGAACTTAACAAAGTATTTATTGCGATTTTAATTAGGACCCCTTCAAAACAACAAAAATAATTAGAATTGCTAAAATTGGAGGGAAAAACTCAACAGTATCTATCAGCTCTAGTGTTCAGCAGGCCTGTTGCTCTACCTGAATATTAGAAATGGATGGCGACAAAGAGTTTCAAATTACGCTGAAGCAGGCTTCCTTTAGCAAACAGGTAGCTCTCTTTCTCATATCATTTCCATTTGATCTTTTGGCTCTTGTATCTTATGATACATATTATTATTTTGCAGGTGATTCCACAATCTTTAGTGAAGAGAATTACCACGACAGAGAAATGCAGCACCAGGGCAGCAATTTTAATGAACTCTAGTGGTTATTCATGGCATGTTGATGTCTACAAGGATGAAAAAGGAGATTTGTACTTTGGTGGAGATATTTGGTTGGATTTCTTAAGTTGCAATAACTTGAAGGATGGTGATTTACTCTCGTTTCTCTACAAAGGCAAAATGACCTTCGGTTTCGAAGCATATTTCAAAGCATATGTCCGCAGCCCGGTATGCATATATTTTCTTAAATGTTCCTCTTCCATTACTCTTGTAGGGTCTATTTGGGTTCCCCTCTGTTTGGCTTTGGAGTTAAAGCTAGAACAACTGAAGAATTTTTCACAATCTAAAATTTTCTCTGAGGTCTAGTCTGGCATCAAGGTTCCCGAAACCTTGGTTCCTTTTAAGTTAAAACAAAACCATGGTTTGCATGTGTGCAAACAACGGTTTCATGAAAGAGTTCTGTATAGTATAGAGTTGCCAAAGCAACATAGTTTGTGAAACCAAGGTGTCACGCCCCGCTTCCCAGAGTACGCTAAAATGGGCACGTGACATAGCCAACCATGCTACCTGTGGATAGGAAGTATCCATCCACAGTCACATTACGGCTGTAGAGATATCAAGAACAAAATAAAACTATCTAAACATGTCCATAATCCAAGATAACATAAGTCAAGAATAATAAAATGCGGAAGCGAAAGATCCAATACAAATAACTGGAATGTACGTCCCATTATTCGGGCTCACATCAGGAATAAAATGCAGGGAAGAAAAAACTAACTACTGCTGACACTCCCAGCTCAGCCTGTCGGCTGAAGCACTCCTGCTCGGACTGCGACAGCGGTACAGAATCTGGGCCATGCAAAACCCAAACGTCAGCGCGTCAAGTCATCAAGTAATAACATAATAACAGGGTAACATGCAATGCGAATATAAACATGAATAAAGCACGGGTAACAATAATAAAAGTCAGAGCAGTGCAGGGTAGTATGCAGTGGGTAAACTAAACTGTTCTATCAGGTTTTCTTTTCTAAAGTCTTTGAAACCAAATTGATGAATCATCGATGTAACTCAATAGTATCCCGTACATACCCAGGACCACGGCCCCAGATTCTCGGGCTGAAACCGAGACATGCCGCTAGGCACTAAACAGGAATGTGTACAGATGAATTATGTCAGTGTAGGGTGTTTTTCGTCACCCCATTGAGATGGGAATACGCGTACACTTGTCAGGCGTACTACAGATTCCCCTTGCCTAGGGTAGGCCAGGGTTTAATGATTGTCGGGATCCGAATCTCCGGCAGCCGCGGACTAAGCTGCCGTTAATTACCCCTCGCCTTTGGAGCGAGGGAACCTCCGATTGACGGGTTAAACTGGTCATGCGAACTCAATGTGCAGTGTACGTGTATGTTGTTTTAGAGGGGGGTTTGAATATATCGGGAGCCACGCAGAGTTTTTACGGGGGTCCCGCTACCCGGATAGCGGGCTGGGGGTCAAGGGGGCTAGTAGCCCCCTTGCGGGGTGCGGGGCAGCGTCCCGTTAGAAATTTTTTCTAACATGGACAGTGTCGTGGAGTATGTGTATGTGTACATTTGTATATATATACATGTATATATAAATAAAGGGGAAAAAGACATCCAAAGGATGCGTGGGGCCATCGCCTTGAGCGCTGTGCGCTTAGGTGCTGTGCGCTCGGGCGCAAGCGCGCCACGTGTCGGCACGTGGGCGTTTTGCGCATGAGCGCTGAGCGCTCGGGCGCAAGCGCGCCACGTGTCGGCACGTGAACGCTTTGCGCTCGGGCGCAAGGTGCCGGAGCGTAAGCGCGCGTGCCACGTGTCGGCACGTGGGCGTTTTGCGCTCGGGCGCAGTGCGCTCGGGCGCAGTGCGCTTGAGCGCAAGCGCGCCACGTGTCGGCATATGGGCGCTTTGCGCTCGGGCGCAGTGTGCAGGAGCGCAAGCGCGCGCCACGTGTCGGCACGTGGGCGCTTTGCCCTCGGGCGCAGTGCGCTTGAGCGCAAGCGCGCCACGTATCGACACGTGGGCGCTTTGCGCTCGGGCGTAGTGCGCTGGAGTGCAAGCGCGCGCGCCACGTGTCGGCACGTGGGCGCTTTGCGCTCGGGCGCAGTGCGCTTGAGCGCAAACGTGCCACGTGTCGGCACGTGGGCGCTTTGCGCTCGGACGCAGTGCGCACCGACGAGGAAAAGAGGGCTTTTATCCCCAGAAACTCCCGAAAGAGAAATTAGTGGAGTTAAACTCCTGAAAAAAAATATTTTGGTTGAGGAAATGGGTTCTTCTTCCTCCCCTGTTGGCTGGCTCAAGAGATGTGAGATCTAAAAATCTCTTCTTTTTGAGATCTAATGATAGATCCAAGTTCCCCTTTGTGGGTTTTGTGGTGAAAAACTAATTTGTTTTATAAAAAGAAGAGTAAAACTCTTGATTTAATTCAAGAGAAAAAGAAGGTTTTGGAACCTTGAAGAGGGAGGAAAAGTTCTTAGATCTGAAAAATTTTTTAGAGAGAGAAAAAAGTTGTTGGGATATTTCATTATCCTTACCTTTATAGGCTATACAATTTACACATAGCCCCTTGGGCTTCACAAAATGGCATTTTGCTTATCTCATGGCTCATGTGCCATTTCTTTTTGCGCATAAGCCATGGGCTTTACAAAAATTTGGCTTTATGCCTATTTTTCTTATATTTATCCATAAAATAAAAATAAAAGAAATACAACAAAAATGTTTATTACAAAAATTTTTATCTTGGCATGGGGGAAGGCCGGCCGCTTCATGTTCGGGTTCGATCCGGGCATGGGCCCACTGGATCTGGGTTTGGGCCCACTTGGCTTGGGGTTGACTTTGATTTTGACTTGGTCAACCGGGGTGTAAATTTTTACCCCAACAAATTGCCCCCCATTAATAAATGCACACCACATATGTGGGTCGTGTGCATGAAATTGATGGATCTTCTTTCACGTGGAGGCGACTTGATTCGGTTCCCACCTTTTGGGAAGCTGGCACTGTCCTTTTTACGACATGGACGATCGGTGCTGCCCTTTTTGCGACGTGGACGGTCGATTCTGTCCTTTTAGCTACTTGGACGGTCGGTGCGGCCCTTTTAGCGACGTGGACGGTCGGTTCTGCCCTTTTTGCGACTTGGACGGTCGGTGCTGCCCTTTTTGCGACGTGGACGGTCGATGCTGCCCTTTTTGCGACTTGGACGGTCGGTGCTGCCCTTTTAGCGACGTGGACGGTCGGTGCTGCCCTTTTAGCGACGTGGACGGTCGGTGCTGTCCTTTTAGCGACTTGGACGGTCGATGCTGCCCTTTTAGCGACTTAGACGGTCGGTGCTGCCCTTTTAGCGACATGGACGGTCGGTGCTGCCTTTTTAGCGACGTGGACGGTCGATACTGCCCTTTTAGCGACGTGGACGGTCGGTGCTGCCCTTTTTGCGATGTGGACGGTCGATACTGCCCTTTTTGCGATTTGGACGGCCAGTGCTGCCCTTTTAGCGACTTGGACGGTTGGTGCTTGATTTGACTTGCTCTGCTTCTTGCAGTGTCAGGGGTAGACTTGACTTGCTCCGCTTCTTGCGGTGTCGAGATTGGATTCTGACTTGCTCCGCTTTCTGCGGTGTCGGGGTGGAAATTGACTTGTTGATTTTGATTTGGGTTGACATCAGCATCGCTATACTGGAACATGGTATCAGGAGCGAGTTATCATTTGCCATTGAGAGGATTTTGGGATTTTGGTTTTTGTTTGGCATCTGCATTGCTGCACTGGAATAATGCCAGGAGCAACTCATCATTTGCCCCGGGAGGATTTGGGAATTGTTTATTATTATTATTATTTTATTTTTTTGGTGGGACTTTGAATGTGCGTCTCACCGGTAGGATTTGGGAGAGGTTGGGATTGTTTTACGCCCGTGGATTATATACGGTTTTGCAGGATGTATGATCTAGACCGTAGGGTCGGAAAAATTTCGGGACTTTGTCGGCGTCTGCATCGCTGCACTGGAATATGGTACCAGGAGCGACTCATCATTCGCCGTTAGGGTATGGGATTTGGAATTTGGTTGGCGTCTGCATCGCTGCACTGGAATATGGTACCAGGAGCGACTCATCATTCGCCATTTGGGGATTAGGGAGCGATGGCTTAGGAGACAGGTTTAGATCCCTATCGCCTAAGGCTTTTCAATTTTATGGGCCGTGAGAGTCCCATAAAAGCATTTTCTTCCTACGAGTCGTAAGGATCCCGCAGGTGTATTTTCTCCTTAGGAGTCGTGAGGACTCCTAAGTGTGTTGCTCCTTTGTGAGTCGTAAGGATCTCACGTAGGGGTTTTCTCCTCATAAGGTCGAGAGGACTTTGTGAGTGTATTTCATCTCTTTTCACGAGTTTGCGTCCTTTCGGGTTTTCACAGACTCGCCGGTAGTCCTGCTGTTTTTACTCACGGAGCCCTTTTGGGTTTTTATCCGTACCCGTTTTGCTTGTGGACATACCGTTTATTTCTTCTTCTTTTTTTTTCTTTTTCTTTCTTTTTCTTTTTCTTTTTTTTTTGCCGCTGGTGGGACTTTAAAAGTAGTCTCACCGGCAGGACTTGGGAGAAATAGGGGTCATTTACGCCCGTGGATTGTATACGGTTTTGCAGGATGTCTGATCCAGACCGTAGGGCCAATGTGCTCAATTCGCCTGCGACTTGGAGCATTCACGTGTAATATTTCTTGAGATATCGGCCATTGATGGGTGGCATGGGCCTTTCTCCCTCGGCACTTATCAGTTGGTAGGATCCTCCGTCGAACACTTTCTCGATGACGTATGGTCCTTCCCAGTTTGGCTCGAATTTTCTTTTGGCATGTCGATTGGGGATGATCGGTCTTTTGAGGACCAACACCAATTCACCTTTCTTGAAAGCGCGGAGACGGGTTATCTTGTCATAAGCCCGTGACATTTGGGCTCGGTATAGCTCCAGATTTTGCTGCACCGCAAGCCTCTTTTCTTCGAGGGCATCGAGTTCTTCAAGTCGAAAGAGCACGTTTTCCTCCTCCGTCAACTCATGCTGGACGGCCATTCTTAAGCTTGGAACTTCGACTTCGAGAGGGAGGACCGCCTCCACTCCGAAGAGCAATGAGTATGAAGTGGACTGAGTTGGAGTACGGTGCGTGGTACGATATGCCCACAATGCCTCATGAAGCTTGAGATTCCAGTCTCTCTTGTTGGCTGAAGCATTTTTCCTCAGGAGCTTGCATAGAGTCTTATTGAAGGATTCGGCTAGCCCATTGGTTCTTGGATTATAGATGGAGGAATATCTCCAGTCTATCTTGTGCTGAGTAGCGAACCTTGAGACATTGAAGCTCTTGAAAGAAGGCCCGTTGTCAGAAATGATTCTTCTTGGTGTACCGAAGCGGTATAGAATATTATGCTGGAAGAATGTCAGAATATCTTTTGTCTTGACTTCTTTTAGCGGGACAGCTTCAGCCCATCTAGAGAAGTAGTCTGTCGCGGCCAATATGAACCGGTGGCCTTTAGATGACGGAGGATCAATTGGGCCATCAATGTCGGTGCCCCAAACTTCGAAGGGCCACGACGCCACCGTAGGATGTAATGGGTTGGGATGCTTGTGAATGAAATCATCATGGATTTGGCAGATCTGACATTTCTTTGCATGCTCTCCGCAATCCAGTATCATGGTGGGCCAGTAATACCCAAGCCGTTTGATTTGAAGTCGCATCTTGGGGCCAGATTGGTGAGCACCGCAAACGCCCGAGTGAACATCTTTCATGACCTTTTGGGCTTTGGCCAATGACAGACACCTGAGCCAGAGTTGGTCATATGACCTGTGGTATAACGTGTCATTTACAAACACGTATCGGAGAGTTCTTTTCTTCAACTGAATCCTCGCAGATTTTTCTTCGGGCAGCTTGTCGTATCGGAGGTACTCTATGAAGGGTTTTTCTCCAATCGGGCTCGTCTTGGATGATCGAAGCTTCTTCCGCAGGACTGCTCTTTTGTTCCGCGCTTTCCTCTACTCGTAGAGAGACTGGGGGTAGAATTTGCCGGCTCCTGACTGTGATCAGAATTTCGTCTATGTCAGGATCAGCCAGCTCCTTGGCTAAGCGAGCGAGTATGTCGGCTTTTCCGTTCAACGCTCTAGGGACTCTCGTTAGTTCAATATGAGTGAACCGTTTCATGAGTTCCACCACTCGGTCTCTGTACCGAGCTAATTCGGGTTTGTATATCTTATAATCGCCGCTTACTTGGTTGACGACGAGCTGGGAGTCACCGTAAACTCGTAGCCGACGGATTTCCATTTCTATGACGAGCTCCAAACCAGCTATCAGAGCTTCATACTCAGCTTCATTGTTTGTCCGAGGCTCGGTGAGAGCAAAAGAACGCCGTAGGGTTCTCATTGATGGTGTGATGAACACCAATCCTATCCCTGCTTTTATCTCCGGAACGCTTGATTTACTGGAGGTTCTTATTGACGAGGCTACATCGAAGTAGAGCTCCCAACATGGCTCATCTTCTTCGAGGTGCAGCACTTGTTCATCGGGTAACTCACAATTTAGCGGCGACCCTTCTGGTATGGGATGAGCAGCGAGAAAGTCTGCAAGAGCTTGCCCTTTTACTGCTTTCTGAGGAGTGTAAACTATGTCAAACTCAAGCAGCATGACAGCCCATCTGACCATTTTGCCGGCTAGGCTTGCTTTGGTCATCAAGTGTTTGAGCGGGTCGACCTTGGAGATCAGCATAACCCGATGAGCGAGCAAATAGTGCCTCAGCTTCTTCACAGTAAATATTAGAGCCAGGCATTGCTTTTCGATTGGGGAGTAGTTGTGTTCCGCCCCGACTAGAGTTCGACTAAGGTAGTAGAGGGCATTTTCTTTTCCCTCCTCGTTATTCTGGGCAAGGAGCGCACCGAGTGACTCGTCCAGTGCGGCAGTGTAAAGAATCAGCGGTTTATTTGGAATGGGAGCGGCCAGCACTGGAGGGTGCAACAAGTATTGTTTGATACTTTCGAACGCTGCTTGACATTCGGCATCCCAGACAAAAGGAGCTCCTTTCTTCATGAGCTTTGAGAAGGGCCTACATCTCCCCGATAAATTTGAGATATACCTCCGTATGTAAGCAAGCTTGCCTTGAAAAGATCTTAGCTGCGTTAGACTCTTCGGAGGGGGCATCTCCATGATGGCCTTTATCTTTGATGGGTCAACTTCGATCCCTCATGTCGGACCATGAAGCCCAGGAATTTTCCCGATGGCACGCCAAAAGCGCACTTCAGAGGATTCATCTTCAGATCGTATTCCCTCAGTCTAGTGAGAACGGTCCTGAGATCTTGGATATGATCGGCCTTAGCTTTAGTCTTGACGACCAGATCATCAACATAGCATTCGACGACTTTATGGATTAGGTCATCAAAGATATTAGTCATTGCCCTTTGATATGTAGCACCTGCGTTTTTCAGTCCGAATGGCATTACTTTGTAGCAATATATTCCAATCGGGGTTCGAAATGCTGTGTGCTTCTCATCCTCAGGCGACATCTTGATCTGATTATATCCAGACGAGCCATCCATAAAGGTGAACAGTTCGTAATTTGAGGTGTCATCGACCATCATTTCCATGACCGGTAGCGGGAAGTCGTCTTTAGGACATGCCTTGTTGAGGTCCCTGAAATCGACACAAACTCGGATCTGCCCATTTTTCTTCTTCACTGGGACTATGCATGCGATCCAGTCTGCATATTTCTCTTCTCTTATGAAGCCGGCATCGATGAGTTTCTTGGTTTCCTCGATGACCTTTTCTTCCAACTCACTTCTCATTCTTCGAGGAGCTTGTTTGACTGGCTTAGCATCGGAAGATATAGCCAACTTATGTACGGCCACTTCAGGGGAAAGGCCAGGCATTTCTTTGTATGTCCAGGCGAAGCAGTCGACGAACTCATGCAGCAGGGCAATTATCTGCGCTTTTATTTCCTCTGACAAGAGCGAGCTGATGTAGGTCGGCCTTGGATTATCGGGCGTTCCTAAGTCAATCTCGGTTAGCTCGTCAAAGGTTACTTGTCCACCATCTTCGAGCTCTTGAGGAGCTTCTTCTGGCTCGGCTATCTCGTCATCATCATTTGATCTTTCGCTGGCTTCACCAACATGGATCATGTAGCACGCTTTGGAATCAGGTTGAATGTAACCTATGCCCCGTCTATCTGGAATTCGTCCATCGATGAGTGCTCGGACCTGGGGCGGATACCATAGCCCTTCGTAAAACTTTGCTTCGGACTCCGTTTGATATAACCGGCATCCGCACTTCTTAAAATATTCCCGCATCTCGGACGCATAGTATCTGGGATTGAGGACGGCTCTTATGCCTCTCTCATAGGGAAGGCACGCGACAGAAAGATCGTCCGGATGCACAACGGGGTTTGACCTGTAAAACAGGATGCCCTTCTGTCCATTTTTCCTTTCGGGCACGTAGAAAGTTTTCAGCTGGTCAATGGTAGAGACTGACAACGCATCGAGCTCTTTGCACATCTGCTCTGGTACCCTTGTGACGGCTAGGGACCCTTCTGCGACTTCGACGGTCTCTCGTAGTTTCGCTTGCTGCATAGGGGGCCAATCTGCACAGCTGTTGCACGGCAGGTCTTCTTCTTCTGACTCTTCAGTGTCACTGCCAAGATGAGGGCGGGCTTTGCTGCTAGATGGGCCTTCAGTAACAGATTCGTCCGTATCGCTGCTGAAATGAGGGCGAGTTTTGCGGAAGGACGGGCTTCCAGCGTCGGACTCATCAGTGTCGCTGCCGAAATGCTGGTGCACTTGGGTATTTTTGCTTTTGAAAGTGATAGCCGGTGCAGATTTGCTTTTGAGTCTTGGGGCCGGTCTATCCTCAGTCAGTTTTGGCTTAGCATTTTGGTGGTTCATAAAGTACCGAGAATCTTCATATCGGACTTCATGCACACCGAACGGCTGGATGTCTCCGTCAATGCGTTTTTCTTCGCCGTTTTTAGTATACTTCATGCATTGATGGAGAGTTGACGGAATGATGCCGTAATCGTGGAGCCACGGCCGTCCCAAGAGAATCTTATAAGACGTGTCGGCATCGATCACGTATATCTTAGCTTCAGTTTGCAGATCCCCGAATTTGATTGGCAAAGCTATAGACCCCAGAACTTGCTGGCAGTTTTGATTGAAGCCTTGAATGACAATCCTTTCCCTTGACAGGTGTCGGACGTCCATTGACAAACTCTTCAGAGTTCGCAAGTTCATGATGTTCACTGAGGATCCCGGACCAATCAATATACGATTAATTCGATCTTCGTCACTGTACCCGGTCATGTAAAGCGGCCGATTATGCTCAGCCGTTCCCAGTAGCAAGTCTTCATCCTTAAATGTAACTGTGGCGGCATGCAGAGCGTGCTGGGGTTCTTTCATATTAATTTCCGCAAAGTGGGCCTGATACCGCTCGGGGTTTTGTAGAGCGTGAATGAGAACATTTCTAAGCTCCTTAGATAGGACCAAGACGTCGTAGATGCTCAGGAGAGACGGAAGCTTCCGGAGATGTGCCAAGACATTATAGTCCACCGAGGAAGGACTTATGTTTTCATCAGTCGGTTCTCTGCCATCTTCTTCATTAGCGACTTGTGTTTCCTTCCCTTTTGGGACGTTGCCCTGATTTGGCGGTAGAGCCCTGCCACTTCTGAGCTGGATTTGATTGGCCTTTGTGGCGAGCTCCTCGTCCTCTTCGGGAAAATAGAGCTCATCCTCGGAGTCGCTGCCAAGATGGATGGCGTAGCAGGTCATTACTGGGATCTCTTTATTGGAGTCTTCTTCTAATTTCTCCAGAATTTCAGCTGCTTGTACAGGAAAGAACTCCTTCAATTGAATCAATGTTCTTTCCTTTTGTTCATATTCTTCGAGGGAATCGATATATTTCGAATGGTCGATCTCCCTGCAGACTCTTTTTCGCGCCGAGCTGCACTTTTCTTCTTCTTGAGCTTCTTAGATTTTGAGCCTGATGGAGCCGCATTGGCAGCTGGACTGGTAGGCTTCTTCTGCTCTTCCCATTCCGTCCTAGGTTCTTTCCGAAGTAGCTTTATCATCTTCTTTGTCTTATTAGATATGTGCGTACTCCACGGAGGCCGCGATGAGTCCGTTTCATTTCTCAGGGCAGCGGGTTCGGCTGTCTGCTCCCAGAAGGCTTCAGCTTCTGTCTGTATAAAGTTGGCGGTTGCAACTTGATTGTTTACCAACACGCTTTTAGACAGCTCGATCTCTCCAGCCTTGTACTGCTTCTCGACCCAGTCCTTGAAGATATAGCAATCCTCGATCGCATGGCTCACTACTCGGTGGTACGGGCAATACAGGGGATTGCCGGTCATTTTTGCTTCTTGGGGTCTTTTCGACTCCGGCAATTGTAGGCCGTTGTTCAAGGCATCTTTAAATATCTTACGGACCTTGTCCCTTCTGAAAGAGTAAACCTTGTTCTTCTTCTCCTATAGGGAAGGCCCATCTCTTCCTAGCAATGGCTTTCGAGACCGGTTGGTTTTGGATTCGCCTGCCCTTCGCTTTTCTTCATTGTCGGAGGCATTGAAGACATTGGTACTGCTGGAACTCCCGCTTCTACGGTTGTCGTCCCGCTTGCTTTTCCAGGTTTTGTCTCTCTGAGAGTCCGGCGGGGACTCTTGTTTTGAGCGTTCCAGCATTTGGACTTTCTTGGTTAGCTCTTGAAACGTCTTGAGGCCTGCTGTACACAGGAATGGGACCATCCAATTTCTGAGGTTCCCAATGAGAAGGATGACGGACTGGTCCTGCTCCAGCGGCGGTTCACACTTGACTGTGAGATTACGCCATCGGGCGATAAAGTCGGTGTTGCTTTCATTCTTCCCCGGCTTGGTCCTCACAAGGTCGGCAATGGAGATTTTATCACTGACACTCATGAACCGTTGCCGGAACAGAGACTCCATTTGGGCAAAGGTAATGACGGACCCGTCCGGTATACTAGCATACCAGTCGAAGGCGACGCCGGTCAGGCTGTTGACAAACTGACGAAGAAGGAGCGCGTCATTGCCCTCTGTATTTCCGCACGATGCTTTGAAGTGGGCAACGTGCTGATTTGCATTCCCCGTTCCATCAAATCTTCCGAACTTAGGAATGACGTAGCCGCTCGGGAACTCAATCAGATCGTACTGTGCGGGGTATGGCCGTCCACTACTGCCGATTTCTTTCTGAGCTTCAGCTTCGGCCACCAATGTTTTGACCTTGCTGGTGATCAGATCCATTATCCGATCCTGGCGGGATAGTGCTATCTGGGGCCAAGGCGTCCCCAGAAGCGGAATGTGGCCGGCTTTCATGTGGTTTGACCAGTCTTGGACCCGAAGGAACAGGCATTGCTGCCTCGGATTGTCATCACCCGGCTGATTAGTAGCGGCCTGTGCTTGATTGGGAGGTGCTCGAGCAATTTGAGCCGTAAGCTGCATCACCACGTTCGTTAAGTCGTCAATCTTTGAATAGAGCTTGGCCATCTCTTTATCTTTGCTCCTGAGCTGTTTTCGAAGCTCTTGAAGCAGCTCTTGCTCCGCAGTCCTGGGGCGGAAAGTTTGCTCTTCCTCGCTGTCCGATCTTGACTCTGCATGGACCGAGGGGTCTTTCTGCCCATCATCCTCATCGAGAGGGTTTTCTTCATCCAGCGGGGGCGGTTGTTCCTGGGCGGCGGCAACCACATTCAGGCTAGATTGGGGTTGGGATGTGGTGGCTCCGTCCTTGCTTTTGTTGCGGAGGTTGTCGCTGGGGCGCCCGTCCGCCATATAGACCGTATGGATGATATATCCGGCCGTTTTTCTATCATTGGCGGCTAATTTCACGGATCGCTGTCTTGATCCCCTTGTTTTGGTAGCTGGTAGTCGATTGAAGGCGGCTGGCCTAACCAGGTTCTTGAATGGTGCTGGCGTTTCTTTTCTGGGTTTGCCCCGCTGCTTTCGTGCGGCATAGAGCGCCTGATAGACCCTTGAAGAAACAACGTCATACTTTTTCTGTTGGGGCCAGGACACGTCTCTTTGTAGCACTGTTCGGACCGCTGTCTCCTTGATTCTGGCGGTCATGGCGTTTTTCTGAACCCACTTCAGAGGCTCGAAAGAATTGCTGATTCTTACGTCCGACTCAGCCGTCGTCGTGGGGCAACCCTGCTCTCGGAACCTCACACGATTCCATTTGACCGAAGCCTTGGCCCTCTTGTTGGCTCGATACCTGAGCCGCTTCTCCCTTAACTTCTCTGTTCTAAGCACCTGGCAGACTTCGGCTCTTTGGGAAGACGCCGCAGACCGGTTGATAGAGGGCCTTGGAGATACGCTCGATTGTGTATTTGTTGGAGTCATCGCCTGAGCTCGTCCGCAACATTTGATGTTGCCCTTTGTACCGAAGTTCTTGCCCCCCGCTGGAGCACCAGGGAGTCGTTCAGACACCGTCTTAAGTTTCGGTTGTGGTGCCTTGGCGATCACGACATTCGGCCTCTTATCCCTTGAGACCGGTTTGGCCATCTGTTCCGCCGGGATCTCTGCCAGATGAGCGCTTCCGGCAGGGTAGATGATAACTGAGCCAAACTGGCGGGGCGGTTCCTCCCACTGTCGACTAAGGCTTGCGGGGAGAACCACACGAGCGTTGAACTTGACCACGTACGGAATCGGGGTCATGTTGGAAGCTGAATTCGTCTGGGAAGACATTGTCGTCGAAGGTTGATTGCTGTACGGAAAAAAGAACATCATTTCAGTATAGGCAATCGATATGTATATTGATTGAGTTCGCATGAACGTTTAACCCGAAATATGGGAGGAGAGATTGGTCCCACCGGGCGTGCCAGAATCTGTAGGGTGTTTTTCGTCACCCCATTGAGATGGGAATACGCGCATGCTTGTCAGGCGTATTACAGAGTCCCCCTGCCTAGGGTAGGCCAGGGTTTAATGATTGTGGGGATCCGAATCTCCGGCAGCCGCGGACTAAGCTGCCGTTAATTACCCCTCGCCTTTGGAACGAGAGAACCTCCGATTGACGGGTTAAACTGGTCATGCGAACTCAATGTGCAGTGTACGTGTGTGTTGTTTTAGAGGGGGTTTGAATATATCGGGAGCCACGCAGAGTTTTTACGGGGGTCGTGGAGTATGTGTATGTGTACATTTGTATACATATGTATATATATGCATGTATATATAAATAAAGGGGAAAAAGACATCCAAAGGATGCGTGGGGCCACCGCCTTGAGCGCTGTGCGCTTAGGTGCTGTGCGCTCAGGCGCAAGCGCGCCACGTGTCGGCACGTGGGCGCTTTGCGCATGAACGCTGAGCGCTCGGGCGCAAGCGCGCCACGTGTCGGCACGTGGACGCTTTGCGCTCGGGCACAAGGCGCTGGAGCGCAAGCGCGCGCGCCACGTGTCGGCACGTGGACGCTTTGCGCTCGGGCGCAGTGCGCTTGAGCGCAAGCGCGCCAAGTGTCGGTATATGGGCGCTTTGCGCTCGGGCGCAGTGCGCTGGAGCGCAAGCGCGCACGCCACGTGTCGGCACGTGGGCGTTTTGTGCTCGGGCGCAGTGCGTTTGAGCGCAAGCGCGCCACGTATCGGCACGTGGGCGCTTTGCGCTCGGGCGCAGTGCGCTTGAGCGCAAGCGCGCCACGTGTCGGCACGTGGGCGCTTTGCCCTCGGGCGCAGTGCGCTTGAGCGCAAACGCTCCACGTGTCGGCACGTGGGCGCTTTGCGCTGGAGCGCAAGCGCGCGCGCCACGTGGGCGCTTTGCGCTCGTGCGCAGTGCACTGGAGTGCAAACGCGCCACGTGTCGGCACGTAGGTGCTTTGCGCTCGAGCGCTAGCGCGCCGGCGAGGAAAAGAGGGCTTTTAGCCCCAGAAACTCCCGAAAGAGAAATTAGTGGAGTTAAACTCCAGAAAAAAAATATTTTGGTTGAGGAAATGGGTTCTTCTTCCTCCCCTGTTGGCTGGCTCAAGAGATGTGAGATTTAAAAATCTCTTCTTTTTGAGATCTAATGATAGATCCAAGTTCCCCTTTGTGGGTTTTGTGGTGAAAAACTAATTTGTTTTATAAAAAGAAGAGTAAAACTCTTGATTTAATTCAAGAGAAAAAGAAGGTTTTGGAACCTTGAAGAGGGAGGAAAGTTCTCAGATCTGAAAAAAATTTTAGAGAGAGAAAAAAGTTGTTGGGATATTTCATTATCCTTGCCTTTATAGGCTATACACTTTACACATAGCCTCTTGGGCTTCACAAGATGGCATTTTGCCTATCTCATGGCTCATGTGCCATTTCTTTTTGCACATAAGACATGGGCTTTACAAAAATTTGGTTTTATGCTTATTTTTCTTACATTTATCCATAAAATAAAAATAAAAGAAATACAACAAAAATGTTTATTACAAAAATTTTCATCTTGGCATGGGGGAAGGCCGGCCGCTTCATGTTCGGGTTCGACCCGGGCATGGGCCCACTGGATCTGGGCTTGGGCCCACTTGGCTTGGGGTTGACTTTGATTTTGACTTGGTCAACCGGGGTGTAAATTTTTACCCCAACAGTCAGCAGCATTATTCCAAGGCTGGCCTAACCTCTAAAACTGATCAGAACAAGTAGCGAACTGTTGAGTTACAAGTCAGGTTTCACCTTTGATTTCCCCATACCCCCAAGTTATTTGTGTAAGTCAAGTCAGGTATCCCGTAATCAAGAAACTAATGCGAACACAGGATCAGGTAAACATGTTTGTCTGGATAGACAACAGTAACGGTCCATGAGGACTACATGTCAGGTTTGTTGGCATTAGATACAAGATCAGGTAACGGGTCAGGTCATGGTATATCAGGTCAAGTCAAGCAGTATACGGTACCATGTTGGGTCAATCAATATGTTTGTATCAAGTCATGTCAAGATGTAAATGATATCTAGGGTGCGCTCATAATCAGTTACAAAATCAAGCACGGTTATCAATAATATAATCTAAACAATGAATTAAATCATAAGCAGATTCAATTAATTAGTAGTACAGTTATCAGTTGTATTTTCAGAGATGTTTCAACAACATAAGAATACAGCATGACAATTTTGGCCATTAAATCATGTTAACAAGTTTTGAGAACCTTTTAGGTGCAATAATTTATATATAGGTTCAATGGACGGAAACACAGCTAATACAGATTAAATGCGCACAAGTGTCCGAATGGGGTAAAACTATAGAGAGAATGCCATAGACCGTGACAATGGTGGAAATGTGATTAAAACATACAAATGTGATTATTAGGTGTAATACAGTAATTGCAAACGGTAGGTTTCACGTTTTGGAAAATAAAATGATATAACATGAAATTGAACACGTAAAATGAGAAATTATAGTACTAAAGTTAAATTGCAGGTTTTAGGGTGTCATCAAGTATATGTAAATATTGTTTAGCATGTAGCAAGGGGTACTTGCCTCGACGGGTGGCGAATCGGGAAAACGGAACGTAAAACGTCGGCGGGGGAAAACTCGTGACGGGCGCACGGTTCACGGAATGAACCTAAACGACGAACAGTGGAACCACACAGGTCAGGGTATCTCGTTGGATCGTCGGGACACGTCGTCGGCGCGGCCGGATTCCGGCGAGACACAAAACAGTAAGCAACTCAAGAATTACATGAAAGGAAGAGGAAGGAAAGAGGGGAAGGAGGATGGAGAGGAGGGAAGGATACTCACTGTGGATTGTGAAGGGGTCGTGATGGTCGACGGCGTCGACGGAGCTCCGGCGGACCACCTGCAGGGAACAACTGCCAACCCGCAGAACGGGAAAGAGAATCAGTGAAACGAAGGAGGAAGGAAGGAGAAGGAAGGTCACCGAGGGATGCACGAGGCCGGGGGATGGATCGAGATCTCCGGCGGCGATCCCACGAGGTGCAGGCGGCCGCGGTTGCCGGTGTAGGGTGCACGGGAGTTGATGAAGGAGGGAGAAGAGGTGGATGTGGATGTGACGAGGGCGAGGAGACGATGCGATCAGCGATGAGGGTGTCGGCGTTAGGGCTGCGACGGCGAAGGGGTCAGGCGGCTAGGGCTCGCGACGTTGGGTGCTGGTGAAAAGAAAAGAAGAGGGAGAAAATATATGGGAGAGAGACAGGGAGAGAGATATGGGGAGAGAGAGATACGGGGAGGGAGAGAGGAGAGAGAGATAGAAGGTGGGGCCTACGGGATTAAGTGGAAGCTGATTGGTTGGGATGAAAAATTTGAAAGATTTAGAAATATTTAAAAATATTATATGGTTAAAAAATTTTGACGGTTTTAAAAATTTAGAAATTGGGATTTGGCGCAAAGTAAAATATTTCCAAATTGCGCTCGGGTCGGGTCCAAAAATTTGAAATTGAAATAAGAAAATTTTAGGCGGGATCTAAAATTTGAAATGAAGTATTTTACAATCAAAAAGCATACCCCAAAACGGACACACGTACGTGCGTGTAGCCGTCCAAACTCGCCCGTTTCACCGAACGGGACGAGAACACGATGCACGGACGCTACAACAGGGTTAGGGGTGTCAAGTAGGCCATGACGAATATTTTTAATTTCATTTTAGATGCCTTAAATTGTTATATGCAGAAATGAATTGTCGGGGTAAAATCACAATAAGTCACAATAGTCAAGTAGGATCAACGAAATAAATACCATACGCCAACATACGACAACAGAAACCAGTAGCATTGGGCTCGGGTGTTGCACAAGGTTTCATGTAATCTAACTTCTTTTCCAACTGCGAGGGAGAGAATGAAACAAGTGGGCATTAGCTCATTCAAGAAAATTTCCTCTCCAAAATGAGGCCACTGGTTTGATTCCTGAAGGGGGTTTTGCTATGAGGGAGGAGGGGGAGAGGGGGGATGCAACCATTCGAAACTCCACTCTTTTTTCAGTTTAGAAATATAAAGTTTCGTGCCTTCGAATATTTTGGAAATCAATTTAGGTTTGTTTTACTTTGTTGGATATATATTGCCCTGAATGTCATTATTGCATGTGTAGTGGGTGCTTGGACATATTTATGTACAGGATAATCTTGCTCGATATAATAGTATGTTATTTGGTTTGTCTTTATCTTAACATATGTATGTTTTACTTGTTATTACGTATCGCTCATACATATTGATAAATCCCGTAGAATTATTACTTAATTACCAGCGTTGTGATGGCGATCATACACGGGGAGCTGAGTAATCCATAAGCACATCCTTAAATGCCCCTAATCGTGGAATACGAGATTGAACATCGATATTCTGGAATAGACTGGTGTATATGTTTCTAGACCTCGACGAAGGGCGATGGTCCCATAGCTATTGGTGTTTGGCACTTAAGATCGTATACATGTGCTTACTGGGGGTAAGTACCCTACACGGACTCGCCGAGAACTTCTAGATAACATTATACCTATTGTTAGATAACAGTTCTCAGATGACATGAGTACATGTTAGTCTTTAGACATGAGATCGTCGTTTTTCTCGTGTGAGTTCCTACTGTACTTCGATTACTATTCTATTACGGTTCTATTGAATTGTGCAAATAGGTTGTAGTTAGGTTCTGTCCCGAGTCACATGGAGACAGTGAGCGATTGTTGGGGATTCGTCTCTCTCGATATTGGGAGTCGATGTCGCGCTATATTCGATTGGCTAGCACCATAAGTCCTTAGCCAAAGCATGTGAGATTTACTGACAGGTTGGTCAGTAGTTTCTCGGTTGGTCTTGAGCCACATCGACACGAATTATTGGATTATTGGGGTTTGACGTTTACCTCCCTTAGACCCGGTATGCGATACTCTTAGATGAAGAGTTTGAACTGTAGGGAGATTGTCACAGATAAGCTCGGTAGGGGTTCGGATAAGCTTGCTTGTCGGGCTTTCTTTCGATAGGTACCCGGGTAGCCGTTACGTACAGCTAATACCGCTGATGTGTTTGTGGTTATGGATTTATCCAGTAACTCTCTGTCGGTATACTGTCGAGTTTTTAGAGTCCCACATAGTGTTTTCCTTGTTCATGCGAAATGATGCAACGGCCGTATTTTGATACGTGTAGCGTTCCGATTAAATACGCGTGTTAGCTATATGGACTTTAATCGGACGGATGATAATACTACCCGGTTTAGGATTAAGCCCGATTATTAAATCTAGTATTGATTAAATAATTTACACACACACACATATATATATATTTCAATATGTATTATTTAGTATTATATTCATTGTATTATTCTATTTTTTGGGTATTCGTATTTTAATACGAAAACTGATATGTATATATGGAGATATATTCTTGTATTTATACAAGTATACATTCTAGAAGGACACCTCATATTGCATTTTCTATTTTGATTAATAATAGAAATGAGGTGTAAAGGTTAAGTAAGGTGAGAATGGTGAGAGACATACTTGAATAGGATTGACAAATGAATTGAAAATTCATTTGTGCAAACTAATCAAGCATGGTTATATTATATTTGCTAAATCTTTTCACAAAACCATGGCTTATATTTTCTCACTAGTTTTTTCATTCTCACCATTTTGTTCTCCTCACTTAGCTCTTTTCTTTTCTCTTGCACTTTCATGAGTTGAGAATTAAAGAGAAGAAGAGCTAGAAAAATATTTGAACGCTTCATTACATCTCTAAACACTCTAGATTAGCAACTTAGGGTCTTTAGTTGCTCCACTTGATTATTTGTGTGAAGCTAGAGTCTTGAACCCGTTCTCTCAGGTGGATCATCTTCGACGAAGATAGACCGGCAGTCAAGCTCGATCACGGAGACCTCGAGAAGATAAAGAAGAGGAGGTGAAGACCAAAGGATCCGATCTCTTTGGTATAAACTTCTAGCCGAGTAGATAACTCTTGGTATTTTACAAGTTTAGTGTTTAGTTAGATTCTATGGTCGTTTCTAGCGTCAAGTTTTTAAAAATTAAAGTTTTTCGTTCCGTAAAGGCCGCGGTTGTAGCGGTTAGGGCACTCCGAACATCATCAGACTTGGAGTCAAGTTTGGATGTCTGTAGTTAAGTGAAATTGAGTTTCAAAAACAATAGTTTCAAAAAGTTTCGAGGGATTGGAACCCTAAATTTGGTTTAATCCTAACAATATTTTAAGTGCATTCACTTTGAAGTTTATAAAGCTCTTATTTTCTTTTCTTCAAAGTTGAGATAATGAGATTAGAAAACTCCAATCCAACTTCTTTTACCTAGTCTCCAAAACTTGTGGGAAAACATATATATTGGAGTTTAGATAATTGAAAGTCAAAAAAGCCATCATAATTAATCTTTTAATTGGAGATAGGGCCTTGTCAATTTTACCTTGTTTGGGAATGGAGTTAAGTTTAGATACCCTGTTTTATAAAGTTATCTAAACTTTACCTCTAATATCTTAACCATATCATGTTTGGCTTTCATATTGAGTTTAGAAAACTCCGGTTATCTAACCTCCAAATTTAAGACGACCAAAGTTTTCAAAACTTTAATCCAATCAAAGTTTTCCACACTCCACAATTTGTGAAGAAAACATCCACTTTGGAATGTAGATAACTCCAAAATAACATTTTTGGGTTTAAGGTCCTGTTTGAATACAAAGTTAGGATAATCATGGTTTATTTTAAAGTAGAGGTAGGAGTCATGCAACTATGGTTTGCAAGCTCCAAACTCCAAAAATGGAGTTTAGTAAACTTTGATCGTTGGAGTTGAGATAACCGCAGTTTAAGGCTGAAAAATTGCAGTTATCTCAACTTCAAAATAATTGCCAAACAAGCCAAAGTTAGCATTTTGGAGTTAGCTTTTGCTAACTTTACAAAATCACGGTTTATAAAACTCAACTCCATTCACGAACAAGCCCTAAAAAACTTCAGACCCGAACACCCATTTTGGAGTGTAGATAACTCCAAAACTAAATTTTGGAGTTTAGAAAACTCCAAAGCTAAACACCCTATCAAAGTTTAGTATTTGAAATTGAGGCAGGGCCAAGTATGTACGGACACGAACACGGGGACACAGACACGATGCGACACGGCAATACGGAAAAATCCCAAACTATAGGATACAGAGACGAGGATATATATAATTAGAAAGATTGTACCATAACATTATCATATTCAGTAAAAAGTCGATAATTCAAAAAAGTTATGTTTTTTCTTGCTTTTAATTGGAAAAAAGCTCGTCGCTACTACAGGAATCGCTTTTTGTGTCGTGACTACACTTAAACATGTTCAACATGTGTCCGATACGTGTCCAAATCTAAAGCATCTCATTTCAAAGCGGGACAGAAATTCCATGTCGGATACGTGTTATGCAAGTATCAGGAACGAATCTGTATCCGTCATGGATACGGCAACCAAAAAAACGTGTTCGTGCAACCTAGGGCAAGGCTTTGCGAACTTGAGTTTGCATAGCTTCAACCTCCATTTAAAAATAAACTATTTTCCTAACTTCATACCCAAGTATGGCCTTAGCCTTTGTATAACTCATACTTTCACTTGAAAATAAACCATAGTTTTGCTGAATCAATACCTAAACAAGCCGTTCAAGTTGAGAAAATTGGCATTATATAAAAGCTGATCCAACCTTTTTTCCCCTTTAACTCCAAGAAAACCCAATTTGGAGGTTTGAAAACTCTGAAACTATCCTTTTAGGTCCTGTTTGGGAATGGGGTTAAATTTTTTAAAATCGTAGTTTCATAAAGGTAGGAGCCTTAACTCCAAAATGCTTACTTTGCCTTGTTTGGTAACCATTTCGGAGTTGAGATAACTATAAAGTTTCAACCCAAAACTGCAGTTATTCCAACTCCAATCCAATCAGTGTTAGAGATATCTCCAATTTTGGAGTTTGAGGCTTGCAGACCACCCTTCAACTCCAGTTAAAATAAACTGCAGCTAGCCTAACTTCATTCCCAAACAAGGCCATAGAGTTCAGATAACTTTAAAGCAAAAAAACCACATCAAAGATAAATATTTAAAGAAGGCATGGCCTTACAAACTAGAGTTTGCATAACCTATAGCTTCATTTAAAAAAAACCCTTTATCCAAGTAGGATTTAAATGGTGGCAAGAATAATTCCTCTTAGTTTGTAAAGTTATAGTTTCCCCTCATATTTAAACAACATATATTTCTCTCATTTTTTGTGACATTTTATTTATGAAATTACCATTATATGATTGGCAAAGTATGATTCAAAAGTAATTGGGAAAAAATGGATCCAAAACACGGAAAATTACACTTGCTAAAGGAAGCAACCGCAACATTTATGGTTTGTTTGATTGCTAAACTTCAAAATATGGAGCTTTAATAGCTTTTCTCCAGATATCTATATGTTAATGCTTGGTTGCAACAAATAGCATAATTTTTTGTCTTCTAAGGTAGCTGTTCTTTTGGATTTAGGTGTTTTTTTTTGGGTTTTTTATATAGACCCCCTAAAATAGTGCTATTTTGAAAAACACCCTAAAACTTTATATCTTTAAATAAACCCCCTAAAACCTCTACGTTAACTAAAACCACCCATTTACTTGAGTTAATTAGGATTAATAATTGGGTTGGAGCTAATATGACTAGTGTTTAGCACGTACGATTCGCGTATAAGCAAAAAAATATTGTTCCTATCAAAAGATGTTGCACAAAAAATATGGACGAAACTATCCGTGATTTAATATTGTGATAAGCATCGATTGTGTCTCAACCGACACGAGGCAATTTCAAACTTATCTTTTTATCAAAATAAATTACCTTTGTTACGTCATGGTACCTGTCATCTTGAGTTTTAACGTGAATTCATTCTCCTGAAAAAGAAAATTAAATAAAATCAATCAAAAATTAATTAAAGAGATAGACAGTAGAAGGTGCAAAGTTGAACCCTAAAAAAACTGAGTATGATAGGGAAATTATAGATGGCTGGAAAGAGTTTAGTATCATGTGATTAATAGATAAGTAATTTTGTGAGATAATTTTTAGGATTAACCGTTTTTTAGTGGGAAGAAAATTGTATTTTGATTTTGAGAGTTAAGAGAGTAGTTACCATTTTGAGAATTTGTTGTAGAAACTAGTTATGAATATGACATGAAAATTTATATTTTTATCTTTGTATTTTTTTAAAAGGAGAGGATGCCACCTAAGCAATTAATTTGAAAATTTTTGCACTCCATTTAGCATTATCATAGTAGAGATGAATTGTGAGATAAAAAGTCGTATGTAATATCAAATCTCTTCTTTTTTCATTTTTGTGCAAAACCATTTAGTTTTACTCTTCCAAACTCTCATCTTCAAGTTATCATTTTACTTTTTTAATGAAGATTTCTAACAGTGTTAGAATGATAATTAAGCATAGGGGCTAATTTAGTTTAATTAAGAGTTTTATGGGATGTAATTAAAAATATGAAGTTTTGCCGGGTGTCTTTCAAAATAGCAATATTTCAAGGGGCCTATATAAAAAAAACCCATTTTTTAAAAAAAGAGACGAGAAAAAGAAATGATAGAAACGTTTGTCAATTGATGAGTGCTTTATAATAAAATTAAATAACCTTTTAATTTAATAAAATAATCATAAAATAATCAATTGTTTAATGTTTTTCCCTCCCCTCCCCTCCATTGACATCCTAAAAAAAAGCTCCAGCTTTGTTTCCTATATTTTGTTTGTGTCATGACTTTAAGGCCTGTTTGGTTGTCCGGAAGAACCGAGGGTAATTTTGAAGTACCTTTCAAAAAGTTATCATGAAAATAAACATAAATCTTACTTCAGGTTGGTTTGTATGGTTTTTTAAGAAAGTAAAAAATGAAGCAATTTCTTATGTTTCTATTATAAGAAAAACAAAGGTATTTTTTAAATAGTATTACATCATTAATTTATGGAAGTAATAAAAAGAAGAATTAAATAATTAATACATTTTCTTGTTCCTTGTACTTCATGGTTGCTTCCCATCCAAAATGAGAGGAAGAAAATCTTTAGAAGTAACCATGCCACATAGGATCCACCTCATCACCATGAAGTAACTTCTAAGCTCTACTTCTGTCAAAACAAACATATGAAATATTTGAAATAAGCTTACTTCAGGTACTTCTATCTACTTCCGTGCAAACAGACATGTCCTTAGATTCAGTTCTTTCCTTAAAATGGTTTTCCTATGTGGCCATTTTAGGCTTGAGCTAGGATGTCTACAGGCGGGTTATCTTGTTTGATTCCACCATGTACAAAAAGGTTATGACTATAAGCCTGTCATGAAAAGCAGAGATCATCGTTTTTCCTCGACAAAATATTGTAACAAACAATAAATTTTTAAATACACACAAAATTGTATTATTTTCCAAGTTATGTCTTCTTTATTGCATGAAAGTTTTGTAAGGGCATGTTTTGTTTCTTGACTTAAAAACATGAAATCCCAAGATTTTAAAATTGTGTTCCTTGATTTGTGATTCTTTTATTTGTTTTGTACCAAATCAAAGACAATGCCTTCAAAAAATTTCATGTCGTCGTATGGTTGCCCTAAAATTGCGATAAATTCATCGTTGTTTGGTTGCCCTAAAATTGCGATAAATTCTAAAACAAGGATTTGAAGTTGGTCTTAAGTAGGCCAGCGTATTATTTGTCTTTTCCGTATAAGACAAAATTGGTCATTTTCAGTATCAAAGGCGCCCACATTAGCATGAGCTAGAACCCATCAAGAAAATCTTGCAAAAAATAAGAAGAAAAATTGAAAATTGAAAATTGCATAGAAATTATTGATAATCATTTGATCGCTTAAGTTACAGTAAACTTTACAATTGAAAATTGCATAAATATATGAGATTGAACATAATATGTTACAAGTTTTGAGTTCTTGTCTAGTGATTTTTGCTTAGAGATTGGGCAAGAGATCATGGGTAAGAGGAGAGAGTCGGTGAAAGAAGATTGTTGGTGAGAGGAAAGAAACATGATGAGAAGGGGCAAGAATGAAAGGTGATGCAAGGAGAAGAGTCTTAAGAAGATCGTTGTATTCACGGAGAAGCAGCATGGCGAGCTCCCATTGCCATCTATTTAGGAAAAATATCAACACGAACACAAGAATTCAAGACAATAGTTTCAATTCCATATTTATCCAATTTTCAAGTTCGGAGGTGACAAAAAGTTCACCCACATCCTAAAGGTTATCTCAAAATCCTTTTTTGGATCTGTCATCAAGTTTGGGACAACCAAACCTTGAAATGGAAAGTTTGAGAGTCCTGAATTTTTATTTGATACAAAACAAACAAACATAAGAATCTCAAATCCATGAATGCATTTGCATTCCATGTTTTGAAGTTAAGCAGCCAAACAGAACCTGAGCAGGAGTCCAAATCCCATTTTAGGCTAAGGCGGCAAAAAATCTGTTGAAAGCCTATGTGCGCTCATATGAGGCCAACATCCATACATATAAGTTTATTATGGTATCAGAGCCCAGATTGATACGAACCTCAATAGCATCTCTAAAAGAGTTGTCTACATGTGCCAAAATAAAAAAAAAGAATGCATACAAACAACAGCTGAGCCTTTTATCCCAAGCATATGGGGTATGCTACATGAACCAATATGAGAATCACGTCGGGTCCAGCACATGAATCCTCTGCCTCCACTCACTCTTATCGGACAATATACTTTCATTGAAGCCTTTGGCAACCATATCTTTTCGTATCACCTCCATCCGCGTGTTCTTCGGTCTCCTTTTCGCCCTTTTGACATTGCCTATCCATTCGTCGAACCGGTGCTTCCATTGGTTTGCGTCGCACATGACCAAACGATCTTTACCGGTTTTCCCGCATGTTCTCCATAATACCAGCTTTTGCATGAATATCCTCATTTCGCACCTTATCTTTTCTAGTGTTACCACACATCTGACGAAGCATGTGCATCTCCGCTACGTGCATCTTCTGTGTATGATGCTTCTTAGAAGCCAGCATTTTGTACCATATGATAAGGCATGCCGAATAGCATTCCGATAAAACTTCCTTTTCAATCTTAACGGAAAATTACGAACGCACAAAATCATTATTGCACTCTTCCATTTCAACCAACCAGCCTGGATCCTTTGGTTGATATTGCTATCAATCTTCCCATTCTTTTGGATGATGGAACCTAGGTATCTCAAATGATCGCTCGATGATATCTCTTTCCCATCCAGTGTAATACAATTATGGTCTCGATTTCTCTGTTTGCTACATTTGCATTGCATATATGTTGTCTTGGACCTGCTTAATCTGGACTTCCGAGATTCCAACGTTTGCCGCCATAATTCCAATTCGGCAATAACCCCTGCTTTCGTCTCATTTACCAAAACAGTACCATCAACGACTAACACACCAAGATACCTCATCCTGAATAGTTATAGTAAGCTTATCTATCATGATGTTAAACATGAATGAACTTAATGCAGATACTTGATGCGGGCCAATTGTAATCGAAAAATTTCTCGTTAGGTCGTTGGAAGTTCTGACATTTGCCATTACTCCATACATGCTCTTGATTATGTCAATGTACCTGATTGACTCTCTTCTTCATCATTGTCCACCATAATACCTCTCGAACTACCTTATCGTACGCTCTCTCTTTCGAAAACGCTCGACAAGTTGTCGAAACAAATGAATAGACTGTGTCATCAATTGTCCAGGTATGAACCCAAACTAGTACTCTGTTATCTTAACATCCTTTAGCATGTGTTCAATCACTTTCTCCCAAAACTTCATATTAACATAAGTTTTATTTCACGGTAGTTTGAGCAAATTTGAATGTCATTCTTAATCTTGTAGATAGATACAAGGGTATTGTTTCTCCACTCATTTGGCATCTTTTTGGTACTTCAAATCTTATTATACAGATCTGTTAGCCATCTAACGTCTATCTCTCCTAAGCATCTCCAAATCTCGATAGGAATCCTGTCTAGACCAATCGCTTTTCTTGATTTCATTCTCTTCAAAACCTCTTTAACCTCAGGTATTCTTATTCTACGCATGAAATCACGGTTTATATCTTGAGATTGAATGACAAGTCCATCCAAATCCTTAGTAAAGCTCTCATTGAACAATTTGTTAAAATATTCTCTTCATCTTTTCTTGATATCCTCATCTCGAACTATAATCTTCTGATCATCATAACATACTTCACTGTACATAAGTTTCTAGTCTTTCTTTCCCGTATCTGAGCAATCATGTATATATTATTTTCAGCCTTCTTATGTCCAACTTCTCGTACACTTCGTAGATCTTAGTTTTAGCTTCCCGAACAGCTTTCTTAACTTTTTTTAGCTAATTTATACTTTTCAAATCTCTCTGCATCTTAGCCTTTCTTCAAATCTCTATAAGAATCTCTCTTGATTTTAATAGCAGCCTTTACTTCGTTCCACCATGACGCGTTCTTAGATAGTGGAGCACCACCCCTCGACTCACTAAATAGATCTCTAACTACCCTCTTGATACAACTAGCCATCTTGTTCTGTGTTGTGTCGGAATCATTTTCAGATTGCTAATTCTCCTCTTGAACTACACGATCTATAAAGGATTTTTGGTTATCTTCTTTCGGGCGTCATCACTTGGTTCTCGGCTTTACCTTATATCTAATCTTTTCAGGTTCTCTTCTAAATCGAACATCTAGAAGCAAAAGTCTATATTGAGTGGTTACACTCTCATCTGACATTACTTTACAATCGATGCAACAATCTCTATCTATCTTTCTAGTCAGAAAAAAGCCTATTTGACTTGCACTCAATCCACTCCTAAAGGTAATAAGGTGAGACTTTTTTCCTAAACCAAGTGTTTGCTAAGATCAAGTCATAAGATAATGCAAAATCTAGAACCGATCTGCCCGTTTCATTCCTCTGTCCAAAACCAAAACCTCTATGGATAGTATCAAATCCACTACGTCTAATACCTACATGTCCATTAAGATCACCACCAACAAATACTTCTCTTCACTTGCTATCCTTTGCCTTATCTCGTCTAAATCCTTCCAAAATAGACGCTTACCAGCGTCATCAAGACCTATGTATGGTGCATAAGCACCAAATAACATTAAGAATCTCCTCACCTAGAACAAGCTTAACCGGTAAAATCCAATCACCTTTTCTCTTAATCTCAACTATATTCTCAAGCAATCGTCTATCTATGATTATGTCAACCCCATTACGATTTTTATCTCTACCAGTATATCAAAACTTATAACCCAAGGCTCCATCATCATCTATCCATTTAGTTTCTTGCAATCACATAATAGTATTCATCATCCGAATCACCACCTCTACTAATTCTGTTTGTCTACTCGTAAGGGAATCTATGTTCCAAGAAGCTAGACGGATCCTATGAAACGCTTGCTTATTTGTCACTATACCCAGGGTCCGATATAGCATGCCTCTTCCGGACGATGATCTAAAAGCCCCTGCATACTTAACACTGCACCCGATATCTGATGTAGCGCGTCGCTTAGTAAAGGACGTCCCAACGATATTCTTATTATGGTTCATGTCATATAACGTGATAAATTTTTACGTTGGTTGTTACAAGCCTACCACAACCTTCACCGTTTTTTTTCTTTTGCATGTAGACGGTTCTCACAGAGATGCGTAACACGTGGAGAGCTAAAACTCTCATAGGCATTCTTTTTTATTTTTTTTAAATAAAAAAGAATGTCTATGAGAGTTTTAGCTCTCCATATGTTAGGCACCTTTGTGAGAGCCGTCTACATGCACAAAAGGTGTCTGAGAGAGATTTAGCTCGTGTTGTATGATCCACATGATAACCATGTTGCACATGAGGGGGAATGTTGAGAAAGGTTCCATGTCGAGGAAAACAAGAGTTGCATATAGGTATAAAGCATAAATGAGAACATCACCAATTTGGCTTAGGCCTTCTGAATGAAATCGAAATATGTTGAAAGCCCGAACACACTCTCATGTGGGCATAACACCCATTCCTACATATCAGTTTATTAAAAGAGAATAATGGAGGAAAGAGGCCATAGAAGGGAATTTCCTCCTGTGGCGTCGAAAAAACACACCCTCCATCTTGTTTTCCGACGATCGGAATGCATCATCTTCATCGTTATCATCTAAGATGTGGGTACACCAAATTTCATGTGATTCTACAAATTTTTCACCGTTGATTTAGCAATGTAAAAAGTTCTATTGTCGGTAAACCGTTAATTTTGAATCCACTAATTCAACGGTGAAAACGTTGTAGAATCACATGAAATTTGGTGTACCCACATCTTAGATGATAACGATGAAGATGATGCATTCCGATCGTCGGAAAACACGATGGATGGTGTGTGTTTTTGACGTCATAGGAGGAAATTCCCTCCTATGCCAGCTTTCCTCCATTATTCTCTTATTAAAATCTAACCAATTTCCAACCCAACCAATCAAACATAAAACTATCCATTCCATATATATTTGGTCCCAAAACTCATCTATACTTTTTTCCAATTCCGCCAAGCAAGCATGTCCTAAACAAACAGCCTATAGGTAAAAATATGAATTATTGCAATTTAGCCTTATCCTAACTAGTTAAGTACAATTAATTTGTGGTTTCTAAATCTGATTCTTATGTCCCAGGACTATGTGGGGTTTGATTATGTGTTCAAGTTGCTTGTGATTGGGGATTCAGGAGTTGGAAAAAGTAGTTTACTGTTGAGATTCCTCTCAGAAAATTCTGCAAATCCAACTCCTACAGTAGGCATGGACATCAAATTTAAGATGGTTACTGTGCAGGGAAAAAGGCTGAAGCTAGAAATTCATGACACAGCTGGGCAAGAGAGATTCAATGCCTTAACAAGTTCATATTATAGAGGTGCACAAGGCATCATAATGGTTTATGATGTAACAAGAAGGGCCACATTTTGCAATCTTGAGAAGTGGCTCGAAGAAATTAAACAGAAGTTGAATGATCAAGTGTTCATCAAAATGATTGTTGGAAACAAAGCTGATTTTAAACAAGTTAGGGATGTCACTGAGAAAGAGGGTAAAGATTTTGCGAGGAGTGTTGGGTGGTTGTTCAAAGAATGCAGTGCAAAAACTGGCGAAAATGTTGAAGATTGCTTTATGGAGCTTGCATCAAAGATTATGGAACATCCTAGTCTTTTGGCTCAAATAGTTTTGAAGACAATTAATTTGAATAAGGAATCTGAATCTGCAGAAAAAGCAGCTGCTGCTTCATCTTGTAGATTATTGAACCGCCTAGTCTTTTGGCGTGGGGGTGAATAGTTTTGAAGAACATTAATTTGAATCGGGAATCTTCCGAGGAAGCCACCGCGTCATCTTTAGATCATGGTGTTGATATATGGTACTATAATTATTTTTGTGTTGATCTGAATTCTGTTAAATAACTTGATTAATGCGATTGCTTGACGTTATATTGGTTTGAAGTTATATATCTAAATCGATTTTATTTCTGATAATATATTGTTAAATTTACTACTGATTACTTCTCAGCTAGTTTGTTAGTGTTGCGCCACGGCAGCGTCCCGGCCGTCTATCCGAGGCCAAAATACGGAATCAAAATTTTTCCTTACTTGGAAACCGGCGCTACCGCGGACAATTACCCGGATCGAAACAATTAGCCTATACTAGCTAACTAGAGATGGGGTGAGAAGTATACCGAGTGATCCGAGTCCTCCGGTCTTCTCGCCATCGTCCCGATCTCCCGCGGAAAGTGTAGTCTCCTTATCGTCGCCTCCTCGCCGGAAAGGGCACCACATCGCCTTCGTCTTTTACGGGCTCCCGCCTCAATACCGAGGCAACTCGAGCATGAAGCCGGCAACTCGACATGCTCAAGATATGCTGTAGAATGTAGTGTAGAAGATGGTTGTCTCACTTTGGGGTTGGTTGCCATAGATGGAGAAATGGTATATAGAAAATTGGTGCTTTCAATTTTCTAGCAATGGAATGAGATGAAGAATGATATATATACAAAATGAATCACTCTCATTTTTTCTTCCTCTCCTCACCAATAATGTGGCCGGCCATTCTCCTCTTGAGATGGTGGAGGAAAAACAAATAAGTAGTATGAAGGGAGGTGATGGTAGGATCAAACAAGGGGTGACCACAAACAAACATACACCATGCTTACATTAAATCCAAACCATACCCTTTCAATCACATTAATGCAAGCATGGATGAAAGATATCAAATCCTATCATAATCAAACCATTATGCAAGAAAACCCCTCCACAAAAGTAATTTGCAAAACTGCAAATTACCCCCTCCATCGGAAAAGTCCGGCCGGGAAAGAACAAAGGAAAACCGGCCGGAACGGAATGCAAACTGGCAACTCCAGAAAACTGGTCCCGTAATAAATTACAGGAAAATCCCGATACTGTGCATACACACCCGCATCTGTATTCCGTCCGGATGCAAATGTAAAGAGACAAAATCTACACTGTACTAAACTAGGACCGGCTTAAACCAAAGCCAGCTAGTAAAATCCGTTCGATCCTGATCCGTGCAATACCGCACGTATCAGGTCAAACCCTGCCATATAACTATACGGCCACTAGTACAAAACTGTCCGATCCTGATCCGTGCAATACCGCACGTATCTGATCGGACCCTGCCATATCTCCATACGGCCTCTACAGCGTTTCGCCCGAAAGCTGAGTAACTGAAAGTGTGGTGGACTCTAAAGACTCGTCAATACTATGGCTGTGGATTTAACCACCAGCACGTCAGAGGTATAAGCCAATACGTGACGGGCCACCAGCTATTGACCAAAAAGGACGTCGATGAGCGAACTCATCCTGACACCCTACTGAGCCTGTCAGTGACAATATCCGTACAGTCCGGTCCGTTCGTCTATGAGCATCGCATGTCGGGCCTAGGGGGTTGGTAAAAGTCAGACCCCCAAAGACGGTACAAGTCGTGTCGGAGTGAAGCCCAGAACACCCTGAGACACTACTGGAATACCTACCAGTAAATCTCCTGCCTCGGCCGAGGGCTTTGTGTAATGGCTCTCCTAGACACAGCGCGACCTCACCCCCAATACCGGGAGAGACGAACCCCTGCAGATCCGCTCACTGCCTCCATGTGGCTCGGGACTGTACCCAACTAAAACCTGTTTGCACGACTCCTTTGAGCCGTGGTAGGGTAGTAATCAAAGCACAGTGGGAACTCACACGAGACAAATGACGATCTCAGGTCGATGAACTAACCTGTACACATGTCACCTGGGAACTGCTATCTGACATCTGGTATAAGACCAACTAGCAGGTTCCCGGCGAGTCCTGTCCGGTGTACTCATAACCCAATGAGCACCTGTATACACTTTAGGTGAACCAACTGACACCAGTGGCTTGTGAGACCGGCCACCGCCCCTCGTCGGGGTCTCGACTGTATACACTAGTCTACTAATGGAGTATCGATGCCCAGTCTCGAAACTCCCACGACTAGGGACATTTTAAGGATGTGCTTATAGACCCCAGCTCCCACGTATATGATCGCCATCATACCGCTGGTCGTCAAGCAAGAATCCTAGGGGCTCTATCAACGTGCAATAGCGACATGTCAGGTCACCTAAAGCAGTACACGATGATAAAGATAAACCAGATAGCATACTATCATCTCGAGTAAGACTGTCCTACCGGGATAGGTCCTCCCTCAATCATTGCAATCACGTGCCTGTGATCCAATAATTGACTCTGAGGGCACTATCTCCAACAATCTCCCACTTGCACTCAAGGCTAATTATTGCGATGTCGCATACTCACAGCCCGTGTGATACCGAACACCCAACTCCTCTACTAGTCAGTCTCACAAAGCTCGTTTGCGAAACTATTGCGTTCGAGGAATAGCCTCGGTGAGTGGATCCGCTGTGATGTTTCTTTCTATGTCTCTCTATATCTCAAGTTCGCGGAGAAAGCCATCTCCCGAAATGAGCAATACCTGTCTTGGAATGTCTGGATGTCTGATGGGACCTAGTTCATAAATGAACTCCAAATCCAAACTTCTTAGACTGTATCATCAACTGAACTTAATCAGTATCCTGCGCCATGCCTCCCTCAGTATTGCCTTGGACCACCTGTCCAAAATACTGTCACTCGTCAGAAGGAGAACTATAACTCTGACAACCTCCTTGTCGTCCATGTCACCTTGGAAGCCTGGAGTGATAACCGTCTCCTAAAGGAGGCAGCCGTTATCATATCCCTAGAACATTCACTTATGTTCTAAAACTGCTTCCGACTGTTCCTCCAGGATTGGATCAATATCAACTTATTGCACCTACTGCAAGAACAACATCTGGTGTGGTACTTGACATCTCATGATTGACTCAATTGCCTAAGCAAGTGATCTGTCAATCATGCGTATCCCTCTCCCCTTTAGTCTGTAAGACACCTTTAGAGAGGGTGACTCCATTACCTGCAGGTACACTACTATGCCAGGAGTCGTCCATTCTAAATACTCATAGAATGCTGTCAAGGTACCCTGATTGGGAAACCATCCAAATCTAGATCTAAAACCATAGATCTAGTAACCAGTATATCTGATATAATGTCCAAGTCCCATGTGGAGAAAACACTGTGTGACGACCAAAGTATAACCGATCGTAGTATAGGAATATCACTTCCTACTACCTTCTCAACAGATCCATCCCTTATTCTGATGACATCAAACCCATGACTGTCACATCAGAAACAGATGATCTAACTCCGCTATATCTGCTTTAGTCTATAAATAGACATAAGCCTGATGTCCACCAATGCTTCCGCTGCTCCCACTGACTACGACAACCCTCTGGTAGAGTCATATAGACGTGCACTTCTAAAGCTAGTTTAGAACGACGCTATACTCATCCTCCTGCCGGGTCTCGCAGCCTGGAACAACAACAATGGCAAGTGTGGGTAAACAAGAACTTCCCTGTCACCGTCCTTGAGGCTACCGGAGTACCTCTCGGGTGCCTGAAGTTACCCACCTTATCTGCGGAGTGGCCAATGGAATGTCAAATCAGATTGAATCTTTAGGTTCCTTATTAAATCTTCAGTAATCGTTTGCGGTTCTGGAATCACTTCCAGTTCTACCATACTCCCACTACTGTTTTTGAAAAAATCCATTTTTAATAAAACTGTGGCGAGTTTAGAACAATATTTCTATTGATCTGCCAGATGGTAGAAAATCAACCCTCGTCATAGCCTGGGTCAACCCACAAACAGCCATTACAGAAACGTGCCTTGAGTTATCCGGAGTCTGGTTTTAAGCATAAGCCGGACAACTCCCCGTACCTTAACATCGTTAAGATATGAACTGTTCTATATCCAATATAGAACCAGAGGCACTGATTTAATTGAACCAGATTCAAATCATGCAGCTGTCTCCAGTGCATGTCAACTACATGGAAGGAGGCCGATCAGCGTTACTCAACTTAGGATTGCTTCCAATTATGAGTAACCTGAAAGAGAAGCAAGTTCTCATTACTATCAACTGAATACCATACACAAGTATCTACATCTTCGATCACCTTGAAGAATCCCGATACTTGCTACACCTGGTTCTCTACTCTATTCAAATACCTATAACTCCTCAAAACTTAGACCCTGTGTTTCCACGAAGCACATGTCTAAGAACTAGAGAAGTTAAAAGTAAACAGAATATAGTATGAGGACTAACCCCTCTGTCCTAATGGACACTGGACAACATACAATACCTCTGTATAAGTCCGCTGAGTCTAACAACTCTTTCACTGTGTGTCGTAGGTTGAAAACTGTACTTATGGTTAAGAAGAATTACACCGCTGTTTAATGCTCCTTACCTAACCATCCACTGATATAGGTAAATGTCATCGACAAAATATCAAAAGGTATATCTCACTCTATGAAAATAGACGTACAGATATATCGATTTGAAATTGGTGCACAACAGCGGATATTCAAAACCAAATATTTGCCGACCGGCAAACAACCCAGGTGACTTCCTCAAATATCACCGATTACAATGAATCCCGATATAGTGAGGATGATCACCCAATTCCCAGTAGCTTACTCCCACTCATCATCTGTAAAACCATACAGATGTGAGAATCATACCTGGTAAATACATACCCTGGAGTAAGTGTCTAATCGGGAAATCAGTTTTCTTTTAACATTACACAGTGAAACTGAAACATTGAAATGTTTCTGTGGGGAATCCTGGTATTCCTAGTAATGCCTCTACCATTATCCAGATTCACAACTATAATCGTATAATTCTTTGCCACCTCTCCAAATCCCTTTATATGTCTTTAGTCATTACCTTCTGCACACCCCTTTAGGCCAATTGGTTTTCTTCCTTCCCTACCGTTCGGCACCAGCCTATGGTTTGGAAGAAGACTGTCCAATAAGCATAAAAGGTGTACTGTCCTAATCCTAGGAGCACTCGCAACGCGAGAGAAGGTGAAGATAAGAGACACCTGAATATACTTTATTCCTATTTCTCCTGAACCAGAATCCATCCCCGAACTGGAACAAGTTCCTTTCGAGTTCGTATATAACCATACGATGGATTATCCAATAAACTGGGATCTTCGTAGTAATACGGAGTGTCCTGGAGAAATACAAAGGTGATTTAGGATTGGCGAAGAAATACTTGGTTTGGTCGTGAATATCAGTCGCAATTTACTTTGCCCTCCTACTAATCCCTTGCTTTGTCTTAACTTAATACCTTCTGCACACCATCGTTATGCTAATTGGTTTTCTTCATTCCCTACCGGTCGGCACCAGCCTAAGGTTTGGAAGAAGACTATCCAATTTGCGTAATAGGTGTACTACTCCTAAACCAAGGAGTACTCGCAACCTGAGAGGAGGTGAAAAGAAAAGACAACTGAATAGTCCTATCCGTTTTCTCCAGAACCAGAAACCATCCTCGAAGTCCTTCGAGTTCGTATATAACCATACGATGGTTTTGTCCAATGGAAGTGGACGTTCGTAGTAATACGGGGTGTCCTGGAGAAAAGGGTAAAAGTAGGAGTGGCAATAAGGTCTGCAACTCTGACAATCCAAAAGCCTGTGTTAAGAAGGTTCGGTCAACTTGGTCACTGAGTCATAGTCCAGGGTCGGGTCAATGGTCGCTGCCAGAGAGAGAGAAAAGAAACACTCAGCGTGCACTCTATCCTAGATCAGAATGGTTACCACTTTGTCTAATCTGGAAACCTCCCACTGTACCTCAAATTCTCCTCCAAACCTGAAAGAAGAATTAGTCGGGATCACCCGAGGAGTAAACTAACTCATCAGTGGAAATCGGGATCCAACTATCATCGCATGATAACTTGACGGAATCCACTCAAGTCACCACACTCCAGAAGGTATGCGCATGCCTGGCAAGTTTCAGTTCTTTTGAAACTCCCGATGTGATTTTTACCCCTAGGACCCAAGTGACCTTGACACAGTCAACAAATCAAAGAGTCCTAGTCAAGTTCAACCCGTCATTATCCTGGATTGCATTAAACCCACCCGTACGAGCCCTTGACACAGTCAACAAGGCCGCACGACTGTCCTAACTAATCCCATTAATATGCTACAAACAAACACTACTTAGCTACCGCACACTACGCCTTGACACAGTCAACAAACGCAGCACGAATACTAAGTAATACTTGTAAGAAATGACGGAGGGCTACGTGTAGTTTTTGGCGAAAAACCTTTAACGTAATGAACTTGATATTGTTGAAGGAACTGCATAGCCTTTTTAGAAAATATAGTGACGAAAACCTTTACTAAAGAGGTCACTCCCGGTGAAGGGATCTCGGCTCTTTCCCCGTAGAATGAGGTGCAGGATATTCCAACTGAATACCACGATGCAAAGCAAAAGTAATCGGCTATAGTGAAGTTAATGCCCTGACGCAAACTTCTGTCCAAGGGGTCACTCCCGGTGAAGGGATCTCGGCCCTTGCCTCGTCGACTGAGGAGCAGCATATTCCAAATGAATACCACGATGCAAAGCAAAAGTGAACGTCCTTGCAATAACAGCTTTTTGAAAAGTGTTCCAACAACATCAGAATAGGTTTGTTTATCTTGCATTGATCCGAATCAATGCAGTCCCATCAATTGATCACACCACAAAGAACGAAAATATACTGACGTATGTATATGCCATCCGCATTCGCCACTGGGTCCCGTCATCACCCGTTAGGTTAGCTAACTAACGGCAGAGCGGGGACTGGACTAGCGCGGATGAAAAACATATACAACATCTACTAATATATATACCAATATATAGTATTTCGCTCAAGGCGTGAATAAAATGCAACATCACAGAAATGTACAGCATCACAGAACAATACAGATATCTGGAAGCCCCGGGTTTCACAGAGCCGCTGCTGAAACCCGATGTTCCCCTGGTCGTGTGGATAGCCTGTGCAATGAAATCCTAGACCCCTACGGGCGCGGCAAGTCACCCGCCAAAACCTGAAGCGAGGCAGCCCCCTTCAGTACCGTGAATGGACCACCCAGCACTTCACGGAATCCGGCAACCTGGGCACCCCTCCTGGGTCAACCTGTACCCCCTACGAGTGCGGCGAATAGCCCGCCAATTCCAGACTGAAGCCCCCTCCGTCTCAATGCCCTGAGATGCGGGCCCGTTGCCCTCCAGAACCCGGCTATCCGTGCACCCCACCGCGGGGCAAACCTAGTACAGAATGTAAAATATACATACACCGGGTACATCGACCGCAACCAGGTCGTGCCCCAAAAGAATAATACAAACAGGCAGTGACGGCAGTCCACATGTCGGACGCTCGCCCCGCAATATCAAATGTACATAATACAACAGCACTGTACTAGCATTGCATCCAGGCTATCCCCCACGACCGATCCGCAACATCACAGCATAAACATAGAACATCAACGTGAAAGTCACGTTCGCAAATCCGTCTAACCGGGCTATAGCAGTTAGACCGGATTTACCGATCGAGTGACATTCACGGTCGCAGATATAATGTAAATACTGTGAAATAATGTGTTTAAAATATTCGATCGATCAAATAATTAACAAGCGGGCCCCAAAAGAAAACTGTAGCACTCACAGAAATAACTGGCCCAATTTTAATATCCCAAAAGCCCTATTTTCAGCCCATAAAACAACTGAAGAAAAACGACAAAGTGGGCCCACCATATTGCGGCGGAAGCGCGGCAGAAAGGGGGGTATTGCCGCGCTTCCGCGCTTGAACTGAGGGATCACTGTATCGTTTTTTTCCAGAGTTCTTAAAATTCCCTGTACATCTTTCTGAGACCACCTGAAAAATTTTTAGACTTCAAAAAATTTCAACAGAAACTGATGTGAAGGAAAAATACGGTTTTTGAGATTTTGGTCGATCGGATAAGTAAAACGCATTAGAACAAGCTAGATAAGGTTAATGGCGTGGCTCTGATACCATGTTGCGCCACGGTAGCACCCCGGCCGTCTATCCGAGGCCAAAATGCGGAATCAAAATTTTTCCTTACTTGGAAACCGGCGCTACCGCGGACAATTACCCGGATCGAAACCATTAGCCTATACTAGCTAACTAGAGATGGGGTGAGAAGTATACCGAGTGATCCGAGTCCTCCGGTCTTCTCGCCATCGTCCCGATCTCCCGCGGAAAGTGTAGTCTCCTTATCGTCGCCTCCTCGCCGGAAAGGGCACCACATCGCCTTCGTCTTTTACGGGCTCCCGTCTCAATACCGAGGCAACTCGAGCATGAAGCCGGCAATTCGACATGCTCAAGATATGCTATAGAATGTAGTGTAGAAGATGGTTGTCTCACTTTGGGGTTGGTTGCCATAGATGGAGGAATGGTATATAGAAAATTGGTGCTTTCAATTTTCTAGTAATGGAATGAGATGAAGAATGATATATATACAAAATGAATCACTCTCATTTTTTCTTCCTCTCCTCACCAATAATGTGGCCGGCCATTCTCCTCTTGAGATGGTGGAGGAAAAACAAATAAGTAGTATGAAGGGAGGTGATGGTAGGATCAAACAAGGGGTGACCACAAACAAACATACACCATGCTTACATTAAATCCAAACCATACCCTTTCAATCACATTAATGCAAGCATGGATGAAAGATATCAAATCCTATCATAATCAAACCATTATGCAAGAAAACCCCTCCACAAAAGTAATTTGCAAAACTGCAAATTACCCCCTCCATCGGAAAAGTCCGGCCGGGAAAGAACAAAGGAAAACCGGCCGGAACGGAATGCAAACTGGCAACTCCAGAAAACTGGTCCCGTAATAAATTACAGGAAAATCCCGATACTGTGCATACACACCCGCATCTGTATTCCGTCCAGAAACAAATGTAAAGAGACAAAATCTACACTGTACTAAACTAGGACCGGCTTAAACCAAAGCCAGCTAGTAAAATCCGTTCGATCCTGATCCGTGCAATACCGCACGTATCAGGTCAAACCCTGCCATATAACTATACGGCCACTAGTACAAAACTGTCCGATCCTGATCCGTGCAATACCGCACGTATCTGATCGGACCCTGCCATATCTCCATACGGCCTCTACAGCATTTCGCCCGAAAGCTGAGTAACTGAAAGTGTGGTGGACTCTAAAGACTCGTCAATACTATGGCTGTGGATTTAACCACTAGCACGTCAGAGGTATAAGCCAATACGTGACGGGCCACCAGCTATTGACCAAAAGGGACGTCGATGAGCGAACTCATCCTGACACCCTACTGAGCCTGTCAGTGACAATATCCGTACAGTCCGGTCCGTTCGTCTATGAGCATCGCATGTCGGGCCTAGGGGGTTGGTAAAAGTCAGACCCCCAAAGGCGGTACAAGTCGTGTCGGAGTGAAGCCCAGAACACCCTGAGACACTACTGGAATACCTACCAGTAAATCTCCTGCCTCGGCCGAGGGCTTTGTGTAATGGCTCTCCTAGACACAGCGCGACCTCACCCCCAATACCGGGAGAGACGAACCCCTGCAGATCCGCTCACTGCCTCCATGTGGCTCGGGACTGTACCCAACTAAAACCTGTTTGCACGACTCCTTTGAGCCGTGGTAGGGTAGTAATCAAAGCACAGTGGGAACTCACACGAGACAAATGACGATCTCAGGTCGATGAACTAACCTGTACACATGTCACCTGGGAACTGCTATCTGACATCTGGTATAAGACCAACTAGCAGGTTCCCGGCGAGTCCTGTCCGGTGTACTCATAACCCAATGAGCACCTGTATACACTTTAGGTGAACCAACTGACACCAGTGGCTTGTGAGACCGGCCACCGCCCCTCGTCGGGGTCTCGACTGTATACACTAGTCTACTAATGGAGTATCGATGCCCAGTCTCGAAACTCCCACGACTAGGGACATTTTAAGGATGTGCTTATAGACCCCAGCTCCCACGTATATGATCGCCATCATACCGCTGGTCGTCAAGCAAGAATCCTAGGGGCTCTATCAACGTGCAATAGCGACATGTCAGGTCACCTAAAGCAGTACACGATGATAAAGATAAACCAGATAGCATACTATCATCTCGAGTAAGACTGTCCTACCGGGATAGGTCCTCCCTCAATCATTGCAATCACGTGCCTGTGATCCAATAATTGACTCTGAGGGCACTATCTCCAACAGTTAGAACCAGATAAGCCTGAGTTAATAAACAATCAAATCAAAATTTCAATTTGAAATAATATAGAGGCTGTCCTTATGATCTATTGATGAATGATAAGTGTTTGATAAGGTATACAATCCAAACGGAATTAAAATATCATAATTCATGGTATTTATCCTCTGATTTAGGATTAACCAAAGTAACTTTTGTAGGTGAGGTTATACATTATTCAACATCTAGATTACAAGGCCCTGTCTCCATTTATTTAAATGGGGTTTTTCTGAAATATCATCCCAAAAATTAGGTAATTCCAAAAATCATCCCGAAAATTCGATATTCCAAATATCACCCCGAAAAGTTATTAGTTGTCTAAAAAAGCCCATATAGTTGGTTTTGTTAGTTGTATGTATGCCCTAAATGCCATTATTGTACATGATTGTATATTATAATGGATGTTTGGACATATATAGAGAGAACTTTCTTTCTCGACATGATAGTATGATCTCTGGTTGCTCTTTATCTTAACATGTAGACTAGTATTGTGATACTGTTTTGCTCTCACTTGTTGATAAAGCCCTTAGGATGTATACTTGACTGCCAGGATTATGATGAAGATCGTACTAGTGGAGCCAGGATAGTCCACAAGTTCATCCTTTAATTGTTCTTAGTCGTGGGAGTATCGAGACAGGGTATCGATATTCCAGAGTAGACTAGTGTGTACGTTTCTTGACCCTGTATGGGGCGATGGATGATCTCACATCCATTGGTGTATGACATCAAAGATTGTACACAAGTGCACATTGGAGAATGGATACACCGAACAGGACTAACCGAGAACTCCTAGAGGGTATTATACCTAACGTCAGATAGCAGTTCTCTTGCAACGCTAGTACAGGTTAGTTTGTAGACCCGAGATCGTCATAGAGTCTTGTGTGATTTCCACTGTGCTTTGATTTCCTCCTTACCACGTTTAAGAGAGCGTGCAAACAGGTGGATTTTGGGTACAGTCCCAAGTCACATTGAGGCAATGAGTGATATGAGGGGTTTCGTCTCTTCCAGTATTGGGGGTTGATATTGCGTTGTGCTCGATTGGCCATATCAGGAAGTCCCTGGTCAGGGCCGATACTTAGATTTATTGATAAGTGTTATCAGTAGTTTCTCGATCCGTTAAGAACCTCACATCGGCATGACTTATCAAGTTATTGGGGTCTGACGTTTACCATCCCCAGACTCGATATGCGACATATCAGACGAAGACACCGGACTGTACAGTAGTGTCGCTTACTGGATCCATGGGAGTATGAACAAGCTTGCTTGTTGATTTTCTGATCGCTCAATACTTGGGTAGCCGTTACGTCCAGTTAGTACCGCTGACGGCTTGTGAGTGACTGATATGATCATCACCTACTGCTGGCGTATTGACGAGTCTTTAGAGTCCTACACAGAGGTTTCCTGGTTCAAGCGAAACGATGTAAGGCATATATGTTTTATGTGCAGGACCGAGATTGATACTTGTATGTGATACAGTATTCTAATCTCGCGATATATGATATCAGTCGGTTATATGAGATATAGCCGGGTTATTGAATCAAGTGTTAATTCGATAAGTTGATATAAATGATATTAGTCGGTTATATATGATATAACCGGATTATTAAATTAAGTGTTGATTTGATAATTTATTATATATTTGATATATTAATATATATTAACTAATATTAGCTCACTTAAGAATTTCTTTTCTCTAAATACATTTAAATATATATATGATATATATTAATGTATTCTTTTTGTGTCATGCTAGATGATACATTGGACTTGGGCGTATGAGACTCATATCTAACTAAAGATAATTTGGGTGATTAATTATTAAGAGATAAATCAAAATTAGATGGAAATTGGCATGGTTTGAGATGCTTATGGAAGCATGCAAAAACCTTGACTTAGTCCATTAATTTTGTTTTACTCTATATATTTATTAAGCTAACCATTATTTTTAGCCATGGTTGAGTCTCTACGAGAGATTATATGAGATATTTTTTCATCCATAGTTCATAACTTCATCACTTGAGTTTCTTCTTCATCTCCTTCTTTGCTTTCTAGCATTCTAGTGAGGTGAAAAAGAAAAGGAGAAAAATAATTCTAAAGTGAGCAAAATTCCTACTTCATCAATCTATACTAAACTAACTATTTAGTATAGCTTGTTTACTTCACTAATGTATCAATTAGTGAAGATGTAGCTTGAGTTAGAGATTCTTCGACGTAGATCATTTTCGGCCTCGAAGACCCTTGAGCAAGCCCGTTCCTTTCGTCTAGTGGAGCCTAAGGAGAGTCCGGGACACCACTACTTGGAGCTAAGGGACTAGTTAGATCGGTCTATTACATGGAGGTTTAAAAGTGAAGGACCGGTCTACAAAGGTTGTATTCCTATTTCATTTAATTTAAAGTTTGTTTACATACTATAAAAACCTTAATTCTCTAGTTAGAACCTTGGTCGGGCTCGCTCGGCACCCTAGATTTTTTGAAATAGCATACTTGATGCATGCCGAAACATAGCGCGAGTGCTAAGCGAACCCAGAAGTGGTATCAGAGCCATGCTAGAGCATTAGGAGTCATCTAGGTGAAGTTAAAGTGTTCGATCAAACATCAAAACCGGGTTTTTACATGCTCTCTGGAAATTTTTCAAAAGTTGGAAGTTTTGGGTTTAAAAATATGCAGAAAAAAATAGTGCAGTGTATTCTATGGACCCCCAAGAAAAACGAGCGCCTAACTCGACTAAATGACCGCGGAACCGCGGCCAAAACATGCTTTTAGCGACGGATCCGTGGCTCCATTGGTGAGGCAAGGACCGTGCCTTCTTGTGCTGGTCCGTATGTACTGGTGGCACTCTCTGGGTATTTTTGAATCTGACTCAAGTGTTGAGTTCTCTAAGAACAGTGGATGTTTGATGGATCGGTCGAAATATTTAACATTGTTTAGATATCTGTGATTTGTGATACAATATTTGAAATCCATAATAATTAGTTTTGTGAAAACTAATTAGTACTTTGTAAATCTAGCAATTTAGTCTCTTTTGATCGGTTGCCACGGGATTTTGATTCGGATCAAAACTCCGTCGCAATCTCGTATAGTACGCGAACGTTTGCCGGGTAACACTACTGGATAGCCACGCCCCACAGCCCCGATCAAGTGACTGTAGGAGAACCCCGTTGCCAAAAGAATCCGTTCGGGTGCTCGCGGCCGCGGTGTTCCGTCTAAGTGCACTTCGTCGACGGCATCGGGGGTGCGGCCGTCTATTAATGTTTTCGACGAGTATTCGATCATTTGTCAGGAATCTTGTTGAATTGTCCGACTGGTTATTGAAAAGTGTTTTCAATTTGAGACTAAAATGCTAGGCTTATAACGTTAGGCATGAAATTCGGAATATGTGATATTCCGGGTTCATGATGTATAAGGAATTTATACGGTTATGCATGAAATCCGAAGTATGTGATATTTCGGGTTTATGATGTCTAAGAATGTTGCTGATTCCAATTATTGTAGTTTTTCACTTTGTTTTCTGCGACCGTAAGTGTAACATGTGGTTTATCGCCGGTTTCGTTGCTATACGTCAACGACAATTGGGATACACATATTTACTTACGTTGATGACATATGATATTATGTGTTGCTGGGATATGTTATATTAGATCGTCATGTTTGAATAGCCGTGTTTTTTTTTGCGTGAGATGAGAGTTTTTCATTTTCATTCATATAAAAAACTTATATGTAATATTTTTTTATTGGGACACTTCCGGGTTGTGGATGATGTCACCATTGATGTATATTATTTACTTTTCTGTATTAGGATAGACCCAAGGCGGGGAGCACAAGTAACCGGGTTCAAGAGACCATCTCGAGGAATCGAGTCCGGGTCTCCTAACTCTAGAATTGGTAGGGTTGTCTGTCGCTCTCGTAGGGGTTTAGGGATGTGGGTTTGGCTATTCATCACGACAGTGGAATCCTTGTTTTTTACTGGCTTAATTTAAAACACGGACCTCCTAATATATTCAATATTTCATATGTTGACTTCTGCTGCAATGTTCTGTGATGAGATCATATAACTGCTTGAGACGAATGCTTTATATTATATATATGATATATAATAAACGTTGTTTATGTATTGCATCCGCGCTAGTCCTGCCCCTGCTCTGCCGTTAGTTAACTAACGTAACGGTGCATGACGGGACCCCGTGGCGAATACAGATGGCATAAGTGTATGTTGTATTTTCGTTTCTTTATCTGTGATGCTTAGGAAGCATAAATGATGGGACTTCATTAATGAAATTAATGGAAAGGAAAGAAACCCAATGATGTGGAATCAAATTTTTAAAACTGGTAGCTCTAGTTCTTGTTTTGCATAGTGGTATTCCTTGATGAATATCCAACACCTCATTCGATGAGGAAAGAGCCTAGATCTCTTCATCGGGACTGACCTCTTTAGCAAAAACTAGCAAATACCGCGCTCACTCGGTTTATTTTGAAAAACTCGATTTTAAAAGCGGAGCTTAAACCACTCCCTTTCAAATTACTCGATTCGACAACGATATCAAGTTCATTACGCAATAGGTTTTCTTAAAAACCTGTCGTAGCCCTCAGTCATTTCAGATAAGTACTATTTAGTATTCGTGCTGCGTTTGTTGGCTGTTCTCCGCCGAAAGACGCGGGAAAGACAAACGTCTTACCTGAATTTGGGGGCAGATACTATTTGGTTTTATCCGTCCACCTCTCCGAAGATGCCAAGTTGATTTATGGCACCGTATATCGGAGGTTTAGACGGATGCGGCCGTTGTAGCAGACTTCGCCAGATTCCTCCTCATTTGAGGGGTTTTTGATTGTGGGGACGCTCTTCCCTGCAGGCGCAAGCCCCTACAGTTAATTACGCTACCGCATCGCGGTAACTAGTTTCTCCTTCTCCAGATGGTCACTTCGTGTCGTGTGTGTTTGTTTTAGTTTTGGTTGCCGTAGATTGTATACGGAGACTAATTTATGTTGTCGTCCGTAGGGCGTGGATTAGTCCAAATCCGTATTTTCTTAGATTTAGGTTTTGGTTTGGGTTTAAGGATCGTTAATCTCATTTGAGACTAAGATCAACTTAAACGTTTGTTAAGGATACGTCAGTCTAATTTTAGACTAAGATCAACTTAACGGGATCATTTAGATCCAACAAAAGGGCATTTGAACCCTATTGTTTTAGTTTAGAGACTTTGTGGTCCAGTTTACCGTGAAATGTCTGGTTGTCGGGACCCGTCACCTCTCTGAAGACGTTGAAGGATTACAGCGACAAATATTAGAGGAGTGAAGAGATGTACCCTTGAACCAATATTGGTTGGGAGATCTGTAGTCCAATTTGGGACTAAAATCAAAGATTTATGAGCATATGAGCTCAATTAATCTGAATTGGAGATCTGTGGCCAACTTGGGCTCGGCCTATTCATTTAAAATGTTAGACATTTAATTAGGCTCAGTCCTTTTTCATTTAACAATGCTGAGCATTGGTCCTAACAACTTTTTGTCTTTTATTGAATACTGAGCACTCATTATGGCTCTGGGCTTTATCATTTAAAGAATAATTTATGTTCTCTCAGCGCATACGTGAGGAGCACGTGGCGCGCTTGGCGCTGAGCGCCAGTCAATGAGCGCAAAGCGCTTCTGTTAAGTAGCGCACACGTGAGGAGCACGTGGCGTGTTTGGCGCTGAGCGCCAGTCAATGAGCGCAGAGCGCTTCTTTAAATTTGGAGCGCTAAGGCTCTGCAGTGCTGTGCGCTAGATTTGGAGCGCTGAAGCGCTTCTTTTAGTTGGAGCGCTAGGGCACTTTTTAGGCAGTTTTGCGCTCTGAGAATTAAATTCTCTCATATAAGAGACTGTCTCGTAGATCTAAGAACAAAGTTCTTATTTTATAGGAGATGTTTCAATCTCTTATGTTTTTGATGAAAGGCTTTGCCTTTATGAATCTGTGATCCTAAGAGAATTGAATTATTCTCCTCCCTTTTATAATGAGATGTTATGATCTCTTTTGTGAAAGATAATTTGTCTTAAAGATCTATGATCTAGCATAAGAACTAAGTTCTTTTTCTGATGAGATGCTTTGATCTCTTTATTTTACCTTGAAGAAATTCTTCTTCTGCTGAGAGCTTGCTCTTCTCTTTGAAATTTCTCAAAGTTTATGGGGGGTTCCTCTCTATGAGACTTGAAGTCTTGGGGCCTTTATATAGGGTAGGCTGATTTGTTGAATCGGTTGAAAAGTTCTTTTCTCTAATTGATTTGGGGATTTCCCCACCGTTGGATCTTTGATCCTTGGGCTTTGTTTTACAGAAGGCAATCTTCTTGTTTTTAACAAGATTGGGAAATCTTTTCTCATACAGAGTTTATTCTGTATTTTGGTGATTTTTAATCACCATTGGATCATTGATCCAACGGTGCTCTGATTTTCAGAGCACAATCTTTCCTGTTTGGAAAGATTCTGAGGAATGTTTCCTTAACAAAATTTTATTCTGGTCAATTGATGATTTTTAATCATGTTCGTTGGATATTTGATGCAAGGGCCGAGAACATTTTGTTCTATCGCTAGTGCTCACGTGCTTTGCACGTGGTGCGCTGTTTAGAGTGCAGAGCGCTGGCGCTCACGTGCTTTGCACGTAGTGCGCTGCTTTAGAGTCTTTGACTCTCAGCGCCGGCGTTGCTATGAAGCGCTGCTTCATTTCAAATTTTAAAATTTGAACAGAGTTTTGCTCTGATTGGGGAAACAAATGCCCCCCCACCGTTGCGTTCACGTGGCCTACACGTGAGTGCTGCGGTGGCAGCATCTATACCGTTGGATCAACTCAGAAGTTGAAACGGCTCTCAGTGCCTATAAATAGGGCCTTTGGCCCTTGACATGATCTCTGTTCATCTTCTTTCTTGTTTTCTGAGAATTAATTCTCCCATAGAGCGAAGCTCTTTCTTTTAAGAAATTTCTTAAGAGTCAAAACTCTGCCCAACTTAGGTAAGAATTGAACTTTTTAACAGAGCCTTGCTCTCCTTAGATCATAGATCTAAAAAAATATTTTTAGGGTTTTACCCATTAACAGAGCCATGCTCATCTTTAGATCATAGATCTAAAAACTTTAGGGGTTTTTTTTATCCAGAGCCATGCTCATCTTTTAGATCAGAGATCTTCAAGAGATAATCTTTTTTAGGGTGATTTTAACCTATGAACTGGAACATTGTTCATGAAGAACTCTTAGAATTCACAGATCTTGAAGATCTCGGAATTTTTAATTCATTAAAAGCTTTACTTTAAGTTTTCTGATGGGTTATTCCATCATTTTTACAGAGCATGGCTCTTCAGAATTTTTCTTGAGGAATTTTTGTTCCTTTCATCATCAGAGCCGACAGATGTCACTCTGTTGTAGAGCGCTGCTCTCAATGGGAGATTTACTCCTTGGCCCGAGGGGCCTTCATTAAATGAGAATCTTTTGAGAATTTCCTCATTTAATGACAGTCTCATCAAATGATGAGACTGTTTTATTAATGATGAGCCATCATCTAGATTGTGTGGGTCCCCTTTCACTGCATTGCAGTGTGGTACGAAATTAAAGTACCAAGTGCCAGAACTTGAGCTGTAGCATTGACGGCTAATTTTTTTTCTTTTTCGCGCAGGTACTATGTCTTTTGACATTTCATTCCCATTCGTCCATTCGGAAAGCGGATTCCCTGAGGCACCTGTTGACAAGGAAGTGCTCGCATTAATCAAAGATCATGACCCGGAACAAAAGAATCTTCATTTGTGGGGAATATGGTACAGTCAAATTATCAGAGGTCGACAGAGCTTCTCTTGCGCAGCACCTTCGGAGCCTATTTCGGCGATCCACTACGCCGACCCACCCTCGGTAAACTATACCGTGGAGGAGGTCAACTGGACTTCAGAGGGTCTCCTTCAGCCTTCTATGGCTGCAATACCCGTACAGCCTCCAATGGCTTTGGATGCCTTAGGGCGACGTATCTGCCAAGGCGAGTCACACCCTTGGGGACAACCATATATGATAGGCCTAACTCCTCGTCATCCAGCTGGGTATTTGTAATGGGCCCGCTATATTTTGTCGGCCAAGAAGTCGCAGCTGCTGAAGCTCGGGTTGTATCCCGCCATTTACGCTTCTCTTTTTCAATATTCTACGCCTCCTGCTTGGTGGGTCAAGGCTTTTCTGGAGCAATGGAATATTCCGACCCACACCTTCCTTTTGTTGGATCGAGAAGTCTCAATCTCTTTAGAGGAGTTTGCAGAGGTTTCTGGCTTACCGGTTAGGGGAGAACACTACGAGGAGCCGCTTTCTCCGGACGAGTACGTCTTGGCTGCCAAATCAGTGATGACAGGCCTTACCCCTGAGAACGCCATTCAAAATCAATTCCCCAGTTTGATGAAGGTGTTGAATATCTACGAGAGCCTTTTTTTTGAATCCGAAGCCCGTGGGGTTAATTTCACAGATTTCATCGCCCGTTTTCTTCACTCAGAAGTCATGTCGAAGGAAAACATGAAATTTGCCAAACTCGATAATCCCTTTGGTTTCGGTTTGGACAACCAGCCGGCAGCGGAGGCAGATTAGAGGAGTTTCTTTCTCCCCAACACCCCGGTCGTCTCTTTCGCAAAGCTTGCAGCTCCTGAGATCGACGAAGAAGCATTCTTTTGGGGGTTTCTCGGGCTATGGCTAAGCTGGTTTGTGCTTCCGATGCACCCTCGCCATATGAGGTCGTCCGTTTTTTATCCAGCTCACCGAATGGTTATTGGGATGCAAGTGGCCGTCGGGGTCGCTGGGTTAGCCCATTTGTATCACGGCCTTAGCTTGGCGGCAGACACTACTGAACTAGGGGTGCAGCACGTAAACTTCTCGATGCATTATTTTATGTCATGGATCGAGCTACATGTGCTTGGCGTTTTCGGTGTCCGCAAAAGGCCTTGCTTCTACGACGAGTATAACTTCCCTCGGATCAGGCGGTTAGTTGACACATCCATTGTAAATCCGACACAGCGGGAAGCCAGGGGTTTGCTCCTTCGTCCGCGCTCGGTTGGAGATGTCATAACCTTTACCGATAAGGTTCTAACCATCGGTAAAGAATCCGCAAAAACGGTGCAGCCATTACGGGATATTTTTAAAGACGGGGCCTCTATTTTGAAAGCTCGGGAGATTCTTCATTTATACTCCATCAGGCCGGGCTTTCTCGTGTTTAGGCAGAATGATTCGGCGTTGTTCATGAAGTACAACCCGCATCGTTTCGCCCAGCAATTAAGCTATAATCAGGGCATCCCGATTGAGGCCTTCTTCATTGAGCCAGCTGCAACTGAAGAGGGTATCCGGAGCGCATTGCACCATTTTATGCGGCTGAACACCGACTCCAATTTCTTTATTAGTGAGCCGAGTTGCGTTCCAAAATCCCTGAACGTATATGTAGCGGGGTACTAGCATTCGATGGGCGCCGTTATTAGAGAAGAAAAACGATTATTGCTTGATCGCAAGGGTACCGCCCCAGCGGGTAATCCAAACGTTCCTCTGAAGCGACGGACCATCGTCCATCCTCCCTTGAGAGAAACCGATGTGGCTGTGGTATCACGTGTTATGCCTGAGCTTTACCTACCCCGCATGCCTGTAGAAGCGGTGGCTGTGGCGTCTTCCGAGTTTGGCGTGGGTACTGAGATTGGGACTCGTCGCCCCAAATTGCCCGCCAAGCGCAACCTCGTGTTATCTGCTGCCGGAGTTAAGCCGCAGAAGAAAAAGAAATCGATACTTTCTGCAGACGTTGTATTTGGCCAGGAGCCTCATGCTCCTTACAGCGAGGGCCTAAATGAGTACGGGACTAACGAGGGCTTATTTATGGCGCCAGATGACATAGATCTGGAGGCTGCCCTCGCAGCTTCCAAGCAATTAGCTCGCAACAAAGCAGGAATGATCGCCCTCGCACAGTCAGGTAGACCTCAGTCGTATTTTTTTTCGCGGTTATCATCTTTTGACTGACATTTTCTTCTTCAACAGGTATCTTCACTGAAGAGGCTCTCGCAGCTTCCCTCAAGAGTTTTGAAGAGGAAGAGAGGCTTCGCGCTTCTTTGGGCCTCGGTATATTTCGGCTCATTATGCCTTCGTTCCTTTTTCTTCATGGATAGTCTAACCCTTTTTTTGTATCTTATTGCAGTGACTGCCTCGACTCAGGTTATCCCAAGTGCAGTGCCAATCGCGAGTGGTGACGCAGCGGCATCGTTAGCGCCGGCCACTGCAGCCACGGCTATCCCTAAGTCGCCACCAGGGGTCTCGCAGAAGCAGCCGATGATGGACGTCGTAACGGCGCCGGAGGCAGAACTTGGTTCAGATGACGGTCTACCTTTATCGGAAGTCCTGAGGAGGTCAGCTCTCGCGGCTCAGGCTGAAAGGAAGCGCAAGAGGCGTGCAGCGAAAGAACGTGATGCTGCCTTGGCTATAGGTGCAGGCTCGAGCACTGCTTCCCTTTTCCCTATTTCTCCAGAGGGTGCTCCAGCTGTCCTGTCTACCGCTCATAGACATACGATACGCGCGGCTCGGGAGGCAATTGAATGGTCGTCCCAAGGTAACATAACACTGGGTCCTTTTATTAGAGTTTGATTTTCAGATACTCATATATTATACCCTGCAGGGCCAAGTCCTAGTGAGGAGGTGGTAAGTGAGATGACGGCAATCACCGAGCCCGAAATGGCCACTATTTCTCAAGAGTCCGGGACTGCCCCAACTGCCACTCTTTCCCCTTGCGGTTCCCTGCCATCGCCTGACATTGCGAGTGTCACGACGGCTCTCGTAGAATCGGGGGATGAAGCCACGGGCGGCGAAACAATTCCAATGGAGGAGAACGAAGCAGTCGCTGCGCCTGGTGATGCTCTTGTCGTGGTTTCGATTGGCGACTCATCGGGTAGATTTTGGGTCATTGTTTTCCTTTTTGTTCCACAATCCCTTTCAACCCCTTCTGACGGCATTTCTTTTGTTTCTAATGCAGGTGTGGTGAGCGTTGAGGTCGTGCCACCCGAAGAAGCGTCATCGGTTGTTGCTCTGACGGTCGCTGACCCTTCGCCTTCTCTCATGTCTTCTTAAATGCTGGAAGGTATGGGTTTGCGATTTGTCTAATTTAAATTGCGGATGTCATCTTCCTTGTACTGACCATGCATTGCCACAACCTTGTAGGAGTTCTCTTCAATCATCTGTATCAAGTGTTGAACCCGCACTTCTCCTTCCAGTCGGAAGTCAGTCTGCCTGCTGGTGCCGGTGAGTATCTTTTCTAACCGACGTCTTTTCTTTTCTTTAATGGGTGACCTTGCCGTAGTTAATTTTGAATTGATTACGCGCTACAAATTGAAGGAAGGGACAAGAGAATTGCCACATCACCAGTACTTCCAGCTCTGCCACCTGCCGTAGCCGGTATAGTAGAGTTCATCGCTCTTGCATCTTCTTTGTCTCTTAAGCCAATATCCGACTATGATTTGTTTTGCAGCAATCGTACCGACTCCAGCTCCCTTCGAGTCTCGCATCTTAATGCCGGTAGGGCCCTTTTCCAGACGTCCATCTTCCAAGGGCACTGTGACCAGCCTGCGTATGTTAAGCGAGTACATCGAGGAGCTTAACGTGGAGGTCCCTGCATTTGCTGTAGATTTTGCTGCCGAGGTTAATCCCATGCTGGCGACGCTCATGAACTTCCATAGCGAAGGCGTCGTTGAGTCTTGGGTTAATCACTGCAGGAAAATTGAGGCCTGCCTGTATGAGCTTGAGCTTAGACGTCCTGCTTCGAAGGTGTTGGCTTTGAACTCCCAGCGAGCTGCATGGGTTAAGCAGAGCGTTTCGTTCCTTCGCCATTTCGAACGAGAGGCAACCCTTAAGTGAAAGGAACGTGAGGCGACTTCCGCTGAATCCGTCCAACTGCGTGCTGAGGTCGCAGCGAATGCTGCCCAGCTGAACTCCATATTTGAAAACCTTCAACGATATATTTCTGACGGGCTGGTGCTGAGGAAGAAACTTGATCTTAGTGAGTAGGTTGCGCAGAGTCAGGAGGCTGCTCAACAAGAAATTGATGAGAAACTTTTATCCTGTCTGCAGCAACGGGCCCAAGTTGAAGCAGAGCTAGCCGTAGCGGCTGATCGCGAAAAAGAGCTGAGAGGAGTGCGCGAGCAGGTGGCTGATTTACTGAAAATGCCTTCTTCTCAGTAGCTGCCTTTGTATTGATTGTACATTTGTAATCTTTGAATAACATGTATCCATTTTTTATTATTTTATATGATTCGTCTTGTACTCAATTGAATTCATGAATAAAAGGTACACTTTTTTCCTCCCACTGTTGCTTTCTTCTCTTTGCTGTGTTGTCGCCATGTGATTTTAGCACGTGTGGCTGTAGATAGTAGGTAGCTGTCCATCTTGGACTCTTTATAGGATAGCGATGGCTTAGGAAACAGGTTCAGATCTGCCGCCTAAGACTTTTCAACTTTATGAACCGTGAGGGTCTCATAAAGATTTTTCTCTCTACGAGTCGAGAGGATCTCGTAGGTGTATTTTCTCCTTAGGAATCGTGAGGATTCCTAAGTGTGTTTTCTCTTGAGAGTCGTAAGTATCTCACAAGAGAATTTTCTTTCTTACAAGTCGAGAGGACTCGTAAATGATTGATGAGTTGACTTGCTCCCGAATCAAAGCATTGCTTTGACGGGGAGGTTGAGAGTTGACTTTGGCCGTTTTCCACAAGATCAGTATTGACTTTAGCCGTATTCCACGGGGCCAGGGGTTGACTTTAGCCATACGGGGTCAGGATTGACTTTTAGCCATACGGGGGTCAGTATTGACTTTAGCCATACGGGGTCAGGAGTTGACTCTCGGTTGTCTGTGCACCGCCGAGTCCTGGAACCAGAAACTTTGCCGCGGCTCCGCTTTGCTGACGTTGCGTCTACTGTAACGAGACGAATGTCAAGGTGATCTCTAGGTTATCTGTGAACCGTCGAGATTTGGAACTAGGGACTTTGTCATGGCTCCAAGATTGATTGTCGCGTTAAAATCCTGCTGGAATGAGGAGGAACACTGTTGTGGGTCTTCAGGCTGTAGATGTGGCCGTCGAGACTTGGCTCTCTTTCTGATGGAGCCTGGTGGGATGATATGGTTCCCTCTTTGTTTGCGTCCTTGGATTGTATACAGGGATCGATGCGATCTCACTTGTAGGGCAAAAAGTTTCATTTCATTACATTTTTTTATTTCTTTCCGCGATGCTCTATCATTTCAGCTTTTTATATCGCGAAAGTCGTGATTGCCCAATCATTTCGGTTATTTTTCGCGGTGCCCAATCATTTCGGCTATTTTTCTTTTTTTTTTCTCGCTGCTTTCTATTGTGAGTTGCCCAATCATTTCGGTTTTGTATGCATATATTTTACTTGCTGATTTTGTTGCAAGTCGCCCTATCATTTCGGTTATTTCATATGCATTTATGGTTCGCTGACTTTCGCCGCGAGTATTGAGTTTGGAATCTGATGTCAATCTCAGCATCAGCATCGCTACGACTGGAATATTGCCAGCAGCGAATCATCATTTGCCGTGAAAGGACTTGGGATTTGATACCGATTTAGGCATCGGCATCGCTACAACTGGGATATTGCCAGGAGCGAATCATCATTTGCCTTTGTTGGTTCGAACAAAGGTGGCTTAGCAATCAGGGTTAGGATCCTGTCGACTAAGGTTTTTAACTTCATGAACCGTAAGGGTCTCATAAAGATGTTTCTCCCTACGAGTCGTGAGGATCTCGTAAGTGCATTTTCTCCTTAAAAATCGTAAGGATTCTTAAGTGTATGTTCTCCTATAAGTCGTAATGATCTTACAAGAGTGTTTTCTCCTTATAAGTCGAGAGGACTTACAAGGGTTTCACCGTGTGAGCATATCCCTAGTCGCTGGTGGGACTTTGTTAGGGAAATGTTTATTCGTGCCCGTGGATTGTATACAAGGTTCAATATTGAAACGCTTGTAGGGCAATCTGGGGAGTATGATGACGGCTTAAGAACAGGTTCAGATCCCTGTAGCTTAAGGCTTTTGAATCCTATGAGTCGTGAGGGTCTCAAAGGGGAATTCTCCTTACGAGTCGTGAGGATCTCGTAAGTGTGTTTTCTCCTTAGGAATCATAGGGATTCCTAAGTGTGTTGCTCTCTTGTGAGTCGTAAGGATCTCACGCAGGTATTTTCTCCTTACAGGGTCGAGAGGACCTTACAAGTGTCTTTTAACGAGATTGTGCCCTTTCGGGTTTTCACAAACTCGCCGGTAGTACTGCTGTTTTTACTCACGGAGCCCTTTCGGGTTTTCATCCGTGCCCATCTCGCTTATGGACGTACCTTTTTTTTTTGCGTCACCCTTGGGATGCTGCGGTCCGTAGTAGTTTATAGATGTCTCGGTCAGGCGCAGTATTTCTTCAAGAAACAGCCGTTTATTGGCCTGAAGGGTCTTTCGCCATGCATATTCATGAGCAAGTAAGCCCCACCCTGGTAGACTTTGTCTATGATGTACGGGCCTTCATAGTTCGACTCGAATTTTCTCCGTTTGGCACGATTGGGGATCATAGGTCTCTTGACCACTAGCACGAGTTCGCCTTGGCGGAATGTTCTCGGCCTAGTCAATCTCTCATATGAGCACGTCATTTTTGCTTTGTAAGCTTCCAAGTTTTGCCGCGCCATGAGCCGGGTTTCGTCAAAGGCGTCGAGCTCCTCAAGCCGAAGATGAGCATTGTCTTCGTCCGTTAGCTCGTAATGAACTGCCGCTCGTAAGGAGGGTAGCTCTATCTCCAAGGGGAGTACTGCTTCATCGCCGAATACCAATGCATACGGCGTTATGTTTGTGGCCGTTTTGAACGTGGTTCGATACGCCCAGAGAGCTTCATGCAGTCTCTCGTGCCAGTCCTTCCTATTTTGAGACACCGTCTTTTTTATGATCTTCATCAAGGTCTTGTTGAAAGCCTCAGCTAGACCATTAGCTCGAGAATTATAGACCGAAGAGTATCTCCAGTTTATATTATGCTGTTGTGCGAAGCGGCTGATTTTATGGCTTCTGTAGGCCGGCCCGTTATCGGAGATAATTCGTCGCGGAGTGTCAAACCGATAGATGGCGTGTGTCTTGAAGAAATGGAGGATATTCTTCGTCTTCACTTCTCTTAGTGGTATTGCTTCTGCCCACTTGGAGAAGTAATCAGTTGTCGCCAGTATGAACCGATGGCCTCTGGACGATGCTGGTTTAATGGGCCCGATTATGTCAGTTCCCCACATTTCGAACGGCCAGCTAGCCACCGTTAGATGTAGTGGATTTGGATGCTGGTGAATAAAGTCCCCGTGAATCTGGCACGAGTGGCACTGCTTCGCGTATTCGAGGCAGTCTTGGATCATTATGGGCCAATAGTAGCCCATCCTTTTGATCTTCAGTTTCATCTTCGGCCTGGCTTGGTGAGAACCACAGAGTCCGTCATGAGTTTCTTGGACGACTCTCCTTGCTTCTTCAGGTCCCAGGCATCTTAGCCATAGAGAATCAAATGATCTCTTATATAGAGTGTCATTGATGAAGGCAAAAGACAGAGCTTGTTTCATGAGCCGATGTCTTGAGGACGCATCTTCAGGTGTTCGACGGGATTTGAAATAGTTTATAAAGACTTCTCTCCAATCCTTAGCCTTCTCCTGGTCCTCTATTTGTAGGGCTGTTTGCTCGGTCGCTTCCTTTTCTTCAGACGACTCTAGAGATATTTCTGCCGATGCAAGAACCCGACGACTTTGCACAACGATCCTCACGCCATCGAGGTTTTCGCCAGCCAGTTCTTTAGTGAGTTTAGCTAAAGTATCTGCTTTGCTATTTTCTGCACGCGGTATGCTTTCCAGGGCGTAGGAGGGAATTTGAGTCAGCAATTGTTGCACTCTCCAACCATACCTTACCAACTCTGGTTTGCACGTTTGATAGTCGCCGTTTACTTGACTAACGACCAACTGAGAGTCTCCGTATATAAGGAGGTTTTCAATTCCCATGTTGATAGCGATCTTAAGACCTGCTATCAAAGCTTCATATTCGGCTTCATTGTTTGTCCTCGGCTCTGTCAGGGAAAAGGCAAATCGCATTATCCCTCCTTGTAGCGCCACGAAGATGAGGCCTACCCCAGATTTAATTATGGGGGTGTTGTGCTCTCGCTTCTTCATGGAAGATGCCCCGTCGAAGTAGAGTTCTCATCGGGTGTCACTCTCTCCTTTCTTCCCATCGATCGTGTCAAACGCGTGCTCGTCTGGCAATTCGCAATTTAGGGGTGAATCGGCAGGTATAGGATGCTCAGCGAGTAAGTCGGCGATGGCCTGGCCTTTCACTACCTTGAGCGGTCGATATGTTATCGAGAACTTCATCAAGAGTAGGGCCCATTTAGCGAGCCGTCCTGTTAGTATGGCTCTTGACATCAAATATTTGAGAGGATCCACCTTTGATATGAGATGGACCTCATGCGCCAACGCATAGTGCCTGAGCTTCGTTATCGCGAAGATCAACGCCAGGCAATGTTTTTCAATGGGGGAGTAATTGTTTTCTGCCCCCAGGAGCACTCGACTCAAATAGTAGAGGGCTCTCTCTTTTCCTTGGTCGTTTTCTTGTGCCCATAGCGTGCCTAAGGAACCCTCAAGGGCGGTTATGTACAGAATGAGGGGCTTTCCCTTGACCGGAGTGGTCAATACCGGCGGATTCTGCAAGTATTGCTTGATTTCGTCCAGTGCACTCTGGCATTTGCGATCCCAGACGAACGGAGTCCCCTTCTTCATTAGATGACTGTAAGGTCGGCATTTGCCGGAGAGGTTGGCTATGAATCATTGGATATATGCGAGCTTTCCTTGGAGAGACCGCAGTTGCTTGAGAGTTCTTGGCGGGGGAATTTCCATAATCGCCTTGATCTTTGACGGGTTTATTTCGATACCTCGATGTCGTACGATGAATCCTAGGAATTTGCTCGATGAGATTCCGAACGTGCATTTGAGAGGGTTCATTTTCAGATTGTATTTCCGAAGACGTTGGAATACTATTTTCAGATGCTCCCAATACTCCTCATGCAATTTGCTTTTAACCATGAGGTCGTCGATATAGCATTCAACGATTTCATTTATGAGGTCATCGAAAATCTTCGTCATGGCCCTCTGATAGGTAGCGCCAGCGTTCTTCAGACCGAAATGCATCACTTTGTAGCAGAATATGCCCAGAAGAGTCCGGAAAGCGGTGTGCTTCTGGTCTTCGAGATGCATCTTTATTTGGTTGTATCCCGATGAGTCGTTCATGAAGAAGAATACTTCATGAGTGGACGTGTTGTCTATCGGTAACCGGTACGGGAAAGTCATCCTTCGGACATGCTTTGTTGAGGTCCCGAAAGTCTACGCAGATGCGTACCGTCCCATTTTTCTTCATCACTGGGACGATGTTGGCAATCCAGTCAGGGTACTGAACCTCTTGGATGAAACCGGAGTCGATTAGCTTCTTAATTTCGGCGTTGATGCTCATCTCAAGTTCGAGCCGCATTCTTCTCTGCGCTTGTTTGACTGGCTTGACGTCCAGAGAAATCGCCAATTTGTGGACGGTTATTTCTGGATCTAATCCTGGCATCTCGGAATAGTTCCATGCGAAGCAGTCTTTATACTGTATGAGCACGCCTTTGAGCGTAGCCACCTTTTCTTCAGACAACAGCTCACTGACGAACGTCGGCCGTGGGTCGTTTGCCATTCCCAAGTCGATTTTTCTGAGGTTATCTGCAGTAGTATGTATCCCATCTTCCAGTTCTTTTAGCGCCGGTGGAAACTCTGAGATCAGTTCGTCATCATCGTTTTCGAAGCACCAGGGGAGGTCATCCATGTTCTCGGGCACTCGAGCTTTATTGGGCCTCTCTTTTTTGTAAAAAGCCACTTTGGTTTTGGGAGGAACCGTTGTATCAGGATCCGTCTTGGGGTGAGCCCCCTTCACCTGCTTCCACGCCTTATATATAGATGAGAAAAGTTGTTCCAGGGAGCGAACTGGTTTCTGCTCTCGTGGGATCTCCATGGGCTGCGGAGACTTCTTCAATATTACGGTAGGAGAATTTTGTCTGACCCTTCGCAATAGTTTGAAGTTGTTCCCAGCTGGAACAACAACATTCACCACTGGGGTTGAAAACAGGACCATACGGGGAACTGCCCCAGCTCATTTTGTATGATGCCGATATCGACGTCGACCGTTTCTTACGGCCAGGATTTGATTAGCTTCAGGATTTTACTGAGCCTGCCCTCTTTTTCCTTTGAGAGCTTGAATATTTTTCCCCTGCGTCAACCTTGGTCTTCGGCAGGCGCCAGTTGTTTGAGGACCGATTCCGTCGGCAAAGCTGCTGCTTGGGGAGCCCGCCTGTGGACGACAGACTTCCTCTGAGCTTCCTCCATCGGCGTTGAGTCACCGAGGATGGGAGGTGGGAGTATCGACCCAAAGATAAGCCCGTTGATTTCTTGATGAGCCGGATTGCAGAGATTTGAGGTTGCAAGTGGCCCATATTTGACCCCACCAGATATGATAGAGCCTGAGTTGCTAGAGTAGAAGCAAACGTCATTCTTCATAGAGACAAATCACCGGCTTCAGTATCCCATCACCCAAGGGCAACCACAAACATACATACCGCGATTATTTGATCGCGGAAAAACATGAAACACGAAGTGTGGAGTGGAAAGAGGAAAAGGTCCCACCGGGCGTGCCAGAATTTGTTCTCCGCCGAAAGACGCTGGAAAGACAAACGTCTTGCCTGAATTTGGGGGCAGATGCCATTGGGTTTTATCCGTCCACCTCTCCGAAGATGCCAAGTTGATTTATGGCACCGTATATCGGAGGTTTAGACGGATGCGGCCGTTGTAGCAGATTTCGTCAGATTCCCCCTCATTTGAGGGGTTTTTGATTGTGGGGACGCTCTTCCCTGCATGCGTAAGCCCCTGCAGTTAATTATGCTACCGCACCGCGGTAACCACTTTCTCCTTCTCCAAATGGTCACTTCGTGTCGTGTGTGTTTGTTTTGTTTTTGGTTGCCCGTGGATTGTATACGGAGACTAATTTATGTTGTCGTCCGTAGGGCGTGGATTAGTCCAAATCCGTATTTTCTTAGATTTGGGTTTTGGTTTGGGTTTAAGTTTCGTTAATCTCATTTGAGACTAAGATAAATTTAAACGTTTGTTAAGGATACGTTAGTCTAATTTTAGACTAAGATCAACTTAACGGGATCATTTAGATCCAACAAAAGAGCATTTGGGCCATATTGTTTTAGTTTAGGGACTTTGCGGTCCAGTTTAAAGACATCATAGTCTGTAAATTTTACGGACATCACAGTCCATGAGTGTAAGGACCCCACAGTCCGTGGTAGTTTAGAGACATCATAGTCTGTAAAGTTTAAGGACATCATAATCCATGAGTTTAAGGACCCCACAGTCCGTGAAATGTCTGGTTGTCGGGACCCGTCACCTCTCTGAAGACGTTGAAGGATTACAACGACAAATATCAGAGGAGTGAAGAGATGTACTCTTGAACCAATATTGGTTGGGAGATCTGTAGTCCAATTTGGGACTAAGATAAAAAAATTATGAGCATACGGGCTCAATTAATCTGAATTAGAGATCTGTAGCCAACTTGGGCTCGGCCCATTCATTTAAAATGTTAGACATTTAATTAGGCTCAGTTCTTTTTCATTTAACAATACTGAGCGTTGGTCCTGACAACTTTTTGTCTTTTATTGAATGCTGAGCACTCATTATGGCTCTGGGCATTATTATTTAAAGAACAGTTTATGTTCTCTCAGCGCACACGTGAGGAGCACGTGGCGCGCTTGGGGCTGAGCGCCAGTCAATGAGCGCAGAACGTTTCTGTTAAGTAGCGCACACGTGAGGATCATGTGGCGCGCTTGGCGCCGAGCGTTAGTCAATGAGCGCAGAGCGCTTCTGGTGAGTAGCGCACACGTGAGGAGCGCGTGGCGTGCTTGGCTCTGAGCGCCAGTCAATGAGCACAGAGCGCTTCTGTTAAGTAGCGCACACGTGAGGAGCACGTGGCGCGTTTGGCGCTGAGAGCCAGTCAATGAGCGCAGAGCGCTTCTTTAAATTTGGAGCGCTAAGACTCTGCAGTGCTGTGCGCTAGATTTGGAGCGTTGAAGCGCTTCTTTTAATTGGAGCGCTAGGGCACTTTTCAGGTAGTTTTGCGCTCTGAGAATTAAATTCTCTCATATAAGAGACTTTGTCTCGTGGATCTAAGAACAAAGTTCTTATTTTATAGGAGATATTTCAATCTCTTATGTTTTTGATGAAAGACTTTGCCTTTATGGATCAGTGATCCTAAGAGAATTGAATTATTCTCCCCCCTTTTATAATGACATGTTATGATCTCTTTTGTGAAAGACAATTTGTCTTAAAGATCTATGATCTAGCATAAGAACTAAGTTCTGTTTTTGATGAGATGGTTTGATCTCTTTATTTTACCTTGAAGAAATTCTTCTGCTGCCGAGAGCTTGCTCTTCTCTTTGAAATTTCTCAAAGTTTATGGGGAGGTTCCTCTCTATGAGACTTGAAGTCTTGGGGCCTTTAAATAGGATAGGCTGATTTGTTGAATCGGTTGAAGAGATTTTTTCTTTAATTGATTTGGGGATTTCCCCACCGTTGGATCTTTGATTCTAGGGCTTCTGTTTTACAGAAGGCAATCTTCTTGTTTTTAACAAGATTGAGAAATCTTTTCCCAAACAGAGTTTATTCTGTATTTTGGTGATTTTTAATCACCTTTGGATCATTGATCCAACGGTGCTCTGATTTTCAGAGCCCAATTTTTCCTGTTTGGAAAGATTCTGAGGAATGTTTACCTCAACAGAATTTTATTCTGGTCAATTGATGATTTTTAATCATGTTCGTTGGATCTTTGATCCAAGGGCTGAGAACATTTTGTTCTATCGCTAGTGCTCACGTGCTTTGCACGTGGTGCGCTGCTTAGAATGCAGCGCTCTTAGCGCTAAAGCTCACGTGCTTTGCACGTGGTGCGCTGCCTTAGAGTCTTTTGCCTCTCAGCGCTGGTGCTGCTGGCGCTGGCGCTCTCGTGCTTTGCACGTGAGCGCTGCATCAGAGTCTTTGACTCTCAGCGCTGGCGCTGCTTCATTTCAAATTTCAAAATTTGATCAGAGCTTTGCTCTGATTGGGGAAACATTGGCCTTTGTCAAGGCGTGGTATGCGGTATCTGATTAGTGCTTATTTGCAACCATATGATGCAATTGGATGAGGATAGTCATACGACCTTGTTGCCCTTTGTCAAGGATCGTACGGGTGGGTTTAATTCAATCAGGAAATGACGGGTTGAAACTTACTAGCGTCGTATGGTTTGTTGGCCTTTGTCAAGGTCATAGGACGTTAGGGGCAAAACATTATTGGGGATTTCAAGTGTTAAAATTTGCAATGAGATTGCATACCTTCTATGAGATAGTTGGATCCCGATACCCACTGCGAGAAAGAGTTACTCCTGGGAGAGTTTTGCACTTTACAATTAGCCGATCAAGTAGATACCTAGAAAGGTGTCAACGGGGTTATGCTTCTAGGAAAATGAGGTTTATTTTAATTAGGATTGTGCGAAAGCACGGGGAATCTTCTTCAAAGTACCGACACTGGCCTGGCTGAACGATTGGCGAACTTGTAGGGTGTAATTAATCCCAGCTAGTCTTACTTTTTAGGATTTGAGGGAAGATTTGATAAAAAACAGTGGAAGCAATCCTGATTAGATAAGATAATAACCAATCTAATCTTGTAAGAGTATACGCTAAGTGTTTTCTTTTCTCTCTCCAGGTAGCGACCATGACACGCTTTAATCAAGATAATAATATTGATATATTGATCGAACCCGCTTGTTATACTGAGCTGGGGAACGTTGGTTCCGCTCTACCTTATAATTGTTATAAGTCTGAGCAGGAAATAGGGGAATATCCGAATTCCCACGCGACCCAAACGAAGAATGAGCATATTGATGGATCTTCTTCGGGTGTGTTTGTTACCGAGAACTGTTTCTCAGTACACTCTACGTCCTGAGTATTAGATACCGAATCGGGATCCCACATATGTAATATGTTACATGGGCTAAAAAAAGGTAGAGAACTGGGAAAATGTGATTATTCTCTAAAAGTAGGGAATTGTGCAAGTGTTGCAGCCAAAACAGTTGTTGAATATTACCTTGTATTACCAAATGGGAATACATTGATCTTGAACGAATGTTATTATGTACCCTTTATGATATGCAATTTAATATCAATTTCTTTTTTAGATAAAGAAAGATATAACTTTGTAGTAGAGAATAATGTTATGAATATTTTCCTAAATCAAGTGTTGATTGGGTTTGGTATATTATGTAACGGTTTATACGTTCTGAATCAGAACACAGTTCTTAACGTACAGAACACACACAAGAGAAAAAGTTCAGAAAGGAACGAATCCTTCTTGTGGCATTGTAGACTAGGTCATATCAATACGGCGCGACTAACTAAGTTGCATAAAGATGGATATTTAAATCAGTTTGAATGTACATCATATGAAACTTGTCAGTCACGTCTCAAAGGTAAAATGAACAAAACTCCGTTTACTGGACACGGAGAAAGAGCTACTGAACTCTTGGGACTGATACATAGTGATGTATGCGGTCACATGTCTACACATGCCAGGAATGGTTCTTCGTACTTCATTACATTCACCGATGATCTCTCAGGATTCAAGCATGTGTTCCTGTTGAAACACAAGTATGAAACTTTTGAGAAATTCAAGCAATATAAGTGCGAAGTAGAGAACCAAACGGGTAAAAGTATTAAAATCCTTCGATCAGATCGGGGAGAAGAATACTTAAGCATGGAATTCCTGGACTATTTAAAAGAGAATGGGATTCTCTCTCAGCTTACTCCTCCGTATACACCACTGCACAACGGTGTGTCGGAGCGGAGAAACCATACCCTATTAGATATGGTGTGCTCTATGATGAGTACCGCTGAGTTACCTATTTCCTTTTGGGGTTATGCGCTTGAGACAGCAGCATACCTATTGAATCAAGTTCTATCAAAATAGGTGCCTAAAACACCATATGAGATATAGAGTGGAAAGAGACCATGTTTTAAACGAGTTATGATATGGGGTTGTCCGGCCTATGTCAAAAGGCAAAATCCGAACAAACTCGAGGCATGAGCTGTTCTTTGTAAGTTTATGGGAGATCCAAAGAATTAACATGGATATCTATTCTACCACAGCGAGGAACAAAAGGTGTTTGTTTCTCAACATGCCACACAAACTACAACTAATGATTTGGTAGAACAGGAGGATTCGATAGTCCCCGACGAACCTCAGCCTCTCCACCGATCTAGTAGGGTTCCTCATCCACCTGAGAGATATTACGGTTTTCTCATTGATGATGGAGCGAGAATTGCATCATGGAAGATGATGACCCAACTAGATTCGAGCAGGCCATCACGAGTGGGGACTCTGTGAAAAGGCTGGATGCAATGCGGTCTGAGATGGGTTCCATGTACACCGATAAAGTATGGACTTTGGAAGTTGCTTCTGAAGGGGTAAAACTCTATTTACCGCCGAAAGCCGGGAAGTCAAACGTCTTTCCTGAATTTAGGGGCAGATGTTATTTGGGTTTATCCGTACACCTCTCCGAAGATGCCAAGTTGATTTATGACACCGTGTATCGGAGGTCTGGACGGATGCGGCCGTTATAGCAGACCTTGTCAGATCCCCCTTCGTTTGCGAGGGTTTTTTGATTGTGGGGACGCTCTTCCCTGCAGTTAGTTACGTTACCGCGTAGTAATAACCACTTTCTCCTGCTCCAGAAGGTCACTTCATGTCGTGTGTGTTTGTTTTATTTTTGGTTGCCCGTGGATTGTATACGGAGACTAATTTATGTTGTAGCCCGTGGGGCATGGATTAGTCCAAATTCGTATATTCTTAGATTTGGGTTTGGTTTGATTTAAGGATCGTTAATCTCGATCAACTTAAATATTTGTTGAGAATACGTTAGTCTAATTTTAGACTGAGATCTACTCAACAGGATTTTGGGATCATTTTGGCCCAACGAAAGATCATTTGAGCTCTATTGTTTAGTTTAAGGACGTTACAGTCCGTTGTGTTGTTGGTCGTCGGGACCCGCCACCTCTTTGAAGACGTTGAAGAATTACGACATATATCAGAGGTGTGGGGAGATGTACCCTTGACCCAATGAGTATTCACCAGAAGATTTGTAGACTTATTTGGGGCTAAAGACCAATTTAAACAATAAAGAGCCCATGGGCTCGGTTGATTGGGAGTTTGGCCAAACTCGGGCTCAGCCTACTCAGTCTTTGTAGTTTCATTTTTAATAAAGTGTTAACACTTGTTCGGGACCCATCTTTTTTCTGTGCAAATAATGCTGAGCATTTATGTGGGTTCTGATACTCACACTTTACTTTACTTTTCCCCTTTTTTGTTTTTAATGGGATGTTGAACACTCTTTATGGCGCGAGGCTCTATTTGTTAAACAACGCCCACGTGAGGGGCACGCTGAGCGCCAACCATTGAGTGCTAAGCATTCTTTATTTGTGCAGCGCCCACGTGAGGGGCACGTGAGGCGCTTGGCGCTGTTTCTTTCTTTGTGCATTTTTCTAAAGAGTTCATTTCTCTGTTCTCCTCTGGATTTTCGATCCCCAAGAACAAATTAATCCCCACGAGAATTAAATTCTCATTTGTGGAAGAATTGTCTCATGGATCTCAGATCCAGGGGAAAGATATATATTCTTGATGAGGGTCAAACATTTGGATATGTAGATGAGATGTTCTGATCTCTATTTCTTGTATTTACCCCGAAGAAAGTTTAGGGGGGGTCTTCTCTGCAAGACTTGGAGTCTTGGGTCCATTATATAGTAGATGTAGATTTGTTGATTTAGTTAAGGAAATCTCTCATTGAGAGATTTTTAATTGATCTGGGGATTTTATCCTCTGTTGGATCTTTGATCTAAGGACTTCTGTTTTACAGAAGATATTTTTCTTGTTTTAAACTAGAAAGATTTGAGGAATATTTCCTCAACATAATTTAATTCTGTATTTTAATGATTTGTCATCCCGGTTGGATCTTTGATCTAATAGCAGAGAACTTTTAGTTCTGGCATCGGCACCCTCGTGCAAGGAACGTGAGGCGCTGCCTCAGAGTTTTTAACTCCTGGCGCTGGCGCTCTCGCGCAAGGCACGTGAGGCGCTGCCTCAGAGTTTTTAGCTCATGGCGCTGGCACCTTTGTGCAAGGCACGTGGGCGCTGTCTCTTTTCAAAATTTGAACAGAGCCTTACTCTTTTATTATTGGGGGAAACAAATACCCCCCACCGTTGCGCTCACGTGACTTACACGTGAGTGCAGCGGTGGCTGCTTTTCCACCGTTGAATCTTCTTCGAAGTTGAATCGTCTTCCTGTTCTTATAAGTAGGGTATTTGGCCCTTGAGATGGCTGCTGTTCATCTTCTCTTCTTTCTTCTTCTGAGAATTTAATTCTCCTTTTCAGAGCTTAGATCTTTGCCCAAAGAAATCCCTTCTAGAGTTATAACTCTGCCCAAAATTTTGGTGAGGATCATAACCGAACTCATTAATGAAGAACTCTTAGAGTTTCTAGGATTTTTCCTTCGGATATTTAAAGATGTTTTACGTTGTACCATTGCTTTTACAGAGCATAGCTCTTTAGAAAATTTTGGGCAATTTTATTCCCCTTTTAATTACATTTGACAGATATGATTTCTGTTTGCAGAGCACTACTCTCGAGGGAGTTCAACTCCTTAGCCCAATGAGTTTCTCATTAAATGAGAATCCTTTTAGGATTCCATCCTTAATGAGCGGTCGTCTCATTAATAATGGGACGCCACTTTGATTTCGTGGGTCCCCCTTGGTCCTTTTCTCCTGCATTGCAGTGCGGTACAATTTTAAAGTACCAAGTGTCAGAATTCGGATTATAGCGTTGGCAACTAACCCTCACCTCTTTTCGTGCAGGTACTATGGCTTTCGATTCTTCTTTCCCTTTTGTTCGTTCAGAGAGCGCCTTTGCCGACGCGCACGTGGATCGGGAAGTCTTCAAAGACCACGACCTGGAGCGGAAGTCTCTTCATTTGTGGGGGTCATGGTATAATCAGATTATCCGGGGTCGGCGCAATTTTTCTTGTGCGGCGCCCTCAGAGCCGATTTCAGCAATTCACTATGCCGACTCGCCTCAAGTGAATTACGCTATAGAGGAGGTTAACTGGACTTCGGAGGGTCGCCTTCAGCCTTCTATGGCATCAATATCCGTACAGCCGCCGATGACTTTGGATATTTTGGGGCGGCGCATATGTCAAGGCGAGTCGTGTCCTTGGGGACAAGTAAACATGATTGGTTTGACTCCTCGTCATTCAGCCGGGTACCTGCAGTGGGCTCGATATATCTTGTCGGCCAAGAAGTCGCTGCTGCTAAAGCTCGGGTTGTACCCCGCAATTTATGCGTATCTTTTCCAGTATTCCGCGCCCCATGTATAGCGGGTCAAGGCTTTCTTGGAGCAATAGAATAACCCGATTCACATGTTTCTTCTATCGGATCGGGAAGTTTCAATCTCCTTGGAGGAGTTTGCGGAAATCTCCGGCTTACCCGTCAGAGGGGAACATTATGAGGAGATCCTTCCCCCTTACGAGTACATCTTCGCTACCAAATCAGTGGTGATGGGCCTTACTCTGGAGAATGTTGTTCAAGATCAAGGTGTTGAACATTTATGAGAGCCTATTTCTGGAGTCTGGAGGGCATGGGGTCAGCTTCACAGATTTAATCGCCCGTTTTCTTCGCCCAGCAATCTTGTCAAAACAAGCCATGAAATTCGCCAAGCTTGATGACCCATTTGGCTTTGGTTTGGATAATCAGCCGACGGCGGAAGCGGATTTAAGAAATTTCTTTATTCCAGACACCCCCGTCGTCCCTTTTGCAGAACTTGCCGCTCCAGACATCGATGAAGAGACGTTTTTTCTGGGGTTCATCGGCTTGTGGTTGAGCTGGTTTATGCTTCCGATGCACTCTCGCTACATGAGGCCATCTGTCTTTTATCCAGCCCACCGCATGGTTGCAGGGACGCGCGTTGCCATTGGGATTGCAGGGCTAGCTTATCTATATCACGACCTAAGCTTAGCAGCGGATACTACTTAACCAGGGATAAAACCTGTACATCTTCCGTTGCATTACTTCACGTCCTGGGTCGAGATGCACGTGCTTGGTGCTTTCGGAGTCCAAAAACAGCTGTCACGACCCGCAGAGTACGGAACGTGACTGGCACTTAAGTTACGAAACGTCTCAAGGCGTCCGTAAGATAAGTAAGCCGAAGCCCAGAAATCAAAACCCAATTAAGAAATTAGAGTGAAGGAAAAACCATTATTATTTAAAGCACTTTGTTTCATTAAGTTGCATCAAGTCTCTTTTTGTGAAAGACAACTTCCTTTTCTCAATTTTCCGGCAAAATCTTCTTGTAAAAATGATCCCCCAACGGGTACAAATAGAAATACAAGTGAATAACAAGAATACGACATCCCCAAGCAGGAGCTAGCTCTTCGCCTCAAGGCGGTCACAAATCCCACGCAATGCAAAATAACAATGTGCATAATTAAACATGAAAGCACAGGCAATATAATATGTCAGCTCAAGTGAGCTCGACCCCAAACATAACATATCATCCAAAAGCCTCACAACCTCACCTCTAGGTCAATATACAGTAATCCAAATAAACTAGTACAGCTGAAATAATAGTAGCAGATGGAGTACCCTAGATACAATGAACATAAATAAGGTGGTACCAAATGATAACAACCCACCTATGAGCAAAAGCCTCGAGTCCAGGTAAAAAGAGAAAAAGAGGCAAAAGTGTCCGCCGCTACAGTGCTGACGGAGCGGACCTGCAGAAAAGCTGTGGCACAACGGGGGTGAGTTGCCAGCTCGTGAGTAATAAATAACATCTACAAAGGCTATCGCATGCATGTATACAAGTATCCTAGCATCCTTAGAACAGGTATGGCTATATGTACTAGCAGGTATGTATGCATCATCAGTGTACTAACAAGTATGTATGTCACATGGATGTAATAACAGGTATGTATGCTACATGAATATACTATCATATATGTATGCTATATGAGTCAACTCAAGATCTCATCATGTAGGTATAAGAAATATTCTTCCTTTGTTTTTGAAACTCCTTTCAAATATCAGCATAAAATCCATGAAAATCAACAAAATCCGTGTCTGGCAACGACATCTCAAAACTGTCTCAAATCTCATATATCCATGTCAAGTATCTCCGGCCTCAGCTGTCCAGCTGATCCATATCAAATATCAATATCCCAATCCAGCGGCCACGGTCGGTATCCTCTGGATATCCGCCATGCCAAATGAAGTCACCGGTAGGTAATCCATCCCCTGCCAGGCTCAACGCCATCTTCTGCGATCTTCTTGCCCCTGGGTACCGTACCGGGCCCATTATGTACCCGAGACGGTTCATCCACCTCCTCGAAACGGGTCTCGAAAACCACAACAAACTCATGCTGGACGACACTTTACATCACTAGAAAACCGCAACTTTTATATTTTAAAAGATTATAAGTTTGAAATCTTGCGGCTTTCCCCCGAAATCCAAAAATATCATAAATCTCATGAAATCATCATGAATGCATATGTCAATGATAATGAATGCCTATGGTGTCAACTTGCAATGTATGATTTATACTAGGCATGAGCAGATGACATAATAATACATATGCACGAGAATAATAATTCTTATGATTTCATTTTAAATATTTATTGCAATAACACAGGTCTAAGCAATTAACATGTTTCAGATTTATAGTTATCTAGTGTCGTGACATGGCAATTACCAGGGTGTGTGTGTCCATATGAATAGTGCTCGTGCTGCATGTAAAAACCTGGTAATGGTGCATGTGTCATACAAATGAGTTTGCGTACATGGAACATCATATAGATCCTAACTGCAGCAAATATCATGCAAGTATTCTTATTCTAATGTCACAAGTAAATATCAAGTTTACTATTTTCAAGTTTACTAAATCTATCGGGCGACTCGCGCCATCTAAACGATCGTCCCCCGTAGATGTTAAATCTACTCACCCGTGATCCCGCGCTAGGTGTGTCTGACCACCTGCTTTCCTTTCTCCGCTGCGCTTGAAGTCCCCGCCGGCGAACCTAGAATTTACAAAGTTACATATATCAGGAAAATCCTGCAAAAACACGATATATCGATAAAAAGGATACGCGTGCGTGAAACTAAACGCGCGTGCACACGACACGTCGCGACGCGCACAAACCTACCAGAACCTACACCGACGCGCTGTGTCGTGCAGCGCGCCACAGAACCACGCGTATCACGCGCGTGTCGCACAAGCTTTAAAACATCGAAAACACGTTATTAGCTACAGATTTTGCCTCTGGACCCAACTAACAAAGTTGCAGGTACCAACACACTAAACTGCCCAGCAGGACCCTACACTTAAAATCCCCACACCCCACCCCCTACTCTGGCCGCAATTTGCGGCCATAATGATTAAACCGGCGGCCGAGAGGGGGAGGTGGGTCCCCGTGCTCCGTTTGTGTGTCCCTGCTAGTCTCACCATGCTACAGTCTTCACAATTTTTACCTGAGTGGATCGGGTCAAAAGCAGATCTCAGAAAGGCTAAAAGTCGCTAAAACTGCCAAATTACGCCAAGTCAGATAAGTCGGGTAAATTTAAGAAATCTGGGGCAAATCTCAGATTAACTGGTCTCAATAGCACCTAATAGGGCTACTCTAACCACCACTACCATTACCTTGCCAAAATTCCTCTAGTTTACCCAAAATTACCACTAAACATGCAATAAACACCAACTAAGCTAGATAACCATAATTTTAGCAATTTAATGTTATCTACCTAATTTTAACGACACTACTAGGCTAAAACAGACTAACTAACACCTAAAAGAGTCCATTAAGCTACAAGCACTCTAATGTAACTAGATCTAACATCACGACATAATTCTAGCACTAAAACCCTATTAAAATACTAAACTAGCTAAACAAACACATAATCTAAGCAACATGGAGAGAGTTTAGGAATTATACCCCCAAGGAACCTCTCAAACGAGGAGAAGGAGAAGAAGAGGAAGGAGAGTGCTGCAGTGCTGAAATGGTGCTGCTGCAGTTCCAAAGCTGATGCTGCAACTGCTGATGCTGAAGCAGGTTTGGGGTGTTTGTGTTGATGTTTTGTTGGGCTGAGGTGGTGTAGTGTTGGGCTGAAGTTGTGTAGCTGGTGTGTGTGGTTGATGGCTGAGGCTACTGCTGCATTCAGGGTGTTAGTTGCTGTTGCTGCTGTTGTTGTGGGGGTTGTGTTAGTGTTGTGGTGCTGGTGGCATGTAGCTGGTGTGTATTGGCTGTTGTTTTACTTCTTCTCTTTTTTTTGATGCAGTAGCAGCAGCACGGGTTGTGTTTGTGGCTGTTGGGGGGTGAAGTGTGGTGTTGGGGTAGCTGCTGCTGATGGAGGGTATATTAAGGGCTGGAATGATGATATATGGCTGTTGTTTTGGGCTGTTGGTGCTGTTTTGGTGGCTGAAACAGCTGCTGTTTCAGCAACTGATGGGCTGATTGGTGATGGTTTGGGGGGGGCTGATGTGTGTGTGTGTGAGAGGGGTTTGAGGGTGGGGCTGTTTGTAATGATGTTGGGGGCTGAAGTGGCTGTTTGTGCAGCAGTTAATGTGCTATTTTGTGAAGAGCTGAAGCTGAAGTGTGCTGAAATGAGCTGAGATTGGGCTGATGGTGAATCATCAGCTGCTGTAGCAGCAATAGGTACTGGTAGTTGTGGTTGATTTGATGAAATTTGGGCTGAAGTGCTGCTGATTTGGTGGCTAGGCTGATGTTTGTGGTGTGAGTGAGAGAGAGGTGAATTAGTTTTGAAATGAGGTGATGTGATTTAACCTTAAACCATCATGACAACATCACATCCCTCTCTCTCTCTCTCTCAAGCAAGTCAACCTTAAAACTCCCTAAACACCCATGGTCAAAGCCAACCATCCTCAATTAAACTAATTAGCTCAAAACAACTCAATTATCTTAACCAAGGGCCTAACCCACCATGGTTAACTTAAACATGATTAACCCATAAGCTCCATTATATGGCAAAACCCTAGTCTTAACCCTAACTAACGTGCACAAGTGTGTGTGGTCGAGATAAAATTCTACAAAAATAACCATAAAACCAGATAAGTTACTAGAATCCCGTTTTGGTAAACTTTTTACCAAAAACCCCACATTGACACTTAATTACCACTAACCCTAAACTCAGGTGTTACAACAGCCCCGCTTCTACGACCGCTATAACTTTCCCTGGGTCATGTTTCTAGTTGATGCTTCCGCATTAGATCCGTCGCAGCGAGAAGCTCGACATCTGGTCCTTCGCCCGCATATGGTCGGGGATAGCATGACTTTTGTCGATAGAGTCTTAACTATCGGAAAGGAATCTACCAAGGCAGTGCAACCGCTGCGTGATACTTTCAAAGACGGGGCTCCTACGTTGAAGGCTCGGGAGATCCTGCACTTATATTCGATTAGGTCAGGCTTTCTAGTGTTCTGGTAAAGCGCCTCGACATTGTTCATGAGGTATAACCCGCACCGTTTCGCTCAACAGTTGGGTTACAATCAGGGTGTCCCGCTCGAGACCTTCTTAGCCGAGCCGGTTGCTACGGAAGAGGGTATCCGCAGCGCGCTGTACCATTTTATGCGACTAAATACGGGGTCTAACTTTCTCACCAGCGAACCGAGCTACGTGCCGAAAGCTTCGAATGCCTACGTGGCGTGTTACCAGCATGCGACGGGTGCTGTTATCAGGGAAGAGAGGCGGCTATTACTTGATCATAACGATGCTGTCCCAGCTGGTAATCCGGCAGTTCCTTTGAAGCAACGGACCGTCGTTCGTCCCTCTTTAAGAGAAGTCGCTGTGGTTGTGATCCCGCGCGCCTTCCCTGAGAAGCCTCCATCCCGTGTTCCTATAGAAGCAGTAGCTGTAGCGTCCCCGGAATCCGGCGTTAGTGCGGAAATTGGGGCCCATCGCCCGAAAATGCCCATCAAGCGCAAGCTCTTATCATCGGCCGCCGGCGTCCGCTCGCAGAAAAAGAAGAAGTCGCTATTCTCTGCCGATGTCATATTTGGCCAGGAGCCACATGTTCCCTATAGCGAGAGTTTGTGCTAGTACGGGACCAATGAGGGTTTATTCATCGCACCTGCGGATGATATTGATCTTCAGGCTGCCCTCGCGGCTTCCGAGCGACTGGCTCACGAGGAAGCGGCGCTGATCACTATTGCGAAGTCAGGTATATTTTAGTTATATTCTTCTGTATCTACCCTTTTTTTCTTTTTATTATGCTTTTACTAAAGCTCCTTTCTTCAACAGGGATTTCTACCGAAGAGGCTCTCGCGGCTTCCCTCAGGACTTTTGAGGAGGACGAGAGGCCCCGCGCTTCTTTGGGCCTTGGTATAATCTATAATCCAGTTCATTACACTTTTATTCTTTTTATTCATGTCCTAACCCTCTCTTTCATCTTATCGCAGGGACTACCTCAATTCAGGTTATTCCAAGTGCAGTGTCGATCTCGAGTAGCGATGCAGCAGAACTTTTAGAGCCAGCTATCGTCACCGCGACCCTCCCAAAGTCACCGCAGGAGGCTTTGCTAAAGCAGCCGATGATAGATGCCGTAGCGGCTCCGGAGGTAGGGCTTGGTTCGGACGACGACGTTCCTTTGTCGGAAGTCTTGAGGAGATCATTTCTCACTGCTCAGACTGAAAGGAAGCGTAGGAAGCATGCGGCGAGAGAACGCGATGCCGGTTTGGCCGTAGGTGCAGGCTCAAGCAGCATTCCGCTTGCTGACACTCCTTCGGCGGATGTTCCTTCTGCCTTATCTATGTAAGTCTACGGTAGCGCTCCGGTCGTCTGTCCCAGGCCAAAATGCGGAAACGAAAACTTTTTCAAAACTTGAAACCGGCGCTATCGTACACTATAAACCTGATCGAACCATTAACCTACAACTAGCAAACTAGAGAAGGGTTGGAAAGGCTATACCGATCGATCCGTGTCCTTCGGTCTTTGGCCACCATCCCAAGCTCCTCGCGGTATCTCCGATCTCGATCTCCTCGTCGGAAAAGGGCACCACATCGTCGAGTCTTTTTACGGCTCCCGCTTCATCTGAAGTAACTCGGGCACGAAGTTCGCTAGCCGACGTGTCCAAGGTGAAGTAGAGAATGTTTGTGACAACTTTGTCTCTTGCATCCATTGTATGGATGGAGGTTGAAGATGAAGCCATCCATGGAAATGGTGAGCTAGAGGAGGAAGAAGAAGAAGATGCATTTTCTTTTCTTGTGTTGTATGATAAAATGAGGGTAAGAATAATAATACAAGAGCTAACTCAAAGGGATATGGCTGCCCTTTCTCTCTCTCCCTCTCATTTCATCCACAAATCAATCACATAATGTGACACATGCACAAAGAAAGAGGCCATGAGTCACCACTTGTGTATGTGTCACAATTAATGCTCCAAATCATGATTTCTAGCTCATTATTTCCATTTGTAAACATTAACCCAAATGTTTACAACAATAAAAAGATACGGCAACATCTAAAGTAAACTCGTGACGGATCACAAGGATACCCCTCACCTGTATATACATACCTGCATCCGCATTTTGACTGAATGCGAATGCGATGAGACTAAAGTAATCCAACAAATCTAATACTAGGATCCGGTTTAAACCAAACCCCACTAGTATGATCCGCCCGATCATGATCCATGCACTACTGCATGTATATGATCGGATCCTGCCATATATCATACGGCCTCTACAACGTTTCGCCCGAAACTTGAGAAACTGTCTGTGGGGGATTCTAAAGACTCGTCAATACTTTGGCTGTGGATTTAACCACTAGCACGTCAGTGGTACTAGCTGTACGTAACGGGCTACCAGGTATTGACCAAAAGGGAGGTCGATAAGCGAACTCATCCTGACACCCTACTGAGCCTGTCAGTGACAATATCCGTACAGTCCGGTCCGTTCGTCTATGACCATCGCATGGCGGGCCTAGGGGGTTGGTAAAAGTCAGACCCCTAAAAGCGTTACAAGTCGTGTCGGAGTGTAGCCCAGAACACCCTGAGATACTACTGGAATACCTACCAGTAAATCTCCTGCCTTGGCCAAGAACTTCGTGTAATGGCTCTCTTAGACACATCGCGATCTCACTACCAATACCGGGAGAGACGAAACCCCTGCCGATCCGCTTACTACCTCCATGTGGCTCGGGACTGTACCCAACTAAAACCTTTTTGCACGACTCCTTTGAGCCATGGTAGGGTAGTAATCAAAGCACAGTGGGAACTCATACGAGACAAATGACGATCTCAGGTCGATAAACTAACATGTACACATGTCACCAGGGAACTGCTATCTGACATCAGGTATAATACCAACTAGCATGTTCCCAGCGAGTCCTGTCCGGTGTACTCATAACCCAATGAGCACCTATATACATCTTAGGTGAACCAACTGACACCAATGGCTTGTGAGACCGGCCACCGTCCCTCGTCGGGGTCTCGACTGTATACACTAGTCTATTAATGGAGTATCGATGCCCAGTCTCGAAACTCCCACGACTAGGGACCACTTTAAGGATGTGCTTATAGACTACCCAACTCTCACGTATATGATCGCCATCATACTGCTGGTAGTCAAGCAAGAATCCTAAGGGCTCTATCAACGTGTAATAGCGACCTGTAAGGTCACTTAAAGCAGTACACGATGATAAAGACAAACTATGGTAGCATACTATTCTCTGTCAACGTGTAATAGTGAACTACAATGTCACATAAAGCATGTACACGATGATAAAGACAAACCAGATAGTATACAAACCTCTCGAGTAAGACTGTCTTACCGGTATAGGTTCTCCCTCAATCATTGCAATCACGTACCTGCGATCCAATAATTGATCTGAGGGCACTATATCCAACAATCTCCCACTTGCACTCAAGGCTAATTATTGCGATGTCGCATACTCACAGCCCGTGTGATACCGAACACCCAACTCCTCTACTAATCAGTCTCACAAAACCCGTTTGCGAAACTATTGCGTTCGAGGAATAGCCTCAATGAGTGGATCCGTCCTGATATTTCTTTCTATGTCTCTCTTTATCTCAAGTTCGCGGAGAAAACCATCTCCCAAAATGAGCAATACCTGTCTTAGAATATGTCTGGATATCTGATGGGACCTAGCTCATAAATGAACTCCAAATCCAAACTTCTTAGACTGTATCGTCAACTGAACTTAATCAGTATCCTGCGCCATGCCTCCCTCAGTATCCGCTTGGACCACCTATCCAAAATACTGCCCCTCGTCAGAGGGAAAACTATAACTCTGACAGTCACTCTGTCATCGAGGTCACCTTGGAAGCCTGGAATGATAACCGTCCCCCGAAAGAGGCTGCCGTTATCATTTCCCTAGAACATCCACTTATGTTCTAAAACTGTTTCCGAACGTTTCTCCAGGATAGGATTAATATCAACTTATTGCATCTAGTGCAAAAACAATATCTGGTGTGGTACTTGACATCTCATAATTGACTCAATTGCCTAAGCAAGTGATGTGCCAATCATGCGCATCCCTCTCCCCTTTAGTCTGTAAGACACCTTTAAAGAGGGTTACTCCATCACTTGCAGGTACACCACCGTGTCAGGAGTCGTCCATTCTAAAATACCTTTAGAATACTGTCTAAGTACCCTGATTGGGAAACTACCCAAATCTAGATCTAAAACCATAGATCTAGTAACCAGGATGTCTGATATTATATCTATATGCTTCCGCTGCTCCCACTGGCTACGATAACCCTATGGCAGAATAATATACACGTGAACTTCTAAAGCCAGTTCAGAACGACGCTATACTCATCCTCCTGCCGGGTCTCATAGTCTGGAACAACAGTAATGTCAAGTCTAGGTAAACAAGAACCTCTATGTCACCGTCTTTGAGCATACTGAAGTACCTCTCGAGTGCCTGAGGTTACCCACCATATCTGCGAAGTGGCCAATGGAATGTCAAACCAGAGTGAATCTTTAGGTTCTTATTAAATTTTCAGTAATCATTTGTGGTTCTGGAATCACTTCCAGTTCTACCATACTCCCACTACTGTTTTCTGAAAAAAATCCATTTTACTAAAACTGTGGCGAGTCAAGAACAATATCACTATTGATCTTCCAGATGGTAGAAAGTTAACCCTCGTCATAGCCCGGGTCAACCCACAAACAGCCATTACGGAAACGTGCCTTGAGTTATCCAGAGTTTGGTTTTAAGCATAAGCCGGACAACTCTCCGTACCTTAACATCGTTAAGATATGAACCGTTCTATATCCAATATAGAAACAGAGGCACTAATTTAATTGGAACCAGGTTCAAATCATGCAGTTGTCTCCAGTGCATGTCAACTAAATGGAGAGAGGCCGATCAGTATTACTCAACTTAGGAATACATCCAGATATGAATAACCTGAAAGAGAAGCAAGTTTCTCAAAACCATTACTATCAACTGAATACCATACACAAGTATCTACATCTTCGATCATCTTGAAGAATCCTGATACTTGCAACACCTGGTTCTCTACTTTATTCTTATACCTATAACTTCTCAAAACTTAGACCTCGCATCTCTATGAAACATTTGTCTAAGAACTAGAGAAGTCACAAGTAAACAGAATATAGTACGAGTACCAACCCCTCTGTCCTAATGGACACTGGACAACATACAATACTCTGTATAAGTCCCCTGAGTCTAATAATTCAAACCCTGTGCGTCGTAGGTTGAAAACTGTACTATAGTTATGAAGATTACACCGCTGTTGAATGCTCCTTACCTAACCATCAACTGATATAAGTAAATGTCATGGACATAATTTCAAAATGTTATATCTCACTTTATAAAAATAAACGCACAGATATATTAATTTGAAATTGGTGCCTAACAACGGATATTCAAAACCAAATATTTGCCGTCCGGCAAACAACCCAGGTGATTTCCTCAAATATCACAAATTACAACGAATCCCGATATAATAAGGATGATCACCCAATTCCCAATAAGTTACTCTCACTCATCATCTGTAAAACCATACAGATGCGAGAATCATACCTGGTAAATACATACCTGTTAGTTATATGTATGCCCTAGAGGCCATTACTGTACATAGGATGTATATTGTAGTGGATGCTGGGACATATATAGGGAGGACTTTCTTGCTCGACATGATAGTATGTTATCTGATTACTCTTTACCTTAACGTGTATACTGATTGTCTCTCTGTTACATGTTGGTAAAGCCCTTAGCATGTGTACTTGACTACCTAGACTATGATGCGGATCATACTAGTGGGGACATGGTAGTCCATAAGTACATCCTTCAAGTTCCCTAGTCGTGGGTGTATCGAGACGGGGCATCGATATACCAGAGTAGACTAGCGTATACCTTCTCAACCCATATAGATGGGCGATGGATGATCCCATATCCATTGGTGTTTGACATCAGAGATGATATTCGGGTGCTCAGTGGAGACTGGGTACACTGGACGGACTCGCCGAGAACTCCCAGATGGTATTATACCTCACGTCAGATGGCAGTTCTCTGGTGACACTGGTACAGGTTAGTCTGTAGACCCGAGATCGTTATAGAGTCTTGTGTGATTCCCACTGTGCTTTGATTTCCACCTTACCACGTCCAAGAGGGGGTGCAAAACGGTGGTTTTTGGGTACAATCCCGAATCACATGGAGGCAATGAGCGATAGGAGAGGATTCGTCTCTCCCAGTATAGGGAGTTGATGTTGCGCTGTGTTCGATTGGCTATAACCGGAAATCCCTGGCCAGGGTTGCTGAGATTTACTGGTAAGTGTTACCAGTAGTTTCTCGAACTGTTATAGACCTCATATCGACACGACTTATCGAGCTACTGGGGTCTGACGTTTACCACCCCTAGGCGAGATATGCGACATATCAGACGATCAGACCGGACTGTACGGTAAGTGTTACTGGGTGGATTCACAGGAGTGTGAGCGGGCTTGCTCGTCGATCTTCTGATCGCTCAATACCCGGGTGGCCATTACGTTTAGCAGACCGCTTGCGGCTTGTGGGTGCTTGATATGATCATCATCTGCTGCCGGCGTATTGACGAGTCTTTAGAGTCCTACACAGAGGTTTCCTGGCTCAAGCGAAACGAAATAGGAGCGCATATGAGATATGTGCGGGACCGAGAATAATACCAGTATGTGATACTGTATTCGATTCTCGCGATTTGTAACATCGATCGGTTATATGCGATATAGCCGGGTTATCGGATCAAGTGTTGATTCGATAAGTTATTACTATTGATATTAGTCGGTTATATGCGATATGACCGGATCGTTAAATCAAGTATTGATTTAATGATTTAATGCATAATTATATATTTGATATATTACTTTGCATTAACTAGTATTGGTTCACTTAAAGATGGATTTTCTCACTTGATGTGCACATTGTATATATGATATAGTTTTGTGCACTAGTTTGTATCATATTTGATGATTGCTTTAAACTATGATTAGGTTAATGGTTAGGGTTTGATTTATTTATTTATTTATTTTGGCAAGAAATGAAATGGTGGCTTTCTTTGGATTTATCTTGAAGCTTGTTGAAGCTTTGAAAAGCTTTGACCATTTTGTCTCTTTCCTTAACCCTAACCATTCACTTTAACCATAATTTATTCTCTACACTCAACCATGGTTGCATTATGATAATTTCACTTGATTTATCATTTGATTTTATTATTCTTATCATATTCTTTTTCTTCTTCCTCTTCTTCTTCAAGAAGAAAAAGCTTGCTAGCTTCAATGGTGAAATGAGAAAAAGAGTGAGAAATCCAAATCTAAAGTGAACCCACTTCCTATTTCTTCATTCTCTACCACTTGCCAAGTAGTATAGGGTGTTTTCTTCACAAGTTTCTTGACTTGGTGAAGTTGGAGCTCGATCTTGAGTTGCCTCGACGTAGATCATCTTCGGCATCGAAGTCGACGACCTAGCCCGATCATTTCTTCGACGAAACCATCGCTAGAGTCCGGGATCCGATGATCGCAGCAGAGGGACATCATCACGGAGCTAAGGAAGTGGAGGACCGGATCTACAAAGGTTGTAGTTGTTCGATTGTTCGATCGGAAAGTTTAACATTTTCTGTTTATCCGGAATGTGATACAATATTTAGAATCTACAAGTAGTTATGAGATAACTGAATGAATGTTATAAACACAGCACTTTAGTCTCACTTGATCGGTTGCCACGGAATTTTGATGCGATCAAAAGTCCGTCGCAATCACGTAGCGTACGCGGATACTCGCCGGATAAACTTAATAGACAGCTACACCCCTTAGCCCCGACCAAGTGACTGTAGGAGAACCCCGTCGCCGAAAGCATCCGTTCGGGTGCTCGCGGTAGCGGTGTTCCGCCTTGGTGCACTTCGTCGACGGTATCGGGGGTGCGGCCGTCTACTAAAGTTTGCGACGAGCATTCGATCAGGATGTCGGGAATCTTGTTGAATTGCCCGACTTGATATTGAAAAGAGTTTTCGATAATGAGACTAAAATGCGGGGTTTGTAATTGTTAGGCATGCGATGTCTAAGGAATTCATTTGATTAGGCATGCGATGTCTAAAGAGGTTGCGGATTCCAACTGTTGTAGTTTTACACTTTCTTTTCTGTGACCGTAAGTGTAGTATGTAGTGGTATTGCTGATTGTCGTTGCTATACGTCGACGACAATCGGTATATGCATACTTACTTACGTTGATGACATGTGTTGTTATGTGTTGCTGGATATGTTATATTGGATCGTCGTATTTGAATAGCCGGGGGGTTTTTATGTGAGATGAGTGTTTTCCATTTTCATTCATGTAAAAACTTGTATGTAATATTCTTTTATTGGGGCACTTCCAGGTTGCGGAAGTTGTCACCGTTGATGTATATTATTTACTTTTCCGCACTAGGATAGACCCAAGGAGGAGAGCACGAGTAACCAGGTTTTAGGGTCCAGTGGGAGACCGACTCGAGGAGTCGAGTCCGGGTCTCCTAACCCTAGAATTGGAAGGGTTGCTTGCCGCTCTCGTAGGAGTCTAGGGGTGTGGGTTTGGCTATTCATCACGACCGTGGAATCCGTGTTTTATACTGGCTCGTATTGAAAACACGGACGTCTTAGTATATCCAATATTTCATGTGATATTTTCTGCTGCGTTATCTTTGATGTGATCATGTGATATGTTCAGATAGATATAGTATATAGTATATATGATATATTATATAGACGTTGCTTATGTTTTACACCCGCGCTAGCCCTGCCTCGCTCTGGCGTTAGTTACCTGACCTAACGGTGCAGACGGGATATCGAGGCGAATGCAGATGGCATAAGCGTACGTTATATTTATCAGTGATGTTTAGGTGGACTTAAATGATGGGACTTCATTAATGTGATTAATGAAAGAAAAAGAAACCTAAGATGTTGTGGAATCGAATTTTCAAAACCAGGTAGCTACAGTTCTTGCTTTGCATCGCGGTGTTCCTTGTAGAACATCCTGCACCTCATTCGACGAGGAAAGGGCCGAGATCCCTTCACCGGGAGTGACCCCTTTAGCAATAACTGGCAGATGCTACACACTCGGTTTGTCTTTTGATTGCTTCTATAGTTTCTGCTTTGCACAGTGATATATATGATATATCCCGCACCTCATTCGACGAGGAAAGGGCCGACGATCCCTTCACCGGGAGTGACCCCTTTAGCAAAACTAGAAAAGCCTAAAAAACACTCCATTTCAAAATCATTTGATTCTACAACGATATCAAGTTCATTACCCAAAAGGTTTTTTGAAAAACCTGTCGTAGCCCTCCGTCATTTCAGATAAGTACTATTTAGTATTCGTACTGCGGTAGTTTGGCATTCGTCAAGGCGTAGTGTACGGTAGCTAACTAGTTTTTATCTGCTTATGCATATGATGCAGATTGGATTAGGGTATTCGTACGGCGTTGTTTGGCATTCGTCAAGGGTCGTGCGGGTGGGTTTAATTCAATCAAGAAATATACGGGTTGAACTTGACTAGTGGACTATGAGTTGCTTGGCATTCGTTAAGGTCATAGAACACTAGAGGCAAAATAATATCGGGAATTTCAAGTGTTGAAATTTGCAATGAGATTGCATACCTTCTATGAGATAGTTGGATCCCGATACCCGCTGTGAGTAAGAGTTACTCCTGGGAGAGTTTTACACATTACAATTAGCCGATCAAGTAGGTGTCTAGAAAGGTGTTAACGAGGTTACGCCTCTGGGAAAACGAGGTTTACATTAATTAGGTTCGTGCGAAAGCACGGGGGACCTCTCTCAAAGTACCAACACTGGCCTGGCTGAAAGATTGGTGAACTTGTAGCGTGTAATTAATCCCGGCTAGTCTTTCCTTTTAGGGTTTGAAGAAGATTTGATAAAAACAGTGGGAGCCATCCTGATTAGATAAAATAATAACCAATCTATTCTTGCAAGAGCTCACGCTGAGTGTTTTCTTCTCTCTCTCTCCAGGTAGCGACCATTTCACGCCTTAATCAAGATAATAAAACGGATATATTGACCGAACCCGCTTGTTATTCTGAGCTGGGGAACGTTGGTCCCGCTCCAACTTATAATTGTTATAAGACAGAGCTGGAAATAAGGGAATACCAGGATTCCCATACCGCCCAAACGAAGAAAGTGCATGAGATGCATCTCCTTCGGGTGTGTTCATTACAAAGAACTGTTTCTCAGTATCCTCTACGTCCTGGGTATTAGATACCGGATCAGGATCCCGCAAATGTAATCCGTTACATGGGCTACAGAAAGGTAGAGAACTGAGAACGGGTGATAAGTTTCATGAGACAGAAAATGGGGCAAGTGTTGCAGCCAAGTCTGTTGGTCACTGTCACCCTGTATTACCAGTACATTGATTCTGAACAAATGCTATTAAATACCGTACTTGATATACAAAATCATATCAATCTCTTTATTTAGTAAAGAAAGGATATAATTTTGTATTGTTGGATAATGTTTTGAACATTTCCTATATCAAATGTTGATCGGTTCAGGCACGTTATCTAAAAGTATTGATGTTCTAAATCAAACTACAGTTCTTAGTATACAGAACACACACAAGAGGAAGAGTTCAGAAATGAACGAATCCTGCTTGAGGCATTGTAGACTAGGTCATATCAATGCGACCCGACTGGCTGAAGTTACATTTAGATGTATATTTAAATTAGTTTGAATTTACAACTTATGAAACTTGCCAGTCATGTCATAAAGATTAGATAACCGTAGCTCTGTTTGTTGGAAACAGAGAAAGAGTTAGTAAACTTTTGGGACTGATACATGATGATGTATGTAAGGTCCCCTGTCTACAGATGCCAGGACTGTTTCTTTATACTTCATTACATTCTCTGATGATCTCTCAAGATTCAGACATATGTTCCTGTTGAAACACAAGTCTGAACCTTTTGAGATATTCACAGAATATAAGGTAGAAGTAGAGAACCAATACGGGTATAAGTATTATGTCCTTTGATGTGATCAGGGAGGAGAATACTTGTGCATAGAATTCTGGGACTATTCTAAAGGAGAATGAGATTCTCTCTCAGTATTATTCCTCCGCATACACTACAGCACAACGGTGTATCGGGGCGGAGCAATTACACCCTATTTGATATGGCGTGCTCTATGATGAGTACTACTGAGTTTCCTATTTTCTTTAGGGGGTTATGCACTTGAGAAGCTGCATACCTATTGAATTGGGTTCGAATCAAATCAGTGCCTACCACTCCATATAAGATATGGTATGAGAAGAGCCTATCTCTTAAGTAAGTTAAGATTTGGGGTTGTCCGGCCTATGTCTAAAAGCAAAATATGGACAAGATCGAGGCAAGGTCTGTTCTGTAGAACTGGAAAGGTTCCAGCTATACGAACTACAGCAGATGATTTGATGGAACCAAAGGATTCAGTAGATTCCAACGAACCTCAGCCTCTCCGCCGATCTAGTAGGGTTCCTCACCCACCTGAGAGATACTTCGGTTTCTCTATGACAGTGGGAGCGAGGATTGCATCATGAGATGATGACCCAACTAGTTTCGAGCTGGCCATCAGGAGTGGGACTCTGTAAGAATGGCTGGATACTTAGCGATCTGAGATGGAATCCTTTTACACCAACAAAGTATGGACTTTGGTTGCTTTATTTGAAGGGTTAAATCCCCATCAGGAGCAAGTATATCTTGAGAAGATTACTTGGTGTACATGGAAAAGTTGAAACTTTCAAAGCTAGACTTGTTAAAGGTTTGCATTATTGACCATGTATGGATCATGATGAAACTTTTTCGAAGGATCTATGCTTAAGTCCATCCAGATCCTACTTGCCACGGCTACATACCATGACTACAATATCTGGCGGTTGGGTGTCATGACTGCTTTTCTAAATGATGTTTTAGGAAAGAAAGTCTATAAGTACACAGTCAGAAGGCTTCGTAGAAATTGGGAGCAGCGGAAACGTGTGCAAGATGTTTTATGTAATGAAGCAGGCATCGCGGAGTTGGAACATCTGTTTTGATGAGTTAGTCAAAGAGTTTGACATCATCAAAATGGTAGATGAACCTTGTATATACAAAAAGGTAGTAGGGAGTATGGTCCTCGTAGAGTACGTGGATGGCATACTCTTGATAGGGAAGTAGTTTCCTATGCTACGCTCGGTCAATCTCCGCTTATCATAAGGATTCTCCATATAGGATCAAAGTGATACCTCCTAAATCCTGAGTTTTCATCTATGAGATAGATGTAATTGGATGTTAGGATACTCACTAGATGTAGTGAGATGGAATCAATCGATCCTGGGGAGAATCGCTGGAAAGGTTCCAGGGTGATAAGGACGACTGAATGTCAGTCACAGGCTTTGTCTTTACCCTCAGTGGAGGGACGGTATGTTGGAAGAGTTCCAAGCTAGATACCGTGGCATACTAGACGATAAAGGCTGGATACATCGCTACTTAAAATGCTACCAAAGAGGCTGTCTGGGTGTATATTAGTTCATGAGATGAACTTAGTTCCTCCCATTGTGTGAAAATGGAGTTGTGGCATATGCCAAGGAACGTATGTCCCATCAGTGATCCAGACATATTCTGAGGCAATATCACCTGATCATGGAGATAGTTGATCTCCAGGGTGATCGAAGTTAGGAGAGTAGACTCAGAGGACAAACACGGCGAATCCACTCACAAAGGCCTTTTCCCAGAGAGAGACTTTTATGGGATGGTTGAGTATGAGATACTGCAACCACTGCTACAGATGGCCCTAGTGCAAGTGGGAGATTGTTAGTTATATGTATGCCCTAGAGGCAATTACTGTACATAGGATGTATATTGTAGTGGATGCTGGGACATATATAGGGAGGACTTTCTTGCTCGACATGATAGTATGCTATCTGATTACTCTTTACCTTAACGTGTATACTGATTGTCTCTCTGTTACATGTTGGTAAAACCCTTAGCATGTGTACTTGACTACCTAGACTATGATGCGGTGTTAGTTATATGTATGCCCTAGAGGCCATTACTGTACATAGAATGTATATTGTAGTGGATGCTGGGACATATATAGGGAGGACTTTCTTGCTCGACATGATAGTATGCTATCTGGTTGATCTTTACCTTAACGTGTATACTGATTGTCTCTCTGTTACATTTTGGTAAAGCCCTTAGGATCTGTACTTGACTACCTGGACTATGATGCGGATCATACTAGTGGGGACATGGTAGTCCATAAGTACATCATTCAAAGTCCCTAGTCGTGGGTGTATCGAGACGGGGCATCGATATACCAGAGTAGACTAGCGTATACCTTCTCGACCCATACAGATGGGCGATGGATGATCCCATATCCATCGGTGTTTGACATCAGAGATGATATACGGGTGCTCAGTAGAGACTGGGTACACTGGACGGACTCGCCGAGAACTCCCAGATGGTATTATACCTCACGTCAGATGGCAGTTCTCTGGTGACACTGGTACAGAGTAGTCTGTTGACCCGAGATCGTCTTAGAGTCTTGTGTGGTTCCCACTGTGCTTTGATTTCCATCTTACCACGTCCAAGAGGGCGTGCAAAACGGTGGTTTTTGGGTACAGTCCCGAGTCACATGGAGGCAATGAGCGATAGGAGGGGATTCGTCTCTCCCGGTATAGGGGGTTGATGTTGCGCTGTGTTCGATTGGCTATAACAGGAAATCCCTGGCCAGGGTTGCTGAGATTTACTGGTAAGTGTTACCAGTAGTTTCTCGAATAGTTATAGACCTCATATCGACACGACTTATCGAGCTATTGGGGTCTGACGTTTACCACCCCTAGGCGAGATATGCGACATATCAGACGATCAGACCGGACTGTACGGTAGTGTTACTGGTCGGATTCACTGGAGTGTGAGCGGGCTTGCTCGTCGATCTTCAGATCGCTCAATACCCGGGTGGCCGTTACGTTTAGCAGACCGCTTGCGGCTTGTGGATGTTTGATATGATCATCATCTGCTGTCGGCGTATTGACGAGTCTTTAGAGTCCTACACAGAGGTTTCCTGGCTCAAGCGAAACGAAATAGGAGCGCATATGAGATATGTGCGGGACCGAGAATAATACCAGTATGTGATACTGTATTCGATTCTCGCGATGTGACATTGATCGGTTATATGCGATATAGCCGGGTTATTGGATCAAGTGTTGATTCGATAAGTTGTTACTGATGATACCAGTCGGTTATGTGCGACATGACCGGATCGTTAAATCAAGTGTTGATTTAATGATTTAATGCATAATTGTATATTTGATATATTACTTTGCATTAACTAGTATCGGTTCACTTTAAAATGGATTTTCTCACTCGGGTGTGCGCATTGCATATGCGATATGATTTTGTGCACTTGCTTGTATCATGTTTGATGATGCATGCCAAACTTGGTTAAGTGTAAAGAATGAACCATGGTAATGAATGGGTTAAGGTTTTGATTTTTATTTATTCATTTATCTTTCTTATTTATTCATTTTGGAAAATGATTTGCATAAAGATTAAATGGTGGTTTTCTTTGTTGTTTTCATGAAGTTTCATGAACACTTTGACTAAGTGACCATTTTGTCTTTAGCTTGACCCTAACCATTCCTTTAATCATGATTGACTCTCTACAACTAACCATGGTTCACTTATGATAAGAATGGATTATTCTTTTCATTTTAAAATAACACTTATCATATCTTTTTCTTCTTCTTCTTCCTTGAACCAAAGAAGAAACCATGACTTCATCAATGGTGATTGATGAATAAGAGTGAGAAATCCAAATCTAAACTCTACCCACTTCCTATTTCTTCATTCTCTACCTCTTGCCAAGTAGTAGAGTGTGTTTTCTTCACAAGTTTCTTGACTTGGTGAAGTCGGAGCTTGATTTAGCGATGCCTCGACGTAGATCATCTTCGGCATGGACATCGACGACTTAGCTCGCTTATTCTCCGATGAAGTCGACGCTAGAGCCCGGATTCTTTTTGGACAGCGGAGAGGACTTCGTTGCGGAGCTATGGAGGTGGAGCACCGGATCTACAAAGGTTGTATTTCCGTATTCCCTCAGTTAAGTGTTAACTAGATTCTATTTCGCCTAGTTTTCTAGCAAACGATCCGTAGTTTAGGGTTTCTCGGCACCGTTAAATTTGAAAATGGCATGGTTGATGCCTTGTGAGACCTCACTAGGGTGCCTAGGAACCCTACAGTGGTATCAGAGCCTAGCTAGAGCCTTAGGCGAAGTCTAGACGCAATTTGAAGTCCGAACGACCCGAAAACCCAAACCTTAACATGCTCTCTGTCCAATTTTCAAAAACAGGGATTTTTCAGTATTAAAAATATGCAGAAAAACATGCAGGAAAATCTAAGAGTAACTGTGCAATTCGTAGCCCTAATTCAATTAAAGCGCCGCGCTTCGGCGGCACGAGCATGGCTCGTGCGGCGGAAGCGCGGCCTGTTTGTCGTTTTCTGAGGTGACGTTTGCACAGTAACTCCTATTTAACTGTGCTGGTTTTCCTGGGTATTTTTGATATTTTTTCAAGAGTTGAATTTTCTGGAGTTGTTTTGGGGATTCGGTGTTTCGATCGGAGTATCAGATTTTGTCTATATGGCTTTCCGGATAAATTTTAGAATATGTTAAAAAGTTCGACCGGATATAAATACCCAATTTTTTCCCTGTCGGGAAATTTCCAAGTGTTGGATTTTTCCGAAGTTTAACGACGTTCTAAGTAGTGCAAGTAACTCGATAGACCCTCTAGAAGACAACAAACCTTAACTCGATTATGTGACCGTCTTGAACTGCCTTTTGAACCTTCGGGTTTGGGGCAGTACGGCGTGCCACATGTGAGGCGTTGGCTTAACCCTTCTACGGCTGGACCGTTGGTACTGAGGCACGAACGGAATGTTGTTAGACTTATTTCATGTGTTGAGCTGTATCGGGAAAACTTGGGTGTTAGATTGATTCGATCGAAAAGTTTAACATTTTCTGTTTATCTGGAATGGGATACAATAATTGGAATTCACAAAAGTTATGTGATAACTGAATGAATGTTATAAATCTAGCAATTTAGTCTCACTTGATCGGTTGCCACGGAATTTTGATGTGATCAAAAGTCCGTCGCAATCACGTAGCGTACGCGGATACTCGCCGGGTAAACTTAATAGACAGCCTCACTCCATAGCCCCGACCAAGTGACTGTAGGAGAACCCCGTCGCCGAAAGCATCCGTTCGGGTGCTCGCGGCAGCGGTGTTCCGCCTTGGTGCACTTCGTCGACGGTATCGGGGGTGCGGCCGTCTACTAAAGTTTGCGACGAGCATTCGATCAGGATGTCGGGAATCTTGTTGAATTCCCCGACTTGATATTGAAAAGAGTTTTCGATTTTGAGACTAAAATGCGGGGTTTATAATTGTTAGGCATGCGATGTCTAAGGAATTCATTTGGTCAGGCATGCGATGTCTGAGATGGTTGCGGATTCCAACTGTTGTAGTTTTACACTTTTTTCTGTGACCGTAAGTGTAATATGTGATATCGCCGGTTTCGTTGCTATATGTCAACGACAATTGGGATGGACATATTTACTTACGTTGATGACATGTGATGTTATGTGTTGCTGGATATGTTATATTGGATCGTCGTGTTTGAATAGCCGGGGGTTTTTATGTGAGATGAGTGTTTTTCATTTTCATTCATGTAAAAAACTTGTATGTAATATTCTTTTATTGGGGCGCTTCCAGGTTGCGGAAGTTGTCACCCGTTGTATATTATTTACTTTTCCGCACTAGGATAGACCCAAGGAGGAGGGCACAAGTAACCGGGTTCTGGAGTCCAGTGGGAGACCAACTCGAGGAGTCGGGTCCGGGTCTCCTAACTCCAGAATTGGTAGGGTTGCTTGCCGCTCTCGTAGGGGTCTAGGGGTGTGGGTTTGGCTATTCATCACGACCGTGGAATCCGTGCTTTATACTGGCTCGTATTGAAAACACGGACGTCCTAGTATATCCAATATTTCATATGTTTCTTCTGCTGCGATCTCTGTGTTGTGACTCTGTGATGGATATAGTATATAGTATATATGATATATTATATAGACGTTGCTTATGTTTTACACCCGCGCTAGCCCTGCCCCGCTCTGCCGTTAGTTACCTAACCTAACGGTGCACGAGGGGACATCGAGGCGAATGCGGATGACATAAGTGTACGTCGTATTTATCTATGATGTTTAGGTACTTAAATGATAGGACTTCATTAATGTGATTAATGAAATAAAAGAAACCTAAGATGTTGTAGAATCGAATTTCAAAATAAAACAGGTAGCTACAGTTCTTGCTTTGCACAGCGGTATATGTGATATATCCTGCACCTTATTCGATAGGGAAAGGACCGAGATCCCTTCACCGGGAGTGACTACTTTAGCAATAACTGGCAGATGCTACACACTCGGTTTGTCTTTTGATAGCTTTTAAGTGTTTTTGCTTTGCACAGTGATATATATGATATATCCCGCACCTCATTCGACGAGGAAAGGACCGACGATCCCTTCACCGTGAGTGACTCCTTTAGCAAAACTAGAAAAGCCTAAAAAACACTCCATTTCAAAATTCATTCGATCCTACAACGATATCAAGTTCATTACGCAATAGGTTTTCAGAAAAACCTGTCGTAGCCCTCCGTCATTTCAGATAAGTCCTATTTAGTATTCGTGCTACGTTTGTTGACCTCCGTCAAGGCGTAGTGTGCGGTAGCTAACTAGTATTTATCTGTTTATGCATATGATGCAGATTGAGTTAGGGTAGTCGTGCGGCCTTGTTGACCTCCGTCAAGGGTCGTGCGGGTGGGTTTAATTCGATCAAGAAATGACGGGTTGAACTTGACTAGTAGCCTATGGTTTGTTGACCTCCGTCAAGGTCATAGGGTGCTGGGGGCAAAATATTATCGGGAATTTCAAGTGTTGAAATTTGCAATGAGATTGCATACCTTCTATGAGATAGTTGGATCCCGATACCCGCTGCGAGTAAGAGTTACTCCTGGGAGAGTTTTATACATTACAATTAGCTGATCAAGTAGGTGTCTAGAAAGGTGTTAACGGGGTTACGCCTCTGGGAAAACGAGGTTTACACTAATTAGGTTCGTGCGAAAGCACGGGGGGCCTCCCTCAAAGTACCGACACTGGCCTGGCTGAAAGATTGGCGAACTTGTAGTGTGTAATTAATCCCGGCTAGTCTTTCCTTTTAGGGTTTGAAGGAAGATTTGATAAAAAGCAGTGGGAGCCATCCTGATTAGATAAAATAATAACCAATCTATTCTTGACAGAGCGCACGCTGAGTGTTTTCTTCTCTCTCTCTCCAGGTAGCGACCATATCACACCTTAATCAAGATAATAATACGGAATATTGACCGAACCCGCTTGTTATACTGAGCTGGGGAACGTTGGTCCCGCTCCACCTTATAATTGTTATAAGACAGAGCAGGAAATTGGGGATTACCAGAATTCTCATGCCGCCCAAACGAAGAGAGTGCATGCTGATGCATCATCTTCGGGTGTGTTCATTATACAGAACTGTTTCTCAGTATCCTCCGCATCCTAGGTATATGATACCGGATCAGGATCCCATATATGTAATCTGTTACATAGGGCTACAAAAGGGTAGAAAAACTGAGAACGAATGATAAGTTTCATGAGGCAGAAAACGGGGCAAGTGGTGCAGCCAAGTCTGTCGGTCACTGTCACCCTGTATTACCAATACATTGATTCTGAACGAATGTTATTAGATACCGAACCTGTTATGCAAAATCATATCTGTTTCTTTATTAGTAAAGAAACGATAAAATTTTGTATTGTTGGACAATGTTTTGAACATTTCCTATATCAAAAGTTGATCGGTTCAGGCACGTTATCTAAAAGCATTAATGTTCTAAATCAAACTACAGTTCTTAGTATACCGAACACACACAAGAGGAAGAGTTCAGAAATGAACGGATCCTTCTTATGGTATTGTAGACTAGGTCATATCAATGTGACCCGACTAGCTAGAGTTACATAAAAATGCATATTTAAATTAGTTTGAATTTACATCTTGTGAAACTCGCCAGACATGTCACAAAGATAAGATGACCACAGCTCTGTTTATTGGAAACAGAGAAAGAGTTAATGAACTCTTGGGATTGATACATGTTGATGTATGTAGGTCCCCTGTCTACACATGCCACGACTGGCTCTTTATACTTCATTACATTCTCTGATAATCTCTCAAGATTCAGACCTATGTTCCTGCTGAAACACAAGTCCGAGCCTTTTGAGATATTCACAGAATATAAGTTAGAAGTAGAGAACCAAAATACGGGTAAAAGTATTATGTCTTTTGATGTGATCAGGGAGGAAAATACTTGAGTACGGAATTCCTGGACTATTCTAAAGGAGAATGCGATTCTCTCTCAGCATTACTCCTCCGTATACACCATAGCACGATGGTATATCGGGGCGGAGCACAAAACACCCTATTTGATATGGTGTGCTCTATGATGAGTACTACTGAGTTACCTGTTTCCTTTAGGGAGTCATGCACTTATGAAGTTGCATACCTATTGAATAGGGTTCCAATCAAATCAGTTGCCTACCGCTTCATATGTGATATGGTATGGGAAGAGCCCATGTCTTAATTTAGTTAAGATTTGGGGTTGTCCGGGCTATGTCTAAAAGCAAAATCCGGACAAGCTCGAGGCAAGGTTTGTAATGTAGAACTGGAAAGGTTCCAGCTATACAAACTACAGCACATGATTTGAAAGAACCAAAGGATTCGATAGTTACCAACGAAGCTCAGCCTCTCCGCCGATCTAGTAGGGTTCCTCACCCACCTGAGAGATACTTCGGTTTCTCTATGACAGTGGGAGCGAGGATTACATCATGAGATGATGACCCAACTAGCTTCGAGCTGGCCATCAGGAGTGAGACTCTGTAAGAATGGCTGGATGTTTATCGATCTGAGATGGAATCCTTATACACCAACAAAGTATGGACTTTGGTTGCTATATCTGAAGGGTTAAATCCCCATCAGGAACAAGTATATCTTGAGAAGATTACTTGGTGTAGATGGAAAAGTTGAGACTTTCAAAACTAGACTTGTTAAAGCTTTTCGTCATCGACCAGGCGTGGATAATGATGAAACCTTTTCAAGTAACTATGCTTAAGTCCATCCAGATCCTACTTGCCACGGCTACATACCATGACTACGATATCTGGTGGTTGGGTGTCTTGACTGCTTTTCTAAATGATGATTTAGAAGAGAGCGTCTATAAGTACACAGCCAGAGGGCCTCGTAGACAGTGGGAGCAGCGGAAACGTGTGCAAGATGTTTTATATGATAAAGCAGGCATCGCGGAGTTGGAACATCTGTTTTGATGAATTAGTCAAAGAAGTTGACATCATCAAAATGGTAGATGAACCTTGTATAAACAAAAAGGTAGTAGGGAGTATGGTGACGATCCTCGTAGAGTACGTGGATGACATACTCTTGATAAGAAAAGAGTTTCTTATGCTACGCTCGGTCAATCTCCACTTATCACTAGAATTCTCCATATAGGATCAAAGTGATACCTACTAAATCCTGGATTTTGGATCTATGAGATAGATTTAATTGGATGTTAGGATTCTCACTAGTTGTAGTGAGATGGTATCAATCGATCCTGGGGAGAATCACTGGAAGTGTTCCAGGGTGATAAAGACGACTGAATGTCAGTCACAGGCATTGTCTTTACCCTCAGTAAAGGGACGGTATGTTGGAAGAGTTCCAAGCTAGATACCGTGACATACTAGACGATAAAGGCAGGATACATCGCTACTAAAGATGCTACCAAAGAGGCTGTTTGGGTGTATATTGGTTCATGAGATGAACTATGTTCCTCCCATTGTGTGACAATGGAGTTGTGGCTTATGCCAAGGAACGCCCGTCCCATCAGTGATCCAGACATATTCTAAGGCAGTATCACCTGATCATGGAGATGGTTAATCTCCAGGAGATCGAGGTTAGGAGAGTAGACTCAGAGGACAACACAGCGGATCCACTCACAAAAGCCTGTTCCCAGAGAGAGACTTTTATGGGATGGTTGAGTATGGATACTGCAACCACTGCTACAGATGGCCCTAGTGCTAGTGGGAGATTGTTAGTTATATGTATGCCCTAGAGGCCATTACTGTAGATAGGATGTATATTGTAGTGGATGCTGGGACATATATAGGGAGGACTTTCTTGCTCGACATGATAGTATGCTATCTGGTTGATCTTTACCTTAACGTGTATACTGATTGTCTCTCTGTTACATGTTGGTAAAGCCCTTAGGATCTGTACTTGACTACCTGGACTATGATGCGGATCATACTAGCGGGGACATGGTAGTCCATAAGTACATCCTTCAAAGTCCCTAGTCGTGGATGTATCGAGACGGGGCATCGATATACCAGAATAGACTAGCGTACACCTTCTCGACCCATACAGATGGGCGATGGATGATCCCATATCCATCGGTGTTTGACATCAGAGATGATATACGGGTGCTCAGTAGAGACTGGGTACACTGGACGGACTCGCCGAGAACTCCCAGATGGTATTATACCTCACGTCAGATGGCAGTTCTCTGGTGACACTGGTACAGAGTAGTCTGTTGACCCGAGATCGTCATAGAGTCTTGTGTGGTTCCCACTGTGCTTTGATTTCCATCTTACCACGTCCAAGAGGACGTGCAAAACGGTGGTTTTTGGGTACAGTCCCGAGTCACATGGAGGCAATGAGCGATAGGAGGGGATTCGTCTCTCCCGGTATAGGGGGTTGATGTTGCGCTGTGTTCGATTGGCTATAACAGGAAATCCCTGGCCAGGGTTGCTGAGATTTACTGGTAAGTGTTACCAGTAGTTTCTCGAATAGTTATAGACCTCATATCGACACGACTTATCGAGCTATTGGGGTCTGACGTTTACCATCCCTAGGCGAGATATGCGACATATCAGACGATCAGACCGGACTGTACGGTAGTGTTACTGGTCGGATTCACTGGAGTGTGAGCGGGCTTGCTCGTCGATCTTCAGATCGCTCAATACCCGGGTGGCCGTTACGTTTAGCAGACCGCTTGCGGCTTGTGGATGTTTGATATGATCATCATCTGCTGCCGGCGTATTGACGAGTCTTTAGAGTCCTACACAGAGGTTTCCTGGCTCAAGCGAAACGAAATAGGAGCGTATATGAGATATGTGCGGGACCGAGAATAATACCAGTATGTGATACTGTATTCGATTCTCGCGATGTGACATTGATCGGTTATATACGATATAGCCGGGTTATCGGATGAAGTGTTGATTCGATAAGTTGTTACTGATGATACCAGTCGGTTATGTGCGACATGACCGGATCGTTAAATCAAGTGTTGATTTAATGATTTAATGCATAATTGTATATTTGATATATTACTTTGCATTAACTAGTATCGGTTCATTTTAAAATGGATTTTCTCACTCGGTTGTGCGCATTGCATATGCGATATGATTTTGTGCACTTGCTTGTATCATGTTTGATGATGCATGCCAAACTTGGTTAAGTGTAAAGAATGAACCATGGTAATGAATGGGTTAGGGTTTTGATTTTTATTTATTCATTTATCTTTCTTATTTATTCATTTTGGAAAATGATTTGCATAAAGATTAAATGGTGGCTTTCTTTGTTGTTTTCATGAAGTTTCATGAACACTTTGACTAAGTGACCATTTTGTCTTTAGCTTGACCCTAACCATTCCTTTAACCATAATTGACTCTCTACAACTAACCATGGTTCACTTATGATAAGAATGGATTATTCTTTTCATTTTAAAATAACACTTATCATATCTTTTTCTTCTTCTTCTTCCTTGAACCAAAGAAGAAACCATTGCAGGGTTACTAGGCACTCTAGTGAGGTCTCCCAAGCCATCAACCATGGCAATTTCAAAAATTATGGTGCCTACAAACCCTAAAGTACGGATCGATTGCTAGATTTCTAGGCGAACAAAGAACTAGTTAACAATTAACTACAAGATACGGAAATACAACCTTTGTAGATCCGGTCCTCCACCTCCACGGCTCCACAACGAGGTCGTCTCCGCTGTCCAAATCTGATCCGGGCTCTAGGATCGGCTTCGTCGGAGAATGGGCAAGCTAGGTCGTCGATGTCCATGCCGAAGATGATCTACGTCGAAGCATCGATGAATCAAGCTCCACCTTCACCAAACCGTGAAAAGTTGTGAAGGAAACACACTCTACTACTTGGCAAGAGGTAGAGGATGAAGAAATAGGAAGTGGGTAGACTTTAGAATTGGATTTCTCACTCTAATTCATCAATCACCATTGATGAGGTCAAGGTTTTTCTTCTTTTGTTCAATGAAGAAGAAGAAGAATATGAAGAAGAAAATTATGATTAGATTATCCTCAAAAATGAAAAGAATAATAATCTTATCATAACTTGAACCATGGTTAGATGTAGAGAGTAAATCATGGTTAAAGAATGGTTAGGTTAAGCATGAGATAAGAATGAAGACTTAGTCAAAGTTTCATGAAACTTCAACTAAATCCAAAATAAGCCACCATTTATCTTTCTTTTCCTTATTCCAAAAAAAAGAATAAATAAGAAAGATAAATGAATAAATAAAAATCAAAACCCTAACCCATTCATAACCATGGTTCATTCTTTACACTTAACCAAGTTTGGGATGCATCATCAAACATGATACAAGCAAGTGCACAAAAACATATCGCATATGTAATGCGCACTCCCGAGTGAGAAAATCCATCTTAAGTAAACCGATACTAGTTGATGCAAAGTAATATATCAAATATATAAATATGCATTAAATCATTAAATCAACACTTGATTCAATGACCCGGTTATGTCGCACACAACCGACTAGTATACAATATATCGGCTTATCGAATCAACGCTTGAATCGATAACTAGGTTATATCGCATACAACCATTCGATATATTTATCGTGAGAATAGAATACGGTATCACATACACGCATTATTCTCGGTCCCGCACACATCTCATATGCGTTCCTATTTCGTTTCGCTTGAGCCAGGAAACCTCTGTGTAGGACTCTAAAGACTCGTCAATACGCCGGCAGCGGATGATGATCATATCAAACATCCACAAGCCGCAAGCGGTCTGCTAAACGTAACGGCCACCCGGGTATTGAGCGATCTGAAGATCGACGAGCAAGCCCGCTCACACTCCAGTGAATCCGACCAGTAACACTACCGTACAGTCCGGTCTGATCATCTGATATGTCGCATATCTTGCCTAGGGGTGGTAAACGTCAGACCCCAATAGCTCAATAAGTCGTGTCGATATGAGGTCTATAACTGTTCGAGAAACTACTGGTAACACTTACCAGTAAATCTCAGCAACCCTGGCCAGGGATTTCCTGTTATAGCCAATCGAACACAGCGCAACATCAACCCCCTATACCGGGAGAGACGAATCCCCTCCTATCGCTCATTGCCTCCATGTGACTCGGGACTGTACCCAAAAACCACCGTTTTGCACGCCCTCTTGGACGTGGTAAGATGGAAATCAAAGCACAGTGGGAACCACACAAGACTCTATGACGATCTCGGGTCAACAGACTACTCTGTACCAGTGTCACCAGAGAACTGCCATCTGACGTGAGGTATAATACCATCTGGGAGTTCTCGGCGAGTCCGTCCAGTGTACCCAGTCTCTACTGAGCACCCGTATATCTCCTCTGATGTCAAACACCGATGGATATGGGATCATCCATCGCCCATCTGTATGGGTCGAGAAGGTATACGCTAGTCTACTCTGGTATATCGATGCCCCGTCTCGATACACCCACGACTAGGGACTTTGAAGGATGTACTTATGGACTACCATGTCCCCACTAGTATGATCCGCATCATAGTCCAGGTAGTCAAGTACAGATCCTAAGGGCTTTACCAACATGTAACAGAGAGACAATCAGCATACACGTTAAGGTAAAGGGTAACCAGATAGCATACTATCATGTCGAGCAAGAAAGTCCTCCCTATATATGTCCCAGCATCCACTACAATATACATCCTATGTACAGTAATGGCCTCTAGGGCATACATATAACTAACAATCTCCCACTTGCACTAGGGCCATCTTTAGCAGTGGTTGCAGTATCTCATACTCAACCATCCCATAAAAGTGTCTCTCTCTGGGAACATGCCTTTGTGAGTGGATCCGCTGTGTTGTCCTCTGAGTCTACTCTCCAAACCTCGATCACCCTGGAGATCAATCATCTCCATGATCAGGCGATGCTGCCTTAGAATATGTCTGGATCACTGATGGGACGGACGTTCCTTGGCATAAGCCACAACTCCATTGTCACACAATAGGAGGAACATAGTTCATCTCATGAACCAATATACACCCAAACAGCTTCTAGGGTAGCATCTTAAGTAGCGATGTATCCTGCCTTTATCGTCTAGTATGTCACGGTATCCAGCTTGGAACTCTTCCAACATACCGTCCCTTCACTGAGGGTAAAGACAATGCCTGTGACTGACATTCAGTCGTCTTTATCACCCTGGAACCCTTCCAGTGATTCTCCCCAGGATCGGTTGATACCACCTCACTACAACTAATGAGAATCCTAACATCCAATTAAATCTATCTCATAGATCCAAAACTCAGGATTTAGGAGGTATCATTTTGATCCTATATGGAGAATCATAGTGATAAGCGGAGATTGATCGAGCGTAGCATAGGAAACTCCTTCCCTATCAAGAGTATGTCATCCACGTACTCTACGAGGATCGTCACCATACTCCCTATACCTTCTTGTTTATACAAGGTTCATCTACCATTTTGATGATGTCAACTTCTTTGACTAATTCATCAAAACAGATGTTCCAACTCCGCGATGCCTGCTTTATCATATAAAACATCTTGCACACGTTTCCGCTGCTCCCACTGTCTACGAAGCCCTCTGGCTGTGTACTTATAGACGCTCTCTTCTAAATCATCATTTAGAAAAGCAGCCAAGACACCCAACCACCAGATATCGCTGTCATGGTATGTAGCCGTGACAAGTAGGATCTAGATGGACTTAAGCATAGCTACTTGAAAAGGTTTCATCATTATCCATACCTGGTCAATGATGCAAACTATTAACAAGTCTAGCTTTGAAAGTCTCAACTTTTCCAAGTACACCAAGTAATCTTCTCAAGATATACTTGCTCCTGATGGGGATTTAACCCTTCAGATATAGCAACTAAAGTCCATACTTTGTCGGTGTATATGGATTCCATCTCAGATCACTAAGCATCCAGCCATTCTTACAGAGTCTTACTCCTGATGGCCAGCTCGTAACTAGTTGGGTCATCATCTCATGATGCAATCCTCGCTCCCACTGTCATAGAGAAACCGAAGTATCTCTCAGGTGGGTGAGGAACCCTACTAGATCGGCGGAGAGGCTGAGGTTCGTTGGTAACTATTGAATCCTTTGGTTCTACCAAATCATCTGCAGCAGTTTGTATAGCTGGAACATTTCCAGTTCTACATAACTGACTTTGCCTCGAGCTTGTCCGGATTTTGCTTTTCAGACATAGGCCGGACAACCCCAAATCTTAACTAACTTAAGACATGGGCTCTTCCCTTTCCATATCACATATGAAATGGTAGGCAACTGATTTGATTGGAACCCTATTCAATAGGTATGCAGCTTCTCAAGTGCATAACTCCCAAAAAGGAAATAGGTAACTCAGTAGTACTCATCATAGAGCACACCATATCATATAGGGTGTGATCGCTCCGCCCCGATATACCATCGTGCTATGGTGTATACGGAATAGTAATGCTGAGAGAGAATCTCATTCTCCTTTAGAATAGTTCAGGATTTCCGTGCTCAAGTATTCTCCTCCTTGATCACATCAAAGGACATAATACTTATACCCGTATTTTGGTTCTCTACTTCTCACTTATATTCGGTGAATATCTCAAAAGGTTCGGACTTGTGTTTCAACAGGAACATAGGTCTGAAACTCGAAAGATCATCAGAGAATGTAATGAAGTATAAAGAATCAGTCCTGGCATGTGTAGACTGGGGACCTACATACATCAACATGTATCATCCCAAGAGTTCACTAACTCTTTCTCTGTTTCCAATAAACAGAGCTGGTGTCATTATATCTTTGTGACATGACTAGCGAGTTTCACAAGATGTAAATTCAAACTGATTTAAATATGCATCTACATGTAACTACAGCCAGTCGGGTCGCATAGATATGACCTAGTCTACAATGCCTCAAGAAGAATTCGTTCATTTCTGAACTCTTCCTCTTGTGTGTGTTCTGTATACTAAGAACTGTAGTTTGATTTAGAACATCAATGCTTTTAGATAACGTGCCTGAACCGATCAACTTTTGATATAGGAAATGTTCAAAACATTATCCAACAATACAAAATTTTATCATTTCTTTACTAATAAAGAGAGTGATATGATTTGGTATATCAGGTTCGGTATCTAATAACATTCGTTCAGAATCAATGTATTGGTAATACAGGGTGACAGTGACCGACAGACTTGGTTGCAACACTTGCCCCGTTTTCTGCCTCATGAAACTTATCACCCGTTCTCAGTTCTTTACCTATCTGTAGCGCTATGTAACATATTACATATCTGGGATCCTGATCTGGTATCACATACCCAGGACGTAAAAGATACTGAGAAACAGTTCTTGTAATGAACACACCCGAAGATGATGCATCAACATGCACTCTCTTCGTTTGGGCGGCACGGGAAATCTGGTATTCCCCAATTTCCTGCTCTGTCTTATAACATTTATAAGTTGGAGCGGGACCAACGTACCCCAGCTCAGTATAACAAGCGGGTTCGGTCAATAATCCGTATTATTATCTTGATTAAGGCGTGATATGGTCGCTACCTGGAGAGAGAGAGAAGAAAACACTCAGCGTGCGCTCTGTCAAGAATAGATTGGTTTTTATTTTATCTAATCAGGATGGCTCCCACTGCTTTTTATCAAATCTTCCTTCAAACCCTAAAAGGAAAGACTAGCCGGGATTAATTACACACTACAAGTTCGCCAATCTTTCAGCCAGGCCAGTGTCGGTACTTTGAGGGAGGTCCCCCGTGCTTTCGCACGAACCTAATTACTGTAAACCTCGTTTTCCCAGAGGCGTAACCTGGTTAACACCTTTCTAGACACCTACTTGATTGGCTAATTGTAATGTATAAAACTCTCCCAGGAGTAACTCTTACTCGCAGCGGGTATCGGGATCCAACTATCTCATAGAAGGTATGCAATCTCATTGCAAATTTCAACACTTGAAATTCCCGATAATATTTTGCCCCTAGCGTCCTATGATCTTGACGCAGGCCAACAAACCATAGTCCGCTAGTCAAGTTCAACCCGTCATTTCCTGATTGAATTAAACCCACCCGCACGACCCTTGACGCAGGCCAACAAAGTCGCAAGACTACCCTAATCCAATCACATCATATGCTTATGCAGATAAGCACCAGTTAGCTACCGCACACTACGCCTTGACGCAGGCCAACAAACGTAGCACGAATACTAACTACTACTTATCTGAAATGACGGAGGGCTACGACAGGTTTTTCTGAAAACCTATTGCGTAATGAACTTGATATCGTTGTAGAATCAAATGGTTTTAAAATGGAGTGCTTTTGAGGCTTTTCTAGTTTTGCTAAAGGAGTCACTCCCGGTGAAGGGATCGTCGGTCCTTTCCTCGTCGAATGAGGTGCGGGATATATCGTATATATCACTGTGCAAAGCAAAAACTCTTCAAAGCAATCAAAAAAACAAACCGAGTGTGTAGCATCTGCCAGTTATTGCTAAAGGAGTCACTCCCGGTGAAGGGATCTCGGTCCTTTCCTCATCGAATAAGGTGCAGGATATATCACATATACCGCTGTGCAAAGCAAGAACTGTAGCTACCTGTTTTATTTTGAAATTCGATTCTACAACATCTTAGGTTTCTTTTAATTTCATTAATCACATTAATGAAGTCCCATCATTTAAGTACCTAAACATCACAGATAGATATGACGTACACTTATGCCATCCGCATTCGCCTCGATGTCCCCTCGTGCACCGTTAGGTTAGGTAACTAACGACAGAGCAGGGCAGGGCTAGCGCGGGTGTAAAACATAAGCAACGTCTATATAATATATCATATATACTATATACTGTATCTATCAAAGAACATCACATGATCACATCACAGATATCGCAGCAGAAGAAATATATGAAATATTGGATATACTAGGACGTCCGTGTTTTCAATACGAGCCAGTATAAAACACGGATTCCACGGTCGTGATGAATAGCCAAACCCACACCCCTAGACCCCTACGAGAGCGGCAAGCAACCCTACCAATTCTAGAGTTAGAAGACCCGGACTCCACTCCTCGAGTTAGTCTCCCACTGGACTCCAGAACCCGGTTACTTGTGCCCTCCTCCTTGGGTCTATCCTAGTGCGGAAAAGTAAATAATATACAAACGGTGACTACTTCCGCAACCTGGAAGCGCCCCAATAAAAGAATATTACATACAAGTTTTTACATGAATGAAAATGAAAAACACTCATCTCACATAAAAACCCCCGGCTATTCAATCACGACGATCCAATATAACATATCCAGCAACACATAACATCACATGTCATCAACGTAAGTAAATATGTCCATCCCAATTGTCGTTGACATATAGCAACGAAACCGGCGATATCACATATTACACTTACGGTCACAGAAAAGAAAGTGTAAAACTACAACAGTTGGAATCCGCAACCACCTCAGACATCGCATGCCTGACCAAATGAATTACTTAGACATCACATGCCTAACAATTATAAACCCCGCATTTTAGTCTCAAAATCGAAAACATTTTTCAATATCAAGTCGGGTAATTCAACAAGATTCCCGACATCTTGATCGAATACTCGTCGCAAACTTTAGTAGGCGGCCGCACCCCCAATACCGTCGACGAAGTGCACCAAGGCGGAACACCGCTACCGCGAGCACCCGAACGGATGCTTTCGGCGACGGGGTTCTCCTACAGTCACTTGGTCGGGGCTATGGAGTGAGGTTGTCTATTAAGTTTACCCGGCGAGTATCCGTGTACGCTACGTGATTGCGACGGACTTTTGATCAGATCAAAATTCCGTGGCAACCGATCAAGTGAGACTAAATTGCTATGTTTATAACATTCATTCAGTTATCTCATAACTTATTGTGAATTCCAATTATTGTATCACATTCCAGATAAACAGAAAATGTTAAACTTTTCGATCGAACAATCGAACACCCAAGTTTTCCCGATACAGATCAACACATGAAACTAGTCTAACAACATTCAGTTCGTACCTCAGTACCAACGATCCAGCCGTAGAAGGGTCAAGCCAACGCCTCACATGTGGCACGCCGTACTGCCCCAAACCCGAAGGTTCAAAGGGCAGTTCAAGACGGTCACATAATCGAGTTAAGGTTTGTGTCTTCTAGAGGGACCATCGCGTTACTTGCACTACTTAGAACGTCGTCAAACTACGGAAAAATCCAACACTTGGAAATTTCCCGACAGGGGAAAAATTGGGTATTTATATCCGGTCGAACTTTTTAACATATTCTAAAATTTATTCGGAAAGCCACACAGACAAAATTTGATACCCCGATCGAAATACCGAATCCCCAAATCAACTCAGAAAAGATCAACTCTTGAAAAAATATTAAAAATACCCAGGAAGACCAACACTGGAAACTAGGAGTTACTGTGTAAATTTCGTCTCACAAAACGACAAAACCGCCGCGCTTGCGCCGCACAAGCCATGCTCGTGCCGCGGAAGCGCGGCGCTTTAAGGGAATTAGGGTTACGAATTGCACAGTTACTCTTAGATTTTCCTGCATGTTTTTCTGGATATTTTTAATACTGAAAAATCCCTGTTTTTAAAAATTGTACAGAGAGCAACTTTGAATCGGGGTTTCGGGTTCGTTCGGACTTCAATTTCCGTCTGGACTTCGCCTAAGGCTCTAGCTAGGCTCTGATACCACTGCAGGGTTACTAGGCACTCTAGTGAGGTCTCCCAAGCCATCAACCATGGCAATTTCAAAAATTATGGTGCCTACAAACCCTAAAGTACGGATCGATTGCTAGATTTCTAGGCGAACAAAGAACTAGTTAACAATTAACTACAAGATACGGAAATACAACCTTTGTAGATCCGGTCCTCCACCTCCACGGCTCCACAACGAGGTCGTCTCCGCTGTCCAAATCTGATCCGGGCTCTAGGATCGGCTTCGTCGGAGAATGGGCAAGCTAGGTCGTCGATGTCCATGCCGAAGATGATCTACGTCGAATCATCGATGAATCAAGCTCCACCTTCACCAAACCGTGAAAAGTTGTGAAGGAAACACACTCTACTACTTGGCAAGAGGTAGAGGATGAAGAAATAGGAAGTGGGTAGACTTTAGAATTGGATTTCTCACTCTAATTCATCAATCACCATTGATGAGGTCAAGGTTTTTCTTCTTTTGTTCAATGAAGAAGAAGAAGAATATGAAGAAGAAAATTATGATTAGATTATCCTCAAAAATGAAAAGAATAATAATCTTATCATAACTTGAACCATGGTTAGATGTAGAGAGTAAATCATGGTTAAAGAATGGTTAGGTTAAGCATGAGATAAGAATGAAGACTTAGTCAAAGTTTCATGAAACTTCAACTAAATCCAAAATAAGCCACCATTTATCTTTCTTTTCCTTATTCCAAAAAAAAAGAATAAATAAGAAAGATAAATGAATAAATCAAAATCAAAACCCTAACCCATTCATAACCATGGTTCATTCTTTACACTTAACCAAGTTTGGGATGCATCATCAAACATGATACAAGCAAGTGCACAAAAACATATCGCATATGTAATGCGCACTCCCGAGTGAGAAAATCCATCTTAAGTAAACCGATACTAGTTGATGCAAAGTAATATATCAAATATATAAATATGCATTAAATCATTAAATCAACACTTGATTCAATGACCCGGTTATGTCGCACACAACCGACTAGTATACAATATATCGGCTTATCGAATCAACGCTTGAATCGATAACTAGGTTATATCGCATACAACCATTCGATATATTTATCGTGAGAATAGAATACGGTATCACATACACGCATTATTCTCGGTCCCGCACACATCTCATATGCGCTCCTATTTCGTTTCGCTTGAGCCAGGAAACCTCTGTGTAGGACTCTAAAGACTCGTCAATGCGCCGGCAGCGGATGCTGATCATATCAAACATCCACAAGCCGCAAGCGGTCTGCTAAACGTAACGGCCACCCGGGTATTGAGCGATCTGAAGATCGACGAGCAAGCCCGCTCACACTCCAGTGAATCCGACCAGTAACACTACCGTACAGTCCGGTCTGATCATCTGATATGTCGCATATCTTGCCTAGGGGTGGTAAACGTCAGACCCCAATAGCTCAATAAGTCGTGTCGATATGAGGTCTATAACTGTTCGAGAAACTACTGGTAACACTTACCAGTAAATCTCAGCAACCCTGGCCAGGGATTTCCTGTTATAGCCAATCGAACACAGCGCAACATCAACCTCCTATACCGGGAGAGACGAATCCCCTCCTATCGCTCATTGCCTCCATGTGACTCGGGACTGTACCCAAAAACCACCGTTTTGCACGCCTTCTTGGACGTGGTAAGATGGAAATCAAAGCACAGTGGGAACCACACAAGACTCTATGACGATCTCGGGTCAACAGACTACTCTGTACCAGTGTCACCAGAGAACTGCCATCTGACGTGAGGTATAATACCATCTGGGAGTTCTCGGCGAGTCCGTCCAGTGTACCCAGTCTCTACTGAGCACCCGTATATCTCCTCTGATGTCAAACACCGATGGATATGGGATCATCCATCGCCCATCTGTATGGGTCGAGAAGGTATACGCTAGTCTACTCTGGTATATCGATGCCCCGTCTCGATACACCCACGACTAGGGACTTTGAAGGATGTACTTATGGACTACCATGTCCCCACTAGTATGATCCGCATCATAGTCCAGGTAGTCAAGTACAGATCCTAAGGGCTTTACCAACATGTAACAGAGAGACAATCAGCATACACGTTAAGGTAAAGGGTAACCAGATAGCATACTATCATGTCGAGCAAGAAAGTCCTCCCTATATATGTCCCAGCATCCACTACAATATACATCCTATGTACAGTAATGGCCTCTAGGGCATACATATAACTAACAACCATGACTTCATCAACGGTGATTGATGAATAAAGGTGAGAAATCCAAATCTAAAGTCTACCCACTTCCTATTTCTTCATCCTCTACCTCTTGCCAAGTAGTAGAGTGTGTTTTCTTCACAAGTTTCTTGACTTGGTGAAGTCGGAGCTTGATTTAGCGATGCCTCGACGTAGATCATCTTCGGCATGGACATCGACGACCTAGCTCGCTTATTCTCCGATGAAGTCGACGCTAGAGCCCGGATTCTTTTTGGACAGCGGAGAGGACTTCGTTACGGAGCTATGGAGGTGGAGCACCGGATCTACAAAGGTTGTATTTCCGTATTCCCTTAGTTAAGTGTTAACTAGATTCTATTTCGCTTTGTTTTCTAGCAAACGATCCGTAGTTTAGGGTTTCTCGGCACCGTTAAATTTGAAAATGGCATGGTTGATGCCTTGTGAGACCTCACTAGGGTGCCTAGGAACCCAACATGCGGATCATACTAGTGGGGACATGGTAGTCCAAAAGTACATCCTTCAAGGTCCCTAGTCATGGGTGTATCGAGACGGGGCATCGATATACCAGAGTAGACTAGCGTATACCTTCTCGACCCATATAGATGGGCGATGGATGATCCCATATCCATTGGTGTTTGACATCAGAGATGATATACGGGTGCTCAGTGGAGACTGGGTACACTGGACGGACTCGCCGAGAACTCCCAGATGGTATTATACCTCACATCAGATGGCAGTTCTCTGGTGACACTGGTACAGGTTAGTTTGTAGACCCGAGATCGTCATAGAGTCTTGTGTGATTCCCACTGTGCTTTGATTTCCACCTTACCACGTCCAAGAGGGCGTGCAAAACGGTGGTTTTTGGGTACAGTCCCGAATCATATGGAGGCAATGAGCGATAGGAGGGGATTCGTCTCTGCCGGTATAGGGAGTTGATGTTGCGCTGTGTTCGATTGGCTATAACCGGAAATCCCTGGCTAGGGTTGCTGAGATTTACTGGTAAGTGTTACCAGTAGTTTCTCGAACTGTTATAGACCTCATATCGACACGACTTATCGAGCTACTGGGGTCTGACGTTTACCACCCCTAGGCGAGATATGCGACATATCAGACGAACAGACTGGACTGTACGGTAAGTACTACTGGGTGGATTCACAGGAGTGTGAGCGGGCTTGCTTGTCGATCTTGTGATCGCTCAATACCAGGGTGGCCGTTACGTTTAGCAGACCGCTTGCGGCTTGTGGGTGCTTAATATGATCATCAGCCGGCGTATTGACGAGTCTTTAGAGTCCTACACAGAGGTTTCCTGGCTCAAGCGAAACGAAATAGGAGCGCATATGAGATATGTGCGGGACCGAGAATAATACCAGTATGTGATACTGTATTCGATTCTCGCGATTTGTAACATCAATCGGTTATATGCGATATAGCCGGGTTATCGGATCAAGTGTTGATTCGATAAGTTGTTACTATTGATATTAGTCGGTTATATGCGATATGACCGGATCGTTAAATCAAGTATTGATTTAATGATTTAATGCATAATTATATATTTGATATATTACTTTGCATTAACTAGTATTGGTTCACTTAAAGATGGATTTTCTCACTTGATGTGCACATTGTATATATGATATAGTTTTGTGCACTAGTTTGTATCATGTTTGATGATACATGCAAACTTGGGTGTGTGTATGCTTTAAACTATGATTAGGTTAATGGTTAGGGTTTGATTTATTTATTTATTTATTTATTTTGGCAAGAAATGAAATGGTGGCTTTCTTTGGATTTATCTTGAAGCTTCTTGAAGCTTTGAAAAGCTTTGACCATTTTGTCTCTTTCCTTAACCCTAACCATTCACTTTAACCATAGTTTATTCTCTACACTCAACCATGGTTGCATTATAATAACTTCACTTGATTTATCATTTGATTTTATTATTCTTATCATATTCTTTTTCTTCTTCCTCTTCTTCTTCAAGAAGAAAAAGCTTGCTAGCTTCAATGGTGAAATGAGAAAAAGAGTAAGAAATCCAAATCTAAAGTGAACCCACTTCCTATTTTTTCATCCTCTACCACTTGCCAAGTAGTATAGGGTGTTTTCTTCACAAGTTTCTTGACTTGGTGAAGTTGGAGCTTGATCTTGAGTTGCCTCGACGTAGATCATCTTCGGCATCGAAGTCGACGACCTAGCCCGATCATTTCTTCGACGAAACCATCGCTAGAGTCCGAGACCCGATGATCGCAGCGGAGGGACATCATCACGGAGCTAAGGAAGTGGAGGACCGGATCTACAAAGGTTGTAGTTGTTGCGCCAAGGCAGCACCCCGGCCGTCTACTCGAGGCCAAAATGCGGAATCAAAATTTTCTTAACTTTAACCGGCGCTACCGCGGACAATATACCCGGATCGTAACCATTAACCTAATCCTAGCTATCAAGAGAATGGGGTAGAGAGCTATACCAAGCGATCCGTGTCCTCCGGTCTTCGTCTCCACTCCGATCTCCCGCGGAATCTCCGTCCGTCACCTCCTCGTCGAAAAGGGCACCACGTAGACGGATTCTTTTACGGGCTCCCAACTCTGGACCGAGGCAACTCGGGCGCGAAGTTGGTAAGCCAACGCGTCCAAGGGCACTGTAGGTGTAGTGTAGAAAGCATGTCTCGATGCGGGTATGAAGTTGCCTTGATGGTGTGGAGGAATCAAAAGAACTTTGGAAGAAGAATGGTGTATATTTTTCAAGCATGAAAAATGAGAGATGTATATTTCCTCACACTCAAAAATGAAAACCTCTCTCTCTCTCTCTTGCAATGTGGCCGGCCCCCAAAAAGGAATGAGGAGGGAATCTTAATCAAGAGAAGAAAAAAGGATTAATGAATATAAAAATGGTCACCACATATCTCATCCAAATCCACTCACAAACCATCACCATAAATGCAATGAAATGGACAAGAAAAGAATCTCATGATGATGAGGCCACAAATGCAAGAAACCCCTCCACAGTATGTAATTTGTACAAATGCAAATTACCCCCTCCATCGGAAAAGTCCGCCGGGAAGGAACAAAGGAAAAACTGGCCGGAACGGAATGCAAACTGGCAACTTCAGAAAACTGATCCCGTAATAAATTACAGGAAAACCCCACTACTGCATATACATGCCCGCATTTGTATTCCCACTGAACACAAATGCAAAGAGACAAAATCTACACTATCTAATACTAGGATCCGGCTTAAGCCAAAGCCGGCTAGTAAAAACCGTCCGATCATGATCCGTGCAATACCGCACGTATCTGATCGAACCATGCCATATCTCCATATGGCCTCTACAGCGTTTCGCCCGAAACCTGAGTAACTGTGTGTGTAGTGGACTCTAAAGACTCGTCAATACTATGGCTGTGGATTTAACCACTAGCACGTCAGAGGTATTAGCCATACGTGACGGGCTACCAGGTATTGACCAAAAGGGACGTCGATGAGCGAACTCACCCTGACACCCTACTGAGCCTGTCAGTGACAATATCCGTACAGTCCGGTTCGTTCGTCTATGAGTATCGCATGGCGGGCCTAGGGGGTTGGTAAAAGTCAGACCCCCAAAAGCGGTACAAGTCGTGTCGGAGTGTAGCCCAGAACGCCCTGAGATACTACTGAAATACCTACCGGTAAATCTCCTGTCTCGGCCGAGGGCTTTGTGTAATGGCTCTCCTAGACACAGCGTGACCTCACCCCCAATACCGGAAGAGACGAACCCCTGCAGATCCGCTCACTGCCTCCATGTGGCTCGGGACTGTACCCAACTAAAACCTGTTTGCACGACTCCTTTGAGCCGTGGTAGGGTAGTAATCAAAGCACAGTGGGAACCCACACGAGACAAATGACGATCTCAGGTCGATGAACTAACCTGTACACATTTCACCAGGGAACTGCTATCTGACGTCTGGTATAATCCCAACTAGCAGGTTCCCGGCGAGTCCTGTCCGGTGTACTCATAACCCAATGAGCACCAGTATACATCTTAGGTGAACCAACTGACACCAATGGCTTGTGAGACCGGCCACCGCCCCTCGTCAGGGTCTCGACTGTATACACTAGTCTACTAATGGAGTATCGATGCCCAGTCTCGAAACTCCCACGACTAGGGACCATTTAAGGATGTGCTTATAGACTCCAGCTCTCACGTATATGATCGCCCTCATACTGCCGGTAGTCAAGCAAGAATCCTAGGGGCTCTATCAACGTGTAATAGCGACTCGTAAGGTCACTTAAAGCAGTACACGATGATAAAGATAAACCAGATAGCATACTATCATCTTGAGTAAGACTGTCCTACCGGGATATGTCCTCCTTCAATCATTGCAATCACGTGCCTGTGATCCAATAATTGACTCTGATGGCACTATTTCCAACAATCTCCCACTTGCACTCAAGGCTAATTATTGCGATGTCGCATACTCACAGCCCGTGTGATACCGAACACCCAACTCCTCTACTAGTCAGTCTCACAAAGCTCGTTCGCGAAACTATTGCGTTCGAGGAATAGCCTCAGTGAGTGGATCCGCTGTGATGTTTCTTTCTATGTCTCTCTATATCTCAAGTTCGCGGAGAAAGCCATCTCCCGAAATGAGCAATACCTGTCTTAGAATGTGTCTGGATGTCTGATGGGACCTAGCTCATAAATGAACTCCAAATCCAAACTTCTTAGACTGTATCGTCAACTGAACTTAATCAGTATCCTGCGCCATGCCTCCCTCAGTATCCCCTTGGACCACCTGTCCAAAATACTGCCCCTCGTCAGAGGGAAAATCATGACTCTGACGACCACCCTGTCGTCCATGTCACCTTGGAAGCCTGGAATGATAACCGTCTCCTAAAGGAGGCTGCCGTTATCAAATCCTTAGAACATGCACTCATGTTCTAAAGCTGCTTCCGATCGTTTCTCCAGGATTGGATTAATATCAACTTATTGCATCTACTGCAAGAACAACATCTGGTGTGGTACTTGATATCTCATGATTGACTCAATTGCCTAAGCAAGTGATCTGTCAATCTTGCGTATCCCTCTCCCTTTTAGTCTGTAAGACACCTTTAGAGAGGGTGACTCCATCACCTGCAGGTACACTACCGTGCCAGGAGTCGTCCATTCTAAATACTCATCGAATGCTGTCAAAGTACCCAGATTGGGAAACCACCCAAATCTAGATCTAAAACCATAGATCCAGTAACCAGAATATCTGATATAATATCCAAGTCCTATGTGGAGAAACCACTGTGTGACAACCAAAGTATAACCGATCGTAGCATAGGAATATCACTTCCTACTCTGTGTATGTCATCCAAATACCAGGAAATCACACCCTACTACCTTCTTAACAGATCCTTCCCCTATTCTAATGAAGTCAAACCTATGACTGTCACATCAGAAATAGATGATCTATCTCCGCTATATCTGCTTTAGTCTATAAATAGACATAAGCCACTTGTCCACCAATGCTTCCACTGCTCCCACTGACTACGACAACCCTTTGGCAGAGTCATATAGACGTACACTTCTAAAGCTAGTTTAGAACGACGCTATACTCATCCCCCTGCCGGGTCTCACAGTCTGGAGCAACAGCAATGGCAAGTCTGGGTAAACAAGAACCTCTCTGTCACCGTCCTTGAGGCTACCGGAGTATCTCTCGAGTGCCTGAGGTTACCCACCATATCTGCAGAGTGGCCACTGGAATGTCAAATCAGATTGAATCTTTAGGTTCTTATCAAATCTTCAGTAATCGTTTGCGGTTCTGGAATCACTTCCAGTTCTACCATACTCCCACTACTGTTTTCTGAAAAATCCATTTCTTTTAAAAATGTGGCGAGTCAAGAACAATATCACTATTGATCTTCCAGATGGTAGAAAGTCAACCCTCGTCATCGCCTGGGTCAACCCACAAACAGCCATTACAGAAACGTGCATTGAGTTATCCAGAATCTAGTTTTAAGCATAAGCCGGACAACTCCCCATACCTTAACAATGTCAAGATATGAACTGTTCTATATCCAATACAGAAACAGAGGCACTAATTTAATTGAACCAGATTCAAATCATGCAGCTGTCACCAGTGCATGTCAACTAAATGGAAGGAGGCCGATCAGCATTACTCAACTTAGGAGTACTTCCAATTATGAGTAACCTGAAAGAGAAGCAAGTTCTCTTAATCATTACTATCAACTGAATACCATTCACAAGTATCTACATCTTCGATCACCTTGAAGAATCCCGATACCTGCAATACCTGGTTCTCTACTTTACTCTTATACCTATAACTTCTCAAAATTCGGACCTTGTGTTTCTACGAAACACTTGTCTAAAGACTAGAGAAGTCATAAGTAAGCCGAATATAGTACGAGGACCAACCCCTCTGTCCTAATGGACACTGGACAATATACAATATTTTATACAAGTCCCTTGAGTCTAATAACTCATTTACTGTGTGTCGTAGGTTGAAAATTGTACTTATGGTTAAGAAGAATTACACCGCTGTTCAATGCTCCTTACCTAACCATCCACTGATATAGGTAAATGTCATAGACATAATTTCAAAAAGGTATATCTCACTCTATAAAAATAGACGTATAGATATATCAATTTGAAATTGGTGCATAACAACGGATATTCAAAACCAAATATTTGCCGTCCGGCAAACAACCCAGGTGACTTCCTCAAATATCACCAATTACAACGAATCCCGATATAATGAGGATGATCACCTAATTCCCAATAACTTATTCCCACTCATCATCTGTAAAACCATACAGATGTGAGAATCAAACCTGGTAAATACATACCCTGGAGCAAGTGTCTAATTGGAAAATCAGTTTTCTTTTAACAGTACACAGTGAAACTGAAACATTGAAATGTTTCGATGGGGTATCCGGGTATTCCTAGTAATGCCTCTTCCATTATCCAGATTCACAACTGTAACCGTATAATTCTTTGCCACCTCTCCAAATCCCTTTATATGTCTTTAGTCATTACCTTCTGCACACCCCCTTAGGCTAAATGGTTTTCTTCCTTCTCTACCGTTCGGCACCAGCCTATGGTTTGGAAGAAGACTATCCAATAAGCATAATAGGTGTACTGTTCTAATCATAGGAACACTCGCAATGCGAGAGAAGGTGAAGATAAAAGACAACCGAATAAACCTTATTCCTATTTCTTCTGAACCAGGATCCATCCCCGAACTGGAACAAGCTCCTTTCGAGTTCGTATATAACCATACGATGGATTATCCAATAAACTTGGGATCTTCGTAGTGATACGGAGTGTCCTGGAGAAATACAAAGGTTATTTAGGATTGGTGAAGAAATACTTGGTTCGGTCGTGAATAGCAGTCACAATTTACTTTGCCCTCCTTCTAATCCCTTTCTTTGTCTTAACTTAATACCTTCTGTACACCGTTTAGGTTAATTGGTTTTCTTCATTCCCCACCGTTCGGCACCGGCCTAAGGTTTGGAAGAAGACTATCAAATTTGCGTAATAGGTGTACTATCTCCTAAACCAAGGAGTACTCGCAACCTGAGAGAAGGTAAAAGGAAAAGACAACTGAATAGTCCTATTCTTTTTCTCCAGAACCGGAAACCATCCTCGAATAACTTCGAGTTCGTATATAACCATACGATGGTTTGTCCAATGGAAGTGGACGTTCGTAGTAATACGGGGTGTCCTGGAGAAAAGGGTAAAAGTAGGAGTGGCAATGAGGTTTGCAACTCTGACAATCCAAAAGCCAGTGTTAAGAAGGTTCGGTCAACTTGGTCACTGAGTCATAGTCTAGGGTCGGGTCAATGGTCGCTGCCAAAGAGAGAGAGAAAAGAAACACTCAGCATGCACTCTAACCTAGATTAGAATGGTTATCACTTTATCTAATCAGGAAACCTCCCACTGTAACCTCAAATTCTCCTCCAAATCTGAAAGAAGAATTAGTCGGGATCACCCGAGGAGTAAACCAACTCATCAGTGGGAATCGGGATCCAACTATCATTGCATGATAACGTGACGGAATCCACTCACGTCACCACACTCCAGAAGGTATGCGCATGCCTGGCAAGTTTCAGTTTCTTTAGAAACTCCCGATGTATGTTTTTACCCCTAGGACCCAAGTGACCTTGACGGAGTCAACAAATCAAAGAATCCTAGTCAAGTTCAACCCGTCATTATCTGGATTGTATTAAACCCACCCGTACGTGCCCTTGACGGAGCCAACAAGGCCACACGACTGTCCTAACCAATCCCATTTATGCAACAAACAAGCACCACTTAGCTACCGTACACTACACCTTGACGGAGTCAACAAACGCAGCACGAATACTAAATAATACCCATAAGAAATGACGGAAGGCTACGGCTGGTTTTTGGTGAAAAACCTTTAACGTAATGAACTTGATATCGTTGAAGGAACTGCATAGTTTTTTATAAAAATATAGTGACGAAAACCTTTGCTAAAGAGGTCACTCCCGGCGAAGGGATCTCGGCTCTTTCCCCGTAGAATGAGGTGCAGGATATTCCAACTGAATACCACGATGCAAAGCAAAAGGCAATCGGCTATAATGAAGTTATTACCCTGACGCAAACTTCTGTCCAAGGGGTCACTCCCGGTGAAGGGATCTCGACCCTTGCCTCGTCGACTGAGGTGCTGGATATTCATAACCGAATACCACTGTGCAAAACAAAAGAGAACGTCTTTGCAATAACAGCTTTTTGAAAAATGTTTCAACAACATCAGAATAGGTTTGTTTAGCTTGCATTGATCCGAATCAACGCAGTCCCATCAATTGATCACACCACAAAAGAACGAAAATAATGATGTACGTATATGCCATCCGCATTCGCCACTGGGTCCCGTCATCACCCGTTAGGTTACTTAACTAACGACAGAGCGGGGACTGGACTAGCGCGGATGCAAAACATATACAACATCTACTAGTATATATATAATTTATAATTTTCGCTCAAGGCGTGATAAAAATGCAGTATCACAGAACAATACAGATATCTGGGATCCCCGGGTTTCATTGAGCCGCTACTGAAACCCGACGTTTCCCTGGTCGTGTGGATAGCCTGTGCAATGAAAATCCTAGACCCCTACTGGCGCGGCAAGTCACCCGCCAAAACCTGAAGCGAGGCAGCCCCCTTCAACAACGTGAATGGACCACCCAGCACTTCACAGAATCCGGTAACTTGGGCACCCCTCCTGGGTCAACCTGTACCCCCTACGAGTGCGGCGAATAGCCCGCCAATTCTAGAGTAAAGCCCCCTCTGTCTCAACGCCATGAGATGCGGGCTTGTTGCCCTCTAGAACCCGGCTATCCGTGCACCCTTCCGCGGGGTAATCCTAGTACAGAAAGCAAAATATGCATACAACGGGTACATCGACCTCGACCCGGTCGTGCCCCAAAAGAATAATACAAACAGGCAGTGACGGCAGTCCACATGTCGGACGCTCGCCCCACAATATCAAATGTACATATAAAACAAAAATGTACTACCACTGCATCCAGGCTATCCCCACGACCGATCCGCAACATCACAGCACAACACAGAACATCAACGTGAATGTCACGTTCGCAAATCCGTTTAAAAGGGCTATAGCAGTTAAACAGGATTTACCGATCAAATGACATTCACGGTCGCAGATATAATATAAATACTGTGAACTAATGTGTTTAAAAATTTCGATCGATCAAATTTACCCATGTGGGCCCCAAGCACTACTAGCACATAAAGAAATTCTGGGCCTAAAAAGAACATACCAAAACCCCTATTTTCATCCCAAAAGCCCACTGCAAAAAAATTGATGAAGTGAAGCCAACATCCTGTGGCGGAACCGCGGCCAAATAGGAGTTACGGCCGCGGTTCCGCGGTCTTATGGAGGGATCAAGTTACCAAAATTTTACAGTGTTCTTAGAATTCCATGTACATCATTCTGCAACAACCTGAAAAATTTTTGGAGCTAAAAAATTTCGACAGAAACATGAAGCATTGGAAAATACGGTTTTTGGGGATTTTTGTTCGATCGAGTTCTAAACACGTTAGAAAGCTAGACTAGGTTAATGGTGTGGCTCTGATACCATGTTGCGCCACGGCAGCGCCCCGGCCGTCTAATCGAGGCCAAAATGCGGAATCAAAATTTTCTTAACTTTAACCGGCGCTACCGCGGACAATATACCCGGATCGTAACCATTAACCTAATCCTAGCTATCAAGAGAATGGGGTAGAGAGCTATTCCAAGCGATCCGTGTCCTCCGGTCTTCGTCTCCACTCCGATCTCCTACGGAATCTCCGTCCGTCACCTCCTCGTCGAAAAGGGCATCACATAGCCGGATTCTTTTACGGGCTCCCACCTCTGGACCGAGGCAACTCGGGCGCGAAGTTGGCAAGCCGACACGTCCAAGGGCACTGTAGGTGTAGTGTAGAAAGCATGTCTCGATGCGGGTATGAAGTTGCCTTGATGGTGTGGAGGAATCAAAAGAACTTTGGAAGAAGAATGGTGTATATTTTTCAAGCATGAAAAATGAGAGATGTATATTTCCTCACACTCAAAAATAAAAACCTCTCTCTCTCTTGCAATGTGGCCGGCCCCCAAAAAGGAATGAGGAGGGAATCTTAATCAAGAGAAGAAAAAAGGATTAATGAATATAAAAATGGTCACCACATATATGGTCACCACATATCTCATCCAAATCCACTCACAAACCATCACCATAAATGCAATGAAATGGACAAGAAAAGAATCTCATGATGATGAGGCCACAAATGCAAGAAACCCCTCCACAGTATGTAATTTGCACAAATGCAAATTACCCCCTCCATCGGAAAAGTCCGCCGGGAAGGAACAAAGGAAAAACTGGCCGGAACGGAATGCAAACTGGCAACTTCAGAAAACTGATCTCGTAATAAATTACAGGAAAACCCCACTACTGCATATACATGCCCGCATTTGTATTCCCACTGAACACAAATGCAAAGAGACAAAATCTACACTATCTAATACTAGGATCCGGCTTAAGCCAAAGCCGGCTAGTAAAAACCGTCCGATCACGATCCGTGCAATACCGCACGTATCCGATCGAACCCTGCCATATCTCCATACGGCCTCTACAGCGTTTCGCCCGAAACCTGAGTAACTGTGTGTGTGGTGGACTCTAAAGACTCGTCAATACTATGGCTGTGGATTTAACCACTAGCACGTCAGAGGTATTAGCCATACGTGACGGGCTACCAGGTATTGACCAAAAGGGACGTCGATGAGCGAACTCATCCTGACACCCTACTGAGCCTGTCAGTGACAATATCCGTACAGTCCGGTTCGTTCGTCTATGAGTATCGCATGGCGGGCCTAGGGGGTTGGTAAAAGTCAGACCCCCAAAAGCGGTACAAGTCGTGTCGGAGTGTAGCCCAGAACACTCTGAGATACTACTGAAATACCTACCAGTAAATCTCCTGCCTCGGCCGAGGGCTTTGTGTAATGGCTCTCCTAGACACAGCGCGACCTCACCCCCAATACCAGAAGAGACGAACCCCTGCAGATCTGCTCACTGCCTCCATGTGGCTCGGGACTGTACCCAACTAAAACCTGTTTGCATGACTCCTTTGAGCCGTGGTAGGGTAGTAATCAAAGCACAGTGGGAACCCACACGAGACAAATGACGATCTCAGGTCGATGAACTAACCTGTACACATTTCACCAGGGAACTGCTATCTGACGTCTGGTATAATCCCAACTAGCAGGTTCCCGGCGAGTCCTGTCCGGTGTACTCATAACCCAATGAGCACCAGTATACATCTTAGGTGAACTAACTGACACCAATGGCTTGTGAGACCGGCCACCGCCCCTCGTCGGGGTCTCGACTGTATACACTAGCCTACTAATGGAGTATCGATGCCCAGTCTCGAAACTCCCACGACTGGGGACCATTTAAGGATGTGCTTATAGACTCCAGCTCTCACGTATATGATCGCCCTCATACTGCCGGTAGTCAAGCAAGAATCCTAGGGGCTCTATCAACGTGTAATAGCGACTCGTAAGGTCACCTAAAGCAGTACACGATGATAAAGATTAACCAGATAGCATACTATCATCTTGAGTAAGACTGTCCTACCGGGATAGATCCTCCCTCAATCATTGCAACCATGTGCCTGTGATCTAATAATTGACTCTGAGGGCACTATCTCCAACAGTAGTCTCTTTCACTTATTAGTAAAATTGTTTACTACTTGCATGTTTCGCCTAATCTCTAGTCAACGATCTATATTAGGGTTTCTCGGCACCGGAAAAATTTGAAATTGGCATGGTTGATGCCTTGTGAGACCTCATAAGTGTGCCTAGGAACCCTACAATACCCTGGAGCAAGTGTCTAATTGGGAAATCCGTTTTCTATTAACAATACACAGTGAAACTGAAACATGTAAATGTTTCGAAGGGGTATCCGGGTATTCCTAGTAATACCTCTTCCATTATCCAGATTCACAACTGTAACCGTATATTTCTTTGCCATCTCTCCAAATCCCTTTATATATCTTTAGTCATTACCTTCTGTACACCCCTTTAGGCTAAATGGTTTTCTTCCCTCCCTACCGTTCGGCACTAGCCTATGGTTTGGAAGAAGACTATCCAATAAGCGTAATAGGTGTACTGTCCTAATCCTAGGAGCACTCGCAACCCGAGAGAAGGTGATGATAAAAGACAACTGAATAAACCTTATTCATATTTCTCCTGAACCAGAATCCATCCCCGAACTGAAACAAGTCCCTTCGAGTTCGTATATAGCCGTACGATAAAGTATCCAATAAACTGTGGATTTTCGTAGTGATACGGGGTGTTCCGGAGAAATACAAAGGTGAATTAGGAGTGGCGATGAAATACTTGGTTTGGTCATGAATAGCAGTCACAATTTACTTTGCTCTCTTTCTAATCTCTTTATTTATCTTAACTTATTACTTTCTGTACACCATCGTTAGGCTAATTGGTTTTCTTCATTCCCCACCATTCGGCACCTGCTTATGGTTTGGAAGAAGACTATCCAATTAGCATAATAGGTGTACCGTCCTAATCCAAGGAGCACTCGCAACCTGAGAGAAGGTAAAAGGAAAAGACAACTGAATAGTCCTATTCATTTTCTCCATAACCAGAAACCATTCTCGAATCTGAAACAAGTTTCTTCGAGTTAGTATATAACCATACAATGGTTTTATCCAATGAAAGTGGATGTTCGTAGTAATATGGGGTGTTCTGGAGAAAAGGGTAAAAGTAGGAATGGCAATGGGATATGCAACTCTGACAATCCAAAAGCCAGTGTTTTAAGAAGGTTCGGTTAACTTGGTCACTGAGTCATAGTCAAGGGTCGGGTCATGGTCGCTGCCAAAGAAAGAGAGAAAAAGAAACACTCTGCGTGCACTCTAACCTAGATCAGAATGGTTATCACTTTATCTAATCAGGAAACCTCCCACTGTGACCTCAAATTCTCCTCCAAACCTGAAAGAAGAATTAGTCGGGATCACCCGAGGAGTAAACCAACTCATCAGTGGGAATCGGGATCCAACTATCATCGCATGATAACATGACGGAATTCACTCACGTTATCACACTCCAGAAGGTATGCGCATACCTGGCAAGTTTCAGTTTCTTTAGAAACTCCCGATGTGATTTTTACCCCTAGGACCCAATTGACCTTAACACAGTCAACAAATCAAAGAGTCCTAGTCAAGTTCAACCCAATCTGTGATTTTTACCCCCAGGACCCAATTATCCTGGATTGCATTGAGCCCACCCGTACGAGCCCTTGACACAGTCAACAGGGCCGTACGACTGTCCTAACCAATCCCATTAATATGCCACAAACAAACACTACTTAGCTATCGCACACTACGCCTTGACACAGTCAACAAACGCAGCACGAATACTAAGTAATGCTTGTAAGAAATGAAGGAGGGCTACGGCTAGTTTTTGGCGAAAAACCTTTAACATAATGAACTTAATATTGTTGAAGGAACTGCACAACCTTTTATAAAAATATAGTGGCGAAAACCTTTGCTGAAGAGGTCACTCCCGGTGAAGAGATCTCGGCTCTTTCCCCGTAGAATAAGGTGCAGGATATTCCAGCTGAATACCACGATGCAAAGCAAAAAGTAATCGACTATAGTGAAGTTATTACCTCGACGCAAACTTCTGTCCAAGGGGTCACTCCCGGTGAAGGGATCTCGGTCCTTGCCTCATCGACTGAGGTGCTGGATATTCATAACCGAATACCACTGTGCAAAATAAAAGAAAACGTTCTTGCAATAACAGCTTTTTGAAAAATGTTCCAACAATATCAGAATAGGTTTGTTTAGCTTGCATTGATCCGAATCAATCCAGTCCCATCAATTGATCACACCAATAAAGAACGAAAATACGATGTACGTATTATACCATCCGCATTCGCCACTGGGTCCCGTCATCACCCGTTAGGTTACTTAACTAACGACAGAGCGAGGACTGGACTAGCGCGGTGTAAAACATATACAACATCTACTAGTATATATATCAATATATAATAATCGCTCAAGGCGTGATAAAATGCAACATCACAGAAAAGTAATAAGTATCACAGAACAATACGGATAATCTGGGATTCTCGGGTTTCATAGAGCCGCTACTGAAACTCGACGTTCCCCTGGTTGTGTGGATAGCCTGTGCAATGAAATCCTAGACCGCTACGGGTGCGGCAAGTTACCCGCCAAAACCTGAAGTGAGGCAACCCCCTTCAACAAAGTGAATGGACCACCCAGCACTTCACGGAATCCGGTAACTTGAGCACCCCTCCTTGGGTCAACCTATACCCTCTACGAGTGCGGCGAATAGCCCGCCAATTCTAGAGTGAAGCCCCCTCCGTCTCAAAGCCATAAGATGCGGGCCCGTTTCCCTCTAGAACCCGGCTATCCGTGCACCCCACCGCGGGGTAATCCTAGTACAGGAAGTAAAATATACAAAGGGTACATCGACCTCAGCCCGGTCGTACCCCAAAAGAATAATATACAAACAGGTAGTGACAGCAGTCCACATGTCAGACGCTCGCCCCGCAATATCAAATGTACAAATATAACCAAACTGTACTAACATTGCATCCAGGCTATCCACCACGACAAATCCGCAACATCACAGCACAACACAGAACATCAACATGAATGTCATGTTCGCAAATCCGTCTAAAAGGACTATAGCAATTAGACATGATTTGCTGATCAAATGACATTCACGGTCACAGATATAATGTAAATACTGTGAACTAACATGTTTAAAATTTTCGATCGACAAAATTTCCCGAAGTGGGCCCCAAGTACAATTCCCAGTACTCAAAATAATCTGGGCCAAAACAAAAAATACCAGAAACCTCATTTTCAAGTCAGAAACCACTGCATGTAAAATGGTGCCCTAATTCTACTGTAGCGCGGCGGAACCGCGGCCAAAACAAGGTTAGTGCCGCGGTTTCGCAGCGCTATGATGAGATCGGTGTACCAAATTTCAACAGTGTTCTTTAAAAAAACTGCCTGATTTTCTGACGTACTTAAAATAATTTTTAGAGCACAAAAAAATTTCGACAGAAACTCAAAAATTGAAAACGCGGTTTCGGAAATTTTGATCGATCGATATTTTAAATACGTTAGAACAAGCTAGTAAAGGTTAATGGCGTGGCTCTGATACCATGTAAGTCTACGGTAGCGCCCCGGCCGTCTGTCCAAGGCCAAAATGCAGAAACGAAAACTTTTTCAAAACTTGAAACCGGCGCTATCGTACACTATAAACCCGGATCTAACCATTAACCTACAACTAGCAAACTAGAGAAGAGTTGGAAAGGCTATACCGATCGATCCATGTCCTTCGGTCTTTGGCCACCATCCCAAGCTCCTCGCGGCATCTCCGATCTCGATCTCCTCGTCGGAAAAGGGCACCACATCATCGAGTCTTTTTACGGGCTCCCGCTTCATCCGAAGCAACTCGGGTACGATGTTCGCTAGCCGACGTGTCCAAGGTGAAATAGAGAATGTTTGTGACAACTTTGTCTCTTGCATCCATTGTATGGATAGAGCTTGAAGATGAAGCCATCCATGGAAATGGTAAGCTAGAGGAAGAAGAAGAAGATGCATTTTCTTTTCTTGTGTTGTATGATAAAATGAGAGCAAGAATAATAATACAAGAGCTAACCCAAAGGGATATGGCTGCCCTTTCTCTCTCTCCTTCTCATTTCATCCACAAATCAATCACATAATGTGACACATGCACAAAGAAAGAGGCCATGAGTCACCACTTGTGCATGTGTCACAATTAATACTCCAAATCATGATTTCTAGCTCATTATTTCCATTTATAAACATTATCCCAAATGTTTACAACAATAAAAAGATACGGCAACATCTAAAGTAAACTCGTGACGGATCACAAGGATACCCCTCACCTGTATATACATACCTACATCCGCATTCCGACTGAATGCGAATGCGATGAGACTAAAGTAATCCAACAAATCTAATACCAGGATCCGGCTTAAACCAAAGCCCACTAGTATGATCCGCCCGATCATGATCCGTGCACTACTGCACGCATATGATCGGACACTGCCATATATCATACGGCCTCTACAACGTTTCGCCCGAAACTTGAGAAACTGTCTATGGGGGACTCTAAAGACTCGTCAATACTTTGGCTGTGGATGTAGGGTTCCTAGGCACTCTTATGAAGGCTCACAAGGTATCAACCATGCCCGAATAAAATTTTAGACGTGCCGAACAATCCAAAACCGGGATCTTTGCTAGATTATTAGGATTTAACATGCAAGTAAACAACTTTACTACTAAGTGTGAGGGATTACAACCTTTGTAGTCCGCTCGTTCGCTTCATAAGCTTCGAGTAGAAGTCCCTTCGCCGCGATCCACGATCTCCCAGACTCAAGAGAGGCTCCACGACTCGAACGATCCATGCTAGCTTGTAGTGTTCCTTTTCTCCGATGATCTACGTCGAAGTAGCTATAACTCAAGCTCTCTCACTCTAATGAGGTAAACACCCTAATCTAATGGGCTAGATTAGATGAGGATGATGGAGTAGTATTTATGCTATCTTTTTATATCAAATTCTCACATGAAATCATCACAAAATGAAAAACTAGTTAGCTTTCTCAAATCTCAAGAGAGAAGAAGATGATGAAAAATAAGTTAATTCTTTTGTGATGAATAATGAAATGAATATATGAATTAATAATGCAACCATGGTTTAGGATGACAAGGATAACCCTTGTAGAGAATTAACTAGGGCTAGGGTTTGGTTGGGTTAAAGAATGAGTCATAGGAAAATATCAACAATAATATCTTAACCATGACAAAAGAAAATCCTTCTAGAAGCATCAAGAAGGAACTAATCCTAATCAAACCCTAACCTTGTTTAATCTCCACAAAATAAGTTGCATTAGTAATCATATCATGTTACAATAATATATATCACATATATATTATATATTTGTAACAAAAGAAAATAATACAATTAACATATATCGCATATATATCAATATATTACCCGGTGAGAAAATGAAATAATAAAGCGAGCTAATATTAGATAATGTAATACAATATATCATATATATTATTATATATTAAATCATCGAATCAACACTTGATCCGACAATCCGGCTATATCGAATATAACCGACTAATATATCATGTACCGATTCATCGAATCAACACTTGATCCGATGACCCGACTCATATCTAAATATCGCGAGAATATAATACGGTATCTCATATCGCATTATCCTCGGTCGTGCACATATCACATATGTGCCCCTACTCCGTTTTGCCTGAGTCAAGAAATCTCTGTGTAGGACTCTAAAGAATCGCCAATACGCCGATAGAAGGTGATGATCATATCAAATACCCACAAGCTGCAAGCGGTCAGCTAAACGTAACAGCCACCCAGGTATTGAGCGATCAGAAGATCAACAAGCTAGCATGTCCGTTCTCCTGTGAATCCAATCAGTAACACTCCCGTACAGTCCGGTCTCTTCATCTAATATGTCGCATATCAAGTCTAGGGGGTATACGTCAGACCCCAGTAACCGATAAGTCGTGTCGATGTGAGGCTCATAACGGGTCGAGAAACTACTGGTAACACTTACCAGTAAATCTCTATATCAGCCCTGGCCAGGGACTTCCAATTATAGCCAATCGAACACAGCACAACATCAACTCTCTATACCGGGAGAGACGAATCCCCACCTATCGCTCATTGCCTCCATGTGATTCGGGACTGCACCCAAAAGCCACCGTTTTGCACGCCCTCTTGGACGTGGTAAGGTGGAAATCAAAGCACAGTAGGAATCACACAAGACTCTATGACGATCTCGGGTCTACAGACTACCCTGTACCAGTGTCACCGGAGAACTGCCATCTGACGTGTGGTATATCACCATCTGGGAGTTCTCGGCGAGTCCGTCCAGTGTACCCAGTCTCCATTGAGCACCCATACACCATCCTTGATGTCATAACACCGATGGATATGAGATCATCCATCGCCTATCATATGGGTCAAGATACGTATACGCTAGTCTACTCTGGTGTATCGATGCCCTGTCTCGATAAACCCTCGACTAGAACAGTTATAGGATGTACTCATCAACTACCATGGCCCCACTAGTATGATCTCATCATGGTCCCAGTAGTCGAGTACAAATCCTAAGGGCTTTATCAACATGTGAGAGTAAGACAGTAAACAATATATAAGTCAACATGTTAGGATAAAGTGAAACCAAATAGCATACTATCATTTCGAGCAAGAAAGTCCTCTCTATATATATCCAAGCATCCATTATAATATACATCATATATACAACAATGGCCTCTAGGGCATATACATAACTAACAATCTCTCACTTGCACTAAGGCCAGCTGCTGTAGTATTTTATACCTAGCATCCCGAATAATCTCTCAAACTGTATCTGGGGAATGGCCTTCATGAATGGATCCGCAGTGTTATCCTTCGTATCTACTCTCCTGACCTCGATCTCCCGGCGATCAACTATCTCCCTGATCAGGTGATACCGCCTCAGAATATGTCTGGACTTTTGATGGGACCTGGGTTCCTTGGCCAAAGCCACAGCTCCATTGTTATCGCAATATAAAGGTATTGGATGCTCAATGGATGGAACCACACCAAGCTCACTAATGAACTTCTTTATTCAGACAGCCTTTTTGGCAACATCGTTGGCAGCGATGTATTCAGCCTCCATCGTCGAGTCTGCAACGGTATCCTGTTTGGAACTCTTCCAACATACCGCCCCTCCATTGAGGGTAAAGACAAATCCCGAGTGCGACTTAGAGTCGTCCTTATCACTTTGGAAGCTGGAATCGGTAAAGGACTCCACCTGGAGTTCTCCGTTACCATACACCAAGAACATCTCTTTAGTCCTTCGTAAGTACTTGAGAATGCTCTTCACAGCTGTCCAGTGACTCTCTCCAGGATCTGCTTGATACCGACTCACTACACTTAGTGAGTATGCTACATCGGGTCTGGTACATAGCATCGCATACATGATAGAGTCTACTGCCGAAGCATAGGGTATCTCTTGCATGCGAGCTCTCTCCAAATCAGTCTTGGGAGACATCTCTTTGGAGAGAGTGAGTCCAGAGATCGTGGGTTGGTTTCCACGCTTGGATTCTTCCATACTAAACCTCTTTAGTATGGTGTCAATGTACCTGGATTGGGACAATCCCAGTATCCGTTTAGATCTATCTCTATAGATCATGATTCCCAATATGCAGGAGGCATCACATAGATCTTTCATTGAGAATCTTTATGATAAGAAGAGCTTGACTGATTGCAGCATAGGAATATCATTTCCTATCAAGAGTATGTCATCCACGTACAATACGAGGAATACAACCTTACTCTCTGCAACCTTCTTATAAATATAAGGTTCATCTATATTTTTGATGAAGTCAAACTCTTTGACTACAATATCAAAACAGATGTTCCAACTCCGCGATGCTTGTTTTAACCCATAAATGGATTTAAGCAGCTTGCACACCTTTCCGCTGCTCCCACTATCTACGAAGCCCTCTGGCTGAATCATGTACACGCACTCTTCTAAATCACTGTTTAGAAAGACGGTCTTAACATCCATTTGCCAGATTTCGTAGTCATGGTATGCAGCAATGGCAAGTAAGATCCGAATGGACTTAAGCATAGCCACTGGAGAAAAGTTTCGTCATAATCCGCACCTGGTCTTTGACGAAAACCCTTTGCAACAAGTCTAGTTTTGAAAGTCTCAACTTTTCCATCTACACCAAATTTCTTTTTAAAGATCCACTTGCTCCCAATGGGTTTTACCCCTTCAGGAGCATTTTCTAAAGTCCATACTTTGTTGGTGTGCATGGATTCCATCTCAGATCGTATTGCATCCAGCCATTTCACAGAGTCACCACTCGTGATGGCCTGCTCGAAACTAGTCGGGTCATCATCTTCCATGATGCAATCCTCGCTTCCACCATCAATGAGAAAACCGTAGTATCTCTCAGGTGGATGAGAAACCCTACTAGATCGGCGGAGAGGCTGGGGTTTGTCGGGTACTACTGAATTCTCTGATTCTACCAAGTCTTCTGTTATAGTTTGTGTCGCTGGAACATCTTCCAGTTCTACCTCCTTGCCACAAATTTCTTTTTCAAGAAATTCCTTTTCTAAAAAGGTGGCATGTCGAGAAACAAACACCTTTTGTTCCTCAGCATGGTAGAAGATATACCCTTGTGAGTTCTTGGGATATCCTACAAACTTACATAGGACAGACCTTGCCTCGAGTTTGTCCGGATTTAGCCTTTTGACATAGGCCGGACAACCCCATATCTTAACATACTTAAGAGATGGTCTCTTCCCTTTCCATATCTCATATGGAGTGGTAGGCACTGATTTGGTAGGAACCATATTCAAAAGGTGTATGGCTGTCTCAAGCGCATACACCCAGAAGGAAATAGGTAACTCAGTCTCGCTCATCATAGAGCGTACCATATCTAATAGGGTGCGATTCCTCCGTTCCGATACACCGTTGTGCTATGGTGTATAAGGAGGAGTAAGCTGAGAGAGAATCCCATTCTCTTTTAGATAAAGGAATTCATTGCTCAAGTATTCTCCTCCTCGATCAGATCGAAGGATCTTAATACTTTTGCCCGTTTGGTTCTCTACTTCGTGCTTATATTCTCTGAATTTCTCAAAAGCTTCAGACTTGTGTTTCATCAGGAACACATGTCCGTATCTAGAGAGATCGTCAGTGAATGAAATGAAGTAGGAAGAACCGTTCCCGGCATGCGTAGACATAGGACCGCATACATCACTATGTACCAGTCCTAAGAGTTCAGTAACTCTTTCTCCGTGTCCACTAAACGGAGTTTTGGTCATTTTTCCTTTGAGACATGAATGACAAGTATCATAAGATGATAATTCGAACGGATTCAGATATCCATCCTTATGTAACTTAGCCAGTCGTGTCGCACTGATATGACCAAGTCTACAATGCCACAAGAAGGATTCGTTCATTTCTGAACTTTTCCTTTTGTGTGTGTTTTGTATATTGAGGACTGTATTTTGATTGAGAATGAATATGCCATTATGTAACGAGCCTGATGCAATCAACTTTTGATTTAGGAAGATGTTCATAACATTATCCTGTACTACAAAATTATATCCTTCTTTACTTAATAAAGAAACTGATATATTGTTGCACATCATGTTCGGTATATAATAGCACTCATTCAGAATCAGTGTATTACGACTTGGTAATACTAGGTGATATTCGCCAACTGTTTTGGCTGCAATACTTGCACCATTCCCTACTTGAACGGAATGATCACATTTTCCCAGTTCTTTACTTCTACGTAGCCCACGTAACAATTTACATATGTGGGATCCTGATCCGGTATCTAATACCCAGGACGTAAGGTGAACTGAGAAACAGTTCTCAATAACTAACACACCCGAAGAAGATGCATCAGTATGCATGTTCTTTATTTGGGCAGTATGAGAATCCAGATATTCTCCTGTTTCCTGTACATTCTTATAACTCTTATAAGAAAGAACGGGACCAACGTTCCCTTGCTCAGTATAATAATCGGGTTCAGTCAATACATCCATATTATTATTTTGATTATGGCCTGACATGGTCGCTACCTAGAGAGAGAGAGAAAAAAACACTTTAGCGTATGCTCTTGCAAGATTAGATTGGTTATTATCTTATCTAATCAAGATGTCTCCCACTGTTTTTATCAAATCTTCCTTCAAACCCTAAAAGGTAAGATTAGCCGGGATTAATTACACCCTACAATTTCTTCAATCTTTCAGCCAGATCAGTGTCGGTACTTGAGGGAGGTTCCCCGTGCTTTCGCACGGACCTAATTAAAGTAAACCTCGTTTTTCCAGAGGCGTAACCCCGTTAACACTTTTCTAGACACCTACTTGATCTGCTAATTGTCCTGTGTAAAACTCTCCCAGGAGTAACACTTACTCGCAGTGGGTATCGGGATCCAACTATCTCATAAGAGGTATGCAATCTCATTGCAAATTTCAACACCTGAAATTCCCGATAATTCTTTTACCCCTAACGTGCTATAACCTTGACGAATGCCAACAAACCATAGTCCGCTAATCAAGTTCAACCCGTACATTTCTTGATTGAATTAAACCCAGCTGTACGTCCCTTGACGAAAGCCAACAAAGCCGCACGACTACCCTAACCCAATCTTATCATATGTAACAGATAAGTAATAGTTAGCTACCGCACACTACACCTTGACGAAAGCCAACAAACGCAGCACGAATACTAAGTATTACCTATCTGAAATGTCGGAGGGCTACGCAGGTTTTTCAGAAAAACTTGAGCGTAATGAACTTGATATCGTCGTAGAATCAAGTGAAAAAAGGAGTGTTTTTTAGGGTTTTCTAGTTTCGCTAAAGAGGTCATTCCCGGTGAAGGGATCCCGGCTCTTTCCCCATCGAATAAGGTGCAGGATATATCGTATACACCGCTGTGCAAAGCAAGAACTATAGAAGCTGTCAAAAACTAAACCGCGAGTTTGTAGCATCTGCCGGTTTTGCTAAAGAGGTCACTCTCGGTGAAGGGATCTCGGCTCTTTCCTCATCGAATAAGGTGCAGGGTATATCATATATACCGCTATGTAAAGCAAAACTGTAGCTACCCTTTTTATAAAGTTTTGATTCTACAACATCTTTTAGGTTTCTTTTTTCTTTTTATTAATCTCATTAATAAATCCCATCAGTTTATACTTCCTAACTATCACAGAAGAAACGAAAGCAGTAATATTTATATATCAGCATATATATAGTATAAGCATTCGTCTCAGGCAGTAATATGATCTCATCACAGAACATTGCAACAGAAGAACATATATGAAATATTGGATATACTAGGATGTCCGTGTTTTAATACGAGCCGGTATAAAATACAGATTCTACGGTTGCGATGAATAGCCAAATCCACATCCCTAGACCCCTACGAGAGCGGCAAGTAACACTGCCAATTCTAGGGTTAGGAGACCCGGTCTCGACTCCTCGAGATGGCCTCTCACTGGACCCTAGAACCCGGTTACTTATGCTCCCCTTCTTGGGTCTACCTAATGCGGAAAAGTAAATAATATACACTGGTGACAGCAACCCCATCCCGAAAGTGCCCCAATAAAAGAATTTTACATACATCTGAATTTTACATGAATGAAAATAAAAACCCTCATCTCACATAAAACCCCCGGCTATTCAGAACACGACGATCCAATATAACATATCACAGCAACACATAATATCACATATCATCAACGTAAGTAAGTATGCATACACCGATCGTCGTTGATGTATAGCAACGAAGACCGGCAATACAACTACATACTACACTTACGGTCACAGAAAAGAAATTGTAAAACTACAACATTTGGAATCCACAATCACTTTAGAGATCATAAATCCGAAATATCACATACTTCGCATTTCATACCTAACTATATGAATTCCACATATTGTATCACATTCCAGATAAATAGACAATATTAAAGTTTCCGATCGGATAATCAAATACCCAAGATTTCCTAAATAGCTCAACACTTGAGCGGAGTTCAAATAGTCCCAGAATATGTCACAGTACCGATGGTCCAACTGTAGAAGGGTCAAGCCAATGCCTCACATGTGGCACGCCGTACTTCCTCAAACCCTAAGGTTTAGAGGTAGTTCAGACGGTCACATAATCGAGTTAAGGTTTGTGTTCTTCTAAAGGGTCCACCGCGTTACTTGCACATTTTTCCGAAAGATTTAAACTCAAGAAAAAATTCAACACGTGAAAGTTTTTCGTGCCGGGAAAAAATGAGTTAATGATATCCGTCCGAACATTTTAACAGTTTCTAAATATCCGGAAAACATAACGAAATTAAATATTCCGATCGAATCAACGAATACAAAATAATCCCCAGAACACTCAACACTTGAGTCAGATTAAAAATACCCAGAAATTATCACTAACAGATATAGATATTACTGTTAAAAAACGAGTGCATAATCCTTATGTACTGCCGCGGATCCATGGCCCAAGCATGGTACGGCCGCGGTTCCGCGGTGGATTGTATGGATTATAACCTCGTTTTTCACAGTAATGCTTAAATTTCCCTGCTGAATTTTTTAGGTATTTTTAATTCAGGAAAAATCGCATTTTTAAAATTTGTCCAGAGAGGGGTTCAAATCGCCGTATCGGGGTTCGTTCGGAGTTTTAACTTCTAAACACGTCGCCTAATGTTCTAGCTAGGCTCTGATACCAGTGTAGGGTTCCTAGGCACTCTTATGAAGATTCACAAGGCATCAACCATGCCCGAATAAAATTTTAGACGTGCCGAACAACCCAAAGCCGGGATCTTTCCTAGATTATTAGGGTTTAACATGCAAGTAAACAACTTTACTACTAAGTGTGAGGGATTACAACCTTTGTAGTCCGCTCCTTCGATTCATAAGCTCCGAGTAGAAGTCCTTTCGCCGCGATCCACGATCTCCCGGACTCAAGAGAGGCTCCACGATTCGAACGATCCATGCTAGCTTGTAGTGTTCCTTTTCTCCGATGATCTACGTCGAAGTAGCTATAACTCAAGCTCTCTCACTCTAATGAGGTGAACACCCTAATCTAATGGGCTAGATTAGATGGGGATGATGGAGTAGTATTTATGCTATCTTTTTATATCAAATTCTCACATGAAATCATCACAAAATGAAAAACTAGTTAGCTTTCTCAAATCTCAAGAGAGAAGAAGATGATGAAAAATAAGTTAATCCTTTTGTGATTATTAATGAAATGAATATATGAATTAATAATGCAAACATGGTTTAGGATGACAAGGATAACCCTTATAGAGAATTAACTAGGGCTAGGGTTTAGTTGGGTTAAAGAATAAGTCATAGGAAAATATCAACAATAATATTTTAACCATGACAAAAGAAAATCCTTCTAGAAGCATCAAGAAGGAACTAACCCTAATCAAACCCTAACCTTGTTTAATCTCCACAAAACAAGTTGCATTAGTAATCAAATCGTGTTATAATAATATATATCACATATATATTATATATTTGTAACAAAAGAAAATAATACAATTAATATATATCGCATATATATCAATGTATTACCCGGTAAGAAAATGAAATAATAAAGCGAGCCAATATTAGATAATGTAATACAATATATCATATATATTATTATACATTAAATCATCGAATCAACACTTGATCCGACAATCCGGCTATATCGAATATAACCGACTAATATATCATGTACCGATTCATCGAATCAACACTTGATCCGATGACCCGACTCATATCTAAATATCGCGAGAATATAATACGGTATTTCATATCGCATTATCCTCGGTCGTGCACATATCACATATGTACCCCTACTCCGTTTTGCCTGAGTCAAGAAACCTCTGTGTAGGACTCTAAAGAATCGTCAATACGCCGGTAGCAGGTGATGATCATATCAAACACCCACAAGCTGCAAGCGGTCAGCTAAACGTAACAGCCACCCAGGTATTGAGCGATCAGAAGATCAACAAGCTAGCATGTCCGTTCTCCTGTGAATCCAATCAGTAACACTCCCGTACAGTCCGGTCTCTTCGTCTGATATGTCGCATATCAAGTCTAGGGGTGGTATACGTCAGACCTCAGTAACCGATAAGTCATGTCGATGTGAGGCTCATAACAGGTCAAGAAACTACTGGTAACACTTACCAGTAAATCTCTATATCAGCCCTGGCCAGGGACTTCCAGTTATAGCCAATCGAACACAGCACAACATCAATTCTCTATACCGGGAGAGACGAATCCCCTCCTATCGCTCATTACCTCCATGTGATTCGGGACTGCACCCAAAAGCCACCGTTTTGCACGCCCTCTTGGACGTGGTAAGATGGAAATCAAAGCACAGTGGGAATCACACAAGACTCTATGATGATCTCGGGTCTACAGACTACCCTGTACCGGTGTCACCGGAGAACTGCCATCTGACGTGTGGTATATCACCATCTAGGAGTTCTCGGCGAGTCCGTCCAGTATACCCAGTCTCCACTGAGCACCCGTACACCATCCTTGATGTCATAACACCGATGGATATGGGATCATCCATCGCCCATCATATGGGTCAAGATGCGTATACGCTAGTCTACTCTGGTGTATCGATGCCCTGTCTCGATATACCCTCGACTAGGAACAGTTATATGATGTACTCATCGACTACCGTGGCCCCACTAGTATGATCTCATCATAGTCCCAGTAGTCTAGTACAGATCCTAAGGGCTTTATCAACATATGAGAGTAAGACAGTAAACAATATATAAGTCAATATGTTAAAATAAAGTGAAACCAAATAGCATACTATCATGTCGAGCAAGAAAGTCCTCTCTATATATATCCAAGCATCCATTATAATATACATCATATGTACAACAATGGCCTCTAGGGCATATACATAACTAACAGTGGATTTAATCACTAGCACGTCAGTGGTACTAGCTGTACGTAACGGGCTACCAGGTATTGACCAAAAGGGAGGTCGATGAGCGAACTCATCCTGACACCCTACTGAGCCTGTCAGTGACAATATCCGTACAGTCTGGTCCGTTCGTCTATGAGCATCGCATGGCGGGCCTAGGGGGTTGGTAAAAGTCAGACCCCCAAAAGCGGTACAAGTCGTGTCGGAGTGTAGCCCAGAACACCCTGAGATACTACTGGAATACCTACCAGTAAATCTCCTGTCTTGGCTAAGGACTTCGTGTAATGGCTCTCCTAGACACAACGCGATCTCACCCCCAATACCGGGAGAGACGAAACCCCTGCCGATCCGCTCACTGCCTCCATGTGGCTCGGGACTGTACCCAACTAAAACCTTTTTGCACGACTCCTTTGAGCCGTGGTAGGGTAGTAATCAAAGCACAGTGGGAACTCACACGAGACAAATGACGATCTCAGGTCGATGAACTAACCTGTACACATGTCACCAGGGAACTGCTATCTGACGTCGGGTATAATACCAACTAGCATGTTCCCAGCGAGTCCTGTCCTGTGTACTCATAACCCAATGAGCACCTGTATACATCTTAGGTGAACCAACTGACACCAATGGCTTGTGAGACCGGCCACCACCCCTCGTCGGGGTCTCGACTGTATACACTAATCTACAAATGGAGTATCGATGCCCAGTCTCGAAACTCCCACAACTAGGGACCACTTTAAGGATGTGCTTATAGACTACCCAACTCTCACGTATATGATCGCCATCATACTGCTGGTAGTCAAGCAAAAATCCGAAGGGCTCTATCAACGTGTAATAGCGACCTGTAAGGTCACCTAAAGTAGTACATGATGATAAAGACAAACCATGGTAGCATACTATTCTCTATCAACGTGTAATAGTGAACTACAATGTCACCTAAAGCATGTACATGATGATAAAGACAAACCAAATAGTATACAAACCTCTCGAGTAAGACTGTCCTACCGGTATAGGTCCTCCCTCAATCATTGCAATCGCGCGCCTGCGATCCAATAATTGACTCTGAGGGCACTATATCCAACAGTCTACCGCCCGTAGACAGGTTGCATGCGCAGCTCAGGAAGAAACTGAAAAGCTGCTCCCAGGTAACATAACGCCCAGTATTTTACTAGAACTTGATCCTCGAATTTTGACATATGCATTTTTTTAGGGCCAGGTCTTGGCGATGGGATGACAGGGGAAACCCTGAGCGGTATCAGGCTCGCTTTGCGGAAATTAATATGAAAGAAGCCCAGTACGCTTTGCATGCCGCCGCAGTCGCGTTTAAGGACGAAGACTTGCTACTGGGAACGGCTGAGCATAATCGGCCGCTTTACGTGACCGGGTACAGCGACGGAAATCAGATTAATCGCATATTGATTGATCCGGGATCCTCACTGAACATCATGAACTTGCAGACTTCGAAAAGTTTGTTAATGGACGTCCGACACCTGTCAAGGGAAAGGATTGTCATTCAAGGCTTCAATCAAAACTGCCAGCAAGTTCTGGGGTCTATAGCTTTGCCAATCAAATTTGGGGATCTGCAAACTGAAGCTAAGATATACGTGATCGACGTTGACACGTCTTATAAAATTCTCTTGGGTCGGCCGTGGCTCCACGATTACGGCATCGTTTCGTCAACTCTCCATCAATGCATGAAGTATACTAAAAATGGCAAAGAAAGATGCATTGATGGAGACATCCAGCCGTTCGGTGTGCATGAAGTCCGATATGAAGATTCTCGGTACTTTGTGAACCTCCAAAGTGCTGAGCCACAGCTGACCAAAGACAGAACAGCCCCGAAACTCAAAAGCAAGTCTGAGCCGGCTGTCACTTTCAAAAGCAGAAACCCCCATATGCGTCCGCGTTTCGGCAGTGACACTGATGAGTCCGACGCTGGAAGTCCGTCCTTCTGTAAAACCCGCCCTCATTTCGGTAGCGATACGAACGAATCTGATACTGAAGGCCCATCTGACAACAAAATCCGCCCTCGTTTAGGCAGTGACACTGAAGAATCAGAAGAAGAGGATCCGTCTTGCGACAGCTGTGCAAATCGGGTTATCGTGCGAACATCGAAGCTACGAGAGGCCTTCAAAGTTACAGAAGGGTCCAAAGTCGTCACAAGGGTGCTGAAGCAGATGTGCAAAGAGCTCGATACACTGTCAGCCTCCACCGTGGACCAGCTGAAAACTTTCTACGTTCCCGAAAGGAAAAGTGGACTGAAGGGCATCCTGTTTTATGGGTCAAATCCCGTTGTGCACCCGGACAATTTTTCTGTCGCGTGCCTTCCCTATGAGAGAGGCATAAGAGCCGTCCTCAATCCCAGATACTATGCGCCCGAGATGCGGGAATACTCTAAAAAGTGCGGGTGTCGGCTATATCAAACGGATTCCGAAGCTAAGTTTTACGAAGGGCCATGGCATCCGCCTCAGGTCCGAGCACTCATTGATGGACGAATTCCAAATAGACGAGGCATATGTTTCATTCAACCTGATTCCGGCATGCTACATGATCCATATTGGTGAATCCAGCGAAAGATCAAATGATGATGACGAGATAGCCGAGCCAGAAGAAGCTCCTCAAGATCTCGAAGATGGCGGACAAGCAACCTTCGATGAGCTAACCGAGATTGATTTGGGAACGCCCGATAATCCAAGGCCGGCCTATATCAGCTCGCTCTTGTCAGAGGAAATGAAAGAGCAGATAGTAGCCCTGCTGCATGAATTCGCTGACTGCTTCGCATGGACGTACAAAGAAATGCCTGGCCTCTCCCCTGAGGTAGTCATGCATAAGCTGGCTATTTCTTCAGATGTCAAGCCAGTCATACAAGCTTCCCGAAGAATGAGAAGGGAGCTAGAAGAAAAAGTCATCGAGGAAACTAAGAAACTTATCGATACTGGCTTCATCAGAGAAGAGAAATATGCGAACTGGATCGCATGCATAGTTCCAGTGAAGAAGAAAAATGGGCAGATCCGGGTTTGTGTCGATTTCGGAGACCTTAACAAAGCATGCACTAAAGATGATTTCCCACTTCTGGTCATGGAAATGATGGTTGATGACACCTCAAATTACGAGATGTTCACCTTCATGGATGGTTCGTCTGGGTACAATCAGATAAAGATGTCGCCTTAGGATGAGAAACACAGCATTTCGAACCCCGATCAGAATATACTGCTACAAGGTGATGCCGTTCGGACTGAAGAACGCAGGTGCTACATACCAAAGGGCAATGACCAATATCTTTAATGACCTAATCCATAAAGTCGTCGAATGTTATGTTGATGATTTGGTCGTCAAGACTAAAACCAAGGCTGATCACATCCAAGATCTCAGGACCGTTTTCACTAGACTGAGGGAATACGATGTGAAGATGAATCTTCTGAAATGCGCTTTTGGCGTGTCATCGGGAAAATTTCTGGGCTTTATAGTCCGACATCGGGGGATCGAAATTGACCCATCCAAGATAAAGGCCATCATGGAGATGCCCCCTCCAAAGAGTCTGACGCAGCTAAGATCTTTTCAAGGCAAGCTTGCTTATTTACGAAGGTTTATCTCAAATTTATCGAGGAGATATAGGCCCTTCTCAAAGCTCATGAAGAAAGAAGCTCCTTTTTTCTGGGATGCCGAATGTCAAGAAGCGTTCGAAAGTATTAAACAGTACCTGTTGCACCCTCTAGTGCTCGCTGCCCCTATTCTAAATAAACCGTTGATTCTCTATACTGCCGTGCACTCCTTGCCCAGAACAACGAGGAGGGAAAGGAGAATGCCCTCTACTACCTGTTAGTTGTATGTATGCCCTAGAGGCCAGTATTGTACACATTATGTATATTATATTGGATGCTTGGACATATATAGAGATGACTTTCTTGCTCGACATGATAGTATGCTATCTGGTTGCTATTTATCTTAACATGTACACTAGTCTCTTTATACTGTCTTATAGTTACATGTTGGTAAAGCCCTTAGGATGTGTACTTGACTACCTGGACTATGATGCAGATCATACTAGTGGGGACATGGTAGTCCATAAGTACCTCCTTCAAGGTCCCTAGTCGTGGGTGTATCGAGACGGGGCATCGATATACCAGAGTAGACTAGCGTATACGCTTCTCGACCCATGTGATGGGCGATGGATGATCCCATATCCATTGGTGTTTGACATCAGAGATGGTGTACGGGTGCTCAGTGGAGACTGGGTACACTGGACGGACTCGCCGAGAACTCCCAGATGGTATTATACCTCACGTCAGATGGCAGTTCTCAGGTGACACTTGTACAGGTTAGTCTGTAGACCCGAGATCGTCATAGAGTCTTGTGTGATTCCCACTGTGCTTTGATCTCCACCTTACCACGTCCATGAGGGCGTGCAAAACGGTGGTCTTTGGGCACAGTCCCGAGTCACATGGAGGCAATGAGCGATAGGAGGGGTTTCGTCTCTCCCGGTATTGGGGGTAGATGTTGCGCTGTGCTCGATTGGCCGTAACAGGGAAGTCCGTGGCCAGGGCTGATCAGAGATTTGCTGGTAAGTGTTACCAGTAGTTTCTCGACCCGTTACGAGCCTCACATAAGCACGACTTATCGGGTTATTGGGGTCTGACGTTTACCACCCCTAGACTTGATATGCGACGTATCTGACGAAGAGACTTGACTGTATGGTAAGTGTTACTGGTCGGATTCGCAGGAGTGTGAGCGGGCTAGCTCGTCGATCTTCTGATCGCTCAATACCCGGATGGCCGTTACGTTTGGCAGACCGCTTGCGGCTTGTGGGTGCTTGATATGATCATCATCTGCTACCGGCGTATTGACGAGTCTTTAGAGTCCTACACAGAGGTTTCCTGGCTCAAGCGAAACGAAATAGGAGCGCATATGAGATATGTGCAGGACCGAGAATAATGCGTGTATGTGATACCGCATTTCATTCTCGCGATATATGTTTCGATTGGTTATATTCAATATGACCTAGTTATCGAATCATTGATTCGATAAATCGATACATTAGATTCTAGTCGGTTATGTGCGACATGACCGGATCATTGAATCAAATGTTGATTTAATGATTTAATGCATAATTATATATTTGATATATTGCATTGCATTAACTAGTATTGGTTCACTTTAAACGGATTTTTCTCACTTGATGCACATTGTATATGTGATATGCTTTAGTGCACTACTTTGTATCATGTTTGATGATGCTTGATAATGTGATTAAGTGTAAAGGGTTAAACCATGGTTAAGTGATGATTAGGGTTTTGGTTTTTCATTTATTTATTTGTTTATTTATTTGAAAGGATTAAGTTAAGAATGGTGGCTTATTTTGGAGCTTTGTTGAAGCTTCATGAAGCTTTGACAAAGTCCACCATCCTGATCTCATCCTTAACCCTAACCACACTTACTAACCTTGGTTTAATCTCTACACTTGACCATGGTCAAGATATGATAAGTATTCATATTAGTTTTATTTTTATAATATGAAGACTTATCTTTCTTTCTTTATCTTCATCTTCATCTTCTTCTTCAAGCTCAAGGTCCATCAATGGCAACTTGAGTTAAAGTGAGATAAATCCAATTCTAAAGTGAACCCACCTCCTATTTCTTCACCCTCTACCTCTTGCCAAGTTGTTTTGGGTGTTTACTTCACAAGTTTCACAAGTTTGTGAAGTCGGAGCTTGAGTTAGTGCAACCTCGACGTAGATCGTCTTTGACACGAAGCCGACGACCTATTCCGCACGTTTCTCCGATGAAGCCGTCACGAGAGTTCAAGCTTCAAGATGGACAGCGAGAGGACGCCCTTGCGGAGCCGTAGAGGTGGATATCCGGATCTACAAAGGTTGTAATTTCCGTATCCCAGTAGTTAACTGTTAACTAGCTTTCTATTTCGCCTAAACATCTAGTTAAAGATCCGTAGTTTAGGGTTTCTCGGCACTAAAAATTTTAAATTGGCATGTTAGATGCCTTGTGAGACCACTATAGGGTGCCTAGGAACCTTTCACTGGTATCAAAGCCTAGCTAGAGCCTTAGGCAAAGTCCCGACGACGTTTGAAACCCGATCGAACCGAAATCCAAAACCTAAAAATGCTCTCTGGACTTTTTCTAAATATTCGGATTTTTGTCAATTAAAAATATGTAGAAAATCAAGCAGGGTGTTATTAGAATTACTGTGAAATACGAGGGGGTGATTCAACTTTTCCACCACGGAAAGGCGGCACATGCTAGGCATGTGCGGCGCTTCCGCGGCAGTACTGTTCCCTTACACAATTTTTTCTTCACAGTAACTCATATAATTCAATGTTGTGTTTTCTGGGATATTTTTATTGTGACTTTACAGAAGAGTATTCTGGGGTACTATTGGGAATCTGTATTTCGATCGGATTATCAAATTTCGTCTTTTGTGTTTTTCCAGATAACTGTAGAATATGTTAAAGAGTTCGACCGGATATAAATACCCAGGTTTTCCCCTGCCGGAAAAATTCCAAGTGTTGGATTTTTCTGTGGTTAAAAGACATTCTGAGTAGTGCAAGTAACGCGATGGTCCCTCTAGAAGACACAAACCTTAACTCGATTATGTGACCGTCTTGAACTGCCCTTTGAACCTTCGGGTTTTGGGGCAGTACGGCGTGCCACATGTGAGGCGTTGGCTTGACCCTTCTACGGCTGGACCGTTGGTACTGAGGTATGAAGTGAATGTCTTTGAACCTATTTCATGTGTTGATCGGTGTCGGGAAAACTTGGGTGTTCGAATGTTCGATCGGAAAGTTTAATATATTCTATTTATCCGGAATTGGATACAATAATTGGAATTCACAAAAGGTTATGAGATAACTGGATGGATGTTATAAATCTAGCGGTTTAGTTTCATTGGATATCGAAAAGAGTTTTCGATAATGGGACTAAAATGCGGGATTTATATCTGTTAGGCATGCGATGTCTAAAGAAGTTGCGGATTCCAATTGTTGTAGTTTTACACTTTCTTTTCTGTGACCGTAAGTGTAGTATGTTCATATCGCCGGTTTCGTTGCTATACGTCAACGACAATTGGGGTATGCATACTTACTTACGTTGATGATATGTGATGTTATGTGTTGCTGGATATGTTATATTGGATCGTCGTGTTCGAATAGCCGGGGGTTTTTATGTGAGATGAGTGTTTTTCATTTTCATTCATGTAAAAACTTGTATGTAATATTCTTTTATTTGGGGCACTTCCAGGTAGCGGAAGCTGTCACCCTTTGTATATTATTTACTTTTCCGCATTAGGATAGACCCAAGGAGGGGAGCACAAGTAACCGGGTTCTGGGGTCCAGTGGGAGACCAACTCGAGGAGTCGAGTCCGGGTCTCCTAACCCTAGAATTGGCAGGGTTGCTTGCCGCTCTCGTAGGGGTCTAGGGATGTGGGATTGGCTGTTCATCACGACCGTGGAATCCGTGTTTTATACTGGCTCGTATTGAAAACAAGGACGTCCTAGTATATCCAATATTTCATATGTTTATTCTGCTGCGATATCTGTGTTCTGATTCTGTGATGGATATAGTATATAGTATATATGATATATTATATAGACGTTACTTATGTTTTACACCCGCGCTAGCCCTGCCCTGCTCTGTCGTTAGATACCTAACCTAACGGTGCACGAGGGGACATCGAGGCGAATGCGGATGGCATAAGTGTACGTCATATCTATCTGTGATGTTTAGGTATTAAATGATGGGACTTCATTAATGTGATTAATGAAAGATAAGAAACCTAAGATTTTGTAGAATCGAATTTTAAAATAAAACAGGTAGCTACAGTTTTTGCTTTGCATAGCGGTATATATGATATACCCCGCACCTTATTCGATGAGGAAAGGACCGAGATCCCTTCACCGGGAGTGACTCCTTTAGCAATAACTGGCAGATGCTACACACTCGGTTTGTTTTTTATTGCTTTTATAGTTTTTGCTTTGCACAGCGATATATATGATATATCCCGCACCTCATTCGACGAGGAAAGGACCGAGATCCCTTCACCGGGAGTGACTCCTTTAGCAAAACTAGAAAAGCCTCAAAATCGCTCCATTTCAAAACTTCATTTGATTCTACAACGATATCAAGTTCATTACGCTCATGGTTTTATGAAAACCTGCGTAGCCCTCCGTCATTTCAGATAAATCCTACTTAGTATTCGTGCTACGTTTGTTGACCTCCGTCAAGGCGTAGTGTGCGGTAGCTAACTAGTATTTGTCTGCTTATGCATATGATGCAGATTGGATTAGGGTAGTCGTACGACCTTGTTGACCTCCGTCAAGGGTCGTGCGGGTGGGTTTGATTCAATCAAGAAATGACGGGTTGAACTTGACTTGCACCCTGTGGTTTGTTGACCTCCGTCAAGGTCATAGGATGCTTGGGGCAAAATATTATCGGGAATTTCAAGTGTTGAAATTTGCAATGAGATTGCATACCTTCTATGAGATAGTTGGATCCCGATACCCGCTGCGAGTAAGAGTTACTCCTGGGAGAGTTTTACACATTACAATTAGCCGATCAAGTAGGTGTCTAGAAAGGTGTTAACGAGGTTACGCCTCTGGGAAAACGAGGTTTACATTAATTAGGTTCGTGCGAAAGCACGGGGGACCTCCCTCAAAGTACCGACACTGACCTGGCTGAAAGATTGGCGAACTTGTAGTGTGTAATTAATCCCAGCTAGTCTTTCCTTTTAAGGTTTGGAGGAAGATTTGATAAAAAGCAGTGGGAGCCATCCTGATTAGATAAGATAATAACCAATCTGATCTTGCACGAGCATACGCTAAAGTGTTTTCTTCTCTCTCTCTCCAGGTAGCGACCATTTCATGCCCTAATAAAGATAATAATATGGATGTATTGACCAAACCCGCATGTTATACTGCGCTGGGGAACGTTGGTTCTGTTCTTTCTTATAAAAGTTATAGGAATGAACAGGATATAGGGGAATGCCAGGATTCCCATGCCACCCGAATGAAGAAAGTACATGTTGATGCATTTTCTTCGGGTGTGTTCGTTATGAGAACTGTTTCTCCATTTGCTCTACGTCCTGGGTATTAGATACCGGGTCAGGATCCCATATATGTAATCAGTTACATGAGCTTAGGAAAGGTAGAGAACTTGGAGAAGGTGATAAAGACATTAGAGTTGGAAATGGTGCAATTGTTGCAGCTAAGACTGTCGGGGAATATCACCTTGTATTACCAACCGGTAATACATTGGTTCTGAACGAATGCTATTACATGCCGAACCTGATATGCAACATTATATCGGTTTCTTTGCTAAGTAAAGAAGGATATAATTTTGTATTACAAGACAATGTTATGAACATTTTCCATAACCAAAAGTTGGTTGGATCAGGCACGTTGTGCAATGGCATTTATGTTCTAAACCAATCAACAGTTCTGAGCATAACAAACGCACACAAGAGGAAGAGTTCTGAACTCAACGAATCCTTTTTGTGGCATTGTAGACTGGGTCACATCAATGCGACACGACTGGCTAAGTTGCATAAGGATGGATATTTAAATCCGTTTGAATTTTCATCCTATGACACTTGCCAGTCATGTCTCAAAGGCAAGATGACCAAGACTCCGTTTACGGGACACGGAGAAAGAGTTACCGAACTCTTAGGACTGATACATAGTGATGTATGCGGTCCCATGTCTACACATGCCAGGGATGGTTCTTCATACTTCATTACATTCACTGACGATCTCTCTAGGTTCGGGTATGTGTTCCTGATGAAACACAAATCAGAAGCTTTTGAGAAATTTAGGGAATATAAACAAGAAGTTGAGAACCAAACCGGAAATAGTATTAAAATCCTTCGATCTGATCGAGGAGGTGAATACTTGAGCAATGAATTCCTGGACTTCCTAAAAGAGAATGGGATTCTCTCTCAGCTGACTCCTCCATATACACCACAGCACAACGGTGTATCTGAACGGAGGAACCGCACCCTATTAGATATGGTGCGCTCTATGATGAGTGTAGCTGAGTTGCCTATTTCCTTCTGGGGATATGCACTGGAAACAGCAGCATACCTACTGAACAGGGTTCCCACCAAATCTGTGCCTACCACACCATATGAGATATGGGAAGGGAAGAGACCATATCTAAATTTTATAAAGATATGGGGTTGCCCGGCCTATGTCAAAAGACAAAAACCGGACAAACTCGAGGCAAGATCTGTTTTGTGTAAGTTTGTTGGATATCCCAAACATTCGCGAGGGTATATCTTCTACCACAGTGAGGAACAAAGAGTATTTGTTGCTCAACATGCCACCTTTTTAGAAAAGGAATTTCTTACAAAAGAAATTAGTGGCTCTGAGGTAGAACTGGAAGAGGTTCCAGCTGAACAAAACACAACAGAAGATTTGGTGGAACCAGAGGATTCCATAGTTCCCGATGAACCCCAGCCACTCCGCCGATCTAGTAGGGTTCCTCGCCAACCTGAGAGATACTACGGTTTTCTCATGGACGGTGGAAGCGAGGATTGCATCATGGATGATGATGACCCAACTAGCTTCGAGCAGGCCATCACGAGTAGGGACTCAGTGAAATGGCTGGATGCTATGCGGTCCGAGATGGAATCCATGTACACCAACAAAGTATGGACTTTGGAAGTTGCTCCTGAAGGTGTAAAACCCATTGGGAGCAAGTGGATCTTCAAGAAGAAACTTGGTGTAGATGGGAAAGTGGAGACTTTCAAAGCTAGACTTGTAGCAAAGGGTTTTCGTCAAAGACCAGGTGTGGACTATGACGAGACCTTTTCTCCAGTGGCTATGCTTAAATCCATCCGAATCATGCTTGCCATTGCTGCCTTTCATGACTACGAAATCTGGCAAATGGATGTTAAGACCGCCTTTCTAAATGGTGATTTAGAAGAGTGCGTGTACATGACTCAGCCAGAGGGCTTCGTAGACAGTGGGAGCAGCGGGAAGGTGTGCAAGCTGCTTAAATCCATTTATGGATTAAAGCAAGCATCGCGGAGTTGGAACATCTGCTTTGACGTCGTTATCAAAGAGTTTGATTTCGTCAAAAATCCAGATGAACCTTGTATCTACAAGAAGGTGGGAGAGAGTAAGGTTGTCTTCCTCGTATTGTACGTGGACGACATACTCTTGATAGGAAATGATATTCCTATGCTGCAATCGGTCAAGCTCTTCTTATCACAAAGATTCTCAATGAAAGATCTTGGTGATGCCTCCTGCATATTGGGAATAAGGATCTATAGAGATAGATCCAAACGGATTTTGGGATTGTCCCAATCCAGGTACATTGACACCATACTAAAGAGGTTTAGTATGGAAGAGTCCAAGTGTGGGAACTTACCCACGATCTCTGGAGTCACTCTCTCCAAAGAGATGTCTCCCAAGACTGATTTGGAGAGAGCTCGCATGCAAGGGATACCCTATGCTTCGGCAGTAGGCTCTATCATGTATGCGATGCTATGTACCAGACCCGATGTAGCATACTCACTAAGTGTAGTGATTAGGTATCAAGCTGATCCTGGAGAGAGTCACTGGACAGCTGTGAAGAGCATTCTCAAGTACTTGCGAAGGACTAGAGATATGTTCTTGGTGTATGGTAACGGAGAACTCCAAGTGGAGTCCTTTACCGATTCGAGCTTCCAGAGTGATAAGGACGACTCTAAGTCGCAGTCGGGCTTTGTCTTTACCCTTTACGGAGGGGCGGTTAGCTGGAAGAGTTCCAAGCAGGAAACCGTGGCAGACTCGACGATGGAGGCTGAATACATCGCTGCCAACGATGCTGCTAAAGAAGCTGTCTGGATCAAGAAGTTCATTACTGAACTTGGAGTGGTTCCATCCATTGAGCGTCCAATACCTTTGTATTGCGATAACAATGGAGCGGTGGCTTTGGCCAAGGAACCCAGGTCCCATCAGCGGTCCAGGCATATTCTGAGGCGGTATCACCTGATCCGGGAGATAGTTGATCGCCGGGAGATCGAGGTCAGGAGAGTTGACACGAAGAACAACACGGCGGATCCACTCACGAAGGCCATTCCCCAGATACAGTTTGAGAGACTCTTCGGGATGCTCGGTATGAGATACTACAGCAGCTGGCCCTAGTGCAAGTAGGAGATTGTTAGTTGTATGTATGCCCTAGAGGCCAGTATTGTACACATTATGTATATTATATTGGATGCTTGGACATATATAGAGATGACTTTCTTGCTCGACATGATAGTATGCTATCTGGTTGCTATTTATCTTAACATGTACACTAGTCTCTTTATACTGTCTTATAGTTACATGTTGATAAAGCCCTTAGGATGTGTACTTGACTACCTGGACTATGATGCAGATCATACTAGTGGGGACATGGTAGTCCATAAGTACCTCCTTCAAGGTCCCTAGTCGTGGGTGTATCGAGACGGGGCATCGATATACCAGAGTAGACTAGCGTATACGCTTCTCGACCCATGTGATGGGCGATGGATGATCCCATATCCATTGGTGTTTGACATCAGAGATGGTGTACGGGTGCTCAGTGGAGACTGGGTACACTGGACGGACTCGCCGAGAACTCCCAGATGGTATTATACCTCACGTTAGATGGCAGTTCTCAGGTGACACTTGTACAGGTTAGTCTGTAGACCCGAGTTCGTCATAGAGTCTTGTGTGATTCCCACTGTGCTTTGATCTCCACCTTACCACGTCCATGAGGGCGTGCAAAACGGTGGTCTTTGGGCACAGTCCCGAGTCACATGGAGGCAATGAGCGATAGGAGGGGTTTCGTCTCTCCCGGTATTGGGGGTAGATGTTGCGCTGTGCTCGATTGGCCGTAACAGGGAAGTCCCTGGCCAGGGCTGATCAGAGATTTGCTGGTAAGTGTTACCAGTAGTTTCTCGACCCGTTACGAGCCTCACATCGGCACGACTTATCGGGTTATTGGGGTCTGACGTTTACCACCCCTAGACTTGATATGCGACGTATCTGACGAAGAGACTTGACTGTATGGTAAGTGTTACTGGTCGGATTCGCAGGAGTGTGAGCGGGCTAGCTCGTCGATCTTCTGATCGCTCAATACCCGGATGGCCGTTACGTTTGGCAGACCGCTTGCGGCTTGTGGGTGCTTGATATGATCATCATCTGCTACCGGCGTATTGACGAGTCTTTAGAGTCCTACACAGAGGTTTCCTGGCTCAAGCGAAACGAAATAGGAGCGCATATGAGATATGTGCAGGACCGAGAATAATGCGTGTATGTGATACCGCATTTCATTCTCGCGATATATGTTTCGATTGGTTATATTCAATATGACCTAGTTATCGAATCATTGATTCGATAAATCGATACATTAGATTCTAGTCGGTTATGTGCGACATGACCGGATCATTGAATCAAATGTTGATTTAATGATTTAATGCATAATTATATATTTGATATATTGCATTGCATTAACTAGTATTGGTTCACTTTAAACGGATTTTTCTCACTTGATGCACATTGTATATGTGATATGCTTTAGTGCACTACTTTGTATCATGTTTGATGATACTTGATAATGTGATTAAGTGTAAAGGGTTAAACCATGGTTAAGTGATGATTAGGGTTTTGATTTTTCATTTATTTATTTGTTTATTTATTTGAAAGGATTAAGTTAAGAATGGTGGCTTATTTTGGAGCTTTGTTGAAGCTTCATGAAGCTTTGACAAAGTCCACCATCCTTATCTCATCCTTAACCCTAACCACACTTACTAACCTTGGTTTAATCTCTACACTTGACCATGGTCAAGATATGATAAGTATTCATATTAGTTTTATTTTTATAATATGAAGACTTATCTTTCTTTCTTTATCTTCATCTTCATCTTCTTCTTCAAGCTCAAGGTCCATCAATGGCAACTTGAGTTAAAGTGAGATAAATCCAATTCTAAAGTGAACCCACCTCCTATTTCTTCACCCTCTACCTCTTGCCAAGTTGTTTTGGGTGTTTACTTCACAAGTTTCACAAGTTTGTGAAGTCGGAGGTTGAGTTAGTGCAACCTCGACGTAGATCGTCTTTAACACGAAGCCGACGACCTATTCCGCACGTTTCTCCGATGAAGCCGTCACGAGAGTTCAAGCTTCAAGATGGACAGCGAGAGGACGCCCTTGCGGAGCCGTGGAGGTGGATATCCGGATCTACAAAGGTTGTAATTTCCGTATCCCAGTAGTTAACTGTTAACTAGCTTTCTATTTCGCCTAAACATCTAGTTAAAGATCCGTAGTCTAGGGTTTCTCGGCACTAAAAATTTTAAATTGGCATGTTAGATGCCTTGTGAGACCACTATAGGGTGCCTAGGAACCTTTCACTACCTCAGTCGAACTTTAGACAGGGCGGAACACAACTATTCCCCAATTGAAAAGCAATGCATGGCTCTGATATTTGCTGTGAAGAAGCTGAAGCACTATCTGCTTGCTCATCGGGTTATGCTGATCTCCAAGGTCGACCCGCTCAAACACTTAATGACCAAAGTAAGCCTCGCCGGCAGAATGGCAAGATGGGTTGTCATGCTGCTTGAGTTTGACATAGTTTATACTCTTCAGAAAGCAATAAAAGGGCAAGCCCTCACCGATTTCCTCGCTGCTCATCCTATACCAGAAGGGTCGCCGCTAAATTGTGAATTACCCGATGAACAAATATTGCACCTCGAGAATAACGAGCCATGTTGGGAGCTCTACTTCGATAGAGCCTCATCAATAATGACCTCTAGTAAATCAAGCGTCCCGGAGATAAAAGCAGGGATATGATTGGTGTTCATCACGCCATCGATGGGAACCCTACGGCGTTCTTTTGCTCTCACCGTGCCTCGCACAAACAACGAGGCTGAGTACGAGGCTCTGATAACCATAGTCACAAGATTCGCGAATTATTCGCCGAATTCGTGAATAAATCGCGAATTTTTGATCCGCCGAATTAATCGACGGGCTGAATAATTCGCGAATCATTCGCGAATTATTCCCGAATTATGTGAAAAAACATCGAATAATTCAAAAAACAGCAAATAATTCACAAAATCAAAACCTAGTGTCTCATATATTAATTTCTTGTTTGAAATCCTTCCCGAACATTTCCCGAACACTTACCGAATCTTTTCCGAATACCTGCCGATTTTTTTCCGAATAGTTCGCCGAATCCGAATTTTCGACCTCGCCGAATTATACCCGAACGACGAATTTATGACTATGCTGATAGCTGGTCTGGAGCTCGCTATAGAAATGGAGATCTTTCGGCTACGAGTCTACGGTGATTCCCAGCTTGTTGTCAACCAAGTAAGTGGCAACTATAAGATATACAAACCCGAGTTAGCTCGGTACAGAAGCCGAGTGGTGGAACTCATGAAACGGTTCACTCACATTGAACTAATGAGAGCCCCTAGAGCGTTGAACGGAAAAGCCGACATACTCGCTCGCCTAGCTAAAGAGCTAGCTGATCTTGACATGGACGAAATTCTAATCACAGTCAGAAGCCGGCAAATTCTGCCTCTAGACTTTTTGCATGAAGAAGAAAGCATAGGACAAGAAAACAATCCTGCCGAAGAAGCTTCGATCGTCCAAGACGAGCCCGATTGGAGAAAACCCTTTATAGAGTACCTCCGATACGATAAGCTGCCCGAAGGAAAATCTGCGAGGATTCAGATGAAGAAGAGAGCTCTCCGATACGTGTTTGTAAATAACAGGCTATACCGTAGGTCATATGACCAACTCTGGCTCAGGTGTCTGTCATTGGCCGAAGCCCAAAAGGTCATGAAAGAAGTTCACTCGGGAGTTTGAGGTGCTCACCAATCTGGCCCCAAGATGCGACTTCAAATTAAACGGCTTGGGTATTACTAGCCCACCATGATACGGAATTGCGGAGAGCATGCAAAGAAATGTCATATCTGCTAAATTCACGGTGATTTCATTCACAAGCATCCCAATCCATTGCATCATACGGTGGCGTCGTGGCCCTTCGAAATCTGGGGAACCGACATAGTTGGCCCAACTGATCCTCCGTCATCCAGTGGCTACCGGTTCATATTGGCTGCAATTGACTATTTCTCCAGATGGGCTGAAGCTGTCCTGCTAAAAGAAGTCAAGACAGAAAATATTCTGATGTTCTTCCAGCATAATATTCTATACCGCTTCGGTACACCAAGAAGAATCATTTCTGACAACGGGCCTTCTTTCAAGAGCTTCAAAGTTTCAAGGTTCGATACTCAGCACAAGATAGACTGGAGATATTCCTCCATTTATAATCCAAGAGCCAATGGGCTAGCCAAAGCCTTCAATAAGACTCTATACAAGTTTCTGAGGAAAAATGCTTCAGCCAACAAGAGAGACTGGAATCTCAAACTTCACGAGGTATTGTTGGCATATCGTACCACGCACCGTACTCCAACTCAGTCCACGCCATACTCATTGCTCTTCGGAGTGGAGGCGGTCCTTCCCCTCGAAGTCGAAGTTCCAAGCTTAAGAATGGTCGTTCAGCACGAGTTGACGGAGGAGGAAAACGTGCTCCTTCGGCTTGAAGAGCTCGATGCCCTCAAAGAAAAGAGGCTCGAGGTGCAGCAAAATCTGGAGCTATACCGAGCCCAAAGGTCACGGGCCTATGACAAGATAACCCGTCTCCGCACATTCAAGAAAGGTGAATTGGTATTGGTCCTCAAAAGACTGATCATCCCCAATCGACATACCAAGGGAAAATTCAAGCCAAACTGGGAAGAACCATACGTCATCGAGAAAGTGTTTGATGGAGGATCCTACCAGCTGATAAATGCCGAGAGAGAAAGGCCCATGCCACCTATCAATGGCCGATATCTCAAGAAATATTATGCGTGAATGCTCCAAGTCGCAGGCGAATTGAGCACACAAGCCCTACGGTCTAGATCATACATCCTGTAAAATCGTATACAATTCACGGGCGTAAATGACCCCTATCTCTCCCAAGCCCTGCCGGTGAGACTATTTTTAAAGTCCCACCAGCGACAAAAAAAAATGGTATATCCACAAGCAAAACGGGCACGGATGAAAACCCGAAAGGGCTCCGTGAGTAAAAAAAGCAGGACTACCGGCGAGTTTGTGAAAACCTGAAAGGGCGCAAACTCGTGAAAAGAGATAAAATACACTCGCAAAGTCATCTCGACCTTGTGAGGAGAAAATCCCTGCTTGAGATCCTTACGATTCACAAAGGAGCAACACACTTAGGAATCCTCATGATTCCTAAGGAGAACATACACCTGCGAGATCCTCTCGACTCGTAGGGAGAAAATGCTTTTATGAAACCCTTACGGCTCATAAAATTGAAAAGCATTAGGTGATAGGGATCTAAACCTGTCTCCTAAGCCATCGCTCCCCAACGGGCAACGGCAAATGATGAGTCGCTTCTGGCATTTCGCTTCGGTGTTAGCGGTGCTGATGCCGACCAAAAAAACCCAAATCCCAAGTTTTTCCAACGGCAAATGATGAGTTGCTCCTGACATTATTCCAGTGCAGCAATACTGATGCCAAAATAGATCCAAATTCCAAGTCCCCAAACGGTGAATGATGAATCACTTCTGATATCATATTCCAGTGCAGCGATGCAGACGCCAACCAAAATCCAATCTTCCAAAATTCTCCCAACCCTACGTTGGTCCCCAAGTTGACTACCGTATACAATCCACGGGCTCAAATAATTCTCATCATATCCATGCCCCACTACAACCACCAGTTACGCGGCTGGTCTCCGCCCTTGGAATTATGCTCCATTTGGGAAGACCCACTCATGTGTCCTCACGATACATGAGAGGAACAAACTTACAAGATGCTCACGACTCGTAAGAAAGCACCTTCGTGGGATCCTTACGACTCACAAAGGAAAAAACGCACTTGGGAGTCCCCACGACTCCTAAGGAGAAAGTACACCTACGAGATCCTTTCGACTCGTAGGGAGAAAATTCTTTTATGTGACCCTTACGGCTCATAAAATTGAAAAGCCTTAGGTGATAGGGACCTAAACCTGTCTCCTAAGCCATCGCTCCCTAACAGGAAAAGGCAAATGATGAATTGCTCCTGGCACATGTGCTTCAGTGTTAGCATCGCCGATGCCTACCCTAACCCTAAAATTCCAAACTCCAATCCAATAGACCCCTAAGTCTTTAAACTGGGAATAGATGATCTCTAAGTCGTTAAACTGGGAACAGATGACCCCTAAGTCGTTAAATTGGAAACGAGGGAGATCCCCTCATGGCAAATGATGATTCGCTCCTGGTACTATATACCAGTATAAGCGGTGCTGATGTCAACCCAAATCACATCAAATCAGCAAAACAACCAATGACCTCCCTGTCAGAATCAAGCTCCACCTCGGAAACAAGTCAACTTCATCCCTGACACCGCAAGAAGCGGAGCAAGTCAAATCCAGTATCAACCGTCCAAGTCACTAAAAGGGCAGCACCAACCGTCCAAGTCGCTAAAATGGCAACACCGACCATCCACGTCGTAAAAAGGGCAGCACCGACCATCCACGTCGTAAAAAGGGCAGCACCGACCGTCCAAGTCGCAAAAAGGGCAGCACCGACCGTCCAAGTCGCCAAAAGGGCAGCACCGACCGTCCACGTCGCTAAAATGGCAGCATCGACCGTCCAAGTCGCAAAAAGGGCAAAATCGACCGTCCAAGTCGCTAAAAGGGCAGCGTCGACCATCCACGTCGCTAAAATGGCAGCGCCGATCGTCCAACTCGCAAAAAGGGCAGAACCGACCGTCCACGTCGCTAAAATGGCAGCACCGACCGTCCAAGTCGCAAAAAAGGCAGAACCGACCGTCCAAGTCCCTAAAAGGGCAGCGCCGACTATCCACGTCGCTAAAATGGCAGCACCGACCGTCCAAGTCGCAAAAAGGGCAGCACCGACCGTCCAAGTCGCTAAAAGGGCAGCACCGACCGTCTACGTCGCTAAAATGGCAGAATCAACCGTCCAAGTCGCTAAAAGGGCAGCACCAACCGTCCAAGTCGCTAAAATGGCAGTATCGACCGTCCAAGTCGCTAAAAGGGCAGCACCGACTATCCAAGTCGCTAAAATGGCAGCACCGACCGTCCACGTCGCAAAAAGGGCAGCACCGACCGTCCAAGTCGCTAAAAGGGCAGCACCGACCGTCCAAGTCGTAAAAAGGGCAGCACAGACCGTCCAAGTCGCAAAAAGGGCAGAACCGACCGTCTACGTCGCTAAAATGGCAGAAACGACCTCCACGTCGTTAAAACGGGAACCAAGTTAAATCAACCTCCACGTGAAAGAAGATCCATCAATTTCATGCACACAACTCACATATGTGGTGTGCATTTATTGATAGGGGCAATTTGTTGGGGTCAAAATTTACACCCCGGTTGACCAAATCAAAGTCAACCCCAAACCAAGTGGGCCCAAGCCCAGGTCAAGTGAGCCAATGTCCGGGTCGAGCCCGAACATGAAGCGGCCGGCCTCCCCATGCCAAAATAAAAATTTTGTAATAAATAATTTTGGTATATAGCTTTTATTTTATTTTATGAATAAATGTAAGAAAAATGGGTATAAAACCAAATTTTTGTAAAACGCATGGCCCATATGCAAAAGAAATGAGCACATGAGGTATGAGATGGGCAAAATGCCATTTGGTAAAGCCCAAGAGGCTATATGTAAAGTTTGTAGCCTATAAAGGCAAACATGATAAAAATATCTATGACAACTTTTTCATTTTCTAAAACTCTAGGGTTTTTGTGCCTCCTTCTCCTTCCTCAAGGTTCTAAACCTTCTCTTTTTTTGAATTAAATCAAGAGTTTAACTCTTTCTCTTCCAAAAATAAATAGTTTTTCACCATAAAACCCACAAAAGGGAGCTCGGGTCTTCCATCAGATCTTAAAAAGAAGAGATTTTTAAAATCTCACCCATCTTGTTCTGTAAGATCCGGCCAACAAAAGAGGAGGAAGGAGACTCATCTCCAAAGATCCTATTTTGGGAAAGATCTAAGGTTCAAGTGAGAAGAAAGGGGTCCCTGTTCTCCGCCGAACACAGAGACGCGACCGCGTAGGTCCGTCCTTCCTGAATTTCGAGGGCAGATACTATTTGGTACTATCCGTCCACCTCTCCGAAGATGCCAAGTTGATTTATGACACCGTGTATCGAAGGTTTAGACGGATGCGGCCAATATAGCAGACTTCGTCAGATTCCCCCTCGTTGAGGGGTTTTTGATTGTGGGGACGCTCTTCCCTGCAGGCGCAAGCCCCTGCAGTTACGCTGCCGCATCACGGTAACCACTTTCTCCTTCTCCGGATGGTCACTTCGTGTCGTGGGTGTTTGTTTTGGTTTTGGTTGCCCGTGGATTGTATACGGAGACTAATTTATGTTGTCGCCCGTAGGGCGTGGATTAGTCCAAATCCGTATTTTCTTAGATTTGGATTTTGGTTTGGGTTTAAGAATGCGTTAGTCTCATTTAAGACTAAGATCAACTTAAACGTTTGTTAAGAATACGTTAGTCTAATTTTAGACTAAGATCTACTTAACGATTTATTAAAGATACGTTAGTCTAATTTTAGACTAAGATCAACTTAACAGGATCATTTAGATCCAACAAAAGAGCATTTAGACTCTATTGTTTTAGTTTATGGACGTTGCGGTCTATTGTTAGTTTAAGGACATTACGGTCCAATATTAGTTTAAGGACATCTTGGTCCAGTTTAAAGACATCATAGTCTGTAAAGGTTAAGGACATCATAGTCCATGAGCTTAAGGACCTCACAGTCCAGTTTAGAGACATCATAGTCTGTAGGTTTTAGTTTAGGGACATCACGGTCCATAAGGTTAAGGACATCATAGTCCATGAGTTTAAGGACCTCACAGTCCAGTTTAGAGACATCATAGTCTGTAAGATTTGCTGGTTGTCGGGACCCGTCACCTCTCTGAAGACGTTGAAGAATTACAATGACACATATCAGAGGAATGAAGAGATGTACCCTTGAACCGATGTGGGTTGGGAGATCTGTAGTCCAATTTGGAACTAAGATCAATTAATTAGATTATGAGCACATGGGCTCAGTTGAATCTGTATTGAGGACTTATGGCCAACTTGGACTAAGTCCAATTAGGTTTAAAATGTTGGACATTTGTTTGGGCTGCTGAACATTTGTCTGGGCTCAGCCCCCCTTTACTTAGCAATGCTAAGCATGGGTCTGGGTTCTGACAATATTTTCGTCTTTTATTGAGTACTGAGCACTCGTATGCCATATGAAATGATCAATTTTGGAGGACAAGGGTATATTTGAGGTTCAGTTAAAGGGAAGTCTTTCCTCTGGAAGACTGGTTCGAATATAGTGTTAAACACTAGCATATATTTGGCGATCACGTGTCCCACGTGATGCACTCAAAACAGTGTTAAATACTAAAAGTGAAGCGCTCACGTGGGGTCACGTGAGGCACCTGAGGATGGGGCCAGGCTTCCTTTATTTTATTCTCAGAATATTCAAATAAGTATTAAACACTTAATCTTTATGGCAATCACGTGTGGGCACGTGACGGGTACCCATGCACTGGATATTGAAAGGATTTGCTAGGGGTCACGTGGGGACACGTGAGGGCGCCCAAAATCTGTTCTGACTTGGCTCTGTTCTCTTTATTTTGAGGAATTTATCCAAGGGTCATATTTTGAGGAATTTATCCAAGGATCACGTGGGAGCACGTGACCCCATCTCATTCATTCTTTTTTTACCATTGAGGGGAGGGTCACGTGATCGTGCATGAAAAGTCTAAGTCCCTTGTTTAAGAAATAAATTCTTTTATAGGGTTAAACCCTAATTTTATTTAGAGGAATTAAATTTCTATGTATTTGGAAGAATTAAATTCTTTAAACTCAATTCTCACTCTAAGTTTTGGATCTGCATGGCAGAATCTCCCCGATTCTCAACTTATGGGGAGATCTGCTTCTGCAGATCTATTACTATGAAGAAGAACTAAGTTCTTATATTAAGGGTTAAACCCTACTTTGTTGGAGGAATTAAATTCCTATATGCTTTGTGGGAGAATATAATTCTCTGAATTTAGTTCTTCCCTTAGATTTTAGATCTGCATGGCAGAATCTCCCCGATGAGAATTAAATTCTCAACTTATGGGGAGATCTGCTTCTGCAGACCTTCAACCAAAGGAAGAACTAAGTTCTTATTCAGAAGAGTTAAACTCTTAGTTTGAGAATTAAATTCTCTTTTTATTTTATGGGAGCTTATAAGATGATCTCTTTTCCTCTCTTACCTAGGGTTTCTTTTCCTGAAGAGACTTTCTTTTCTCTCTGGAGAATTAAATTCTCTTTTCTTTTGTATTCTTTCTCTATTGCTGTATATCTCCTTTTTCTTCCCCCTTGGCTCCTATTTATAGGAGAAAGAAAAGAATCTGTTTGTTTAGTCAATCTTTCATTGAAAGATTTTGATTGATTTTGTAACCAACATGATCTTTTAGATCACTTGGTGAATTTTATTCACCATTGGATTTTAAATCCAAAAAGATATTTTATTTGTTGTTCCTGATAGATTTTAGGAAAATATTTCCTTATATAGAATCTTTCTACAAATTGGTGATTTTTAATCACCATTGGATTTTTAATCCAACGATACTCCACTTTATAGAGTGCAATCTTTTTTGTTTGGAAAGATTTAGAGAAATATTTTTCCAATTAGGGTTTTTGATTCCCTCTTAATTAGAATTTAATTCTATTAGTTCAGATGGTTTTAGGAGTTTTATCACGTGTTGGCACGTGACCCCATTTATTAAAGCATTCAAATTAGAATTTAATTCTATTGTTTCAGAGGGTTTTAAGAGCCTATCACGTGTTGGCACGTGACCCTACTGATTAAGCCTTAAATTTAGAATTTAATTTTATTATTTTAAAGAACTCGGGAACTCATTACGTGTCGGCACGTGACCCTTGGTCACGTGTGGGCATGTGATGCCCCTTTGGGGTTTTTTCTTGCTGTTTTATTATACCTTTTAATTCCTTTCAGTGGGTTTTAAAGTCACATCACGTGTGGACACGTGACCCCATTTGATTAGGATTCAATTCTTATTATTTCAAAGTCCTCAGGAAGCCATCACGTGTCGGCACGTGACCCCCGATCACGTGTGGGCACGTGATGCCCCATTGGTTTTTTTATCCTTGCATTTTATGAGGGAACAAATGCCCCCACGGCGTTGTTCTCACGTATTTGCACGTGAGTGCAACGATATCATCTTTGTGGCCCTTGGATTTGCCTAGGGAAGGGGGGCGGGTGGAACCGTTTCCCATCACATCCTATAAATGCAAGGGTCTCTTCAGAAGCGCCTCTACTCTTTCATCTTCTTTCTTATTCATTTTCCTTTGAGAATTTAATTCTCTTCCTCACAGCTCAGTTCTCTGTTCCAAAAAATTTCAGAGTTTAACTCTGTCCCAAAAAGAATCTTTCTTCAGGTAATGGTTTTGAACGACCAAAAAACTTTTATATAAAATAAAGAAGAAAAACCCTTTGGATTTTAAATCCACACCAAGGGTTTTTTCCTTCAAAGAACTCATCTTCTCGATCTTTAGGTAGTAAACCCCAAATGTTGGGCATTTTCTGATTTCAGGGGTTTAATTATGGTATTTGTTTCCTTCTGGAATTTAATTCCATTTCAAAGAGCTTAGCTTTGAAAAATTTCTTGGAATTTAATTCCTCTGTTTAGAAGGAATTTAAATCCTTCAGAGAACTTAGTTCTCAAGAAACACTTCTTGAGATTTTCATCTTCAATTGTTCTTGGCAAAATTTTAGGAGAGATATTTCTTGGATTTCGTCCAGAGTTGGTGATGAGTTTTTTTTCCTTGGGGAATGTGTAGAGGTGTTTAAACTCTATTGTTTATTTATTGAGAATCTTCCTTTGTTCTCGTAATGATTACCCTGCCTCGTCATTAGTGGGCCGCCATCTTGACTTTGTGGGGCCCCTGTGTTTTGTAACCAATGGTCCCATGAAATAAGTTGTTTGTCATTTTCTTCCATTGTCTTCTTATATATATATATATATATATATATATATATATATATACTTATATATATATTTATACACGTGTGGATTTTACTAACAGTTTCCCCTTCCTTTATTTCAGGAACAATGGCTTCTCTTCCATACTTTCTCTTTACTCGCTTGGAGGCGGCTTTTCCTCAATCACCGTCAGACGAAGAAGCGATGGCAATGATGAGGGCTCATGACCAGGATTGCACCAACTTACTTTTATGGGGAACCTGGTACGGGCATATCATCCGCGGTCGCCGAAACTTTCTTTGCGAGGTACCTACAGAACCTCTCCGCTCGTTCTTGCCGATGGACCGTCCGCAGATTGCTTTTGCTGTAGAGGTGGCGGATTGGACTCCTACAGGCCGGGTCGAGCCGTCGACAGTTGGGATTCCAAACCAACATGTGTCGTCCATAGATATCTTGGGACGTCGTATTTGCTAAGGCGAGGCCCAGCCCTGGGGACAAGTCTACAAGATAGGGCTTACCCCTCGCCATCCCACGGGCTATCTTCTCTAGACTCGTTACATCCTGTCCGCCCATCATGCGCGACTGCAGAAGGTCGGGCTTTACCAGGTGGTGTACGCATCACTCTTCCATTATCAGTCTCCTCACGTATGGTGGGTTAAAACCATCATTAATCAATAGAATCTTCCCACCAACACTTTCTTGTTAGGAGACCGCGAAATTTCGATTTCTTTGGAAGAGTTTCGCGAGATCTCGGGTTTACCGATCAGGAGAGTGCCTTACGAAGAATTGTTGCCCTCTGACGAGTATGTCTTCGAGACTGCGCCCGCTACGCTTGACGGCTTGTCGACTGAAAATGTCGTCCGCCACAAGTACCCGAGTCTAATCAAGACCCTGGGTATTTTTGAGAAGCTGTTCACAGAGTCAAAGGAAAGAGGCGTCACTTTTAAAAGCTTTATCGCCTACTTTCTTCGTGGAGACGTTCTATCAAAGGCGGCTCCGAAGTTCGCGAATATTAATGACCCCTTCGGGTTTGGTTTAAATAAGCTACCGACTAGAGAAGAGGATTTGCCACAGTTCTACATTCCAATCTTGTCGACTGTATCTTTCGAGTCGATCGCAGCTCCTGGCATGGATGAAGAAACTTTCTTCGTCGGTTTTGTCAGCGTTTGGCTCAGTTGGTTTGTCTCTCCAACGCACCGTCGATTCATGAGAGCCTCGGTCATTTACCCTGCGCACGAAAGGACGCGACTAGCTGTGGGCATTGCAGGGCTATCGCATCTGTACCATGGGCTAAGCACTGCAGCCAATACCTCAACCCCAGGCGTGAACGTAGTGAATTTCTCTCTTCATTATTTTACGTCATGGATTGAGATGCACGTGCTAGGGGTATTTACTGCGCACCAGAGACCCAGCTTTTATGATTCTTATACCTTTCCGCGGCTCATGAGGTTGGTGGACGCTTCTGCTCCTAACCCAACTCAATTAGGGGTTTTTCGTGTGCTGCTCAATCCATATGCCAACGAAGGCGGAATGGTATTTAATGATCGAATCCTCTCTGCTCGCTCAGGACCTGTTCAACAGTTGTTTGATTTATCGAAAGAGGGAGCACCATCCTTGAAGCCCAAGGAAGCCATGCACTTGTATTCGATCAGGCCGGGTTATCTGGTGTTCCGCCGAAATGATGCGGTTCTTTTTATGCGGTATAATTCGCACCGCTTCGCCCGGCAATTGGGTTATGACCAGGGTGTTCCCTTTGAAGCATTCATGGTGGAGCCTAGCTCTTCTTTAGAAGCTGTTCGTGACGCCACCCACCATTTCATGAGGCTGAACACCGGTTCTCATTTCATGATCCCCGAGGCCGACTACATTCCTAGGTGCGTGGGGGCTTTCACGGGTTGGTATCGCCACCGGGTTAGTCCAATCATTGCTGAGGAGAGGAGGATACTTTTTGGGCTTAGGGCTCCCGCCCCGCTCCGGGCTACGGGGATCCCGCCGCGACCGCGGGTAATGGTTAGCCCTCCCTTGAGGGGGACTGGCGCCTTACTTATTCCTGAGGCGGTGGACGCGGGCCCGACTCCTCCTTCTGTTGGGCTGCCGACGCGCACTAGAGCTCAAGCGAGGGCTTCTGATAAGGCGCCGGTAACAGTTTCATCGGCTGCGGCATCAGCGATGGCAGTGTCATCATCGGTAGCACCGCCGAGAGAGGATACTGAAGGCGAAGTGGGTCAACGTCGCACCAAAGCACCGAGGGGAAAAAAGCGATCGTCTTCTGGTGTTAGCTCTGGGTCAAAGAGGCGAAAGAAGACAGTCACCAATCTGCTCGACTTTTTAGTGGAATCCGAGCCTATCTTTCAAGATGAACTAATAGCAATGCAAGAGCCGGATGGTGGTCTTCTTTTTCCAGGTTCATCTGCCGAGGAAACCGCACAATTGGCTGAGGCTATAAGACGCTCCCAGGATGAGGCTGAAAATGTAAGGGTCCCGAAGAGACCTTATCCTGCCGTCATCTTCTACGAAGATCCTCCATCGATATGACAGGCATTTATAGGTCCTTTGGAAGAGGGAGGCGAGGTAGCCCTTAAGCGGCCTATCTCGGCCGATGCTGAAGATGAGCTGTCATTGCGGACTGGTGGCGACGAGTCTACCCTCGAACCCCGGCGAGCACAAATTTTTGAGAAGGAACGCCAGCTTGAAAAAGCCGTACTAGAAGCTCCTTAGCGCATTAGTATACTTATACATCTTTTTGTAGTATTTTGCACTGCTTATATATATATATATATATATATATATATATATATATATATATATATATATATCCTTATCTTCGTGAAAATTTTGCAGGGACTTCGGCAATGGCAGAGAATCTGGGCTCGAGTAGCGTCTTGACTGTGGACTCTGTATATATCCCCGATGAGACACCAGTAGGTGTGGAGAGGGATGCTACAGTTGCTATCCCTGCTGCAGAGCTTCCATTGGTGGCTTCCGTTCTCCCGGTGCTTTCTTTCCCGGAAGAGTATCTTCATTGGCCGCAGATTCAATGGATCTTTCTGGTGACGACCCGGAGACTGTGGGACAGGTAGTCGAGGCCACCGTCCTTTCGTTGGAGCCTGCAGCAGTGGCCGCTGCTCCTCAATTGGAAGTTGTTATACCGGCCCGTGTCCCCGATGATGCGCCTGAAGGTACGGAGGAAGCTGCCGAAGCGGCTATCCCTCCTGTTCAAAGCGAGAGGAGCATCGAAAGTAGCCTTCTATATTTTATTTTAATAATCTCTCCATCATCTGAATCTTTCTTTCTTTTCAGAATTGCGCGGGTTGGCGGCTTCTATCGCTGATCTGTCTCCTCGAAAATCCTTTCAGCGTTTGCTGGAGATGGCCGCTCCGTAGGCAATATACCCTCAACGCATCGTCCTCTCTTCCGGGCAAGGTTAGTGTTATTTGTCCTCTTGATGGCATTATTATTATTTCGTATAATGATGCCGATGTCTTCTGTAGTTCTGAAAGCTGACGATGAAGTTGAGATCCTTGACGGGCCTGGAGATTCGTCTAGTCCTCCTTGCATGACCGTGGGTAAGTAAAGTTTCGACGTTATTCCATCTGCTCTTTGCTTGCAAGTCTCGCTGATTATTTATAAATCTTTAACAACTTTGCCAGTTCTTACCACGCTGGAATCTCGCATCGTCATGCCACCCGACCCCTATGCTCTACGTGCCTCTGAACGGATGGCAAAGCTAAGCCTTCACTCTTTGTCAGCTCTGATCGAAGACCTTCGTGATGGTAGCTTGATCACGGCTGAAGAATTTGCCGCCGAAGCCAACAGTTCTCTCCCCTTTCTTGCTGCTTACCATAGTGAAACATTGGTACAAGTCTGGGTTGAGTTTTGTCGTCGGGTGGAGGCTTGTTTGCATGGTCTTGAATATACATGCCTTCCTTCAGAGGTTGTAGCTGCAAAGGCGAGCTTGCGGGGGCTGATTGAACGGTGCGCCGCAAATATGCTGTCATGCGAGAAGAGGCTCGGCCAAAAATTTTCAGAGATGAAGCTGGCTTCAAATGCGCTGGGGGAACTTCAAGCTGAACTTACGACCAAGACTACTTGTGCGTATGAACTCTGGCGGGTGCTTCAAGAAGCTATTGGGGAGGTAGTAGCTATTGATAAAGTCGTCATTTTTACCCGCGAGATGGTTGAAGCCCACCAAGTCACCGAACAGGAGCTTGAAAGTCGGCTTGCCTCGTACCAGGCTCAACAGTCTCAAGCGGAGGCCCGTCTCGTAGCGATAACAAATTATGAAGCTGAGGCCCAGCGGAAAAAAGGATGAACTGACAAATCTGTTAAATCGTCCGCCGGCTTGAAAAATTGTATATTTTTCCTTTTATTCTTCTTTTGTATATACTCCTGAATGAGAGTTTTTTTTTTATTCTAATTTGTATTCATTTTGATTCATGAATAAAAGACATATTTTTCTTGTCTCCCTCCGTCATTTTTCCTCTTTGCTGTATTGTCGCTATGTTACTCTGGCAAGCGTAGAGAATATTTCGTCCTAGCCTTCTTGTAGGGTATCGGCTTAGGAAGCAGGTTCAGCTCCGCTACCTAAGACTTTCCAACTTTATGAGTCGTGAGGATCTCAAAAAGATTTTTCTCCCTACGAGTCGAGAGGATCTCGTAGGTGTATTTTCTCCTTAGGAATCATGAGGATTCCTAAATGCTTTTTTCTTGAGAGTCGTAAGGATCTCATAAGAGAATTTTCCCGCCTACAAGTCGAGAGGACTTGTAAGTAGTTGTTTCCCTCTTTGTCGATGTTCGACTTCGGAGAGTGTGACCCGTGAATAGTATGCAAGAGTCCATCTTGGACCAACTTGCAAGGCCCCAGTGCTTAGGAAACAGGTTTTTTAATCCCCATTGCCTAAGGTTTTGCCTTACGAGTCGAGACAAATCAAGAAGTTCTCACAAGGATGTCCTAACGTCACAGTTAACCGCTGCTCTATACGACAGGGGTCCGTTAGGGTCTGTGGTACTAGAGTTGTGTTCATCGTACCGTCGCGTTGGCTGATGTATTCCTCGATAGGCAATTTTGCTGTTCGAGTAGCCTTGCGACTGTCGTGTCTCTAATCCCTTCAGGGGCTGGACAAGACGTCTTCAAGCAATCTTCCAGGTAGTATTACTGTCAAAAGAACAAGCGTTAGGGATATTCCATGTCGCTTTTTTACTTGAGGTTAGCCTCGGTTTGGGAGCCCCGATGAGTCATGACCACTCCGCGCTGGTGTGGGATGATCTCCGGTATTCTTTCAGGTTTTATATGAGTTACCGTCAAGACCCTGAAGCTAGGAATATTGCCTTTGCTTCGTTTGCTGGCATTGCATCTGCTGTATCGAGACGAATGCCGCGGTTGTCTCTAAGTTGTTGGTGAACCGTCGAGGTTTGGAACTAGGGACTTTGTCGTGGCTCCGTTGTTTGATTGTCGCGTCTGAATCCTGCTGGAGGAAGAACGCTGCGGTGACATCTCGTCTGCTGTATCGAGACGAACGTCGAGGTGGTGACCATTCCGCGCTGGTGTGGGATGATCTCCGATAGTCTTTTAGATTTTATATGAGTTACCGTCAAGACCCTGAAGCTAGGAATATTGCCTTTGCTGCGTTTGCTGGCATTGCGTCTGTTGTATCGAGACTGTTCCCCTCCGAATGGAGGCCAAGACAACGTAGAGACGTCTTGCCTGAGATTCGGGGAAGATGCTGTTTGGTTTTATCCGTCCACCTCTCCGAAGATGCCAAGTTGATTTATGGCACCGTGTATCGGAGGTTTAGACGGATGCGGCCGATGTAGCAGACTTCATCAGATTCCCCCTCGCTTGAGAGGTTTTTGATTGTGGGGACGCTCTTCCCTGCAAGCGCAAGCCCCTGCAGTTAATTACGCTACCGCATCGTAACCACTTTCTCCTTCTCCAGAATTTCACTTCGTGTCGTGTGTGTTTGTTTTGTTTGTGGTTGCCCGTGGATTGTATACATAGACTAATTTATGTCATCACCCGTAGGACGTGGATTAGTCCAAATTCGTATTTTCTTAGATTTGGGTTTGGGGTTTTGGTTTGAGGATACGTTAACCATATTTGAGGCTAAGATCAACTCAAACGTTTGTTAAGGATACGTTAGTCTGATATGAGACTAAGATCAACTTAACGGGATCGTTTAGATCTAACAAGAGAGCATTTGGACTCTATTGTTCCAGTTTAGGGACATAGTGGTCCATTGCATGTATGGCCCTCGGGACCCGTCACCTCTCTGACGACGTTGAAGGATTACAATGACAGATGTCAGAGGAGTTCAGAGATGTACCCTTGAACCAAAGTTGATTTGGGGTTCTATAGTCCAATTTGGGACTAAAGTCTGTTTGAAGGTTTAAGGATACGTTAGCCGTATTTGAGGCTAAGATCAACTTAAACGGTTGTTAAGGATACGTTAGTCCAATTTGGGACTAAGATCGACTTAACGGAAAGAGCATTTAGGGGCTCTATTATTCCAGTTTAGGGACGTAGTGGTCCATTTAATATATGGCCGTCGAGACTCGTCACCTCTCTGACGACGTTGAAGGATTACAACGACAGGTGTCAGAGAAGTTCAGAGATGTACCCTAGGACCAAAGTTGATTGAGGGATTTATAGTCCAATTTGGGACTAAAGTCTGTTTGAAGGTTTAAGAATACGTTAGCCATATTTAAGGCTAAGATCAACTTAAACGGGATCGTTTAGATCCGACAAAAGAGCGTTTGGGCTCTATTGTTCCAGTTTAGGGACGTAGTGGTCCATGTTCCAGTTTAGGAACGTGGGGGTCCATTGCCAGTTTAGGGACATGATGGTCCATTGCCAGTTTAGGGACATGATGGTCCATTGCATGTATGGCCGTCGGGACCCGTCACCTCTCTGACGACGTTGAAGGATTACAACGACAAATATCAGAGGAGTTCAGAGATGTACCCTTGAACCGGATATAAATTGATTTAAGAGAGTAGTCTTGCTCAGTCAATTTAATTTGAGAACTTACGGCCACGATTGGGCTAAGTCCAATTGAGAATATTCAACGTTTTTACCTTTGGCCTATTAGGCCTGTGCTAGGGCTTTGCCCCTGTTTAATAATGCACAGCATTTTCTTCTGGCCTGTAAGGCCTATTTGATTTGGGCTCTGTCCCTTTATTTTATGATGCAGAGCATCTGTCTTTGTTTGGGCTCTGCCCTTCTTTAAAATAATGCATGGCATTTTATTAGGCCTGTTAGGCCCTTTTTAATTGGGCTTGGCCCTTCTGTAAATAATGCAATGCATTAATCAAACTGAAAGTGGCCATGTGGCCTGTCAGGCGCTTTGCGCCAATTATTGAGTGCAAGCGCATGTGGAGGTGACGCATGTCACACTCTGGTGAGCGCGAGCGCAGTGCGCTGTGCCAGTGTGCTACGCTGTTGCGCTGCTGACACGTGGCACGCTCTGGTGAGTTGCGCCAATTTCAGAGAGCAATGCTCTATTTTAAAAGCGCATAGCGCAAGTGGTTTTGGAGCTGACACGTGGCGCTCTCTGGTGGCTTGCGCCAACCCCAAGAGCGCAACAGTACAGATTTTCAAGTGTAAGACACTGTTTTAATATCTTGATCCAATTTTGGATTCAAGAAAAAACCTTTTAAGATTCCAGAACCAGTGGTTCATAAAAAAGGCAATGCCTTTGTTATTATATATTTTTTTTATTGAAGATCTTTGATCTTGTTCTTAGATTAATGATCTTTTTTAGAAGAAGTTCTTCTTTTATTTAAAGGTTTTTACCTTTTTCTTTCTCTGAGTTCTTTCTCAAAGTTTTCAGAAGATTTCTCTCTTTTTCTTTCTGTGTTGATGTGTTTTAGACTTGGGGTCTAGGGGCCTTTTTATAGGGCCAATTAGTTTGTTAAGTCAGTTAAAGAGATCTTTCTCTGAGTGATTTGGGGATTTTCCCCCACCGTTGGATTTTTGATCCAAGGGCTTCTGTTTTACAGAAGACAATTTTCTTGTTTTAACAAGATCAGGAAGATTTCTCAGAATTTTAATTCTGTTTGGCGCAAACGCACCTGCGCTTGACACGTGTCGCGCAGCGCAGAGCGCAGCGCGACTGCGCTGCCACGTGGCGCGCAAATCAGCTGAAGCGTTGCTTCTTTTATTTTTATTTTATATAGAGCCTTACTCTTATAGGGAGATTTTCTCCTTTATTATTATTATTATTATTATTATTATTTATTATTATTATTATTATATTTTTTACGGAAGCGGGTTTTCAGCTAAAATTTTGGCGGGAACAAATGCCCCCCACTACTTTGCCCACGTAAGTATGTACATGGGTGAAGTAGTGCAAAGTTATGCATGGTCACAGAATTGAGGACTTAGGAGACAAGTTTAGGGTCCTTATACCCTAAGGCTTTTCAACGTTATGAGCCGTGAGGGTCTCACAAAGACTTTTCTCCCTACGGATCGAGAGGATCTCGCAGGTGTATTTTCTCTTTAGGAATCGTGAGGATTCCTAAGTGCGTTTTTTCTTATAAGTCGTAAAAATCATATAATAGAATTTTCCTCTTACGAGTCGAAAGGACTCGTAAGCGGTTGTTTCCCTCCTTATCGAGATTCGACTTTGGAGAGTGAGACCCGTGGATAGTATGCAAAGACCTTTTTGGGCCGACTTGCAGGATCCCGGTGCTTAGGAAACAGGTTTTTTGATCCCCGCTGCCTAAGGCTTTTCCTCACGAGTCGAGACGAATCTAGCGGTTCTCGCAAAGACATCAATTTCCTCACGAGTCGAGACGAATCGAGCATTTCTCGCAAGAATATCCTAACGTCACAGTTAACCTCTGCTCTTTACGACAGAAGTCCGTTAGGGTCTGTGGTACTTAGGGTTTTGGCCGTCGTACCGTCGCATCAGCTGATATATTCCTCGATAGGCAATCGTGCTGTTCGAGTAGCCCTGCGACTGTCGTGTCTCTAATCCCTTCGGGGGCTGGACAAGACGTCTTCAAGCAATCCTCCTTGGCAGTTTGACCGTCGGAAGAGCAAGCGTTAGGAATTTTGCCATGCCGCTTTTTGCTTGAGGTTAGGCTCATTTTGGAGAGCCCCGATGAGTCATAACCACTCCGCGCTGGTGTGGGATGATCTCCGATAGTCTTTCAGGTTTTATGTGAGTTGCCATCAAGACCCTGAAGCTAGGAATTTGGCCTTCGCTTCGTTTGCTGGCACTGCGTCTGCTGTATCGAGACGAATGTCGCGGTTGTCTCTAGATTGTTGGTGAACCATCGAGGTTTGGAACTAAGGACTTTGTCGTGGCTCCGCTGTTTGATGATGTTGCGTCTGCTGTGTCGAGACAAACGTCTAGGTGGTGACCATTCTGCACTGGTGTGAGATGATCTCCGGTTGTCTTTCAGGCTTTATATGACTTGCCGTTAAGAGCTTGAAGCTAGGAATTTGGCCTTCGCTTCGTTTGCTGGCACTGCGTCTGTTGTATCGAGACGAATGTTGCGGTTGTCTCTAGGTTGTTGGTGAACCGTAGAGGTTTGGAACTAGGGACTTTGCCGTGGCTCCGCTGCTTGATGATGTTGCGTCTGCTGTGTCGAGACGAACGTCGAGGTGGTGACCATTCCGCACTGGTGTGAGACGATCTCCGGTTGTCTTTCAGGCTTTATATGACTTGCCGTTAAGACCTTGAAGCTAGGAATTTGGCCTTTGCTTCATTTGCTTTAGTGCGTCTGAATCCTATTGGAGAAAGGATGCTGTAGTGACATTTCGTCTGTTGTATCGAGACGAATGTAGTGGTAGTGATCACTCTATGCTGGTGTGAGATGATCTCCAATGGTCTTTCCGGTTTTATATGAGTTGCCATCAAGACCCTGAAACTAGGAATTTGGCCTTCGCTTCGTTTGTTTTGTCATGTCCGAATCCTGTTGGAGGAAGGACGCTGTTGTTGACATTGCGTCTGCTGTAACGAGACGAATGCTGAGGTAGAGCTGGGATTCTGCCGTCACTCCGCTTTACTGACCATGGGGTCTTTTGTTGACGCTGCATCTACATCCTGCTAGACTACGAAGGAACGTCGTTGTTGACATTGCATCTGCTGTAACGAGACGAATGCTGAGGTGGAGCTAAGATTTTGCCGTCGCTCCGCTTTGTTTCAACCGTGAGGTCTTTTGTTGATGTTGCGTCCACATCCTGCTGTACTGCTGAGGAACGCCGTTGTTGATCTCTAAGTTGTCTGTGAACCGTCGAGATTTGGAGCTAGGGACTATGCCGTGGCTCCGTTTGATGGTGTAACATCTGTGTCCTGCTGGAATGAGGAGCCCACCGTTGTTGGTCTCCAGGCTGTAGATGTGGCCATTGAGATTTGGAACTAGGGATTTTGCCATGGTTCCGTTTCGTTGCGACTCTGAGATCAGTTGTTGACGTCACGTCTGAATCTGGTTGGAATGAGAAGAAACACCGTTGGTGATATCTAAGTTGTCGATATTGACGCCGAGACCCTGAAGCTAGGGATCTTTCTTTTATTTCATTTGTTGACATTGTGTCTGCAATATTGCGACAAATGTCGAGGTTGTCTATGAACCGTCAAGATTTGGCTTCGCTTTCTGGTGGAGCCTGTTGGGAAGGTATGGTTCCCTCTTTGTTTGTGCCCCTGGATTGTATACAGGGATCGATGTGATCTCACCTGTAGGGCAAGAGTTTCTTTCATTTTTTATATTATTATTTTATTTCCGCGATGCTCTATCATTTCAGCTTTTTATATCGCGAAGATCGCGATTGCCCAATCATTTCGGCTATTTTTCGTGGTGCCCAATCATTTCGGCTATTTTTCTTTTTACTCGTTGCTTTTTATTGCGAGTTGCCCAATCATTTCGGCTGTTTTGCATGCTTACATTTTTACTTGCTGCTTTTTATTGCAAGTTGCCCCATCATTTCGGCTATTTTGCGTGCATGTATGGCTCGCTGATTTTTTATCGCGAGTGTGGAACTTGGAATCTGGATGCCAATCCCAGCATCAGCATCGCTACAACTGGAATATTGCCAGGAGCAAATCATCATTTGCCAAGAAAGGACTTGGAATTTGATACCGGTTTAGGCATCAGTATCGCTACAACCGGGATATTGCCAGGAGCGAATCATCATTTGCCTCTGTCGATATTGAACAAAGGTGGCTTAGTAAACAGGGTTAGGATTCTGTCGACTAAGGCTTTTGACTTCATGAGCCGTAAGGGTCTCGCAAAGGTATTTCTCCCTGCGAGTCGTGAGGATCTCACGCAGGTGGTTTCTCCTCACAAGGTTGAGAGGACCCTGTAAGTGTCTTTTAATGAGGTTGCGCCCTTTCGGGTTTTCACAAACACTCGCCGGTAGTCTTGCTGTTTTTTACTAACGGAGCCCTTTCGGGTTTTCATCCGTGCCCATTTTGCTTATGGACATACATTTTTTTTATTCTTTTTATTCCTTTTTTTTACGAGGTCGCGCCCTTTCGGGTTTTCCCGAACACTCGCCGGTAGCCCTGCTGTTTTTACTCACGGAGCCCTTTCGGGTTTTCATCCGTGCCCATTTTGCTTATGGACATACCGTTTTTATTATTATTATTATTATTATTCCCTTTTTTTATCTCGTCAGCCTGAGGATGCTGCGGTAGTAGTTTAAAGACGTTTCGGTCATTTGCAAGTTTTAGGACATTGCGGTCCATCGTTAGTTTAAGGACGTTTCGGTCCGTCATTAGTTTAAGCATGTTTCGGTCCGACGTCGCTGTATTTGACGTGAATCTCTAGTTTACTGATTTTTCGGTCTATGGGACTTTCCCTATGAATGAGCATGATGCCCCCGGCGTATCCATCTTTCTCAGAGCGTGCGGTTGTGGCGGGTTCACCTTCCAGTTTTCGGAGATGACGAACTTGCCCTGTTGGTATTGGTCTTCAATCCAGTTTTTGAAGACGTAGCAATCCTCGATCAGGTGACTTACCGTTTGGTGGTAAGGGCAATAATTGAGATCGTTAACATCGCCTGGCCGCAACGGACGTTTTGGACTCGGCAGATTGATGAGTCTGTCGCGCACTGCCAGCTCGAACAGTCTCCTTGTTTTATCTTGAGGAAACGGGTAAGGACGTTTCAACTTTTCATGGAGGAGTTGCCGCTTGTTGTTTCGGCAAACAACCGGTCTAGGGCCACTCGATTGCTGTTGAGTGTTGGCTACGAGGACTGTTTTTCCCTTCCCTTTATCCTTTCTGCTCGATCCTTTGTTTGCAGGGCCGAGATTTTTTCCGAGTAGCGTGCGATTGCACGGCTGAATGTTCTCGCAACTCCTCAATTCTTTCATTTTTGAAATGGATTCCTTGAGGAGAGGGTTGAGGGCAGCTTCTTCGTCAGAGTCGCTTCCAAAGGTGATAATTTGCGATCCCTTGGAGTCGGCTATGTGACAGTCGTCAGCGGCTCTTTTGCGCTCATCTATCGCATTTTTCTAATGTCTACGAGCTTCACGCTTTGTCATGTTGAAGTGTTGCTTTTGAGCGACATACCCTTGCCACCAACACTTAAAGGAGTCACAGTCTTCGGTAGGATGTATGATCTTCTGATGATATAAGCAGAAGTTAGGATGCATCTCTACTCCACCGAGAGTATTTTCTTCAGATGGTGGTAGCTTCATTCCCACTGATAGGGCTTTGGCAAACCTTTTCCTCGTCTTGAATTTGTTTTTATCTGCAGCGGATGACTTTTGATTTAACGGAAGTGCCTCGGCTCTTTGGTCTAGTCGGCGGTGTTTGGCTCCTTCCAGTATGGCCATCTCACGTTCTTGATTGGCTTTAACTTTCAGACGGATCTCATTCAGGAAGGCATCGATCATCTCGTCTGACGGCCGTAGAATTTCTGGTTCAGGGTCCGCCCTCGGTTTCTCGACGCAAGGAGCCTCTTTATCATCCACTAATGAGTGAGAGATCACATGACAACTCGTTACGTAGTCTTCGGATTCATCTGATGAGTCTTCTCCATCGTTTTCGTCCTCAACAAAAGAACAAGCTGCCCCCGGCGTGTCCGTCTTCTTTGGAGTGTACGGCTGTGGTGGGTTTACTTTCCACTTTTCAGACAGCACGAACTTGCCTTGTAGGTACTGATCCTCGACCCATCCCTTAAAGACGAAGCAATCCTCGATCGGGTGACTTACGTTTGATGGTAAGGGCAATAATTGGGATCGTTAACATCGCTTGGCCGCAACGGACGTTTTGGACTCGGCAGATTGATGAGTCTGTTGCGTACTGCCAGCTCAAACAGTCTTCTCATTTTATTCTGAGGAAACGAGTAAGGACGTCCCGGTCTCTCCTCGAGGGATGGGCGTGGACGCACGTTGTTTTGGCGAACAACCGGCTTTAAGTTGCTCGGCTGTTGCTGAGCATTGGCGACGACGATCGCTTTCCCTTTCCCCTTCTCATTCCGAGAGTCCGGTTTTGGAGGAGTCGGTCCATGGCCCATCTGATCCATTTGGGCCAACTTGTCGATCAAGGCCTGGAAAGTAGTTGGCTTGAAGAACATCATGAATTGCGAGATGGTCGCTTGCGGATCAAAAGTGCCCACGAACATGCCTACCGCCGGTGCTTCTTCGATCCGCTGTTCGCATTTCGACCACAGATCTCGCCATCGTGTTGCGTATTGAACCCACGTTTCGCCTAGCCTTACCCTGGCGTTGATCAATGCGGTGATCGGGGTGTGTTCACTAGCACTCGCGAATCTTTGTGTAAACAATAGCTCCATCTCTGTAAATGTTTTGACAGAGTCGTTAGGTAGCTCTGAATACCATTCAAAGGCCGTTTCTGCTAGGCTGCCGACGAATTGGTGAAGCAACAGTTTGTCATCGCCTCCAGTGTTGCCGCATAAGGCCCTGAATTGAGCGACATGCTGATGTGGATTCCCTGACCTTTTATATACGTGGAACTTAGGGATCATATATTCCGGCGGGTAACTTATTTGGTCATACCAGCCCGGATAGGATCGTCCAGTTTTAACAATTTGCCCATCCGTTTCACTCGTCTAATGAGCTCGTATTTGCTGAGCTATATAGTCATCCAGTGCGGCCTTGGAAATGGTTTCTTCCTTGGCTGTTGAAAGGGCCGGAGGAGGATTAGATGTCTCCCCTCCATCGTCTTCAACAATGATTGGAGGGTCAGGTTGTAACATCATCCCTACCATATCTTGGAAGAGGAGCACCATTTGTTTTATGTTAGCTGCTTGCTCGGCGGATTCTTTGTCCTTCTTTTCGAGAACTCTGCATAAGAAGTCAGCATCGGTTTCTTGTTCGTGACGCTGTTCTGATGACGCCCCCGAGCTTTCTTTTGGCCCGGTAAGTACAGCCATTGCAGTTATCATTTCCTAAAGCTTCTGTTGCTGCTCCTGGGCTTTTGTCACGAATCGGGTGAGCGGTCGGTGACCCGTCGAAGCACGGCTTTCCTCCTTTTCGGAAGCCATATAAACAGTGTGCACCACCACGCCCCCAGACTTGGGGCGTTTGTGTTCAGCGCTTTCACGGTTCGCTGTGTTCACAGGGGCATTTTGCGGCCTCCTTTTTTTTGAGTGATTGATGTTGAGGGAGCCGTTGCAGTAGGCACCCAGCCAGCCGTCACTTTTTGTGTTTTTGAGTAGTCCTTCTCCTACCGAACCTTCATCTTTTTCTGTCGGCGGAGATAGTCTTTGTTCCCCTCCGAATGGCGGCCAAGACTGAACGTCTTGCCTGAGATTCGGGACAGATGCTATTTGGTTTTATCCGTCCACCTCTCCGAAGATGCCAAGTTGATTTATGGCACCGTGTATCGGAAGTTTAGACGGATGCGGCCAATGTAGCAGACTTCGTCAGATTCCCCTCGCTTGAGGGGTTTTTGATTGTGGGGACGCTCCCTGCAGACGCAAGCCCCTGCAGTTAATTACGCTACCGCATCGCGATAGCAACTTTCTCCTTCTCCAGAATTTCACTTCCTGTCGTGGGTGTTTGTTTTGGTTGTGGTTGCCCGTGGATTGTATACGGAGACTAATTTATGCCGTCGCCCGTAGGACGTGGATCAGTCCAAATCCATATTTTCTTAGATTTGGGTTTGGTGTTTTGGTTTAAGGATACATCAGCCGTATTTGAGGCTAAGATCAACTTAAACGTTTGTTAAGGATACGTTAGTCCAGTTTGAGACTAAGAACGACTTAACGGGATCGTTTAGATCCGACAAAAGAGCATTTGAGGCTCTATTATTCCGGTTTAGGGACATAGTGGTCCATAGGTAGTTTAAAGACATTGCGGTCCATTGCCAGTTTAGGGACATGGTGGTCCATTGGTAGTTTAAGGACGCATAAGTCCGTGAGTTTAGGGACCCCACAGTCCGTATGGATATGTGGTTGTCGGGACCCGTCACCTCTCTGACGTCGTTGAAGGATTACAACGATAGGTGTCAGAGGAGTTCGGAGATGTACCCTCGAACCGGATGTAAATTGATTTAAGAGAGCAGTCTTGCTCAGTCAATTTAGTTTGAGGACTTACGGCCATGATTGAGCTAAGTCCAGTTGAAAATGTTCAACGTTTTTCTTTATCTTTGGCCTATTAGGCCTGTGCTAGGGCTTTGCCCCTGTTTAATAATGCACTGCATTTTCTTTTGGCCTGCTAGGCTTTTTGATTTGGGCTCAGTCCCTTTATAAATGATGCAGAGCATCTGTTTTTGTTTGGGCTCTGCCCTTTTTAGAGTAATGCATTGCATTTTATTTGGCATGTTAGGCCTTTTTTAATTGGGCTTGGCCCTTCTGTAAATAATGCAGTGCATTAATTATCTGACAGTGGCTTGTCAGGCGCTTTGCGCCAATTATTGAGCGCAGGCTCATATGGAGGTGACACAAGTCACGCTAGCGCAGTGCGCTGCGCTGTTGCGCTGTGACACGTGGCGCACTCTGTTGAGTTGCGCCAACTTCAGAGAGCAAAGCTCTATCTTAAAAGCGCATAGCGCAAATTATTCTGGTGCTGACACGTGGCGCTCTCTGGTGGCTTGCGCCGACCCAGGAGCGCAACAGTGCATATCAGCAAGTGCAAGGCACTGTTTTAATTTTTTGATCCAATTTTGGATTCAAGAAAAGAATCTTTAAGATTCCAGAACCAATGGTTCATAAAAAAGGCAATGCCTTTGTCATTATTTATTTTTTATTGAAAATCATTGATCTTTTTCTTAGATCAATGATCTATTCAGAAGAAATTCTTCTTTTTTAAAGGGTTTTACCTTCTTTTTCCTTCTGAATTTCTTCTCAGAGTTCTTTAGAGTTCTCTCTTTGTTTCTAGAGTTTTTTCTATTCTCTGTGTTGTGTGTTTTGAATTGGGGTCTAGGGGCCTTTATATAGTGCCCATTAATTTGTTAAATTTGTTAAAGAGATCATTCTCTGAGTGATTTGGGGAATTTTTTCCACCGTTGCATCTTTGATCCAAGGGCTTCTGCTTTACAGAAGACAATCTTCTTGTTTTAACAAGAACAGAAAGATTTTACTGGAATTTTAATTCTGTTTGGCGCAAACGCACCAGCGCTTGACACGTGTCGCGCAGCGCAGAGCGCAGCGCAACTGCGCTGCCACGTGTCGCGCAGCGCAATTGCGCTGCCACGTAGCGCGCAGCGCAGAGCGTAAGTCAGCTGAAGCGTTGCTTCTTTAATTTTATTTTTATTTTAATTTTCACTTTAATTTTCAAAACAGAGCCTTGCTCTGATTGGGGGAAACAGAAGCGTTGTTTCGTTTCCCGTCTTGGAATTTGAACAGAGTTTTGCTCTGATTGGGGTAAACAAATGCCCCCCCCACCATTGCGCTTACGTGGCCTCCAAACGTGAGCGCAGCGGTGGCAGAATTCCAACCGTCGCGGCAACTCTTGGAAGTTGAAAGGGCATTTGATGCCTATAAATAGGACCTTTGGTCCTCCACAGATGATCATCATTTTTAAGTTTTTTACTTTCAAAACTTCAGAGCCTTGCACTTGCCTTCAAGAACCCCAAGAGTTAGAATTTCTTTAGAAAACACTATTTAGGTAAAAAATTTAATTAAATTAAATTAATTTTCATTGACAGAGCCTTGCCCTCAATAGATCCCTGATCTAAAGAAAACCCATTTAGGGTTTCACTTAGCAGAGCTTTGCTCTAAAAGGATCTAAAGAGAACTAAAGAGAACCTTGTTAGGATTCCATCAATAGAGTTCTGCTCTCTGAAAGAATTCATTTATAATTTCTTGATTCATTAGTGGAGCTTTGCTCCTTTTAAATCATATAGTAGAATTCTTAAGAGTTGCTGATTTTTGTCGATCTTCTTTTATAGGAGTGATGGACGCCCACATGTACGACCTCGACGAGATTATCTAGTACGGGGACATCCGCCGACTCGGCCGTTCCCAAAATCGAGAATTTACTAACGCCGAGTGTGCCGAGATCATGAGTCGCTTCGACGCGTACAACGGTCAACTGCTTCCTCGGCGCTCCCCTCTCTTGAAGCTTATTGTGGGAGCAATTTGAGAAGCGCTTCCTCTATTCTGTACTGGTGTGCCACTTGGGGCATTGGATGCCGTCGAGGATAAGGTGCACTCGGTGTATCTGATGAGCCTAATCTCAAAGAGGAGGCGAGATAACCTTATCGATCTTCTGCACCAAGCTTTTCAACAGTCTGCAATACTTGCTGCCTATCGGAGGGAGGAGGACATCAGTGGGGATCCCGATGCTCGTACTCGCGAAAGAAAGCACACCAGAATGGTTCGCCAGGCTTGGAAAGTTTTAGATAAGGTTACTTTCGAATTCCTCAACCCATGTCCTGGGTCCGAGGTTATACCATTGTAAACATTTCAATAATGTTGTTGTTTATTTCTTTATTGATGTAAAAACTTTCCAAGTATGAATGACAACTCTTTTGCCTCCTTGCTTTTATTTTCTGCTTTGTTACTGGCACATTCTTTAAATAAGCATAGCCTGTAAGCGATATATAACATTCTGTCTTGAACATCTTGGGGAGTAGTGATGGCTTAGGAAGCAGGTTCAGATCTGCTACCTAAGGCTTTTCAACTTCATGAGCCGTGAGGGTCTCATAAAGACTTTTCTCCCTACGAGTCGAGAGGATCTCGTAGGTGTATTTTCTCCTTAGGAATCATGAGGATTCCTAAGTGCGCTTTCTCTTATAAGTCGTAAGGATCTTATAAAAGAATTTTCCCTCTTATGAGTCGAGAGGACCGGTAAGCGGTTGTTTCCCTCCTTGTCGAGATTCGACTTCGGAGAGTGAAACCCGTGGATAGTATGCAAGAGACCGTTTTGGGCCGATTTGCAGGATCCCAGTGCTTAGGAAACAGGTTTTTTTTATCCCCGCCGCCTAAGGCTTTTCCTCACGAGTCGAGACGAATCGAGCAGTTCTCGCAAAGACATCAATTTACTCATGAGTCAAGACGAACCGAGCATTTCTCGCAAGAATATCCTAACGTTACAGTTAACCTCTGCTCTTTACGACAGAATGCCGTTAGGGTCTGTGGTACTTAGGGTTTTGGCCGTCGTACCGTCGCATCAGCTGATATATTCCTCGATAGGCAATCGTGCTGTTCGAGTAGCCCTGCGACTGCCTTGTCTCTGATCCCTTCGGGGGCTGGACAAAACGTCTTCAAGCAATCCTCCTTGGCAGTTTGACCATCGGAAGAGCAAGCGTTAGGAATTTTGCCATGCCGCTTTTTACTTGAGGTTAGGCTCATTTTGGAGAGCCCCGATGAGTCATAACCACTCCGCGCTGGTGTGGGATGATCTCCGATAGTCTTTCAAGTTTTATGTGAGTTGCCGTCAAGACCCTGAAGCTAGGAATTTGGCCTTCGCTTCGTTTGCTGGCATTGCATCTGCTGTATCGAGACGAATGTCGCGGTTGTCTCTAGGTTGTTGGTGAACCGTCGAGGTTTGGGAACTAGGGATTTTGCCGTGGCTCCGTTAGTTTGATTGTCGCGTCTGAACTCTGCTGGAGGAAGAACGCTGGGGTGACATCTCGTCTACTGTATCGATACGAACGTCGCGGTTGTCTCTAAGTTGCTGGTGAACCGTCGAGGTTTGGAACTAGGGATTTTGCCGTGGCTCCGTTTGTTTGATTGTCGCGTCTGAACCCTGCTGGAGGCAGAACGCTGGGGTGACATCTCGTCTGCTGTATCGAGACGAACGTCGTGGTGGAGCTGGGATTTTGCCGTTAATCCGCTTGTTTGATGGTGTTGCGTCTGCTGTATCGAGACGAACATAGAGGTGGTGACCATTCCACGTTGGTGTGGGATGATCTCGGTTGTCTTTCAGGCTTTATATGACTTGCCGTTAAGACCTCGAAGCTAGAAATTTAGCCTTCGCTTCGTTTGTTTTGTCATGTCCGAATCCTGTTGGAGGAAGGACACTGTTGTTGACATTGCGTCTGCTGTAACGAGACGAATGCTGAGGTGGAGCTGGGATTTTGCCGTCACTCCGCTTTACTGACCATGGGGTCTTTTGTTGACGTTGTATCTACATCCTGCTGGACTGCGAAAGAACGCCGTTGTTGACATTGCGTCTGCTGTAACGAGACGAATGCTGAGGTGGAGTTGGGATTTTGCCGTCACTCCGCTTTACTGACCATGGGATCTTTTGTTGACGTTGCATCTACATCCTGCTGGACTGCGAAAGAACGCCGTTGTTGACATTGCGTCTGCTGTAACGAGACGAATGCTGAGGTGGAGTTGGGATTTTGCCGCCACTCCGCTTTGTTTCGACCATGGGGTCTTTTGTTGACGTTGCATCTACATCCTGCTGGACTGCGAAAGAACGCCGTTGTTGATTCTTAGGCTGTAGATATTGCCGTTAAGATTTGGAACTAGGGACTATGCCGCGGCTCCGTTTCATTGCGACTCTGAGGTCGGTTGTTGACGTCATGTCTGCATCTGGTTGGAGTGAGGAGAAACGCCGTTAGTGATCTCTAAGTTGTCGATATCGACGTCGAGACCCTGAAGCTAGGGATCTTCTTTTGCTCCGTTTGTTGACATCATGTCTACAATATTGCGATAAATGTCGAGATTGTCTCTAGGTTGTCTATGAACCGTCGAGATTTGGCTTCGCTTTCTGGTGGAGCCTGTCGGGAAGGTATGGTTCCCTCTTTGTTTGTGCCCCTGGATTGTATACAGGGATCGATGTGATCTCACCTGTAGGGCAGAAGTTTCATTCATTTTTTTTTATATTATTATTTTATTTCCACGGTGCTCTATCATTTCAGCTTTTATATCGCGAGGGTCGCGATTGCCCAATCATTTTGGCCATTTTGGCGGTGTCCAATCATTTCGGCTATTTATTTCATTTTTACTCGCTACTTTTTATTGCGAGTTGCCCAATCATTTCGGTTATTTATTTTATTTTTACTCGCTGCTTTTTATTGCGAGTTGCCCAATCATTTCGGCTATTTATTTTACTTTCACTCGCTGCTTTTTATTGCGAGTTGCCCAATCATTTCGGCTATTTTGCATGCATACACTTTTTTTTTACTTGCTGATTTTGTTGCAAGTTGCCCCATCATTTCGGCTATTTCGTATGCACGTGTGGCTCGCAGATTTTTTATCGCGGGTGTGGAACTTGGAATCTGACGCCAATCTCAGCATCAGCATCGCTACAACTGGAATATTGCCAGGAGCGAATCATCATTTGCCATGAAAGGACTTGGAATTTGATACCGGTTTAGGCATCAGCATCGCTACAACTGGGATATTGGCAGGAGCGAATCATCATTTGCCATGAAATGACTCGAAATTTGATACCGGTTTAGGCATCAGCATCGCTACAACTGGGATATTGCCAGGAGCGAATCATCATTTGCCTCTGTCGATGTTAAACAAAGGTGGCTTAGTATACAGGGTTAGGATTCTGTCGACTAAGGCTTTTGACTTCATGAGCCGTAAGGGTCTCACGAAGGTATTTCTCCCTATAAGTCGTGAGGATCTTGTAGGTGTGTTTTCTCCTTAGGAACCGTGAGGATCCCTAAGTGCATGTTCCTCTGTAAGTCGTAAGGATCCTACAAGAGGGTTTTCTCCTTGTAAGTCGAGAGGACTTACAAGGGTTTTTCACCGTATAGACATATCCCCAGTCACGGATGAGACTTTGTTAGGGAAATGTTTATTCGCACCCGTAGATTGTATACAAGGGTCAGTATTGAGCCACTTGTAGGGTAATATCAAAGGTTGTGGGAGTTGCTTAAGAACAGGTTCAGGTCTCTATAGCTTAAGACTTTCAAATCCTATGAGCCATGAGGGTCTCATAAGAGAGTTCTCCTTACAAGTCGTGAGGATCTCGCAAGTGTAATTTCTCCTTAGGAATCGTGAAGATCCCTAAGTGTGTTGTTTCCCTATGAGTCGTAAGGATCTCACGCGGGTGGTTTCTCCTTACAAGGTCGAGAGGACCTTGTAAGTGTCTTTTAACGAGGTTGTGCCCTTTTCAGGTTTTCACAAACACTCGCCGGTAGCCCTGCTGTTTTTACTCACGGAGCCCTTTCGGGTTTTCATCCGTGCCCATTTCGCTTATGGACATACCGTTTTTTTATTCTTTTTATTTTTTCTTCTAACGAGGTCGTGCCCTTTCGGGTTTTTACCAACACTCGCCGGTAGCCCTGCTGTTTTTACTCACGGAGCCCATTCGGGTTTTCATCCGTGCCCATTTTGCTTATGGACATACCGTTTTCTTTTTATATTTATTTATTCTGTTTTATTTTGTCAACCTGAGAATACTGCGGTAGTATTTTAAAGGCATTTCGGTCGTTTGCAAGTTTTAGTACATTGCGGTCCATCGTTAGTTTAAGGACGTTTCGGTCCGCCATTAGTTTAAGGACGTTTTGGTCCACCATCGCCGTATTTGAGGCGAATCTCTAGTTTATTGACTTTTCGGTCTATAGGGCCTTCTCTATGACTGAGCATGATGCCCCCGGCGTATCCATCTTTCTCGGAGAGTGCGGTTGTGGCGGGCTCACCTTCCAGTTTTCGAAGATGACGAACTTGCCCTGTTGGTATTGGTCTTCAACCCAGTTTTTGAAGACGTAGCAATCCTCGATCAGGTGACTTACCATTTGGTGGTAAGGGCAATAATTGAGATCGTTAACATCGCCTGGCTGCAACGGACGTTTTGGATTCGGAAAATTGATGGGTATGTCGCGCACTGCCAGCTCGAACAGTCTCCTTGTTTTATCTTGAGGAAACGAGTAAGGACGTTTCAGCTTTTCATGGAGGGGTTGCCGCTTGTTGTTTCGGCAAACAACCGGTCTAGGGTCACTCGATTGCTGTTGAGTGTTGGCTACGAAGGCCATTTTTTCCTTCCCTTTATCCTTTTTGCTCGATCCTTGTTTGCGGGGCCGAGATTTTTTCCGAGTAGCGTGTGATTCCACGGCTGAATGTTCTCCTCAATTCTTTCATTTTTGAAATGGATTCCTTGAGGAGAGGGTTGAGGGCAGCTTCTTCGTCAGAGTCGCTTCCAAAGGTGATAATTTGCGATCCCTTGGAGTCGGCTATGTGGCAGTCGGCGGCGGCTCTTTTGCGCTCATCTATCGCATTTTTCTGATGTCTACGAGTTTCACGCTTTGTCCTGTTGAAGTGTGGCTTTTGAGCGACATACCCTTGCCACCAACACTTAAAGGAGTCACAGTCTTCGGTAGGATGTATGATCTTCTGATGATATAAGCAGAAGTTAGGATGCATCTCTACTCCACCGAGAGTATTTTCTTCAGAGGGTGGTAGTTTCATTCCCACTGATAGGGCTTTGGCGAACCTTTTCTTCGTCTTGAATTCATTTTTATCCGCAGCGGATGACTTTTGATTTGACGGAAGTGCCTCGACTCTTTGGTCTAGTAGTCGGTGTTTGGCTCCTTCTAGTATGGCCATCTCACGCTCTTGATTGGCTTTAACTTTCAGACGAATCTCATTCAGGAAGGTATCGATCATCTCGTCTGACGGCCACAGAAGTTCTGGTTCAGGACCCGCCCTCGGTTTCTCGGTGCAAGGAGCCTCTTCATCATTTATCGACGAGTGAGAGATCACATGACAAGTCGCTACATAGTCTTCTGATTCATCTGATGAGTCTTCTCCATCGTTTTCGTCCTCAACAAAAGAACAAGATGCCCTCGGCGTGTCCGTCTTTTTTGGAGTGTGCGGTTGTGGTGGGTTTACTTTCCACTTTTCAGACAGCGCGAACTTGCCTTGTAGGTACTGATCCTCGATCCATCCCTTAAAAACGAAACAATTCTCGATCGGGTGACTTACCATTTGGTGGTAAGGGCGATAATTGGGATTATTGACATCGCCTGGCTGTAACAGACGTTTCGGACTCGGCAGATTGATGAGTCTGTTGCTCACTGCCAGTTCAAACAGTCTTCTCATTTTATTCTGAGGAAACGAGTAAGGACGTCCCAGTCTCTCCTCGAGAGATGGGCGTGGACGCATGCTTCTTGGCGAACAACCGGTTTTGAGTTGCTCGGCTGTTGTTGAGTATTGGCGACGACGATCGCTTTCCCTTTTCCCTTCTCATTTCGTGAGTCCGGTTTTGGAGGAGACGGTCCATGGCCCATCTGGTCCATTTGGGCTAATTTGTCGATCAAGGCCTGGAAGGTGGTTGGCCTGAAGAATATCATGAATTGCGAGATGGCCGCTTGCGGATCGAGGGTTCCCACGAACATGCCTACTGCAGGAGCCTCTTCTATGCGTTGTTCGCATTTCGACCATAGGTTCCGCCATCGTGTTGTGTATTGGACCCACGTTTCGCCTGGCCTTATCCTGGCATTAATCTGTGCTGTTATCGGGGTGCGTCCACTAGCACTCACGAATCTTTGTGTAAACAGTAGCTCCATCTCCGCAAATGTTTTGACGGAGTCATTAGGTAGCTCTGAATACCATTCAAAGGCTGTTTCTGCTAAGCTGCCGACAAATTGGCGAAGCAGCAGTTTGTCGTCGCCTCCAGTGTTGCCGCATAAGGCCCTGAATTGAGAGACATGCTGATGTGGATTCCCTGTCCCTTTATATACGTGGAACTTAGGGATCGTATATCCCGGAGGGTAACTGATTTGGTCATACTAGCTTGGATAAGGTCGTCTGGTTCTAACAATTTGCGCAGCCGTTTCATTCGCCTGATGAGCCCATATTTGCTGAGCTATATAGTCATCGAGTGTGGCCTTAGAAATGATTTCCTCCTTAGCTGTTGAAAGGGCTGGAGGAGGATTAGATGTTTCCCCTCTATCGTCTTCAATAATGATTGGAGGGTCTTCAGCTGGAGGGTCCGGCTGTAACATCATCCCGACCATGTCTTGGAAGAGAAGTGCCATTCGCTTTATGTTAGTCGCTTTCTCTGGGGCTTCTTTGTCCTTCTTTTCGAGGACTCTACGTAAGAAGTCAGCATCGGTTTCTTTCTCGTGACGCTGTTCTGATGATGCTCCGAGCTTTCTTTTGGCCCGATAAGTGCAGCCATTTGCGTCATCATTTCCTGAAGCTTCTGCTGTTGCTCCTGGGCTTTTGTCACGGATCGGGTGAGCGGTCGGTGACCCGTCGAAGCACGGCTATCCTCTTTCCCGGATGCCATATAAACAGTATGCACCACTATGCCCCCAGACTTGGGGCGTTTTGTTAGTTATATGTATGCCCTAGAGGCCATTACTGTACATTGGATGTATATTGTAGTGGATGCTGGGACATATATAGGGAGGACTTTCTTGCTCGACATGATAGTATGCTATCTGGTTACTCTTTACCTTAACGTGTATACTGATTGTCTCTCTGTTACATGTTGGTAAAGCCCTTAGGATGTGTACTTGACTACCTGGACTGTGATGCGGATCATACTAGTGGGGACATGGTAGTCTATAAGTACATCCTTCAAAGTCCCTAGTCGTGGGTGTATCGAGATGGGGCATCGATATATCAGAGTAGACTAGCGTATACCTTCTCGACTCATACAGATGGGCGATGGATGATCCCATATCCATTGGTGTTTGACATCAGAGATGATCTACGGGTGCTCAGTGGAGACTGGGTACACTGGACGGACTCGCCGAGAACTCCCAGATGGTATTATACCTTACGTCAGATGGCAGTTCTCTGGTGACACTGGTACAGAGTAGTCTGTTAACCCGAGATCATCATAGAGTCTTGTGTGGTTCCCACTGTGCTTTGATTTCCATCTTACCATGTCCAAGAGGGCGTGCAAAACGGTGGTTTTTGGGTACAATCCCGAGTCACATGGAGGCAATGAGCGATATGAGGGGATTCGTCTCTCCCGGTATAGGGGGTTGATGTTGCGCTGTGTTCGATTGGCTATAACAGGAAATCCCTGGTCAGGGTTGCTGAGATTTACTGGTAAGTGTTACCAGTAGTTTCTCGAATTGTTATAGACCTCATATCGACACGACTTATCGAGCTATTGGGGTCTGACGTTTACCACCCCTAGGCGAGATATGCGACATATCAGACGATCAGACCGGACTGTACGGTAAGTGTTACTGGTTGGATTCACAGGAGTGTGAGCGGGCTTGCTCGTCGATCTTCTGATCGCTCAATACCCGGGTGGCCGTTACGTTTAGCAGACCGCTTGCGGCTTGTGGGTGTTTGATATGATCATCATCTGCTGCCGGCGTATTGACGAGTCTTTAGAGTCCTACACAGAGGTTTCCTGGCTCAAGCAAAACGAAATAGGAGCGCATATGAGATATGTGCGGGACCGAGAATAATGCATGTATGTGATACCGTATTCTATTCTCGCGATGAATGTGTCGAATGGTTGTATGCGATATAACCTAGTTATCGAATCAAGGATTGATTCGATAAATCGATACATTGGATATTAGTCGGTTATATGCGATATGACCGGATCGTTAAATCAAGTGTTGATTTAATGATTTAATGTATAATTATATATTTGATATATTACTTTGCATTAACTAATATTGGTTCACTTTAAATGGATTTTCTCGCTCGGATGTGCGCATTATATATGTGATATGATTTTGTGCACATGCTTGTATCATGTTTGATGGTGCATGTAAAATTGGTTAAGTATAAAGAATTAAACCTTGGTTAATGAAATGGTTAGGGTTTATTATTTGCTTATTCATTTTATTCATTTATTTATTCTTTTGGAAAAAGAAAAGGAAATGATAAAATGGTGGCATTCTTTGTTCTTTCATGAAGCTTCATGAATACTTTGACTTTATGACCACTTTGTCTCATCCTTAACCCTAACCATTCCACTTAACCCTAATTAATTCTCTACACCTAACCATGGTTCTATTATGATAAGAATTCATTTTCTTTTCTTTTTTAGATTAACTTATCATAATATATTAGCTTCTTCTTCTTCATCTTCTTTAATGAAGAAAACCTTTCTCCATCAATGGTGATTGATGAAATAGAGTGAGAAATCCAATTCTAAAGTCTACCCACTTCCTATTTCTTCATCCTCTACCTCTTGCCAAGTAGTAGAGTGTGTTTCCTTCACAAGTTTTCTTAACTTGGTGAAGTTGGAGCTTGATCTAGCGATGCCTCGACGTAGATCATCTTCGGCACGAAACCGACGACCTTGCCCGCCTATTTCTCCGATGAAGCCGACGCTAGAGCCCGGGATTTGATTTAGACAGCGGAGAGTACTTCATCACGGAGCCGTGGAGGTGGAGAACCGGATCTACAAAGGTTGTATTTCCGTTCTTGTAGTTAATTTGTTAACTAGTTGCATCTTTCGCCTGGACATCTAGTTATCGATCCGTAGTCTAGGGTTTCTCGGCACCGTTAAAGTTTGAAATTGGCATGGTTGATGCCTTGTGAGACCTCTTGAGAGTGCCTAGGAACCCTACAGTGGTATCAGAGCCTAGCTAGAGCCTTAGGCGAAGTCTAGACGGAGTTTGAAGTCCGAACGAATCGATACCCCAAAATTTCCATGCTCTCTGGACATTTTCTGAATTTGTGGACTTTTAAGAATTAAAAATATGCAGAAAAATAAGCAGGGTCTTATTTGAATTACTGTGAAATACGAGGGTCTAATTCAAATATTCCACCGCGGAACCGCGGCATAAGCCCTCACATGCGGCGGTTCCGCGGTCGTACAGTCCCTTTGACCAATGTTTTCTGCACAGTAATTCATATAATTGATTGCTATATTTTCTGGTTATTTTTAATGTGACTCTACAGTTGAGTATTCTGGGGTTGTTTTGGGGATTGGGTGTTTCGATCGGAGTATCAGATTTTGTTTATGTGGCTTTCCGGATAAATTTTAGAATATGTTAAAAAAGTTCGACCGGATATAAATACCCAATTTTTCCCCTGTCGGGAAATTTCGAAGTGTTGGATTTTTCCGTGGTTTAAAGACGTTCTAAGTAGTACAAGTAACTCGATGGACCCTCTAGAAGACAACAAACCTTAACTCGATTATGTGACCGTCTTGAACTGCCCTTTGAACCTTCGGGTTTGGGGCAGTACGGCGTGCCACATGTGAGGCGTTGGCTTGACCCTTCTACGGCTGGACCGTTGGTACTGAGGCACGAACTGAATGTTTTTAGACTTATTTCATGTGTTGATCTGTTTCGGGAAAACTTGAGTGTTCGATTGTTCGATCGGAAAGTTTAACATTTTCTATTTATCCGGAATGTGATACAATAATTGGAATTCACAAGTAGTTATGAGATAACTGAATGAATGTTATAAACATAGCAGTTTAGTCTCACTTGATCGGTTGCCACGGAATTTTGATGTGATCAAAAGTCCGTCGCAGTCACGTAGCGTACGCGGATACTCGCCGGGTAAACTTAATAGACAGCCTCACTCCATAGCCCCGACCAAGTGACTGTAGGAGAACCCCGTCGCCGAAAGCATCCGTTCGGGTGCTCGCGGTAGCGGTGTTCCGCCTTGGTGCACTTCGTCGACAGTATCAGGGGTGCAGCCGTCTACTGAAGTTTGCGACGAGCATTCGATCAGGATGTCGGGAATCTTGTTGAATTGCCCGACTTTGTATTGAAAAGTGTTTTCGATTTTGAGACTAAAATGTGGGATTTATAATTGTTAGGCATGCGATGTCTAAGTAATTCATTTGGTCAGGCATGTGATGTCTGAGGTGGTTGCGGATTCCAACTGTTGTAGTTTTACACTTTCTTTTCTGTGACCGTAAGTGTAATATGTGATATCGCCGGTTTCGTTGCTATATGTCAACGACAATTGGGATGGACATATTTACTTACGTTGATGACATGTGATGTTATGTGTTGCTGGATATGTTATATTGGATCGTCGTGTTTGAATAGCCGGGGGTTTTTATGTGAGATGAGTGTTTTTCATTTTCATTCATGTAAAAACTTGTATGTAATATTCTTTTATTGGGGCACTTCCAGGTTGTGGAAGATGTCACCGTTTGTATATTATTTACTTTTCCGCACTAGGATAGACCCAAGGAGGAGGGCACAAGTAACCGGGTTCTGGAGTCCAGTGGGAGACCAACTCGAGGAGTCGAGTCCGGGTCTCCTAACTCCAGAATTGGTAGGGTTGCTTGCCGCTCTCGTAGGGGTATAGGGGTGTGGGTTTGGCTATTCATCACGACCGTGGAATCCGTGTTTTATACTGGCTCGTATTGAAAACACGGACGTCCTAGTATATCCAATATTTAATATGATTCTTCTGCTGCGATATCTGTGATGTGATCATGTGATGTTCTGTGATAGATACTGTATATAGTATATATGATATATTATATAGACGTTACTTATGTTTTACACCCGTGCTAGCCTTGCCCCGCTCTGCCGTTAGTTACCTAACCTAACGGTGCACGAGGGGACATCGAGGCGAATGCGGATGGCATAAGTGTACGTCGTATTTATCTGTGATGTTTAGGTATTTAAATGATGGGACTTCATTAATGTGATTAATGAAATAAAAGAAACCTAAGATGTTGTAGAATCGAATTTCAAAAATAAAACAGGTAGCTACAGTTCTTGCTTTGCACAGCGGTGTATATGATATATCCTGCACCTTATTCGATGAGGAAAGGACCGAGATCCCTTCACCGGGAGTGACTCCTTTAGCAATAACTGGCAGATGCTACACACTCGGTTTGTCTTTTGATAGCTTTTAAGAGTTCTGCTTTGCACAGTGATATATATGATATATCCCGCACCTCATTCGAAGAGGAAAGGACCGACGATCCCTTCACCGGGAGTGACTCCTTTAGCAAAACTAGAAAAGCCTCAAAAGCACTCCATTTTAAAATCATTTGATTCTACAAAGATATCAAGTTCATTACGCAATAGGTTTTCAGAAAAACCTGTCGTAGCCCTCCGTCATTTCAGATATGTACTAGTTAGTATTCGTGCTGCGGTAGTTTGGCATTCGTCAAGGCGTAGTGTACGGTAGCTAACTAGTATTTATCTGCTTGAGCATATGATGCGATTGGATTAGGGTATTCGTACGGCGTTGTTTGGCATTCGTCAAGGGTCGTGCGGGTGGGTTTAATTCAACAAGAAATGTACGGGTTGAACTTGACTAGTGGACTATGGGTTGTTTGGCATTCGTCAAGGTCATAGAACACTAGGGGCAAAATATTATCGGGAATTTCAAGTGTTGAAATTTGCAATGAGATTGCATACCTTCTATAAGATAGTTGGATCCCGATACCCGCTGCGAGTAAGAGTTACTCCTGGGAGAGTTTTACACATTACAATTAGCCGATCAAGTAGGTGTCTAGAAAGGTGTTAACGAGGTTACGCCTCTGGGAAAACGAGGTTTACACTAATTAGGTTCGTGCGAAAGCACGGGGGACCTCCCTCAAAGTACCGACACTGGCCTGGCTGAAAGATTGACGAACTTGTAGTGTGTAATTAATCCCGGCTAGTATTTCCTTTTAGGGTTTGAAGGAAGATTTGATAAAAAGCAGTGGGAGCCAACCTGATTAGATAAAATAATAACCAATCTATTCTTGCAAGAGCGCACGCTGAGTGTTTTCTTCTCTCTCTCTCCAGGTAGCGACCATATCACGCCTTAATCAAGATAATAAAACGGATTATTGACCGAACCCGCTTGTTATACTGAGCTGGGGAACGTTGGTCCCGCTCCAACTTATAATTGTTATAAGACAGAGCAGGAAATTGGGAATACCAGATTTCCCGTGCCGCCCAAACGAAGAAAGTGCATGATGATACATCATCTTCGGGTATGTTCATTACAAAGAACTGTTTCTCAGTATCCTCTGCGTCCTGGGTATTTGATACCAGATCAGGATCCCTGATATGTAATATGTTACATAGGGCTACAGAAAGGTAGAGAACTGAGAACGGGTGATAAGTTTCATGAGGCAGAAAACGGGGCAAGTGTTGCAACCAAGTCTGTTGGTCACTGTCACCCTGTATTCCAAATACATTGATTCTGAACGAATGTTATTAGATACCGAACCTGATATACAAAATCATATCAGTCTCTTTATCAGCAAAGAAATGATAAAATTTTGTATTGTTGGATAATGTTTTGAACATTTCCTATATCAAAAGTTGATCGGTTCAGGCACGTTATCTAAAAGCTTTGATGTTCTAAATCAAACTACAGTTCTTAGTATATGGATCACATACAAGAGGAAGAGTTCACCATTGAACGATTCCTTCTTGAGGTATTGTAGACTAGGTCATATCAATGCGACCCGACTAGCTGAAGTTACATATAGATGCATATTTAAATCAGTTTGAATTTACATCTTATGAAACTTGCCAGTCATGTCACAAAGATAAAATGACACCAGCTCTGTTTATTGGAAACAGAGAAAGAGTTAGTGAACTCTTGGGATGATGCATGTTGATGTATAAAGGTCCCCTGTCTACACATGCCAAGTCCGGTTCTTTGTACTTCATTACATTCTCTGATAATCTCTCAAGATTCAGACATATGTTCCTGTTGAAACACAAGTCCGAACCTTTTGAGATATTCACGGAATATAAGTTAGAAGTAGAGAACCAAAATGAGGGTATAAGTATTATGTCCTTTGATGCGATCAAGAAGGAGAATACTTGAGCACGGAATTCCTAGATTATTCGAAAGGAGAATGAGATTCTCTCTCAGTATTACTCCTCCGTATACACCATGGCACGATGGTATATCGGGGCGGAGCAATCACACCCTATATGATATGGTGTGCTCTATGATGAGTACTACTGAGTTATCTATTTCCTTTTGGGAGTTATGCGCTTGAGAAGCTGCATACCTATTGAATAGGGTTCAAATCAAATCTTTGCCTACCACTCCATATGAGATATGGAAAGGGAAGAGCCCATATCTTAAGTTGGTTAAGATTTGGGGTTGTTTGGCCTATGTCTAAAAGCAAAATCCGGACAAGCTCGAGGCAAGGTCTGTTATGTAGAACTGGAAAGGTTCCAGCTATGCAAACTGCAGCTGATGATTTGAAAGAACCAAAAGATTCAGTAGATTCCAACGAACCTCAGCCTCTCCGCCGATCTAGTAGGGTTCCTCACCCACCTGAGAGATACTTCGGTTCCTCTATGACAGTGGGAGCGAGGACTGCATCATGAGATGATGACCCAACTAGTTTCGAGCTGGCCATCAGGAGTGTGACTCTGTATAAATGGCTGGATGCTTAGCGATCTGAGATGGAATCCTTATACACCAACAAAGTATGGACTTTGGTTGCTATATCTGAAAGGTTAAATCCCCATCAGGAGCAAGTATATCTTGAGAAGATTACTTGGTGTAGATGGAAAAGTTGAGACTTTCAAAGCTAGACTTGTTAAAGGTTTTCGTCATTGACCAGGCGTGGATAATGATGAAACCTTTTTCCAGTATCTATGCTTAAGTCCATCCAGATTCTACTTGCCACGGCTACATACCATGACTACGATATCTGGTGGTTGGGTGTCATGACAGCTTTTCTAAATGATGTTTTAGAAGAGGGAGTCTATAAGTACACAGCCAGAGGGCCTCGTAAACAGTGGGAGCAGCGGAAACGTGTGCAAGATGCTTTATAGGATAAAGCAGGCATCGCGGAGTTGGAACGTCTGTTTTGATGAATTAGTCGAAGAGTTTGACATCATCAAAATGGTAGATGAACCTTGTATATACAAAAAGGTAGTAGGGAGTATGGTGATGATCCTCGTAGAGTACGTGGATGACATACTCTTGATAGGGAAAGAGTTTCCTATGCTACGCTCGATCAATCTCCGGTTATCACAATGATTCTCCATATAGGATCAAAATGATACCTCCTAGATCCTGGGTTTTGGATCTATGAGATAGATCTAATTGGATGTTAGGATTCTCAATAGTTGTAGTGAGATGGTATCAGTTGATCCTAGAGAGAATCACTGGAAGTGTTCCAGGGTGATAAAGACGACTGAATGTCAGTCGCAGGCATTGTCTTTACCCTCAGTAAAAGGGCGGTATGTTGGAAGAGTTCCAAGCTAGATACTGTGGCATACTAGACGATAAAGGCTCGATACATCGCTACTTAAGATGCTACCAAAGAGGCTGTTTGGCTGTATATTAGTTCATGAGATGAACTTCGTTCCTACCATTGTGAGACAATGGAGTTGTGGCTTATGCCAAGGAACGTCCGTCCCATCAGTGATCCAGACATATTCTAAAGCAGTATCACCTAATCATGGAGATGGTTGATCTCCAAGGAGATCGAGGTTTGGAGAGTAGACTCAGAGGACAACACAGCGGATCCACTCACAAAGGCCTGTTCCCAGAGAGAGATTTTTATGGGATGGTTGAGTATGAGATACTCCAACCACTGCTATCAGATGGCCCTAGTGCAAGTGGGAGATTGTTAGTTATATGTATGCCCTAGAGGCCATTACTGTAGATAGGATGTATATTGTAGTGGATGCTGGGACATATATAGGGAGGACTTTCTTGCTCGACATGATAGTATGCTATCTGGTTGAGCTTTACCTTAACGTGTATACTGATTGTCTCTCTGTTACATGTTGGTAAAGCCCTTAGGATGTGTACTTGACTACCTGGACTGTGATGCGGATCATACTAGTGGGGACATGGTAGTCTATAAGTACATCCTTCAAAGTCCCTAGTCGTGGATGTATCGAGACGGGGCATCGATATACCAGAGTAGACTAGCGTATACCTTCTCGACCCATACAGATGGGCGATGGATGATCCCATATCCATTGGTGTTTGACATCAGAGATGATATACGGGTGCTCAGTGGAGACTGGGTACACTGGACGGACTCGCCGAGAACTCCCAAATGGTATTATACCTTACGTCAGATGGCAGTTCTCTGGTGACACTGGTACAGAGTAGTCTGTTGACCCGAGATCGTCATAGAGTCTTGTGTGGTTCCCACTGTGCTTTGATTTCCATCTTACCACGTCCAAGAGGGCATGCAAAACAGTGGTTTTTGGGTACAGTCCCGAGTCACATGGAGGCAATGAGCGATAGGAGGGGATTCGTCTCTCCCGGTATAGGGGGTTGATGTTGCGCTGTGTTCGATTGGCTATAACAGGAAATCCCTGGCCAGGGTTGCTGAGATTTACTGGTAAGTGTTACCAGTAGTTTCTCGAATTGTTATAGACCTCATATCGACACGACTTATCGAGCTATTGGGGTCTGACGTTTACCACCCCTAGGCGAGATATGCGACATATCAGACGATCAGACCGGACTGTACGGTAAGTGTTACTGGTTGGATTCACAGGAGTGTGAGCGGGCTTGCTCGTCGATTTTCTGATCGCTCAATACCCGGGTGGCCGTTACGTTTAGCAGACCGCTTGCGGCTTGTAGGTGTTTGATATGATCATCATCTGCTGCCGGCGTATTGACGAGTCTTTAGAGTCCTACACAGAGGTTTCCTGGCTCAAGCGAAACGAAATAGGAGCGCATATGAGATATGTGCGGGACCGAGAATAATGCGTGTATGTGATACCGTATTTTATTCCCGCGATGAATGTGTCGAATGGTTGTATGCGATATAACCTAGTTATCGAATCAAGGATTGATTCGATAAATCGATACATTGGATATTAGTCGGTTATATGCGATATGACCGGATCGTTAAATCAAGTGTTGATTTAATGATTTAATGTATAATTATATATTTGATATATTACTTTGCATTAACTAATATTGGTTCACTTTAAATGGATTTTCTCGCTCGGATGTGCGCATTATATATGTGATATGATTTTGTGCACATGCTTGTATCATGTTTGATGGTGCATGTAAAATTGGTTAAGTATAAAGAATTAAACCTTGGTTAATGAAATGGTTAGGGTTTATTATTTGCTTATTCATTTTATTTATTTATTTATTCTTTTGAAAAAAGAAAAGGAAATGATAAAATGGTGGCATTCTTTGTTCTTTCATGAAGCTTCATGAATACTTTGACTTTGTGACCACTTTGTCTCATCCTTAACCCTAACCATTCCACTTAACCCTAATTAATTCTCTACACCTAACCATGGTTCTATTATGATAAGAATTCATTTTCTTTTCTTTTTTAGATTAACTTATCATAATATATTAGCTTCTACTTCTTCATCTTCTTTAATGAAGAAAACCTTTCTCCATCAATGGTGATTGATGAAATAGAGTGAGAAATCCAATTCTAAAGTCTATCCACTTCCTATTTCTTCATCCTCTACCTCTTGCCAAGTAGTAGAGTGTGTTTCCTTCACAAGTTTTCTTGACTTGGTGAAGTTGGAGCTTGATCTAGCGATGCCTCGACGTAGATCATCTTCGGCACGAAACCGACGACCTTGCCCGCCTATTTCTCCGATGAAGCCGACGCTAGAGCCCGGGATTTGATTTGGACAGTGGAGAGGACTTCATCACGGAGCCGTAGAGGTGGAGAACCGGATCTACAAAGGTTGTATTTCCGTTCTTGTAGTTAATTTTTTAACTAGTTGCATCTTTCGCCTGGACATCTAGTTATCGATCCGTAGTCTAGGGTTTCTCGGCATCGTTAAAGTTTGAAATTGGCATGGTTGATGTCTTGTGAGACCTCTTGAGAGTGCCTAGGAACCCTATACGTTTGTGCTCAGCGCTTTTACGGTTCGCCATGTTCACAGGGGCTTTTTGCAGCCTCCTTTTCCTTTGAGTGATTGACGTTGAGGGAGCCGTTGCGGTGGGCACCCAGTCAGCTGTTGCTTTTTCTGGCCTGACAGAGTAGTCCTCCTCCTGCCGAACCTTCATCTTTTTCTGTTGGCGGAGATAGCCTTGATCCATCACTGAGTCTTGGACTTGACGCCAGACCTCGTAAATTTTAGAGGACAGCCGTTGAGGGGGCTGTTCCAGCTTCACCTTTGGGGCATTCTCCACAAGTGGTGGAGTTCTTTTCAGTATCACGGTAGGAGAGTTTCTGCGCATCCTGTTGAGCAGTTCGAAGCTGTTCTCGGTTGGAACAGCAGCATCGATCCCTACCATCGGAGCTGGCGGAGTAAATCCAGAGGGGGAGTTGCCCCCAGCCTCCCTTACTCGGCGCCAGTGGCGACGTCGAGCGTGTCGTGCGGATGGGGTTGTTTCAGCCGTAGGGTGACCTCCTCATGCCCCCTGCTTTGAGGAGAGACCGTTATTGGTGCTAGCCTGTTGAAGACTGACACCCGTTGAGAAGCAATGTCTAATCTATCAAAAACAGACCTCTAGGCAGAGAAAGCAGCTTTGAGGACCTCGCCTGGAGCAGCAACCGGAATGGCCAGCCTTGTAAAAACTGACTTCTTGGAAGGAGGAGCATTTTCAATGATCTCGTCCGCTTGAGTTGGGATGGCTATCCGCTTTGGAATGGCAACTTCGGGTATCGCGGGCTTGTAAACGTTCTGGCCCAGTCTGTTTAAAACTAAGGTATTGAAGTTGGGCGACCCGTTGAGAGGGGCCACGGCAATGGTAAGTCGATCAAAGACAGACTTCTTTGGGGCTTCTTGTAACGTTATCGGGGCATTGAAGTTCAGCGGTGGGAGCATGGTCCCAAAGAATAATCCAGCGGTGGCTTGAGTTACTTGCTCCACTGGCATCTTGACAAGGGAAGGCACTTGGGGCCCATAAGTCACTCCTCCAGCAAGGACGGAGCAAGAGTTGCAGTTGCAGGCAGTGCAGTTTGAAGCCATTGATCTTCTTTTTTCAGCACAGAGCAAGACACCAAATCTTAGTACCTTGAATCCACAGGCAACCACAACAAACCGCGATTTGTTTGCGAACACGACACACGAAGTGTGGAGTGGAAAGAGGAAAAGGTCCCACCGGGCGTGCCAAAATCTGTTCCCCTCCGAATGGCGGCCAAGACTGAACGTCTTGCCTGAGATTCGGGGCAGATGCTGTTTGGTTTTATCCGTCCACCTCTCCGAAGATGCCAAGTTGATTTATGGCACCGTGTATCGGAGGTTTAGACGGATGCGGCCGATGTAGCAGACTTCGTCAGATTCCCCGTCGCTTGAGGGGTTTTTGATTGTGGGGACGCTCTTCCCTGCAGGAGCAAGCCCCTACAGTTAATTACTCTACCACATCGCGGTAGCAACTTTCTCCTTCTCCAGAATTTCATTTCCTGTCGTGGGTGTTTGTTTTGTTTGTGGTTGCCCGTGGATTGTATACGGAGACTAATTTATGTCGTCTCCCGTAGGACGTGGATTAGTCCAAATCCGTATTTTCTTAGATTTGAGTTTGGTGTTTTGGTTTAAGGATACGTTAGCCGTATTTGAGGCTAAGATCAACTTAAACGTTTGTTAAGGATACGTTAGTCCGGTTTGAGACTAAGATCGACTTAACGGGATCGTTTAGATCCGACAAAAGAGCATTTGAGGCTCTATTGTTCCGGTTTAGGGACATAGTGGTCCATAGGTAGTTTAAGAACATTGCGGTCCATTGCCAGTTTAGGGACATGGTGGTCCATTGGTAGTTTAAGGACGCATAAGTCCGTGAGTTTAGGGACCCCACAGTCCGTATGGATGTGTGCTTGTCGGGACCCGTCTCTCTGACGTCGTTGAAGGATTACAACAATGGGTGTCAGAGGAGTTCGGAGATGTACCCTCGAACCGGATGTAAATTGATTTAAGAGAACAGTCTTACTCAGTCAATTTAGTTTGAGGACTTACGGCAATGATTGAGCTAAGTCCAGTTGAAAATGTTCAACGTTTTTCTTTATCTTTGGCCTATTAGACCTGTGCTAGGGCTTTGCCCCTGTTTAATAATGCACTGCATTTTCTTTTGGCCTGCTAGGCTTTTTGATTTGGGCTCAGTCCCTTTATAAATGATGCAGAGCATCTGTTTTTGTTTGGGCTCTGCCCTTTTTAGAGTAATGCATTGCATTTTATTTGGCATGTTAGGCATTTTTTAATTGGGCTTGGCCCTTCTATAAATAATGCAGTGCATTAATTATCTGACAGTGGCTTGTCAGGCGCTTTGCGCCAATTATTGAGCGCAGGCTCATGTGGAGCTGACACGTGTCACGCTAGCGCAGTGCGCTGCGCTGTTGCGCTGTGACACGTGGCGCGCTCTGGTGAGGTGCGCCAACTTCAGAGAGCAAAGCTCTATCTTAAAAGCGCATAGCACAAATTATTCTGGTGCTGACACGTGGCGCTCTCTGGTGGCTTGCGCCGACCCAGGAGCGCAACAGTGCAGATCAGCAAGTGCAAGGCACTGTTTTAATTTCTTGATCCAATTTTGGATTCAAGAAAAGAATCATTAAGATTCCAGAACCAATGGTTCATAAAAAAGGCAATGCCTTTGTCATTATTTATTTTTTATTGAAGATCATTGATCTTGTTCTTAGATCAATGATCTATTCAGAAGAAATTCTTCTTTTTTAAAGGGTTTTACCTTCTTTTTCCTTCTGAATTTCTTCTCACAGTTCTTTAGAGTTCTCTCTCTGTTTCTAGAGTTTTTTTCTATTCTCTGTGTTGTGTGTTTTGAATTGGGGTCTAGGGGCCTTTATATAGTGCCCATTAATTTGTTAAATTTGTTAAAAAGATCATTCTCTGAGTGATTTGGGGAATTTTCCCCACCGTTGGATCTTTGATCCAAGGACTTCTGTTTTACAGAAAACAGTCTTCTTGTTTTAACAAGAACAGAAAGATCTTACTGGAATTTTAATTCTGTTTAGCGCAAACGCACCAGCGCTTGACACATGTCGTGCAGCGCAGAGCGCAGCGCAACTGCGCTGCCACTTGTCGCGCAACGCAGAGCGCAGCGCAACTGCGCTGCCACGTGGCGCGCAGCGCAGAGCGCAAGTCAGCTGAAGCGTTGCTTCTTTAATTTTATTTTAATTTTCACTTTAATTTTCAAAACAGAGCCTTGCTCTGATTGGGGGAAACAAAAGCGTTGCTTCGTTTCCCGCCTTAGAATTTGAACAGAGCTTTGTTCTGATTGGGGTAAACAGTCTTGATCTATCACGGAGTCTTGGACTTGACGCCAGACCTTATAAATTTCATAGGACATCCGTTGAGGAGGTTGCTCCAGCTCGTTTTCATTAGCATTCTTCACAGGTGAAGGAGTTCTCTTCAGCACTGCAGCAGGAGAGTTTCTGCGCACCTTGTTAAGCAGTTCAAAGCTGTTCTCGGTTAGAACAACAGCCTCGATCCCCACCATCGGCGCTGGCGGAGTTATCCCAGAGGGGGAGTTGCCCCCAGCTTTCCTTACCCGGTGCCAGTGACGACGGCGAGCATGTCGCGCGATTGGAGTTGGTTTAGCCGTAGGGGTGACCCCTTCATGCCCCCTGTGTTGGTCAGAATTTGCTGGTATCAGCCTTTTAAAGACCGACGTCCGTTGAATGGGGGCAGTGAATCTATCAAAAGCAGGCTTCTGAGTAAGGGAAGCAACCTTGGTGATTTCGCCTGGAACGGGAGCAGGGATGGCTATCCGCTTCGGGATAACGCCTTCTGGTATTGCAGGCTTCATTATGGGCCCATATGAGTTTTGGCCTAGTTCGCTGAAAGCTGAGGTATTGGACTTGGGCGACCCGTTGAGAGGGGCCGCGGTAGTTGTAAGCCGATCAAAGACCGACTTCCTTGGAGCTTCTTGCGACGACATTGGGGCATTGAAGCTCGTTGGTGGGAGCATGGTCCCAAAGAACAGCCCAGTGGTGGCCTAAGTTACCTGTTCCACTGGCATCTTGAAAAGGGAGGCCGCTTGGGGCCCGTAAGTTACTCCTCCAGCAAGGACGGAGCGAGAGTTGCAGTTGCAGGTACTGCAGTTTGAAGCCATTGATCTTCTGTTTTCTGCACGGAACAAGACACCAAATCTAAGTACCTTGAATCCACAGACAACCACAGCAAACCGCGATTTGTTCGCGAACACGACACACGAAGTGTGGAGTGGAAAGAGGAAAAGATCCCACCGGGCGTGCCAGAATCTGTTCCCCTCCGAATGGCGGCCAAGACAACGTGGAGATGTCTTGCCTGAGATTCGGGGCAGATGCTATTTGTTTTTATCCGTTCACTCTCCGAAGATGCCAAGTTGATTTATGGCACCGTGTATCAGAGGTTTAGACGGATGCGGCCGATATAGCAGACTTCGTCAGATTCCCCCTCGCTTGAGGGGTTTTTGATTGTAGGGATGCTCTTCCCTGCAGGCGCAAGCCCCTGCAGTTAATTACTCTACCGTATCGCGGTAACCACTTTCTCCTTCTCCAGAATTTCACTTCGTGTCGTATGTGTTTGTTTTGTTTGTGGTTACCCGTGGATTGTATACGGAGACTAATTTATGTCATCACCCGTAGGACGTGGATTAGTCCAAATCCTGTCGAGACGAATGTCGAGGTGGTCTCTAGGTTGTTGTGAACCATCGAGTTTTGGAACTAGGGACTTTGCCATGGCTCCGAGGTTTATTGTCGCATTCGAATCCTGCTGGAATGAGGAGGAACGCCGTTGTGAGTCTCCAGGCTGTAGATGTTTCCATCGAGACTTGGCTCTCTTTCCGATGGAACATGGTGGGATGATATGGTTCCCTCTTTATTTGTGCCCCTGGATTGTATACAGGGATCGATGTGATCTCATCTGTAGGGAAAAAGGTTTCATTTCATTTCATTTTTTTAATTTCTTTCCGCGATGCTCTATCATTTCAGCCTTTTATATCGCGAAAGTCACGATTGCCCAATCATTTCGGCTATTTTTTCACGGTGCCCAATTATTTCGGCTATTTCATATGCATATATATTTTAACTTGCTGACTTTGTTGCAAGTTGCCCCATCATTTCGGTTATTTTCATATGCATTTTTGGCTCGCTGATTTGAGTTTGGAATCTGATACCAATCTCAGCATCAGCATCGCTATGACTGGAATATTGCCAGGAGCGAATCATCATTTGCCGTGAAAGAACTTAAACAAAGATGGCTTAGCAAACAGGGTTAGGATCCTGTCGACTAAGGCTTTTGACTTCATGAGCCGTAAGGGTCTCACAAAAGTATTTCTCCCTACGAGTCGTGAGGATCTCGTAGGTGTGTTTTCTCCTTAGGAATCGTTAGGATTCCTAAGTGTGTGTTCTCTTATAAGTCATAAGGATCTTATAAGAGTGTTTTCTCCTTATAAGTCGAGAGGACTTACAAGGGTCATTCACCGTGTGGGCATATCCCTAGTCGCTGGTGAGACTTTGTTAGGGAAATGTTTATTCGTGCCCGTGGTTGTATACAAGGATTAATATTGAAACGCTTGTAGGGCATCATTGGAGATTGTGATGGCTTAAGAACAGGTTCAGATCCTTATAGCTTAAGGCTTTTGAATTCTATGAGCCATAAGGGTCTCAAAAGGGAATTCTCCTTACGAGTCATGAGGATTTCGTAAGTGTAATTTCTTCTTAGGAATCGTGGGAATCCCTAAGTGTGTTGCTCCCTTGTGAGTCGTAAGGATCTCATGCAGGTATTTTCTCCTCACCAGGTCGAGAGGACCTTGCAAGTGTCTTTTAACGAGATTGCGCCCTTTTGGGTTTTCACAAAACTTGCCGGTAGCCCTGCTGTTTTTACTCACGGAGCCCTTTCGGGTTTTCATCCGTGCCCATCTTGCTTATGGACATACCGTTTTATTTTTTTTATTTTTTTTAATTATTTTTTTTGTGTCAGCCTTGGGATGCTGCGGTTTGTAGTAGTTTATAGACGTTTTGGTCAGTAATTAGTTTCAGGACATTGCGGTCCGTTGTTAGTTTAGGGATGTTTCGGTCCATTGTTGCCATTTTGGAGACAACGGTTTCGCTGGTACTACTTATAAAGTTTGAGCTTGGGAAGATAGCGAGCGGACATAGGCGTCATCATCTATCGTTGACCTTGGCCGTGACTCGTCAGGAGTAGTGTTTTTTTTAGGAACCGTCCGTTTATTGGCCTGAAGGGTCTTTCGCTATGCATATCTATGAGCAGGTAAGTCCCACCTTGGTAGACTTTGTCTATGATATACGGGCCCTCGTAGTTCGGCTCGAATTTCCCCCGTTTGGCACGATTGGGGATCATAGGTCTCTTGACCACTAGCACGAGTTCGCATTGGCGGAATGTTCTCGGCCTAGTCAATCTCTCGTATGAGTGCGTCATCTTTGCTTTGTAAGCCTCCAGGTTTTGTTGCGCCATGAGCCGGGTTTCATCAAGGGCGTCAAGCTCTTCAAGCCGAAAGTGAGCATTTTCTTCGTCGGTTAGCTCGTAGTGAACCGCCACTCGTAGATAGGGTAATTCTATCTTGAGGGGGAGTACCGCTTCTGTGTCGAATACCAATGCATACGGCATTGTGTTTGTGGCCGTTTTGAACGTAGTTCGATACGCCCAGAGAGCTTCATGCAGTCTCTCATGCCAGTCCTTATTATTTTTGGACACCGTCTTTTTCACGATCTTCGTCAAGGTCTTGTTGAATGCCTCAGCTAGACCGTTAGCTCGGGGATTATAGACCGAAGAGTATCTCCAGTCTATATTATGTTATTGTGCGAAGCGGCTGATCTTGTGGCTTCTGTAGGCTATCCCGTTACCGGAGATAATCCGTCGCGGAGTGCCAAACCGATAGATGACGTGTGTCTTGAAGAAACGGAGGATGTTCTCCGTCTTCACTTCTCTTGGCGGTATCGCTTCTGCCCACTTGGAGAAGTAATCGGTTGTTGCCAATATGAACAGATGTCCTCTGGACGATGCTGGTTCAATGGGCCCGATTATATCAGTTCCCCACATTTCGAACGGCCAGCTAGCCACTGTTGGATGTAGCAGATTTGGATGCTGGTGGATAAAGTCCCCATGAATTTGGCACGAGTGGCACTGTTTCGCATATTCAAGACAATCATGGATCATCATGGGCCAATAGTAGCCCATCCTTTTGATCTTTAGCTTCATTTTTGGCCCGGCTTGATGAGAACCGCAGAGTCCGTCGTGAGTTTCTTGAACGACTCTCCTTGCTTCTTCCGATTCCAGGCTTCTTAGCCATAGAGAGTCGAATGATCTCTTATATAGAGTATCATTGACGAAAGAGAAAGATAGAGCTCGTTTCATGAGCTGATGTCTTGAGGATGCATCTTTAGGTGTTCGACGGGATTTGAAGTAGTCTATAAAGACTTCTGTCTAATCCTCAGTCTTTTCCTGGTCTTTTATTTGTAGGGCTGTCTCTTTGGTCACTTCTTTCTCTTCAGACGACTCAGGAGATATTTCTGCCGGTGCAAGAACCCGACGGCTTTGCACAATGATCTTCACATCATCGAGGTTTTCGTCAGCCAGTTCTTTAGCGAGTTTGGCTAACGCATCCGCCTTGCTATTTTCCGCTCGCGGTATGCTTTCCAGGGCGTAGGAAGGGATTTGGGTCGGCAGTTGCTACACTCTCTCACCGTACTTTACCAACTCCGGTTTGCACATTTGATAGTCGCCATTTACTTGACTAACGACCAGCTGGGAATCTCCGTATATGAGGAGGTATTCAATTCCCATGTCGACAGCGATCTCAAGACCTACTATCAAAGCTCCATATTCGACTTCATTGTTTGTCCTCGGCTCTGTTAAGGAGAAGGCAAAGCGCGTTATCTCTCCTTGTGGAGTCACGAAGATGAGGCCTACCCCAGATTTGATTATGGGGGAGCTGTGCTTTCGCTTCTTCATGGAAGATGCTCTATCGAAGTAAAGTTCCCATCGGGTATTACTCCCTTCTTTCTCCCTGTCGATTGTGTCAAACGCATGTTCATCTGGCAATTCGCAATTTAGGGGTGAATCGGCAGGTATAGGATGCTCGGCAAGGAAGTCGGTGATGGCCTGGCCTTTCACTGCCTTGAGAGGACGATATGTTATCGAGAACTCCATTAAGAGGAGGGCCCATTTAGTGAGCCGCCCTGTTAGTATGACTCTTGACATCAAATATTTGAGAGGATCCACCTTTATATGAGGTGGACCTCATGAGCCAAAGCATAGTATCTGAGCTTCGTTATCGCGAAGATCAACGCCAGGCTGTGTTTTTCAATGGAGTAGTAATTATTTTCTGCCCCCAGAAAAACTCGACTCAAATAGTAGAGGGCTCTCTCCTTTCCTTGGTCATTCTCTTGTGCCCATAGCGCGTCTAAGGAACCTTCAAGGGCAGTTGTATACAGAATGAGGGGCTTTCCCTTAACTGGAGCGGTCAGCACCGGAGGATTCTGTAGGTATTGCTTGATTTCGTCCAGTGCGCTTTGGCATTTGCGATCCCAGATGAACGGGGTTCCCTTCTTCATCAAGTGACTATAGGGGCGACGCTTGCCGGAGAGGTTAGCTATGAACCGTCGGATATATGCGAGCTTTCCTTGGAGAGACGCAGTTGTTTCAAAGTTCGTGGGGAGGGCATTTCCATAATCGCCTTGATCTTTGACGGGTCGATTTCGATGCCTCGATGTCGTACAATGAATCCTAGGAATTTACCTGAGGAGACCCCGAATGCGCATTTCAGAGGGTTCATCTTTAAGTTGTATTTCCGAAGACGTTGGGACACTATTTTTATATGCTCCCAATGCTTTTCGTGTGATTTGCTTTTTACGACGAGGTCGTCGATATAACATTCGACAATCCCGTGTATAATGCCATCAAAGATCTTCGTCATGGCCCTCTGATAGGTGGTGCCGGCGTTCTTCACACCGAAAGGCATCACTTTATAGCAGAATATGCCTAGCGGAGTCCGAAAAGCGGTATGCTTCTGGTCTTCGGGATGCATTTTTATTTGATTATACCCTGATGAGCCGTCCATGAAGAAGAAGACCTCATGAGTGGACGTGTTGTCTATCATCAGCTCGGTGACCGGTACAGGAAAGTCATCCTTAGGACAGGCTTTGTTGAGATCCCGAAAGTCTACGCAGATGCGCACCGTCCTATTCTTCTTCATGACTGGGACAATGTTGGTGATCCAATCGAGGTACTGAACCTTTTGGATGAAGACGGAGTCGATTAGCTTCTTGACCTCGGCGTTAATGCTCATTTCAAGTTTGAGCTGCATCCTTCTTGGTGCTTGTTTGATTGGCTTGATGTCCGGAGATATCGCCAATTTGTATACAGCTACATCTGGATCTAGTCCCGGCATTTTGGAGTAGTTCCATGCGAAACAGTCTTTATATTGCATGAGCACGTCTTTTAGCGTAGCCACCTTTTCTTCAGACAACAACTCGCTGACGAACGTAGGCCGCGGGTCGTTTGCCGTCCCCAAGTCAATTTTTCTGAGGTTATCTGCAGTAGTATGTATCCCATCTTCCAGCTCTTTTGGTGCCGGTGGAAACTCTGAGATCACTTCATCATCCTCGTTTTCGAAGCATCAGGAGGGGTCATCCATATTCTCGAGCACTCCTTCTTCTGTCAGCGTTATTACGTGACAGATATGAGATTGTTCCCAAGACCGATGTTGATCTGGTTCCACTCTCATCGTATAAGTGGCTTTTGATTCATACTTCCGTGGCGGGCTTACCCTCCAACTGTTGGATAGAGCGAATCTGCCGAGTTGATACTGGTCTTCAACCCAATCTTTGAAGGTGAAGCAGTCTTCAATAGGATGTTCTATCGCTCGGTGATAAGAGCAATAGTCTGGGTGATGAACCTCATTTGCTCGATCGGGGTGCTTGGACTCCGGGAGCGTAATCATCTGATGTTTCACGACGAGGTCGAAGATTTTCTTTGTCTTTTCTTGGGGAAAAGAATATGCTCGACTCGTCTTCTTTATAAGAGATGGATCTCGGCTGCTCGATTTTCGATCGCGTGACTTCTTGGATCCGCTTCGTTGCTGTCGAACGTTTTTTCCGTTCTCAGTTTGTTTTTGTTTTTGCGTCGGGTCTTCTGTATGACAAACTGGCAACGAAGGGCATCATCATTATCTGTAGCCTGCTGAAGGAGGCGTTGCGTCCTTGCTTTCTTATAGATGGCCATTTCACGGTTATGATCATCCCAGACCTTTTGACCCGCTTCCCTTATTAGCTTGTCCATCTGTTCTTCAAACGACGGACTTGGCATTTTCATGGCAGGACCTCGTTTTGGTTCAGGGTTAGCGTCTTTTAACAGAACATCTCCTTCTTCATCGAAGTCATGTATGACGTAGCTGCCATGGACTCGCTCCCGTTTCTTGGATCGAATATATCCAAGCCCGATCGTTTCCATTCTCCCGGTGGGCAATTTTCGCTGAGTTCCGGGGACGTTCCAGATCATATTGTAGAACTGAGCTTGTCGCATGGTCTGCTTAAGGGGTACGCCTTGGCGCCTCAACAGCCTCTTCAATCCTTCTGTGTAGTATCTGGGCAGCTGGATGGGCTGAAGTCTGTCAAGTGTCGAATCGGCACCATGCCATACTTCTTTCTCCACTTTGGTTTCCGTGGATTGATAAAAGAGGATCGCCTTTTCATCTATTCGCTTGGGAGGGACGTAGAATGTTTGCAGCTCTTGTACACTATAAGTTTCAAGTGTATCGAGCTCTTTGTAATGCTCTTGCGGAACCATGGCAACTTGCAAGTTTTGATCTTCTCCAGTGGAGGCTTGTATTGATGGTCGAGCAGAGAATACTGCATTGATTTCGTCTTCAGAGTCACTGCCGAAGACCAATATAGGGGTGGGTGGTCCCGGCTTGGTGTATTGGGGTAGCCCAGAATAGACTATCTCTTCGTCCTCCTCGGTATCGCTCCCGGAGACCGGAATAGTGGTGATAGCTTTTTGTTTGCTCTCCGGTTTGCGCCATCTTTCTGTGTCTTCGAAATATGGCAGGAAGTACTTGGCATCTTCATATTTGCGGACTTCGTTCACGGAGAATGTGTTTAGTTCCCACGTCACAGTGTACTCGAGACCATCTTTGAAGTACTTCATACACTGATATTGTGTAGAAGGGATAATGTTGTACTCATGTAACCAAGGCCGGTCGAGCAAAGCGTTATAGCAAGTCTTGGCGTCAATGACGTGGAACTTGATATCGGTGACCAGCAACCCAAAGCGTATGGTCAGAATCACAGACTCAAGCGTCCGTGATGACTTAGAGTCGAACCCGGAGATAGTGATCTTATCCGGAGCGAGGTGTTGAACACTCATGCAGATCTCCTTCAACACTCTTACATTGAGAAGGTTAACGGAGGATCCATTGTCGACTAGGATTTTGCCTATCTTGATGTCATGACAGTACCCGGCGACATATAGCGGACGGTTATGCTCGCACGTCCCGAGGAGGAGGTCTTCATCGCCGAAAGTGATGTCAGCAGTGTGCACTTCCTCCAACTCGTCCTTCATCTTTTCTTCGGCAAGGAAAGCTTGAAACTGTCCGGGGTCTTGTAACGCTTTGATTAGGGAGTCCCGCGCCTCTTTAGATAGCAGAAGGGCATCGAGAATGCTCAACTGTGAAGGAATCTTTCTCAGGTGTACTAGAACGTTATAATCCACCTTGCTTTTCTTGGGTGGGTCCTTGGCTGCCAGCTCTTCGACGACTCGATCGTCGAGGGCAATATACTCAGGGACTTTTTCCTTCCCTTTATCTTTTTTATTCGATCTCTTGTTTGCAGGCCCGAGATTCTTTTCGGGTAGCGTGCGATTACGCAGCAGAATATTCTCGCAGGTCTTCATTTCTTCTGCCTCGGAGGTAGATTCCTTGAAGAGAGGGCCAAGGGGTATTTCTTTATCAGAATTGCTCCCGAAGGTAGGAACTTGCGATCCCTTACTATCAACCATGCGACAGTTGCCGGCAGTTCTTTTGCACTCATCTGTCGCACTCTTCTGCTCTCGACACGTCTTGCACTTCATTCGCTTGAAATGCTGCCGGTGGGCAACATATCCTTGCCACCAGTTTTTAAAGGCGTTGCACTCCTCAGTAGGGTATGTAGTCCTCTGATGGTACAAGCAGTAGTTTGGATGTGCATCCCCTTCGTCAAGGTGTATCCCATCAGGAGTGTTTCCTTCGGAGGGTGGCAGTTTCATTCCCATCAATATGGCTTTGGCGAACCATTTCTTCGTCTTGAACCTATTTTTGCTGGCGACAGAAGTGCTTTGATCTGGTTGGGGTATTTCATGACCCATGACTTCTTTAAATTGACGCCAACTTCTGGCCTTTTCGAATATAGCTATTTCGCGTTCTCGATCATCCTTGATCTTCTGACGGGCTTCGTTCAGCAGTAGGTCGATGATCTTGTCAGCCAATTCCAAGGGTTTTGATTCCGGTTCTGGATCTGCCCCCAGTTTCTTTGCATCAGGTGCTTCTTCACCATCCATCGACGAGTGAGAGATCATGTGGCAGCTTGCCACATAGCCCTCAGTTTCATCTGCCGAGTCCTCTCTCCCGTCATTGTCATCGTCTCTATTCTCAAGGATGTGGTTGAGAAAATCTTGGAGCGTGACCGGGGTTCTCACCTTCTGGTTATATTCTTCCAGCGCGTCGATGTGTTTTTGCAGGTCCGTGCGCTTGTCGACAGGCTTCACGGGCTTTTTGGTTTTCTTCTTTTTCTTCGAAGACTTTGACAGCTGGGCCTGAACGTTTTGATTATCGCTACCAATTTTTGGCGTCGGGCGTGGCTTCAGCATTCCCTCGACGATCTCGGGTTCTAGCTGATTTTTCCACCTGATCACCGGGCATGTTTGAAGATCTTTCAGCATCCTTTTCGTCTTGGCTGAAAGAGCGATCTCCCATGGAGCTTTTTCAACAAAAGAGCATGATGCCCCCGGCGTGTCCTCCTTTTTAAGAGCGTGCGGTTGAGGCGGGTTTACTTTCCAGTTCTCGGACAGTGCGAATTTACCCTGTTGGTATTGGTCTTCAATCCAGCCTTTAAAGACGAAGCAATCTTCAATCGGATGGCTTACTGCTCGATGGTAAGGGCGGTAATTGGGATTGTTAGCATCGCCGGGCTGCAGCAGACGTCTTGGATCTGGCAGATTGATGAGCCTGTTGCGCACTGCCAGCTCGAACAGTCTCTTTGTTTTCTCCCGCGGAAAAGAGTAAGGACGTCCTAGTCTCTCTTCGAAGGATTGGCGTGGACGCACGTTGCTTTGGCGAACAACCGGTTTTAAGTTGCGCGGCTATTGTTGAGTATTGGCGACAAAGGTCGCTTTCCCTTTGCCCTTTTCATTCCGCGGCTCTGTCTTTGAAAAGGAAGGCTTATGACCCATCTGATCCATTTGGGCCAGCTTATCAATCAAAGTTTGGAAAGTGGTCGGCTTGAAGAATATCATGAATTGGGATATGGTCGCCTACGGATCCCATAAACATGCCCACTGCAGGAGCCTCTTCGATGCGCTGTTCGCACTTCGACCATAGATTCCGCCACCGTATCGCGTACCGGACCCAAGTTTCTCCTGGCTTCACCCTGGCATTGATCAGCGCCGTGATTGGGGTACGTTCGCTAGCACTCGCAAAACTTTGGGTGAATAGCAGCTCCATCTCTGCAAATGTCTTGATAGAGTCATTCGGGAGTTCCGAATACCACTCGAATGCTATCTCCGATAAGCTACCAACAAACTGGCGGAGCAGTAGTTTATCATCACCTCCAGTTTTACCGCACAAGGCTCTAAATTGAGCAACGTGTTGGTGCAGGTTCCCCGTCCCCTTATATACATGGAATTTAGGGATCGTATACCCCGGCGGGTACTTTATTTAGTCGTACCAATCCGGATAGGGTCGTCCAGTCTTAACAACCTGACCGACCGCTTCATTTACCTGGTGAGCTCGTATCTGTTAAGCGATGTAATCATCCAGGGCGGCTTTGGAGATGGTCTCCTCTTTGGCTGCTGAACAAGTAGGAAGAGGGTTCGGCGTCTCCCCTCTGTCATCTTCGAGGATAATCGGAGGGTCTTCAGCCGGAGGATCCGGCTGTATCATCATCCCGACCATATCTTAGAAGAGAAGTGTCATTCGTTTTATATTGGCCGCTTGTTCCGCTCTTTCTCTGTCCTTCTTTTCGAGGATTCTGCGGAGGAAGTCAGCATTGGTTTCCTATTCTTGACGTTGTTCCGACGACGTTTCCGAGCTTTCTTTTGGCCCAGTGAGTACGACCATCTGCGTTAACATTTCCCGGAGCTTCTGTTGTTGCTCCTGGGCCTTTGTTACGGATCTGGTGAGTGGTCGATGGCCCGTAGAGATACGGCTATCCCCTTTCCCGGATGCCATATAGATAGTATATACCACCATGCCCTCAGACTTGGAGCGTTTGGGTTCAGTGATCTTGCGATTCGTCGCAGACTTAGGGATTTTCTCCGGCCATCTCCTTTTGTGGGCGGTCGAAGTTGAGGGGGGCGTTGCAGTGGGCACCCAAGTAGCGGTCGCCTTCTCTGGCTTGACATGGCGGTCCTCTTCTTGTCGAACCTTCATCTTTTTCTGTCGGCGGGGATAGTCTTGATCTATCACGGAATCCTGGACCTGTCGCCAAACTTTATAAATTTTAGAGGATAGCCACTGAAGGGGCTGTTTTAGCCTCGCCTTTGTAGCGCTCTCCATCGGTGAAGGAGACCTTTTCAATACAACAGTCGGAGAGTTTTTGCGTACCCTCCTAAGTAGTTCAAAACTGTTCCCAGTTGGAACAGCAGCATCAATTTCCACCGTTGGAACCGGCGGAGTCAATCCAGAAGGGGAATTGTCCCCAGCCTTCCTTACTTTGCGCCAGTGGCGACGTCGAGCGTGTCAAGCCGACGGTACTGGTTCAGCTATATGGGTGGCTTGATCGTGCCTCCTGTTCTGGTCAGGTGCTGTTATTGGCGCCAGCCTATTGAAAACAGACGTCCGCTGAGCGGGGATAACCAACCTGTCGAAGGCAGACTTGCGAGCAGGAGGAGCAGTCTTGGTGATTTCGTTTGGAGCGGGAGCCGAAACAGTCGGTCTTGCAAAGACCGACTCCTTAGCAGGGGAAGTCGCTTTGGCGACTTCAGGAGCAGGAATGGCTATCCTTTTCGGGATAACCCCTTCCGGTATCTTGGGCTTTTTCTCAGGCCCATTGGAGCTTCGGCCCAATCTGTTAACGACTGAGGCGCTTGGTTTGGGCGACCCGTTAAGAGGGGCCGCAGTAGTTGTGAGCCGATCAAAGACCGACTTCTTCTTAGCTTCTTGTGATGGCAGTGGTGTATTGAAGCTTATGGGTGGGAGCATAGTCCCAAAGAATAGCCCTGTGGTGGCTTGGGTCACCTGGTCCACTGGCATTGTAAAAACGGAGGCCGCCTGAGGCCCGTAGGTCACTCCTCCAGCAGAGACAGGGTGAGAGTTATTGCCGTTGTTGCAGCTTGTGCAGTTGAAAGCCATCTGATCTTCTGTTTTTCTGCACGGAGCAAGATACCAAATATTAGTACTTCGAATCCAAAGCAACCATGTCAAACCACGATTTGTTCGCGAAACACGACACATGAAGTGTGGAGTGGAAAGAGGAAGAGGTCCTACCGGGCGTGTCAGAATCTGTTCTCCGCCGAACACAGAGACGTGACAGCGTAGGTCCGTCTTGCCTGAATTTCGAGGGCAGATTCTATTTGGTGCTATCCGTCCACCTCTCCGAAGATGCCAAGTTGATTTATGACACCGTATATCGAAAGTTTAGACGGATGAGGCCGATGTAGCAGACTTCGTCAGATTCCCCCTCGTTGAGGGGTTTTTGATTATGGGGACGCTCTTCCCTGCAGGCGCAAGCCCCTGCAGTTAATTACGCTACCTTATCACGGTAACCACTTTCTCCTTCTCCGGATGGTCACTTCGTGTCGTGGGTATTTGTTTTGTTTTTGGTTACCCGTGGATTGTATACGGAGACTAATTTATGTTGTCGCCCGTAGGGCGTGGATTAGTCCAAATCCGTATTTTCTTAGATTTGGGTTTTGGTTTGGGTTTAAGGATGCGTTAGTCTCATTTAAGACTAAGATCAACTTAAACGTTTGTTAAGGATACGTTAGTCTAATTTTAGACTAAGTTTTACTTAACGATTTATTAAGGATACGTTAGTCTAATTTTAGACTAAGATCAACTTAACAGGATCATTTAGATCCAACAAAAGAGCATTTGGACTCTATTGTTTTAGTTTAGGGACGTTGCGGTCCATTGTTAGTTTAAGGACATTACGGTCCAATGTTAGTTTAAGGACATCTCGGTCCAGTTTAAAGACATTACGGTCTAATGTTAGTTTAAGGACATCTCGGTCCAGTTTAAGGACATCTTGGGTGAGTCATGGTTCTAGAAGTTTCTAGATGATGAGAGGAAGCTTCATGGAAGGTGACTATGTTAGTGATTCATTGTTAGCATTTATTATGAGATGAGGTGTATTAGTGACTCATGCTTTAGCTTTAATGTTTCTTGTTTACCTAAGGATATTTTCTCTTGATCTTTTATCCTATGGTTACCTTCTTGCTCCTACACTCACCTCCCCCATCTACTTATTGTGGCCGGCCCCTCCTTCATGCCCATGGGAATTTTCACACTCACTTGATTAGAAAAAGATGATAGATTTCGGTGTATGGAAATTTCATAGCTCATTTCATTCCATCACCCGATCCAATTGGCAACTTCATTAACCGTTCGTCCATGGCTTTGGACGAAGCGAGACAAAGTATTCCACTCATTCTCTACATCAATCTTGGTCGTCTCTTTTAGCAAACTTGACGACCGAGTTGCCTCGAGTCAGAGGCGGGAGCCCGTTTAAAGATCCGATGACGTGGTGCCACCTGGACGAGGAGATCGGAGATCGACGAGATCGGAGCAGCCGCAACGGAGCGTGGGATGATGGTTAAAGAACGAAGGACTCGGGTCGTTCGGTATAACCTTTCTTCCCTCTTTGTAGATTGTTAGTTTAGCGTTAATGGCAGATCCGGGTTATAGTATGCGATAGCGCCAGTTATAAAAGTTTTTGTTCCGCATTTTGGCGTCTGAAAGACGGCCGGGGCGCTACCGTAGATTTACATGGTATCAGAGCCACGCCATTAAGCTTTACTAACTTGTGCTAACGCGTTTAAAAGATCGATCGAACGGATTTTCAAAAACTACAATTTTCAAGTCTAAAGTTTCTGTTGAATTTAAATCTGGTCTAAAAATTTTTTTGAGCATCTCAGAAAGTCAAGCAGGCTTTTTAAAGAACACAGAAGAAATTCGACCCACTGATCCGACCGTACGGCCACGGAACCGCCGCCAAAGCCATGCTTTGGCCGCGGAATCGCGGCCGTCTAGATGAATCAGAGGACCATCTTTCTTCTGTGGATTCTACTTGGGAAATTGTGATTTCTGGAACTGTTCATTTGGGCCCAGAGTTTTTTACTGTACAGCAGATTTGCGTGGGGCCCACTTCGGGAAATTTAGTCGATCGAAATTTAAACGTGTTAGTTTACAGTGCTTACATTATATCTCCGACTGTGAATGTTATTTGATCGGTAAACCGCGTCTGATTGCTATAGTTCTTTTAGACGGGTTTGCGAACGTGACATTCGCGTTGATGTTCTGTGTTGTGCTGTGATGTTGCGGATTTGTCGTGGTGGATAGCAGTGTGCAATGGTAGTGCAGTTTGGATTTATTTGTACATTTGATATTGCGGGGCGAGCGTCCAACTTGTGGACTGCCGTCACTGCCTGTTGTATAATATTCTTTTGGGGCACGACCAGGTTGCGGTCGATATACCTGTTGTACTATTTTTCATTACTGTACTAGGTTTTGCCCCGCGACGGAGTGCACGGATAGCCGGGTTCTGAGGGGCAACGGGTCCGCATCTCATGGCTTTGAGAGGCAGAGGGGCCTCACTCTAGAATTGGCAGACTATTCGCCGCACTCGTAGGGGGTACAGGTTGACCCAAGGAGGGGTGCCCAAGATTACCGGATTCCGTGAAGTGCTGGGTGGTCCATTCACTATGCTGTAAGGGGCTGCCTCGCTTCAGGTTTTGGCGGGTAACTTGCCGCACCCGTAGGGGTCTAGGTTTCATTGCACAAGCTATCCACACGACAGGGGAACGTCGGGTTTCAGCAGCGGCTCTGTGAAACTCGGGGATCCCAGATTATCTGTATTGTTCTGTGATGCTTATTACTTTTCTGTAATGTTGCATATTATCACGCCTGGAGCGATTATTGTATATTGGTATATATACTATTAGATGTTGTATATGTTTTACACCCGCGCTAGTCCAGTCCCCGCTCTGTCGTTAGTTAAGTAACCTAACGGGTGATGACGGGACCCAGTGACGAATGCGGATGGCATATACGTACATTTTATTTTCGTTCTTTTCTGGTGTGATTGATTGATGGGACTGCGTTGATTCTGATCAATGCAAAGGAAAACAAACCTGTTTGGATGTTGTTGGAACAATTTAAAAGGTGTTATTACAAAGACGTTTCCTTTTGTTATGCATAGTGATATTCGGTTGGAATATCCTGCACCTCATTCGACGGGGAAAGGGCCGATATCCCTTCACCGGGACTGACCCCTTGGGTAGAAGTTTACGTCAGGGTAATAACTTCACTATAGTCGATTACATGTTGCTTTGCATCGTGGTATTCAGTGGAATATCCTGCACCTCATTCCACGAGGAAAGAGCCGAGATCCCTTCACCGGGAGTGACCTCTTTAGCAAAGGTTTTCGCCACTATATTTTATAAAAAGCTATCAGGTTCCTTCAACGAGATCAAGTTCATTACGTTAAAGGTTTTTCGCCAAAAACCAGCCGTAGCCCTCCGTCATTTCTTATGGATGGTCAGTAATATTCAAGCTATGTTTGTTGGCTTTCGTCAAGGCATAGTGTTTGGTAGTTGCTGGGGTATTCATTTGTTGCATAGATAGATGTGTTGGTTTGGGACAGTCGTATTATCTTGTTGGCTTTCGTCAAGGGTATGTACGGGTGGGTTCGAATTAACAAGATAATGACGGGCAGAATTTGACATGTGACTTATGATTTGTTAGCTTTCGTCAAGGTCATAAGAACATGGGGTAAAAATCACATCGGGAGTTTCTAAAGAAACTGAAACTTGCCAGGCATGCGCATACCATCTGGAGTGTGATAACACGAGTGGATTCCGTCACGTTATCATGCGATGAGAGTTGGATCCCGATTCCCACTGATGAGTTGGTTTACTCTTCGGGTGATCCCGATTGATTCTTCTTTCAGGTTTGAAGGAGAATTTGACAGTACAGTGGGAGGTTTCCGGATTAGATAAAGTGATAACCATTCTGATCTAGGATAGAGTGCACGCAGAGTGTTTCTTTTCTCTCTCTTTCTTTGGCAGCGACCTTTGACCGACCCTAGACTATGACTCAGTGACCAAGTTGACCGAACCTTCTTAAAATACTGGCTTTTGGATTGTCTATATTGCATAAGTCATTGCCACTCCTTCTTCTACCCTTTGCATTTCTCAGAACACCCCGTATTACTACGGACATCCACTTCCATTGGATAGATCCATCGTATGGTTATATACGAACTCGAAGGGACTTCTTTGAGGATGGATCAAGGTTCAGGAGAAATAGAATTGGTTTATTCAGTTGTCTTTTATTATCACCTTCTCTCAGGTTGCGAGGGCTCCTTGGTTTAGGAGAGTACACCTATTACGCTTATTGGATAGTCTTCTTCCAAACCATAGGCAGGTGTCGAGCGGTAGGGAATGAAGAAAACCAATTAGCCTAAGTAGGGTGTACAGAAGGTAATATGTAAAGACAAAATAAAGGGATTAGAAAGAGGGCAAAGTAAGTTGTGACTGTTATCATTCACGACCAAACCACATCTTCATCGCCACTCCTATTTCACTTTTAAAAGAATAAAGTATTATTCAGTTGTCTTTTATCATCACCTTCTCTCAGTTGCGAGTACTCCTTGGTATAGGAGGGTACACCTATTATGCTTACTGGATAGTCTTCTTCCAAACCATAGGCTGGTGCCGAACGGTAGGGAAGGAAGAAAACCATTTAGCTTAACGATGGTGTACAGAAGGTAATGACTAAAGACAAATAAAGGGATTTGGAGAGATGGCAAAGGAATATACGGTTAAAGTCATGAATTGGATTATGGAAGAGGCATTACTATGAATACCAGGATACCCCTATGAAACATTTTCATGTTTCAGTGCATTGTTAATGGAAAACTGTTTTCCCGATTAGATACTTACTCCAGGGTGTGTATTCACCAGGTTTCATTCTCATATCTGTATGGTTTTACAGATGATGAGTGGGAGGAAGTTATTGGGAATTAGGTGATCATCCTCATTATATCGGAATTCGTTGTAATTGGTGATATTTGAGGAAATCGTCAGGGTACAGTTTTCAACCTACGACGCACAGGTTTTGAGTATTTAACTCAGCGGACTTATACAGAGTATTGTATGTTGTCCAGTGTCCATCAGGACAAAGGGGTAGGTCCTCGTACTATGTTCTGTTTACTTATGACTTCTCTAGTTTTTTAGACAAGTGTTTCGTAAAAATACAAGGTTTAAGTTTTGAGAAGTTGTGGGTATAAGAATAAAGTAGAGAACCAGATGTCGCAAGTATCGGGATTCTTCAAAGAGATCGAAAATGTAGATACTTATGATCGGTATTCAGATGATAGTAAAAGTTTTGAGAAACTTGTTTCTCTTTCAGGTTACTCATAATTGGATGGATTCCTAAGTTGAGTAATGCTGATTAGCCTCTCTCTATTAAAGTTGATATGCACTGGAGACAGCTGCATGGTTTGAATCTGGTTCCAATTAAATAAGTGCCAAAGTTTCTATATTGGATATAGAATGGTTCGTATCTTAACGAAGTTAAGGTACGGGGAGTTGTTCGGCTTATGCTTAAAACCAGACTCTGGATAACTCAGGGCACGTTTCTGTAATGGCAGTTTGTGGGTTGGCCCAGGCTATGATGAGGGTTGACTTTCTACCATCTGGAAGATCAATAGTGATATTGTTCTTGACTCGCCACAGTTTTAGTAAAATGGATTTTTTCAGAAAACAGTAGTGGGAGTATGGTAGAACTGGAAGTGATTCCAGAACCGCAAACGATTACGGAAAATTTAATAGGACCAATAGATTCAATCAGGTTTGACATTCCATTAGCCACTTCGCAGATTTGGTGGGTAACCTCAGACACCCGAGAGGTACTTCGGTAGCCTCAAGGACAGTGACAGGGAGGTTCTTATCTACCCAGACTTGACACTACTGTTGTTCCAGGCTATGAGACCCGGTAGGAGGGTTGTTGTGGTCAGTGGGAGCGGCGGAAGCATAGTGGGCAAGTAGCTTATGTCTATTTATAGACTAGAGCAGTTATAGCGGAGATTGATCATCTAATTTTGATATGACAGTCATGGGTTTGATTTCATCAGAATAGGGGATGGATCTGTTAAGAAGGTAGTAGGGTGTGTTGTCCTGGTATTTGGATGACATACATAAAGTAGGAAGTAAAATTCCTATACTACGATCGGTTGTACTGTGGTTGTCACACAGTTGTTTCTCCAGACAGGATATGGATATAATATTTGACATTCTAGTTTCTAGATCTATGGTTTTAGATCTGGATTTGGGTAGTTTCCCAATTTGGGTGCTTTGACAGTATTCTAATGGTTTTTAGAATAGATGACTCCTGCCATGGTGGTGTACCTGCAGGTGATGGAGTCACCCTCTCTAAAGGTGTCTTACAGACTAAAGGGGAGAGGGATGTGCATGATTGGCAGATCACTTGCTTAGGCAATTGAGTCAATCATGAGATGTCAAGTACCACACCAAATGTTGTTTTTGCACTAGATGCAATAAGTTTGTATTAATCCAATCATGGAGAAACATAAGGAAGCAGTTTTAGAATATAAGTGCATGTTCTAAGAATTTGATGACGGCAGCCTCCTTCGGGAGACGGTTATCATTGCAGGCTTCAAAGGTGACATGGATGACAGAGTGATTGTTAGAGTTATATTTTTCCCTCTGACGAAGAGGGGCGGTATTATGGACAGGTGGTCCAAGAGGATACTGTGGGAGGCATGGTGCCGGATACTGATTAGGTTCAGTTATCGATACAGTCTAAGAAGTTTGGATTTGGAGTTCATTTATGAACTAGGTCCCATCAGATATCCAGACATATTCTAAGACAGGTATTACTCAATTCGGGAGATGGCTTTCTCTGCGAACTTGAGATTAAGAGAGACACAGAAAGAAACATCCGGGCGGATCCACACACTAAGGCTATTTCTCGAACACAATAGTTTTACAAACGGACTTTGTGAAACTGATTATTAGAGGAGTTAGGTGTTGGTTTCACACGGGCTGTGAGTACGCAACATCGCAATAATTAGCCTTAAGTGCAAGTGGGAGATTGTTGGATATAGTGCCCTCAAGGTCAATTATTGGATCGCAGGTACGTGATTGCAATGATTGCGGAGGACCTATACCGGTAGGACAGTCTTACTCGAGATGATAGTATGCTATCTGGTTTGCCTTTATCAGTCGTGTATAGGTTCAGGTGACTGATCACGATTACACTTTGATAGAGCCCTTAGGATTTTGCTTGACTACCAACAGTATGAGGGCGATCATATACGTGAGAGTTGGGTGGTCTATAAGCATATCCTTAATTGTGGTCCCTAGTCGTGGGAGTTTCGAGACAGGGCATCGATACTCCGGAGTAGACTAGTGTATACAGTCGAGAACCCGACGAGGGGCGGTGGCCGGTCTCACAAGCCACTGGTGTCAGTTGGATCACCTAAGATGTATACAGGTGCTTATTGGGTTATGAGTACACCGGACAGGACTCGTCGGGAACCTGCTAGTTGGTATTATACATATCGTCAGATAGCAGTTCACTGGTGACATGTGTACAGGTTAGTTCATCGAACTGAGGTCGTCATTTGTCTCGTGTGAGTTCCCACTGTGCTTTGATTTCTACCCTACCACGGCTCAAAGGAGTCGTGCAAACAGGTAGTTTTTGGGTACAGTCCCGAGCCACATGGAGGCACGTGAGCGGATCGGCAGGGGATTCGTCTCTCCCGGTATTGGGGGTAGAGGTCGCGCTGTGTCTAGGAAAGCCATTACACCAAGTCCTTGGCCAAGGCAGGTGAGATTTACTGGTAGGTACTCCAGTAGTATCTCAGGGTGTTCAGGGCTTGTCTCTGACACGACTTATACAGCTATTGGGGGTCTGACGTTACTAGCCCCCTAGGCCGGATATGCGATACTTATAGACGAACGGACTGGACTGTATATACATTGTCACTGTTAGGCTCAGTAGGGTTTCTGGATGAGTTCGCTCATCAGCCTTCCTTGAGGTCGGTACATGGGCAGCCGTTATGCATAGCTAGTGCCGCTGACGGCTTGTGGTTAAACCCACTGCCAGGGTACTGACGAGTCATTAGAGTCCCCCACAGATAGTTTCCCAAGTTCGGGCGAAACGTTGTAGAGGCCGTATGGTTTTATGGCAGGGTTCGGAAAATGCACGTGCGTTTACGTACGTGTCATTTTTCGGGCAGATAATACTGGTGGGTTTTGGTTTAAGCCGGATCCATGTATTATACAGAGTAGATATAATATCTTTGTCTCAGTTGCATTTGTATTCGGTCGTAATACAAATGCGGGTATATTTATACAGTTACGGGGTTGTCCTGAAATTCGTTTCGGGATCACTTTTGGAAGTTGCCAGTTTCCAGTTTTCTATCAGCCGTATTTAACATTTGGTTAAATACGGATTTATCTTTTCTTGGGTGAGTCATGGTTCTAGAAGTTTCTAGATGATGAGAGGAAGCTTCATGGAAGGTGACTATGTTAGTGATTCATTGTTAGCATTTATTATGAGATGAGATGTATTAGTGACTCATGCTTTAGCTTTAATGTTTCTTGTTTACCTAAGGATATTTTCTCTTAATCTTTTATCCTATGGTCACCTTCTTGCTCCTACACTCACCTCCCCCCTCTACTTATTGTAGCCGGCCCCTCCTTCATACCCATGGGAATTTTCACACTCACTTGATTAGAAAAAGATGATAGATTTCGGTGTATGGAAATTTCATAGCTCATTTCATTCCATCACCCGATCCAATTGGCAACTTCATTAACCGTTCGTCCATGGCTTTGGACGAAGCGAGACAAAGTATTCCACTCATTCTCTACATCAATCTTGGTCGTCTCTTTTAGCAAACTTGACGACCGAGTTGCCTCGAGTCAGAGACGGGAGCCCGTTTAAAGATCCGATGACGTGGTGCCACCTGGACGAGGAGATCGGAGATCGACGAGATCAGAGCAGCCGCAACGGAGCGTGGGATGATGGTTAAAGAACGAAGGACTCGGGTCGTTCGGTATAACCTTTCTTCCCTCTTTGTAGATTGTTAGTTTAGCGTTAATGGCAGATCCGGGTTATAGTATGCGATAGCGCCAGTTATAAAAGTTTTTGTTCCGCATTTTGGCGTCTGAAAGACGGCCGGGGTGCTACCGTAGACTTACATATTTGAGGTTCAGTCAAAAGGAAGTCTTGCCTCTGGAAGACTGGTTCGAATATAGTGTTAAACACTAGCATATATTTGGCGATCACGTGTTCCCACGTGATGCACTCAAAACAGTGTTAAATACTAAAAGTGAAGCGCTCACGTGGGGTCACGTGAGGCACCTGAGGATTGGGCCGGGCTTCCTTTATTTTATTCTCAGAATATTCAAATAAGTGTTAAACACTTAATCTTTATGGCAATCATGTGTGGGCACATGATGGGTACTCATGCACTGGATATTGAAAGGATTTGCTAGGGGTCACGTGGGGACACGTGAGGGCACCCAAAATCTGTTCTGACTTGGCTATGTTCTCTTTATTTTGAGGTATTTATCCAAGGGTCACGTGGGAGCACGTGACCCCATTTCATTCATTCTTTTTTGACCATTGAGGGGAGGGTCACGTGTTGCCACGTGATCGTGCATGAAAAGTCTAAGTCCCTTATTTAAGAATTAAATTCTTTTATAGGGTTAAACCCTAATTTTATGTAGAGGAATTAAATTCCTATGTATTTGGAAGAATTAAATTCTTTAAACTCAATTCTCCCTCTAAGTTTTGGATCTGCATGACAGAATATCCCCGATTCTCAACTTATGGGGAGATCTGCTTCTGCAGATCTATTACTATGAAGAAGAACTAAGTCTTATATTAAGGGTTAAACCCTACTTTGTTGGAGGAATTAAATTCCTATATGCTTTATGGGAGAATATAATTCTCTGAACTTAGTTCTTCCCTTAGATTTTAGATCTGCATGGTAGAATCTTCCCGATGAGAATTAAATTCTCAACTTATGGGGAGATCTGCTTCTGCAGACCTTCAACCAAAAGAAGAACTAAGTTCTTATTCAGAAGAGTTAAACTCTTAGTTTGAGAATTAAATTCTCTTTTTATTTTGTGGGAGCATATAAGATGATCTCTTTCCCTCTCTTACCTAGGGTTTCTTTTCCTGAAGAGACCTTTTCTTTCTGTAGAATTAAATTCTCTTTTCTTTTGTATTCTCTCTCTGTTGTTGTATATCTCCTTTTTCTTTCCCCTTGGCTCCTATTTATAAGAGAAAAAAAAGAATCAGTTTGTTTAATCAATCTTTCATTGAAACATTTTGATTGATTTTGTAACCAACATGATCTTTTAGATCACTCGGTGAATTTTATTCACCATTGGATTTTAAATCCAAAAGATATTTTATTTGTTGTTTCTGGTAGATTTTAGGAAAATATTCCTTGTGTAAAATCTTTCTACAAATTGGTGATTTTTAATCACCATTGGATTTTTAATCCAACGGTGCTCCACTTTACAGAGCGCAATCTTTTTTGTTTGGAAAGATCTAGAGAAATATTTTTCCAATTAAGGTTTTTGATTCCCTCTTAATTAGAATTTAATTCTATTAGTTCAGATGGTTTAGGAGTTTATCACGTGTTGACACGTGACCTCATTTGTTAAAGCATTCAAATCAGAATTTAATTCTATTGTTTCAGAGGGTTTAAAAGCTTATCACGTGTTGGCACGTGACGCTATTGATTAAGCATTCAATTTAGAATTTAATTTTATTATTTTAAAGAACTCGGGAACTCATCACGCGTCGGCACGTGACCCCTGGTCACGTGTGGGCACGTGATGCCCCCTTGGGGTTTTTTCTTGCTATTTTATTATACCTTTTAATTTTTTTCAGTGGGTTTAAAGGCCCATCACGTGTGGACACGTAACCCCAATTGATTAGGATTCAATTCTTATTATTTCAGAGTCCTCAGCAAGCCATCATGTGTCGGCACGTGACCCCGATCACGTGTGGGCACGTGATACCCCATTGGGTTTTTTTTCTTGGATCATCTCCTTTAGCCAAATAGAAACTTGGAATTTTCTTGAGAGTTTTGGCAGGGAATTGTGAGTGAGGAGGTATGAATTGAAGGTGGAATTTATAGGGAAAATTAGGGTTTAAGGGTAAAGAAAGTGGATTAAAAATATACATTAAAATGAGGTTAAATGGGCATTTTATTGCTCTCTGGTTTAATTCAGAGTAAACAAGCAATAACGGAGTAGTGGGTTAGCTGAAGAGGTGCAGGGGTCGAAGTTTGGGGAGCATTGGGTATGGGGGGCCCGGCGGCGCCGGCATTACCCACGGTCTCACCGGTCGAAATCCGGTGGTGGGGTTTGGGATTCTCGCCACGTGTCCCTGTCGGTTCAATTTTCCTCGTGTTTATGTTTGTTTATTCTGTAACTTACCCTGTTACGTGTGTTGCACGTATAGACTCTTCGGTTTCTAAAATGTTAAAAGAATTTAAAATAAAAAGAATATGTGGCTGATGAGATTTAAACTCTGGTGCTTTGGTTCAGCAGTGCAAGGTCTTACTAATGAGCTACAAGCTCTTTCTTGCTGTTCAAAATTAAATCAGATACTTATAGTACTCAAAAAAATTGTAAATACACCAATTGTACATTAATTTTAAATGAATTTTATGTACATAGAAATTGGAGCTGTTACAGATTAACTAAATTGCAAAACTTTATTATTACTATTTTCTATAAATTAAACAAATATTATTATTGTGTTACATTTGTTCGAACTGATTGAAATCTTGCATTAAACCTATTAGATTATAAACATTAATAACTAAATTGTAGCCAAAATACCATATTTCATTGTAAATACCATCAACATAGAAAAATATTGTTTTCATAAAATGAGAACTTACCGAACTTTAATTTGCTAACGGTATTCCTGTTTTCATGTGTTTTTTTTGGGAATGTCGTCAGACGACTTAGGGATAGGTGACGAGACTAGATACGGGGTGGTACTAATCGAGAAGAACAGTCAATATCTTTAAAATCAGACCGAGTTTTAGTTTTTCTTTTTAGCAAGCATGTTTTTTGTTCAAGTCTATTTTTCATTCCTAATTTCTTAAATTTTTGAACCGTGTTTAGTTTTCGGTTTTGGGACTATTATAAATATTGTTGGATATTTTATAAGTTTCAAAATTCTTGTGCTATAATTTTCTTTACTGCTTATATAGATACTTAGCGTAATCATGTTGAGAAAAAGTGCATCTTGACATAAATACATTGCGGGCTTATCGCTCTTGTTTCTCGTTTTTGCGAAGCGGGGCATGACACAACTATAGATGAATCTTTTTCTTCAAAAAAACCATAATAAAATGCATACTCACTTAGATATAATTTAGAAAGTAATTGTGTTGGTTGTGGGGATTGAACCAAAGACCTAATTTTGGGAAGCAAAATGAGTTACTACTTAGATTACCGCTTGAGCTAAAACATCTTTTTGTTAGTTTCATACCATTAATATATTATTTTGTGTCCCAAAATATACCAACTCTTGGTTTTACTCGATATCAGTCTCTTTTTTCTCGAAATTTCTGCAGGGGCATGTGCCTCCTCTGGCCTCTACTTGGATACGTCCCTGAAGGATAGGCAAAGTAGCTTCTGTAAGTGAGGTTAGGTTATACATAATACGCCATCTAGTTGCTAATCTACGGCGCCCTATCTCCATTTTAAATATTAAATGAACAAAAAAATAGCCACGCTTACCTTATTTCACTTTCTACTTATTTTAACTCCAGTTATATTGTTTAATTCAAGATATATGAGGTTGGATTTGAGTCTAGATAATTCATAATTCTAATCATATCAACTTGAGGTTCTGATAACTCTACTCATCTCATTCCATAACTAAAGCCATATAATTTATGTTACGAGAAAACCGAAAGTTAAGTTTAAATAACTATATAAAACTTTGATCAGCCTAACTCAAAATGGAGTACGTACCAATTTCAAGTTTAACAGATCATGGCATGCGAAAATTTATTGATTCAGTTGATTTAGAGCTATTTAAAAAACTAACATTAAAAAAAGATAGTAAGAAATTAAATAACAGATAGCAACTGATTTGTACCAAGAAAAATAACTAACAATGCTTTTTAGCAAGTACCAAATTACTAATCTTCAACACCAAAGCCAAAGGTTTATAAAACCCAATAGAATAATTAAAACAATATATCATACCTACATGAAGCGTGTGATGCAAACTCCCAAAATCTAGAAGAATATATTAAAAATCGACCCGTCTAAATTAAGCTAATCATACTCATGATTAAGCATTGGATTCTTGCGGGTCATCGAAGGCTTGTCCCTATCAACCAGTTAATTATTCTTTAGAGTTATATGTAGCTGTGGTTAACTGCAGCTAGCCCGCAACCACCAAGAGGTAAAATAAAAGACATGTTGTGTCGCCGGCTGCTAATTAGCAGCCGCGCTACATTTTCTTCTATTTTTTTTAAACCCACAGGTTTGTTTTGTCCTAATAGTAGGATTAGTTGACTGGATTATTCGGTAAAACCCAATTCGGCCAGCTTAATTGCTGACATAGAGTCATAGACAATGCATCAATTTGTCCCTTGCACTCGATTATTTTTCTGTTTCAAATGTTCTCATTTTCACGATTGACTATCCTGGGCCATCAACTGGAAACTCCATATTTTGATCAATTAATATGATTTTTTGTATTATTTTATTATTGAGGGGACAAAACTGGATAAGTTGGGGCTACGATAGATAAATATGGATAGAAATTTATAACGGCCAGTACGGGCGGTTTCTATTATTACGACCGGTGTTCTGTACAGTTTCGATGCACGTGTTCAAGATAAGAAAAACATTATGAAAAAATTGATTTAGAATATAACAAACAGGAAGGGGTGAATTTTATATTGAAAGGTCAGAAAGAAATTGTTGGAAGGAAAGCTCGGTTTGGATCGGCTTAATAAAAAAGCTTGTTCAGACTTATTTGATAATTAGACAAGCCGAGCCCGTACACAAGTTGAAGCTTGATATAATAAAAGAACCACTGCGAACACAGCTTATTCAAGCTTGACTTGTGCTCAGGCTCGGTTCGTTTAGACTCGGATAGTTTATGCCTTATTTAATAGTAATAATAATAACAGTTCATTCTTAAGCTTAGATCATATTTATTAACTCCTCTATGTTAACGCGTATCATATTATACATTTGATCAGATATTTATTGTAAAATTATTGAAGAATCTTGATAATAAATAACTTTCAGTTTAGAGCAGAAAGGATTTTAAACAAACCCTAAGCTCGTTTACTTAATGATAACTACAATATTTATCAACACGCACGCACTTGGGGAACCCACAAATTTATGGCAACTTCCCCCTCCACGAGTTCGAACCCCCGCACTCTCCTCAAAACGGGAAGTGTCCATACCAAGTGTGCTATACCGCTCTATTTGTTAAAGATAACACTTATTATCCATATGATTTTTTCCTTCCGGATATAGTCCTGTAACTGTTTTTCCCAACATCATTGCTCTATCAGTAACTATTTTTCTAGACTTTAAACAAGCTTGGAAAGGCTCAAGGCTTGACTCGGTGACAACCTGGTCGGTTTGAGCTTATAGAATTTTGTAAGGTCGTCTTGATAAGGGCATGTTTGGTTGCAGGATTAGTATGGATTTGGATTGTGGAATCATAGGATTCCATAATTTTGTGTTTGGTTGATGAATTTGGATTTTTAGGATTCCTTTGTTTTTTTATGAAGGGCCCACCATAAAATAAGAATTCCTGAATCCTAAATTTTTTAAAGAATTTCAAGGATTTGACACTATTCATTGTACTTTTAGATGGGATCCGTGTACTTTATTTATTTAATAATCCTCTCTCTATCCATCTCTCTTTAAAATCCTCAAATCCAAATCCCACTTTATTACCAAAGCCAGAAATTTTCAACCGTACTATTTTGGAATCCAAATTTCATAATCGTGCAACCAAACATGCCCTAACTCAAAAAAAAAAAAAAAAAAAAAAAAAAAAAATCCCCGGCTCCTTCAGCTCAACAAACACAAACAACCTAAAATCCCGGCCAACAGCCCCAGCTTCACAAAATAAGGTGAGATTATTGATACAGAACCACTGCAGTTAAAGTTTTAATGGATTATTATAATACGGGAATAATTTAACAAAATCAGCAGTGAAGTGCAATGCAACAACCAAAACCCATTATTAAAATAACCAAGAGTGGGCCCCACATAAAATCAGAAGGCGCTAACGTGCGCGAGAGTCAAACAGAAATACCTTGCGCCGGCTCGGATAAAGGCTATCCAAGCGCGGGCCCCACCTCTCCCTCTCGCTCTCTCCTACCTTATCCGACCCTGTGCGCTGGGGCCCGTACGAAGCCTGTAGATGACCGCCACGTGTCAGTCATCTCTTGCTCCGGAGCTTACTCACCCACCCCCTCGCTCTCTCTCTCTCTCACTTCAATCGCTCCTTCCTTGCCGCTTAGGTCATCTACCTCTCTCTCTCTATAGCTTTCTCTCTCCTCTAAACCCTAGGATTTGGGGCTCCCTCTCTCTAGGCTCTTTCAGGTAATCGATTCGAGTTTCAATTGATCGATCGATGATCGATTGTTCGTACAGTGTTAACTATGATTTTGTTTTGTTTTTGGAGCGATCGATCCTTTTTCGAGCGATTAGGTTTTTGAATGATCGGTGCTCGTGAAATTTTGCGTTGGTTTTGTTGTCGTTAGCTATTTTCCCTATGAAAGTTGGGGTTTTGATGTAAAATTTTTTATTTTGTGGAAAATATCAATTAAAGGCGTGATTTTGATCGAGTGACTACAGAATGTTGTAAGAATCTTTTCCTCATCTATTTTTTTTCCCCTGTTTTTGGGAATAAATGGCTGTTTTCTTAGAAACAGATGCTCTGTTATTTGATTGTAATGTAACTTTTGAGTTTTTGTTGCAGCCCATCAGTTAAAAGCAGTAATGGGGCTGGGACCATTTTATTCTGCAGACTTTTAAATAATTTTAGTTAGAGCTTGACAGATGATGAGCCAATAAGATAAATGCTGCATTCAAGCATAATAAAAATAGTGCATGTTGACAAGTAACCTTAGCTCTTTCATATCTAATATACATAGAAGGTTGAGAAGTCGAAAAATTATTGGAGCGATAAAATACTAATTTAGTGTTTTTGGGTCATATTAAGCAATTACTTTATTCTTGAAAAAAAGCAATTACTTTGATGTTTATTTAGGAAGTCTATCATTTATTCGTTCATTTGATCTACGATAGGATGGAGTAGACCAGCCGATGTTGTGTGTGGTGGAAATACTTTTCTAATACCATGCATTAAAGTATTTTGGCAAAGATAATTAATTTCCATGGGGGGAGCTTGCTCAAGAAAAAGAGACCACTTGGTCGATGAGGGCGATTTGCGAAGAGGGGCTTCCGGACGATACTTGAAAAGCGGTAGTTCAAAATGGTTGTTGTTAACGCTGCCTAGATGTGCTTCCGATATCGCTCAGAGAGGTCAGGGGAAATGCCCGTCCCTTATGGAACTTTGTGTTGCGAAAATTGGAGAGGTGTTTCTCTTTTCTTGAGTTGCTGTGAAATTATTCAGTGTTCATATTTTTTTCTAGTTGAGGCATTAACTGATATGCGAGCTTCTTGCACCTTCATTGCTTTCTTGCAGGATATCAATAAGTATTGTAGCTTCTCTATGCTACCTAGGGATATAAGCCAGCAAATATTAAATGAATTGGTGGAATCTCATTGCCTTAACGATTCTTCTCTTGAAGCCTTTCGAGACTGCGCTCTTGAGGTGATCTCATACATAATAGTGCCTAACAGTTTTTTCGTGGCTATTTATATATATTATGCCTATTCAATCGCTAAACACTGCACACTTTGCTTGTCTTAAAAAAAACAGGACATCCATTTGGGAGAATATCCAGGAGTGAAGGACAGTTGGATGGGTGCTATTTCGTCTCAAGGACAATCTTTGTTATCCCTTGATATTTCTAGCTCAGATGTTACGGATTCTGGTCTGGTTCTCCTCAAAGGCTGTTCTAATCTGCAAAGCTTGAAGTTTAATTACTGTGATCAGATATCAGAACATGGTCTTGAAAACATCTCTGGTAGTTGCAGACATTACAATTTTTTGTTATGCATTTTTTTTCTCTCCCTTTTTTCTCGCCTGATTTCATGTTCTCTTAAATACCCAATATAATTTTGATCAAAATGTCCATTTCCTTTCCTTTCAGGTCTTTCAAATTTGACCTCTTTGAGTTTTAAGAAAAACAAATCTATAAGTGCAGAAGGAATGAAAGCTTTTACAAATTTAGTCAACTTGGTAAATTTGGACCTTGAGAGATGCATAGGAATTCATGGCGGTCTGGTTCACTTGAAAGGTTTGCTTCTATTTTTTTAAAAATTTATTTTATTAATATTTTGAAAAACAAATTCAACTGCAATACATAAACCTGATATAGATTCCAACTAATCAACATGGACGCGGTTAATAAAGTTCATCAATTGAGATAACCAACCGTTGATATGAAACCTGTTGTTAGGTAAGTTCAAGTAACTTTTTTCTTTGTGCGTGAATAATAAAGCATTTGGCTCCTCGAGAGTTCCTGGGGACATGTGGAGAGGCTTTCTTGAACTTGGGTCTTCTCCCATCAATATCATACACAAGCAGTCCAAGAACTTTTTTTTAAAGATTACTAAAAAGGAACTTCATCACACAGACAGCTATAAGTTTTTTTGGTCAGTTGTAGTTCTAAACATTCATTTGATAACAGAAATATTCATTAGATGACAGACTGAGAGACCTTGCTCCTGTGCTTAGATAACTGTATGGACCAAGCCATCTAGTTACAACTTTTCGATCTGTCTAGCTGAAATGGGTCTGGCAAGCTTCCCCTTTAATAATAGTCACAGCAAGGGAGAACGCTCTTCTTGTTTACTTCATCTATTCCTAAAAGGCTAAACTATTTGGTATGGGGAGAGCCAATCAATATGGGGCACTGCAATTATATCCAGCTTTAACTGCTGCAGTCGATTATACCTTAGGGCCAGATCATTGTTTAAAGCAAATCTCATGCTACTGCACATAGCATCAGCACAGCTTCAGAATACAGCATAAACATCATTTGCAACTCAATGATAAGATCAGTTTGGACAAAAAATTGTAATGTCCTTTTTTTTTGTTGAATGGTGGTGTTGAGTGCAGTTCCCAATGCAGTTGATGTGTGTTAAGTGGAGTTCCAACTCAGTTCGGACTCCCAAATCCTGTTCAAACTACCATTGAGATCTAAAAGTGCCAAACACCTTGTTTTCCATTGCTTCATCTTTGGATTCCTTGGAGCAGCTGACCTTAGCTATTTTTCTTTTTTTGTCTTGCATGTTTGAGTTAATGTTATGCTGTCTTTTCTTTCCCATGCAGGTTTAAACAAACTTGAGACTCTTAATATTAGATACTGTAATTGTATAAGAGATGCAGACATGAAGCCATTTTCAGGTTAAAACTCATCTATTTTCCTTTCAGTTTTGTGATACTGACACAAACTGTAATGTGATGTTATTTTCCATTTTTAAAGTTGCCTTTATATTGGAGTAGTATATGATGACATGTTTTAAATAGTAACAGAACCTGCTTTATCCATTATTCTTAACGTTCTTCATTTCTTCCTCACACTACGTGTAACATCCCCCCTCCCCCCTCACACAAACCCACCAAAAAGGAACAAAAATGTACCAGAGTCTCTTTAAAAAGTTATTCCTCCAGTTCTTGTTGTTGCATCTCTTCATTCATCCATTTCCAAACATTTTTTTTGCTGCAACACCATTAATTTCCATTGAAGTTAAAGACCACTTATGATTCACAACCATTGTTAACTTAAAGCATTAAATACAAAGATATGCATGCTACTGATTGCACTAAAGAACCAAAATAATTTGCTTATTGTTTGTAGAAGTACGGACTTCAGATTTTTATTTTCTGAAGAGAGGATCTTGGATTAGGATTTTTTCTTGATTATTGTTGGAAACCATACCCTCCTCTTTGGATTGGTGTTTGGAATTGTGGAACTTTAACTAATTAGATCCAGTTCATTTAGAAATAGTCTGAAGTCTATCTTCACTAACTATATGTTGCCCTCAACCAGAATATATAGATTGAGTTTTGTGGGGATGATTATAGGCCTGAATGAGCGTGATAATACTTAAATGATGACAGATGCGTCTTTCCATCATCTAAATTTTTTCAAGGCGCTATTAATCAGATGTCAATTTTTGGCCAATTAAGTTTCAAAATCTGACCGGGTTACTCTGGATCAGAGAGGACTTTCCTAAAATATTTAAAGCACAAGTTGGATGATATGCATTAATGCTTCATAGGTTATTTCAAGATGGTGAGGCAGGCGCTTAAGATCTGTAAGATTCAAGCGCTCATCTCATAATTATTCACACGCATACCAATGTTGATCTAAAAGCTTGGAGCTGACACAATGTGCTTGTAACTCCATTCAAAAGTATCCTAGTCAGTTTGCACAATATTAAGCTGATTCCTGCACTATATTCTTTCAACCTTTCTTCAAACCCCCCCCCCGGGGGGGGGGGTTGTTTGCCTCTCCTCGTCCTTTTCTTCCTTTGATCAACAGTGGTTGATTTCTTCACGGTCTGCAGCGGGTGTCTGGACCTTGAGCATGTGATAGACCTTGAGCATGTTATCACATGCCAATGATGTTATTACCCTCACTGAGTACCCATTAGAATATTTGTCCCGACTGATGCTTGGGTGGTTGTCGGAAGAAGCATCTGAAATAGGCTTTTGTCTTAGGAAAGAGTGGTTTGATTAATCTTCTTGTTAACACATCAATTTTATATGAAATCAACCTGCATATCTTAAAGATTAATATCTTTCTCTCTCTCTCTCTCTCTCTCTCACACACACACACACACACACACACGAGGATTGGCAAGTGCCTTTGGTCGATTCCCTTACTCGCTCTGACATTGAGGCATTCATCTTCCTTGGTTATGCTATAGTAGATTTGCTTAGCTTACATTTTGAGACCTAGTTCAATAGTTGGCTCTGAACTGAATTAGAGACAGAAAAGTGTTTTTTGGGGTCAACTCTTTCTTACAAAACAATTAATTACTTAAGGGCATAGACGAACAGTTTGGTAATTTGGTCGCAGTGAAATTTCAATGAAGCTAGTGTTTTATTGCCCAGATTATCGAGTCTCAATAACTATGATTTTTTTACGTTCAACTATGTTTTTAGTAATTAATGAATTAATCTCATGTTTTTGCTTGCTCGACATGCTATCTAGATTTTGCTCTGTTAATGAGTGTAGGTTGTTGATTCTGAATGATTTGGTGTGCAAAAAGCGGGAAAGGGAAAATGAGTGGAATAATTAGGAAGGAACGGTTAACCGAAGAAGGTTAAAGGAGATGATATGAATAGGAGGATGATTGGTGGAGGACGAAAGGTGATGAGAGGGAGACAACATAAGCACCGGAGTAGGATGAGAAGGAGATTTATGGTTTAAGTGGGACAAAATAATGAGAATAGAAATAGAGTTAGAGAGAGTTAAAAAGTAAGATTACAAGGGTAATAATCTGGTCAACTGCCAATCAATAATGGTATACTCCTGTCATAATAGAGGGACATGGTCCCAACAATAGAGGGACGCGGTCCCCTATTTCCCCCTTTTTTTATGTGTGTGTGTGTGGGGGGGGGGATTTAATATCCAATTACGATGCTTGTTTGGAACTTGTTTACAGTTTATTTTCATCAATGCAGTGAGATACTTTATTCAGTAGGTTTCTCATAAAACACATAATTATTAAAAATAATATTACGTAGAATATTTTATATGGCCTAATCGACATCATTTGTTTTAGGGCTTACAAACTTAAAAGAGTTGCAAATGTCGTGTTGCAAAGTTACAGATGTCGGGCTTGCTCATTTGAAAGGTGAACTCTACAAAAAGTCATCTTTTATGTTGATTCAATTATTTTTAATGGTTTCCTTCCATCTCTATATTGATGCCTTCTGTTCTCTGGTGTTTCTGCATACTTTTGTTGGCTCATTATTACATTTGCTTGCATGCAGGTTTATCTAAACTTGTTCTCCTGAACTTGGAGGGATGCCCAGTGACTGCTGCATGTTTGCAATATATTTCAGGTGTAATATACACTTCTTTCTTCTTTTTCTCCTCTTTTCCCACCGAATATCTTTTTCTACTGCTGCACATGAATTTTTTAATGTAAGATAAGAATCGGTGTGACTAACATTTAAACTTTATTTAAAGGGCTAGTCAAAAGCATGCCTTTCCATAAGCCCCATTTTCTGTATGGGCCCCTTTTGCTCGCCACGTCAATCTTTTGGCATATACAACTGTTACACATCTATTAATACTTCTGAAACAGTCTCAATATTATTCTCTTTATTGCTGCTTCATTCTCCCCCTCTTTCTGTCGTTTTGTATATTTGTTAGAGGGTAATTTTTTCGTCTCTCTCTCTCTCTCTCGTGTTTGTGTGTGTGTGTGTTGGGTTGGGTTGGTGGTGTTAATGACATCCTTTTGGAAATATATTACTCCAATAAGGTTCAAGAGATATCTTTATTCCTTCAACTAAGAGCTAGCGGAATTCTGATGCCTAGGGTACATGAGCAAACTCATGTGAGAAATACTTAGATCACGGCGAAGCAGGCAATAACTTTCTATGGAGATGGTGAGGAATATAACTCAAGATTTATGCTTACTGGCTGACAGTCAGAATTTTTGGTTCATGAGTCATGACAAGCTTAAGAGCATGAATGATGCTAGAAACAATGGAGTGTTAGAAATCTAATTTTAGATTTGGGTTCAAGTGAACCGAAGAAAAAACATTAGCTATATGAGTTACCGGTTAGGGTATACCCCCTGTAGTTTGATTATTTTGTTATACCCCTGAAGTCTTGAACTGTTTTGAAAACCCTAAAAAGAGCTTTACAAACCTCTCCTACATCAAAAAGAAAGTTGTTTCTGGAAATGTGGTATCTATGTAAAATCCATGTAGATATTTCTTATCTGCCACCAAACTGTGTGTTTTTGTTGGTAGAGTCAATTTCAACTTCTTAATTTTGTTATTTAGGGTCATATAAGCAGATCATATGGACTTATTTGTAAATGGAATGTAAAATCGTTTACACAGATAGATATTGTAAGTTTGCTTATATTATTTTTAAATGACGAACCAATTATTTATCTATTCTCAGATTTGTTATCAGATGTTCTCGGTAACTTTCTTTTTCTCTCTGTAGGATTTGCTTCATTGCTCTATTTGAATCTTAGTCGATGCTGTATATCTGATGATGGCTGCGAGAAATTCGCTGGTTAGTCCAGGACTGTTTATTAAATCTCATTCATTTGTGTCCCATCCAATTGTGACATCAATGCCATATTCATTGTGCTATGTGATATTAGTGTTACTTTTCTCTCTCTCTTGAATAGTGTTTGACTTTCTTAATCCATTTTCCTTAAGCATAGAGAAAGGTAAATGGTGCACTTTTAATTACATAGACTAGAGGAGATAACTTAAAAACTCAGGAGTGGTCTTGGGGTGGGACAGTTGGTTAGACCATTTTTATATCTTAAACCAAGAGGCGTCCCTGCACGTAACGTGCTGGGATCATAGAAGAAATTCATAGTCAATAATGGAAAGCTCTTATATGGTATCATATGAAAAATTGAAGCCTATCAAAGTAAGATTGCTTAAGCAAACCATTGTTCGAATATGAAAAGGTCAGGGTAAGCAGATGTACCGCAATAAAAGTTAAACTGTATAAGTAAATAGTTGTTCTTATTGAATGGATTCATGTAGATTTTTATTTGGGTATCACTAATATAATTTTTTCAAATGGTCTTTCTGAAATTGGTTTTCCTTCAACATATAATTTGTTGATTTATAGTATGTTTCTATTTTGTTGATCATTTTTTCCATTCTGAAGCTTGCAGATTGTATGCCTTCTATTTTGGTTTATGTTTTTGATCAAATATCCATTTTCCCCCGGCATAATTGATTGTGTATCTCATTCAACTTTGTGATGGAGCTTGTTCTTTGATGATGGTTCATCTCTTTGTTGAACTTTGAACCAAAGCAAATTATTTGATTCTTTTTTAGACTTGCTGAGAGGAAACCGTTTAGAGATGAGAAATTAAATTTTAAATTACAACGGAGCAAGTCACAACAGCCCATTTTAATTGCTCGAAGACTTGCTGACGAGAAACTGTTTAAAGAATTAATTTGCTCCTTGAGAGTTGTGAATGCCAAAATTGAAAAAGAGAAAATTAGTTAGCAAAAAGAGAAAGGAATAAATTGAGAGAATTTTCTTCATACTTGATAAATATCGTTCCAATAGAAAAATCAAGGCATTAATCCATCTTGAAACTGAAAAGCTCTTGCTCTATAAATAAAAACAAAGCCTTCATCTTTGGATAAAAATGGTCAGTAGTTGTTGATTACCGGCTAACTGCTGATGCTTGGCTCTTTGGTTAATCTTTGTATTTTTTTGTTAAATGATGGGGGAACTCATGAATTAGGTAGCCGATATCTTGATTATATATATGAGGCGTATTTTTGCGGGTGTTTTTGATAGCAGAATCAAAGCCAAAAGCCCATACATTCAATACTACTGGGCCCCACCTTGAAGAACACAATCATCGAAGTCTTTCAACTCTAAATTACACATGTTGACCCTAAGACAAATAAATTACTCTCAGCCATGGATAGAATCCCAAGGAAAAATAAGTAAAATATGAACGATGGCAAGGACAAATTAGGGAAAGTGAACATTGTTCTTTTGTTGTCTTTTTGCACTCACTTAATACTATGCATATAGATAGGAGTCATGTACGGGTCCAATCTTATAACTCGCAAATAAAATTTAAAAAATAATAAGAGAAATAAATAAATATACTTCGAAGAGAGGAAGAGATACTGCACAATTGACGTACGGGATTAATGATGTTAATACTGGTTACTTTGTGAAACATGTGCCTTATGCAGTGGAACTCACTTGAATCAAGAGAAAAAATCAAAACCATTATGCATGCATAAGAATGTTATGTGATTGCATGTTATTTGATGATAGAAATACTAACAAAGTTTTTATACTCTGAAATTGTTTTGATGGTTGAGGGAAATACCTCTATGTTCTAACAGTTCACTGTGAGGGCAAGTTTTATTGAATGACAATTGATGAGTTGACTCATTATGTGAACTTAGATGCGATAAAGTTTCTCTTACCATTCTATATCATGAACTTCTATAATGTTTAATCAGCTACTGAATAGAATTGATTGAATTGCTTCACATACATATTACCTTTATCTTCTTTTTCCCTGAAAAAACTTGTAACTAGTAATCAAGTCAGTCTTTCAACTTTCTACAATGGTGTTGTTCAGCGATATGGTTTACTTTCTTCACAAGTCTTTAGTATCTCTCATAGATTTGCTCCATCTTATTATGTTCTAAAATTTTCAAATTCATTTAATGTCCTTGTGTTAAATTTTAGTTGAGGCCTGTATGGAGTTTGGTTTATTTCAGTCTTGATTGTCCGTTTGTGCTCTGCATCTTCAAACTTAACTAATTATACATTCTTTTCCAGGTCATGGGAAGTTAAAAATTCTGAACTTGGGGTTCAACCGCATTACAGATGAATGTTTGGTGCATCTGAAAGGTGAGTCTCCATTAATGTGTCTTCCCTGTATTTTTTTCGCTTTGCTTAATATTTAAGTAAATATTTTGGAATTCTTATCTGAAGAAAGTGATGAAATGTCTGATCCCTTCGAACAGTGAGGTCAAGCATAATCATAGGATAGTGTGTGTTTAAAGAACAAAATCCATGGAAACCTTCTTTCATGCCTCAATTCTACATGTGACACATAACGGTACAGAATTCTTCAGTTTAATTGATTTACATATTATGTATTTACATGGCATTTTAATTGTTTCTTTTAAATCTTCAAACTCAGTCAAAATTTTCTACTTCTTTCCCCCTATTTACTCTGTTTTACTGTTCACAGCTTCTATCATCAACCATTGCTGAAATTTGTTACCCATGGATTCCTAATGGACAGTTGTGAATCAAAAGATTTTTTGGCGACATTCCAATTATATTAACAGTTGTCTAAAAACTTTTCAGATTTAAATTGGAATTGACTCCTCTGTGAAGCATGCTTTTTACTTAGTCATACAGTGAAGTCCGATCTTAAGAACTTACCCCTGCCTTTAAAATTCTAAGAAACGTCGTTAATTATGATAGAAGTTAGCATATTGTTTCATATTTTCTTTTTGTTGGGATGCGTTCACATTTTCTTTTTGTTGGGATGCCTAGTTTTATTTAAGTTGATCTTCTGCATTACAGGTCTAATTAGTTTGGAAAGCTTGAACTTGGATTCCTGCAAGATTGGTGATGAAGGTTTATTAAACTTGAAAGGTAACTTCTTTTGGCCGTGCTGTACTTGATTTTGGATAAGAAGTTCATGGCAAGGCATATTCTACAGAATCCAACTATTTATGCAGACTTGTTTCTTATGGATGCTTACTTTCTGATTGTTTACTTGTTAGTATGAATTTATGCTTGAGCAAAAACAAAATGTATATACACTATGAACAACTTACGTCACGGAGATTTCACACACTTTTGGGCTTAACACGAAATGAGTGACCTCTGACTACATGCCGTTGTGACTACTAAATCAGTTAAAACAATCTTTTGACCATTCCAGTAATTGAAATAAAGCAATTTTTTTTAAATAGATAATTTAAGGAAAGCCTATTTTCTGGAGTGACAACTACAAAAATTCTATCCTGACAATTGTATGCTCTGTGGATTCTGCACATAAATCTGTGCATTTTCCAGTGTAGTTCTGGCGGTTAAAGTAAATATGAATTTATAAAGGGATTTCGGATATTTACTAATCTCCTGCTCTTTCCTTAGGCCTACTTAATTTAAAAAGCCTAGAGTTGTCTGACACAGAAGTTGGAAGCAGTGGACTTCGTCATCTCGCTGGTTAGCACTTAAACTTCTCTATGTTTCATGCAAGTAGTTTGCTCCGACAACCTCCTGTTTGTGAAGGAATTATATATGGATTTGTTGCTTATGTTCATTTAAAAGTACATATTTTCCATACTATACTAAGTTATTATCTTATGTCCAGTTTTCTTTAGTTAATATGCATGATGCTCTTAATTGCCATTAACTCCATTATATTTTGGTCTTGATGATACTATGGATTTATTGCATGTTCATTAATAAGTGCATATATTTCCATCTATACTCGGTTATTATTTTATGTCATGTATCCTTTAGTTGATATGCATTCTCTTACTTGCATTAACCCCAATATACCAGTCTTGAAGATAATGATAGCTATAACGATAGTGTGCATTTACCATTTGATCATGGTTTCCCCCCTGTGAAGTCATACAGTTGGCATCCGCACTTTTAACAGTAAGTTTGATGATTTATGTGAAAAAGAACAAGAGGCAGAACTTGATTAAGCAATGTCTTTTGAAGGATTGTGCAACTTGGAGAGCGTCAACCTCTCTTTCACTTCAGTGAGTGACAATGGATTGAGAAAGTTGTCTGGACTGACATCGCTTAAGTCACTTAATCTGGATAACCGCCAAATAACAGATGCAGGCATATCAGCTCTTACAAGTAAGTCCTTAAATTCCGTCAGCTAAATTACAGTTAACTACCTTAAACTATGAGCATTTTTTCATCAATCTGCCTTAAAGTTTCATTTATTGTAGCAAGCTTTTGTAAAGTGTTGTATTTAAGGTGTATTAATGGAAACAAGTCCTTTGACATCAGCTTAACATGTATTAAGAGACTAAACATGTACTAAGCATAATCAACTGCCCACCAACATGCTCAGCCCACCAACATGCTCATATGGACTTATATATTATCATCATCATCTTCATCTACAGTTATGTTTAGCTTTATGATCTTTCATTCTGCTAACAGTTTCCTAGGCTGAATTATTATTATATGGACAAGTTCATGTCCTTAAAAAAAGTGCTCCCCTAATGTAAGTTTTCTAGACAGAGTGACGACATTCAGGCTTACTTAAATTCTTTTAATCCATACGGTACAATTCTCAAATTGCATCAGAGATCACTTACTTCAAATGTTTGAAAAGGTTAAAATAGATACAAGTAACATCTTAATTAAATGAAATAATTATATACGAGCAACACTTTTTTATTCTAGATTGTGGCGCAATTTTCTTGACATTCTAGCAGATTAAAGAACTCAAATCATTTTCTTAGCCATGTAAGCTTTTCTCTTAATTCTGGATCAGCTATGAATAGAACTCTCCGCAAAAAGGAAAAAAATGATCATGTTGTGACCAGCTATCCATTATGTGGCAGTAGATTCTCTCAGTGTGCCCAGGAGAGAGGGGTTAGGGTTAGGGTTAGGGTTGTACCATAAAACCTTAATATCCAACATGTGCTGATGTGCGTGCATTGGTTACTACTACCTATTATTATATGAAATCGAAATGCATGCAACCAAAGTAGAAATAACCCTAGAATTGAAGAGAGTCTTGACAAAGTTGTGACGCTATACAATTTTGATCCGTGAATCATATTCTTTGATAGGTAGACAAGGCACCAATATTGCTGAAGAGCCAACTGACACTAATCCTCAAATAAGGCAAAACATGTCTAAGAAAACTGTTAAATGTATTTCGACAGCTGTGAGAATTGATTCAACTGTAGTGGTCAATTCTTGCATGCTACAGTTGGCCTTATATGAAGACCATAAACATGTATGCATTTTGTATTTAATAGAAAACGCAATGCACTTGCAATGAAAATAACACCAACATCTTTAGCTTGTCATTGTTAATTCATTAGTTCCTCCCACGTATTTTTTCATAACTTTGAAAGAAATTTCAAGGTAATTATATAACTGTCAAACAATTGAAGCATTTTTTAAAATACAGTGAGTACTATTCTTCTTTACTGAGATGAATAGGTAATAAAGGCAAAAATAAATCAAAGTTGATTCAAAGTTATGAACAACATCTGTAGCTTGTCATTGTTAATTCATTAGTTCCTCCCACTTATTTGTTCATAACTTTGAAAGAAATTTCAAGGTAATTATATACCTGTTAAATGATTGAAGCATTTTTTAAAATACCGTGAGTAATATTCTTCTTTACTGAGATGAATAGGTAATAAAGGCAAAAATAAATCAAAGTTGATTCAAAGTTATGAACAACATCTGTAGCTTGTCATTGTTAATTCATTAGTTCCTCCCACGTATTTGTTCATAACTTTGAAAGAAATTTCAAGGTAATTATATACCTGTCAAACAATTGAAGCTTTTAAAATAAATCAAAGTGTTGACTTTCATACTAGAAACTACTAATCATTTCATACATCATGAGAATTTCAGGTCTATTAATCGATATTGTCATCTCTGCATTATGTTCTATGATTCAAGTCGACGATTACTTACATTTTCATCTTATATATCTATTTGTTTGGCGCGCACAACAAAATCTATCATACTTATTTTCATACCAGGTACCAGGTATTTTGAAAATTGATTTTTTTGCTCCTATGTGGTTTTGCAGCTCTTACTGGGTTAACACATCTAGATCTTTTTGGGGCCCGTATCACAGACTCTGGAACGAACTGCTTCCGATGTATGTGAATATATGTGTGCGCACGCACTTGCACGCACTTCAAATAGGCCTTCATAATTTTGTATCTGACCAAGATTTCACATTAAATTCTCAGATTTCAAGAACTTGCGATCACTCGAGGTTTGTGGTGGGTCAATTACCGATGCTGGTGTGAAGAACATAAAAGAACTCTCTTCATTGACCCTTTTAAATTTGTCTCAAAATGGGAGCCTCACGGATAAGACACTAGAGTTGATTTCTGGTATGATGGTTATGTTCATTGTTTGATGATTGTGCAGCATAGAATCAGGATCTTCTCCATGACTTTATAGCACTTAAAAATCCACTGCAATCTAATCCACCATCCACCACAATTAATGTTTTGAAAACTGGTATAGTCACTGGTAACCGGTGCTCACGCGTATAATATTTTCGAGTTTACAGGCAAAGTATAAAGCAGGAAAATGAAAAAGAAATACAACACAAATCTTTCAAAAAAATTCTTATTTTCTTTCTTCTTCTTTTTGGGGTTTTGGGTTTTTTATTTGGGGGTGGGGGTTAGGGTGGGGGTGACACTTCCAAAACTTCATATTTCTAATGAAGACACTCAAATCTTCAAATTTAACTATATTAGCACCCCCTAGTTAACTCCTTTCCACTTATCGTCCAAACCCCGTTAATTCTTTGTTAATTATGGTCATTACATAAGTAAAAGATATAATTGTCCCTCCATCGACTGGTTAAGAGGTCTAAAAAAGGGTTTAAAGGCTCTTTTCTTCTAGGACCCCCGCCTCCTTTCCCCCTCTTCTTTCTCTGCTTTAAAGAGTTGACCAAAAACACCCCCACCCCCAAAAAGAAGAACTCCAAAAAGCCACAACAACAAGAAGAAGAAGAAGAAGAGAAGAAATAAAATAAAGAAAGAAAGAGAACGACTAAAGAGAGAATCTTAAAGAAACAAGCCTTTACTTGTTTGTGGATAAGAAGAGCCTTAGCTTGTTTTATGCCTAAGCTTTATATCATACAAGGCATTTGTGGTTTGATGAGGATTTGAGAAATTAATGGTAGGAGGGTGAAATAGCACTGATATTGTAGAAAAAAGCTGAAGGATCCATTTTCCCCAACTTTTTTCTACTTTTGTAACTTGTTCCTTTCTCCTCTGCTCTTATCAGATTTTTTTTTCTATGAATAATGACATCCATGAGCTAAAGCTCAGGTAAAAGAGTTGGCTGAGATGCGAGGTGGGTTCATGCATGCATGAGATATTGCGAATATATTTTCTCCGTCAGTGAAAAAGAGAAGGGGAACATAAAGTTGTTGAAAAGGTTATTTCGAGGAGTAAAAGAGGAGAGATGAGAGATAAAGTGAGAACCACCCTTCAAGTGGAGATAGATTGGCAGAGGGCATGGTTGGCAGCAGGTTGGTGAAGTGAGGTTTGAAAGAGATAGGGATTTGAGAGAGAAGATGGGTAGATGAAATCATAATTAACCAAATAACCTAACTCCACGCTAACAGAATAGCTTTTTTGGTTGACAGAGAAGATCCGAGCGTGTTTTTTAGAAATATAAAGTTTTGGTTGTGTTATATCAAAATATGAATGGTTTGAGAGTTGTATATCAAAATAATTCTTAAATTTAGAAGTAATATATGGATTATGAACATTCTAACCATGCATAATAACTAATTAAAACAAAATAATATTTTAATATAAATTTTTAAATCGATATGGTGGATAATATTGATTGCCGTTACCAGTACCGAATATATGTTTGCTTTGAGCACAATATGAATATGTGGGTTCTCTACTCATTATCATTTATTAGTGATAGGCTAAATTACACTAAACTAGGTAACTACCTTGTTGTTTATTACGGCTAGCTCCCTTGAGCACCACATCTAAGGATATCTTAGTTAAAAAGCCTCTATTAAATTCAAAGTTAATGGAGTTTACTGTAACAGATAGGTTAACTCAGCCCGAATGATGAGCTATAATCATTGGAGCTTCCAGTATTCCAGAGAATCTGGATCTACTTATTCATAGCTTTGATTTTCTGACACCAGTTTCGTTTACAGGAATGACTGCCTTGGTTTCTCTGAATGCTTCAAATTCTCGTGTGACAAATGCTGGGCTGCAATACCTGAAACCACTGAAGAATCTGAGATCACTCTCTCTTGAATCGTGCAAAGTTACTGCCACCGAGATCAAGAAGCTTCAGCTTGCTGCTCTTCCAAACCTGGTAAATTATCGACCCGAATGATGAAAGGTCGGAATGATGAAAGGTCGGAACTGTCGATTGAAGTACAACCATGTAAATATGGAAAACTTTGAATAAATTCAAATTGTATATATGAGTGTCGGTGTGACCTGAAGGACTAAAGGTTGGACTTGTCGATTTAAGTACAAACTATGTACTATGGATATTTGAATAGATTCAAAGTGTATATATGCATGGGTGTGTGTTTAATTGAAGCGTCTCCTAAAGCTTACCCAGTGATGTGCAAGTGCATGTGCTACACGCACACTTCTTCCGCACATTGTGCGGCGGATGTGTCGATTGGCTAATATATATATATATATGAGAATAATAGAGGAAAGATGCCATATCCCTTCTATGACGTCGAAAAAATAAACTTTTCCTTTTTTTTTCCGCCGATCGGCACTCACCATCTTCATCGTTGATACACCAAATTTTCATCGTTAATTTAGCAATGTAAAAGGTTTGTCAGTAAACCGTTAATTTTGAACCTACTAAATCAACGGTGAAAATGTTGTAGAATCATATGAAATTTGGTATATCCACATTTTAGATGCTAACGATGATGATGGTGGATGCCGATTGTCGGAAAACACGAGAGAGGGTGTATTTTCTCGACGTCATAGGAGGAAATTTTCCTCCATTAGTCTCTCTCTCTATATATATATATGAGAATAATGGAGGAAAGAGGCCATAGAAGGGAATTTCCTGCTATGGCGTTGAAAAAATACGCCCTCCATCGTGTTTTCCGACAATCGGAATCCATCATCTTCATCGTTATCATCTAAGATGTGGGTACGCCAAATTTCATATGATTCTACAACTATTTCACCGTTGATTTAGCAATGTAAAAAGTTCTATTGTCGGTAAACCGTTAATTTTGAACCCACTAATTCAACAGTGAAAAAGTTGTAGAATCACATGAAATTTGGTGTACCCATATCTTAGATGATAACGATGAAGATAATGGGTGCCGATCGTCGGAAAACACGCTGGAGATTGTATTTTTTCGACGCTATAGGAGAAAATTCCTTCCAATGGCATCTTTACTTCATTATTTTCTCTCTCTATATATATGAATGAATGAAGAAAAGAGATCCTAGGTGGCTTTAAAATCTAATTTCTCCATGGTTTTTCTCGAAGAATCATCATATTTATTATCTAAGATCATCATCCTCTTTATTATTTTTTATGTGCATTTCATGTAATTCTACCTTCTTTTCACCTTAGAATTAGCAATGTAAAAAGTTCTATTCTTGGTAGAGCGTTAATTTTGCATCCACTAAATCAATAGTGAAAAAGTTGTAGAATCAGATTAAATTTGGTGTCTACATCTTTTGATGATATAGATGGAGATGAAGGATATTGATCGTCGGAAAAAATCATGGAGGGTGTCTTTTCCAAAGCCTTAGGAGGAAATTTCTTCTTATGATCTCTTTTCTCCATTATCCTTTGATTTTTCATGCACATACACTGTAACGTATAATGATTAACTTGAACGGATCGGATCGTTAAAATATGTTGTAGGTCGAGAGTTTCCGTTTTTAAAAAACGCGGAACGGTTTGCAATAAGTTCTTATGAGAGAGAGAGAGAGGCCTTATGAGGGTTTTTCGTTAGGTGGCATAAAAAAAATACACCTTCCAAAGATGTAGGCACACTAAATTTCATTTGATTCTACCATTATTTTTTCACCGTTGGATTAACGATGTAAAAAGTTCTATCATCGATAAAGCGTTAATTTTGCACCTACTAAATCAATGATGAAAAGGTGGTAGAATCACATGAAATTTGGTGTGTGCATATCTTAGATGATAAAGATGAAGAAGATGAATGCCGATCGTTGCAAAAAATCATGAAGGGTGTATTTTTTAAACGCCATAAACAGAAATTTCCTATGTCACCTTTTTCCTCCGTATTATATATATATATATATATATATATATATATATATATATATATATATATATATATATATATATATATATGAGAATAATAGAGGAAAGAGGCCCTAGGTGGCTTTTTCGTTAGGCGGCGTCTAAAATTTATATTCTCTGCAACTTTTTCGACAATCGGCAACAATCATCATTTTTATCATGTAAGATGTGGATACATAAAATTTTATGTGATTCCGTTACTTTTTTACCGTTGAATTAGCAATGTAAAAAGTTATATGGGTGTCGATCGTCGAATAAAAATCATGAAGGGTGTATTTCTTCGATGCCATAAGACTCCTAGGGTGTATTTCTTCGATGCCATAAGACTCCTATGGCACATCCCCCCTTCCTTCTCCCTCCCCCCCCCCTCTCTCTCTCTCTATATATATATATAGATAGATAGATATGGTAAAGCTAATTTACTCGTATGACATAACCAGCTTGGTTATGCCTGTGCTAAATTACTCCACTTGGTCTTTATGCATGTATAAAGTAAAGATAATTTTTATCAATAAGAGGGGGGGGGTGTGTGGAATCTTGTAAAAAAATTCTTATAAGATTCTCTCCTTAAATTAATCAATTGCCTCATTAATTACAAGTTTCTTCTCTCTCTCTCTCTCTCTCTCTCACTTTAAATGACCAAAACCATTCTTACTTTATGCATGCATGAAGGACATGTAAAGTAATTATCTACATGACATAACTAAACTGGTTATACCCTGAGAGTAAATTAACCTTTTGGTGTATAACTTTTTACATTGCTAATTCAATGGTGAAAAGGTGTTGGAATCAAATGAAATTTGGTGCATCGACATCTTAGATAATAAAGATAAAGATGATGGGTGTCGATCGTCGAATAAAATCATGGAGGGTGTATTTTTTCGATGCCATAAGACTCCTATAGCACCTTTCTCCCCCCCCCCCACCCCCCCTCCTCTCTCTCTCTCTCTCTCTCTCTCTATATATATATATATATATGGTAAGGTTAATTTACTCTTATGACATAACCATTATGCATGTGGTAGATTATTCTACTTGTCCTTCATACATGTATAAAGTAATGATAGTTTTTGTTATTGATAAAGGAAGAGAGAGAGAAAGAGAGAGAGGAGAATCTTGTAAAAAATCCTATAAGATTCTCTCCTTAAATTAATCAATTGCCTTATTAATTATAGATTTTTTCACTCTCTCTTTGTAAATAACTAAAACTATTATTACTCTATGCATGCATGAAGGACAAGTGAAGTAATTATTCACATGACATAACTAAGTTGGTTATATGATGAGAGTAAATTAGCCTTACATACATACATACATACATACATACATGAGGAATCAAGGTAATGTGAAATACGAGTTGAATATAATCCGATTGTTTGAGGCCTAAGATACTTTATATAAAATTCGAGAAGATTTGGGTTGAGTGCCACCATAGTGGTAAGCCTCACTGCAGTTGAGCTGAGTAAGAACTTAAGAGGTCTGAGATTCAAATCCCACTTGTATCAGGTATTTCAAGAAGTAAAGAAAAGAATAAAAAAAAGAAAAAGTAGATTCTTGTTTCGATATTTTCTTACAATATTTCTATCGTTGGAATCTGTTAAATCTCGTAAAAGTATCTTAATTTTTTTGGGAAATATACTTACCTTAGTTTGTTACACATAAATACCTCAAGTTTTTATTAATATATCTAAGCAACACTATTCTAGTTGTGTATCATTATCGTTTCAGTTTCAGGACGATGTAGCGTATATCTTGTCTCCGTGTCTCGTCACAACCATTGAAGTCTAGTTCTTTATTTCCTTCTCTTTGTCAATTGCGATGCGCGCGTTGGGTTTTGCATTGAACACGCTTAATTTTTATTTTATTTTTTATTTTTATTTTTTCATGCATCTCTTGGGTTGATAACACTTTGTTGTGAAATAAAGGTTCATTTTTTCCCCTATCATTACTAGATGGTGCATACTTAATCTTCTGTCAGTTAAAGTCTAAACCAAGCTTAGTGGTCCCACTTTCTCAACTCTCTCCCTTTGATCACTACTTCGTTCTTGAACTTTTATAAGTTTATGAAGATTCTCAATTTCCTCATTTTTGGAAAGCAGGAATTGAAATTTTTGGAAAGCCCATGGTAGTAAAGAATATTGAGTTGTTCGATGTGCAAGAGGGAAGAAAATTACAGAGATCGTCTTCATTTGGTTCAGCTCTATCATTGTCGATGATGTAAATGCAACACATGATTTGATGCAACCTAAACTCTAAATTAATCCTGGTCATGATTCTCATATCCCCCAAGATTCCTTAATCTCAGGGAGCACCTGTTCCAGCTTATGACATATCCCAACAAAATCGAAATTTAATTAGCGTGGCATGAGAAGATAAGGATTATTTGGTTGAGAAATTTATTGGAAATTTTCAGAAGCTCACCAAAACAAACTCATGACTCTGCTAATTCAATCGAACCTCGAACCTCGAACCACCTAGTTTTCAACCCAAACCCCGCTGGACGCCGAAGAAGAATATGTACTTTATTCGACCTTTTATGGGTTGTTGCAATTTTGCTTCGTCATCGTGAGTACCTGGTATGAACGCTAAATCTAAAAACTCCTCTACTAATTCTAAGATTAAGTTTCTAGATTTAATCACTTTTGTAACTGTTTTTGCAAAAATAAAAATTATTTTCAATTTGCGTTCAGCATATTTGTTTTTATATGAATTGAAAATTTGATTTATTGTAAAAATTAAGTTTGCAACTATATCTGCTTCTATAGAGAACACTTGCCATAAATACCAGTATAGCTATAGCCACAGATCAACTCATCCACATCATGTTAGTATGAATGACCTTACATTAATTATCAATGACATGTCTCATGAATATTGAATGACCCTTATTTGAGAGAAATATTGGAGCCAAGGTGTAATCAAAATAATTGGAAAAAATAACAGAAAATAAATAAATGCAAGATAAAACATTGTCTATAAATAAAGCATTTTTACATAATAGAGTTGGTTTTAATTTCAAGTAAAAAAGTTATGAGAAAATCGTTGTCCGAAAATAAGATTTTGGAGGAAATTTAATTCACTAAAGGGTTTGGAAACAACATGAAGAGTTACTGAATTATTTACAAATATAGAAAATCAAAATGTGGATTTATTATTATTAATGACATTCTAAATTATTTTTTTTTGCCAAGTTAGGAACAAGCGATCTCAATATTTAATGAGACCATGCATGATCAAATTATGCTCATACTTGGTAAGGCGATTTTATGTTGAACTTGTGATTGCGAGAATCGGCAAATATAACCTCTAAACAAAAGATCTCTAAATATCTAAAACAAACAAACTCTTAAAATCTTTTGAGGAATCACGTCAAAAACTGTTCAAGGGGATTCAGAGTCTAAACTCTCCACACTGTTCACTAAGAAAGAAATTATAGACTCTCCATGATGGCATACAACATCTTTGATTGTCCCTCTTTCATGCCTCAATGCCTCAATCTTGATGTCATGGGAATCTTTTTCCAAAATCCACCAAAAAAAGGCTTGATAGGATGCTCTATTTCCATATTAATGCCGTTAATAAAAACAATTTTTCATTAAAACAGAGTATCAAAACCATCCCTAAATTACTAACCCTAAATCTGACAATTTTCTAAATCTGACAATTTTCATAGACATAAACAACAAATTATTAACCCTAGCAAGCATAATTGAACTCTTAATTACAAAAGTCCATAGATTTCTTCAAAATATAAACAAAAATAAACCAAACCAAAAACCCCTAGCCTTGTTGACTCCAAACAAACCCTAACTCCTCGTCCATTGCAACCAAATCGTAAATTCTTTTGAAGATGGAGATCGGCGGAACAAAGTTTGTACAAGCGATTATAAAATACCCCACCGGCGCCATTAAATTTAAATGGAAAACTGAAAAGATTTTTATTAGTGCAACTTCGATGTATGGAAAACCTTTCAAGTAAATACAAAACATGGGGGCTTGTTTTAGTAATTAGCATAATATGAAGGGGCTTTTTAGTAAAAAAAACCATAAAATCATTTACTGAAGCACACACATCCTGGGGATCATACAATGGAAGATGAAATCGAACAAATATTACCGAGCATTCAACATGATAATAACACACTACAGCATCACTCGGAACAGCGGAAGTATGCAGAAGTATTTAATGCGTAAAACTCCAATAGATTAGAGCCAAAATAAGTACAGGCTCACGCATTACACACAAGTTTATTTTTCTTATCTACATAATTCAAATCTAAACAAAGTTACCCCATGTTTACATAAAGAAATTACAAACCATACAAACGGAAATAAGCTTGTTTGACAGCCAGCCTTTATAGTCATATAAAATATAGATAACAAGCTAACATAGATGTCTAATAACATTGAAACTTGCACAAATAGGTAAGCATATTGTTGACAACTGCTGCTTCCTCTACAACCAAACTGCACATCAAGAAAAGGAAAGAAAGTGATGTATTGCTTCAAGTATAAGTAATCAATATAGTGGCCAAATTGCAAAAAAAAAGTTCCAAGCAGGATACCAATCTAATTTACCCGCAAGTCTGATCGAATTTTTTTCAAAAAAATTTGTAGGTAGTTGGGGGTCGGGGATACTAGTGTCTTTTCTACAATCTTCTATGAAGCTGCACATTTAACACTTTACCAAGGGGTATTTTGGAAAGAAAAAACAAGCATGAATGGAAGAATGAAAATAAATAAGTTCAGTTAAGATGCAATTTTTTAGAATTAGGTGGTACCTACAAGTTCGTCAAATTTATTTATAAAAAGACAACATATATCATAAAGATATATGGTTATCATACCTAGATTTGAATATTCTGTCACCTCTGAGGTTGATCCGAACTTGAGGACCGAGCTGAAGGAGCTGGGGATCCATTCTCAGCAGGTGGAGCAACTCCCCATCTTCCTTCAGATTCAAGGGGCTCCAATACATGAACACTGCCATCTGTCATTCCTACTGCAATTTGGTTCGGTTCCGATGGATGTGCAGCGATTATGTTCGGATACACAGTCGAGCTAGAATCACAGGAGAAGCTTAGCGACACATAAAATATAGAAAATGGATATATGTTATGTATATTTAGAATTAGAAGATAAAAATTCACAGATCATGTTATAAAAAAAGGGTTGATTGCAAAGACAACACTCCTATGGTTTACCCCTTGGAGCACTTATAACCTTTCTGTTCATCGCCAAAACTCTCAAAAACACTTGAATCCACTGACTAAACAACACAAACAAGTTCTAAACTTAAATTAGATAACCAATCGAGTTATTTAGAATTGAATTTGAGTGTCTTTAAGGGTTTTGGTTGATGGGAAGAGGGGTGTTTATCATATAACTGCTACTAGGGTAAACTACCCTAAAACAGAAAGATGCCAGGTGGCAGATAAGGATTAAAGCACTCTAATGTTTGTTTCGAATTATGAAAGCGCGGATAGGAATTTTGATATAGTGATTCCAACATTTGAGTTTCTAGCTAGCTGTCGAAACTGCAGATGTAATCTCTTTTGGCTCCTGGCTTTGTTTGTGCCTGAGAGATGAGTATAATTCTTAACATAAGATTCATCATCTTTTCCCTTCTACTGTTTCAAGACTTATCCCCCCTTTCAGGATTATGACGAGTAGTCTCTCGATTGGATATTTGACTCATATATGATAGGCTAGACAAAGTAATGACATGACAGTACGACTTAATTAGAAAGTTTTCATGGATGTTTAATGAAAATGGCTGACACTAAGTTAGGCGATAATGACATGATGAGTTTTAGTTGTGCCAACCTCCCAAAACAACAGGGCCGATAGGGTAAATAAGGAACTATAAAGGGATCAAGCATACTTCCAGAAGTACGAGAGAATCTTACAGTCTAGATCTCCTCAAGCTCCAACTCAATAAATTTCAATATAAATTCGGACAATGAACTAGCCGGATATATGATGAGATAAATATATTTCTATGATAGTTTTCTTAAAACATATTTATGGATATTTCAAAAAAGATCATTGCAGAGAAATGTTTTAAATGTCAGATACCGGTGTCATGTTGGTCTAAAGATTTTGATATCGGATATTGGAGAAATTTCGGTGATAGTTGCTAAATATCGGTTTTACAGTTTTGTATTATAAATTCCATTGATATAACTTATGTTTTTGACAAAATAGCATCATTATAACTTAATTTAAATCGTTAGTTCTATGAATAAATTTATTCCTCAATAGTTTAATGGTAGAGTGGTCGTCTATTAACGGTAGAGCGGTCGCCTATTAAGTGAATGGTCATAGGTTCGCCTTTGTCAAAGAGGACCGCCTTCACAGAGGAGTCGAGCTGCCTCCTTTTGAGGAACCGATTTGTGTCTCTAAGTGGATCTAATTGGGGAAATAGGGCTAATTACAAAATGGGTCTGGTAATTTGTAATGGTTTATAACTTGAGGCCCAAAAGAAAAAACCAATAATAAAAGGTTTTGGCAAGCGAATTGAAATTTCAGCCGATAACTAAAAATTTCTGCGACATAGAAATAGCGGCCGATACACAAAAATTTTGGCCGATATATTCTCAATTTCGGAAAAAGAAATAATTTTATAACTTTGTGTCGATTACTCACCAAAACCAAAATTTCGGAGATATATATCGGATTTCGGCCGACATTTAAAACACTGTTACAGTGTGAATTAAGCATCAAAAACCTGGACAGCTCCTATTGCAATATCAGTTGCAAAATAGAAACAAGATTCTGATAATTATGAACTATGCACACAATGACATGTATCATCCAGCAGCACAGGCATGAGTTGACTAGGCGTCAAATCCATCATCCAGCAGCACAGGCATGAGTTGACTAGGCGTCAAATCCATTCTAAATCAAGGTAGGTTTGCATTAGGTTACATCAAGGGTTAACAATAATCCATTATCCTACCACATTATTTAGAAATGAAACTTCTAGATGCATCAAACTGATACTTATTGTATTTAGTTGGCTGACCGTACTGTTCTAATGATGAGAATAAAGGACCACTAATGAGACTTCATAATCTAAATAGTTCAGCATTGATGGGATAAACAATATATGAGATGTTACTTCACGGGACCATGAGACGAGAACAAATCACAGTATTGACCAATAATGTACTCAAGGAGATTGTACGAAGAATAATGACTGGTTTATGAGAAGTAATGTGCTTTCAAGTATTGATAAAAACTTAGATTATCCATGAGGAAATTTATAAGACAGCTAAAATTCAGTCATGCTTTATGGATCTAAATGTCAGCCAATCAAAAAACATCGAAGAAAAGAACTAGCTACATAAGAATGTTGACACGATTAGCAACAACATGGTAAGAGATAAAGTGATGAGTCGATCAAGTGCATCTCATACAAGGACTAATGCACTTATTCAAAGATCTATATCGATCTTCATCATATAATGTAGTTACACTGCAAGTACCACCATTTTATCAGGAAGTGAAAACTACCTGATGTAAGCAGGAAGATAGGCGGCGGGATTAATTCTGCATCTCAGCTTGAAATTTGCAGCATTGAATACGCAAACAGTAGCATCCAAAAAACTAGCATAAATCAACTGGCTGTCACAAGAAAAGGTTGCATGGGCGATGGGCGCAGAACCTTCACGTGGGACCCACTAAAAAAATAAAAAGAAAAATATAAATTTTAACAGGAACAAAGAACATAGTTCCCTGAGATTGGGTTCCAAACAAGCCCATAACAGAAGATACCTGCTTCACGCATTCTAGATTATTGGCTTCATATAGAGCTATTTGTGTCTCATGTACAGCTAGGAAATGTATCTGATCCTGATGAAATTGAACTCGGGTATCTGAAACAGTTGTTGGAGTGCGACCTGATGGAAGTTGGAGAAGCTTGTTCCTTTGTTTCTCCCACCCATCTGTTCCCCACACAAAGAGCTGAAGAGAAAAACATAGCCAAGTAATATATTAGCGGAAAGAAGCCAAAGATTTGGCAAGATGATACTAAAGTTTTCCATACAAAACAAAGGAAACTTTGTATCAAACATTCATAAATGGACTTGATTTCACTAAACAAACAAAAACTGTTAAATTGCTTTCCACTGAACTACCAAATAGTTCATAAATTACAAATTTACAACTACCAACATTACCCATTTTTCTCTAACTGCCATAACGTATGTTGGTTAGGTAAAATACAAGTATAATACACAAAAAAAAATCGAACTTTTTGGTAGTTATTTTTATTTATAAAGCTTTTGTTGTTTAGTGAGAAACGGGTATAGTTTTGGTAGTTTGGTAAAATTAAGCCTCCATATATCTATCTTGCCATATAAGAGATTAGTTTTCACCTGAGCATCAGCTCCAGATGAGACCAGGACATTTAGAGCATTTGAGAAGGCAAGACCAGTAATTCTTTTCGAGTGGCCTCTAAGCTTGCTCTTGACCTGGACATTAAAAGGACTAATTAGATTCTAGATGCAGAGAGTGGAATAAATAATGATTTTTTTTGGCATACCTCATCAACTCGGACGTTGTAGATTTGGATTGTGGAGTCGTCCGTTCCTATAGCAATAATGTTGTTGTCCTGAGGATGGAAAGCAAGAAATGTTGCTGCGGGTGGTGGGGCCATGAAAGTTGTCATGGTCTGCATTCAACATTTGTAGAAGAGAAAATGGGTTAACCTAGAACATGAGACCATTTTATGACAACAAGTTTAAGATCATACCTTGAAAGTCATCATGTTGAATAGAGAAATTTTGCCACCTGATGCTGACATGACATAAGAATCATTCTTTGACAGAGCAAAGCAAGAAATTGATTCTTCAGGATTGGTGTGGGTTATATCATTAGTCATCAATATACCACTTGGTGGTTGCCATAATTGAGGAGCAACACTTGCCGTTGCCTACAAAGCATATCATGTGAGTAAACTTACACTCAAGCTTCCGTTTGTAAAGAATTTATAGCTTGAATGCTTGAACTAAACATTTTCTGTACCTTTCCATTTGAGTTATTACGGGGCCACTTCCACAAAAGATGAACAGCATTGGATGCCAAGGCAAGAAGTGCAACACCAGAATTGGTATAAATCAATCTTGATATCTGTAACCATAGGAATTCAACTCGTAAGCAACTTCTACAAAAAGCCATCAAAGAGAGAAACAAAGAAACTTCAGTTTTTTTTTGTTTTTTTACATAAAATCTCAATTATTTAAAGATGAAGGCACAATTATATTTATGACTATCTGAAAAGAAAGTAATATCATGAATAAAATTTTGAAAGCAAAATCTGATCTAATTCATGCATCTTGTAGTACAAGCATTTTCTGGTAACACAGGAAAATGCTACCACATGGAGAAGCCTAGTGAAATTCCATTGCCAAAAATATAGAGACAGCTATAAAATGATGCAAAACATGTAAATCATGAAAGACTTGAAGGCAATGTGTATCTGATAATCGCAAGGTAGCGTACTAATGCCCTTCAAGACTTGATAAAGTAACAGAGTCATGGTCTGATAATTTAGAGGACCTAGAAAGATGAAACAGTCAAAAAGTGGCACCGTGGCACAATTTATCTACAAAAGGAAGCCCATGTCATTATGGGAATCTAACTTTCCAGAAAATGCACTCTCATAATCAAGTTTGTTATCCTGCCAACTGTGTCAACCACCCAAAGTCAAATTGCTAGATATGATGGAACCTTGTTAGCATGAACCAAGAAGAGCAACAATTATCAAATATTTTCCCTTGTTACTGATAATATCCTACATAAAATTCTTTTTACTGATAATATGGTAAACAGGTAAAATGAGCACGCAATGAGATATGAAAGGCCAGCGCTCCCTTTTTACTGATAATATCCTACATAAAATTCTTTCAATCAGTATTCCTTGAGTGCATACAACGCTTGGTAGAAAGGAAGCTCTTGATCACTTTTGACCTTTTTGTCAAGCACAATCTACAAGTATGCCATAACTAGAAGGGTGAAGGCAGTAGAGCTCACTTTCTACTGCAAAAATTGAAAAATGAGCCTGCGTAAGAGACTTCTAGTTACGGTTTTCATTATATTTCGTCTTTCTAGCATGCACGTTATAGTATTCCATCCTTACAGTTTTAGTGGAGGGCAGGCACATAGAAGTTAAGCTGCTTGTGAAAAGAGCTCGGCTGAATAAAGATCCAAAGAGGACAGTGGGTCAGCTAAATAAAGATCCAAAGGACATAAGCCTAACAAGTTATAGTCACTACTTATCAGATAATCTGTATGTGTCGTACAATTGTTTCATACAAACATGTGTACAACTACCATCCATTCCAAAACGTTGAGAAATGATTATGGCATGCATGTATACTGTATTTAAATTATGGTGATGCATATTATGACTTGAGTGAGGCATTCCCATACATGCATGGAAACAATATTTTAATTGTCTGGGCATTTCTGACACACAGAAATGTGTAGTTAGGTTAGACATTTTAAATAAACATATGAGCTCAGTGTCCTTGGTTCAAAGTCTTACAGGAACTACAGGAAAAAATGTGGTTACTTACAGTTTATAAGAAAACCTTCAGAAAACATTACTTTCTTTATATGAGAAATTTGGAAGAATATTTTCACATAAATCTATTTCAAATATAGAGGTTTTTTTAATAAATATTCATTGATGAGTAAATAGAAATTCTTTGATGTACTTACATACACAAACAGCTTAGAGCCTTAGACTTGATAGCAAACAGCGTAGACACATATACGTGTTTCATATGCAAGGTTAATATATAATTTATATTGCATCCTATATATAAAACTCGGTTTGGGCTCACAACACATGGGTCAGCACATGGATGCACATAGGCTCTTAATATAGTGGGAGCCCATCCAAAAGATTCAAGCCTTATGGAGATTTATCCCAACTTATATTTTATACTCATATGCACCGCACAATTTCCCGATGTGGGACTATGTTAATCACATTCTCCATACTCCCCCTCACGTACAACGTGCATGTGCAACGAGACTTCACGTGTGAGGGCTCAAACCACATGTGCAACGCGGACAGGCAAACAAATACCCGAGCTCAAACAAACATCCGAGCTCTGATACCATGTGAAACTCGGTTTGGGCTCACAACATATGGACCCACATATGGATGCACATGGGCTCTTAATATAGTAGGACTCCATCCAAAAAACTCAAGTCCTATGGAGGTTTATCCCAACTTATATTTTATACTCATATACATCCCACAATTTTCCCGATGTAGGACTATGTTAACCACATTTTCAACAATATACATCATTAATACCGAAGATATCTCATAATGTCTCCTCTTAATGCAAATAAAAACTACACTTTCACTAAGAATAAGTTTCTACCAATACGTATTATTTTTCTATGCTTTTCAAATCACCCTCAATACAATGAGTTCAACAAAAATATTTCTTTCTCGACATAAAGAAAATCTGAATTATCTTGGAGTGTTCATGTGATGGTTTTATATTTGGAGCTTCTATAAATTGACGCATGTGCATGGAAGATAATCTTGTGATCTTTTTGATGGTATACATGCAAATTGCAAAACAATTATTATTAAGAAATTAAATGTCTATTCCCGATATCTTGGATGATATCTATTAGTCACTAGCGATTAAAAACTCACAACGTTACGACGATGCTTATTTATGCCTTTTAATTCTTACCCATATATCAAGAGTTTAGATATAAAGTTTCAGCGTAGCTTCTTATTGATGTAATTAGGGCGGCCCGTAGCCAAGGGTGAAGGGCCTCGTGCTCTCTTTGAAAATTTAAGAAAAAATAAACTAATAGCGGTTGCAGTTGAATGCGGTTAAGTGTATTTTTATATTTAGTTCGTTTTTTCCCCGCTGGAACTTTACCTGGACCACAGCCAGCCCATTACTTTATTGATATATTCAGTTCGTTGACACAACACAAATATGGTTTTGCTCAAGTGGTAGTTTGATTTCTTCCCTAATAATGGTTAAGGGTTCAAACCCTGCAGACAAATATTTTTTTTATTTTATTTCAATTGCATTTGAATTCTATTGTGTATTTTTTATAAACAAAAAATTATTACATTACAAGATAAGAAAACTAAAAAATTAAATAACACCTAGTTTCCCAAATTTGTCTTAGTTTAAGAAATAAAGCATAAATGGTTTCAAAAATGTCATTGTAAACATAAAACCTTAAAAATGTAATTGTAAACAATACTTCCTTGTTGATGATTGAATTATTATAAAACACTAACGAATAATATTTAAATTAGAATTGTTTTTGTAATCTTTGTTGCGTGAATTTTTAATGGAACAATATTACGTGTGTGCTTCCTCTAACCAAAACTCCTAGGTCCGTCCTGAACGTACAAGAATGTTTCTCATTCAAGTCCTACTATTATCACAATGGAATTCCTCATCATTTCAATTGGTGTCCCTCAAGTTTCTTACAAGCTGAACAAATCGTATCAGACATATCATCATGGCATCCTGGTTATTCTTTTAAAAGTTGCTCAAAAATTCAAATCATTTCTATATTTATCAAAAGCTTTACAAAAATTTCCTATTCACCTTTCTAATAAGGTGTTATTTAGCATTTCGCTGATGTTAGAAGGTGCCAACTGATCATCTAAGAGGGGGTTATTAGTTCAAGACTTTTCATTTGGACTTGGACTTTTTTGTGGACTTTACCATTTTGTGTTATTGGTTCTGAACTTGAATTTGGACTTTAACTTTTTGTGTTATTGGTTGTTTGGACTTAGAATTGGGTTGGACTCCTAAAATCCTAGTTTCAGCCCTAATATATAATTTCTTCCAAAAAAATAAAAGAAAAAAGAGCAAATATTGCTTGGACTCTATCAAATCAGGGACATACCCTCAACAACCCTAACCCTAGCTCTCCCCGCCTTCGCCGCCTGCGCCCAAGCACCCAGCGCCTCCCCTAAGCCCTCTCCCGTCCCCGCTCCTACCGTGGCCCCACTCACAGCCGCTCCCGTCCTTTCACCGCTCCTTTTGCGCCCCCCACCGTCACTCCCTCAACCACTGCTCCTTTGTGCCCCCCTCCACCTCCCCGCCGGCGCCGCTACCATCTACTGTCCCCGGCGCCGCCACCATCCAGTCATCTTTGTTAAAGGGAAAACGAGTTAGATTTATAAAAAAAATCCATCTTTTTAGGTTTGGTTTATTTTTTTCTGCTGAGAACTTAGGCACACTAGCAAACTAATTTTAGAAGATAGCAACATAGATTTCAAAATTTTTCTAGTTTGCTAAAATTCCAAAACCATGAATCGAACTAAAGAGCTATAACTTGCTAACAAAAACCTAGTGAGCTATACTAATCTACTATGTTAGCAATACTCACATCCTCAAACTTTCTTCATTCGCTCCGGATCACACTTGCAAGCCAATCCTCCTTCACTGAATATGATCCATCTGAGGGAAACGATCTAAGCTCCAGTTTCGCCTAACGAAGCAACCGACACTCCAACCTAGCTAGGAATGAAGAGGGGATGTAGGAATTTTCCACTATCGTTTTCTCTTAATTCTAAATCTCAAGTGAGCAACTAAAGAAGGCGGATATGGTGAAGAAGTGGCCATGATCAACTCAAGAAGACACATGAGAGAATGAATGTATGAAGAGTAGAAAAGAATGGAATGCCTTCACATTATTTTGCAAAAAAAATCTCACAACAATTTTCAATAAACAAATGAAGCCCCGTTCCTTTCTACATACCTCCAACCATGCTCATGCCACCTCACCCTCCACCTCATTTGCAAATGATTTCTAAAAGGAAAATTATATAATGAGGTGTTCATCATCTAGAAGATATTCCGTAGAAATACGAAATATAACTCGATATACGTATCGAAATACATATACGGTATCCGTGTAAAAATACGAATAGCCAAGAGAGAAAATAAATAGTGAACAATAATACTAGAATACATATATTAAAAATATATATAAATTATTAAATCAAAACTTGATTTAATAATCCGGTTTAGTCCTAAACCACTAGTATTATCAACCGTCCGATTAAAATCCGTATAGCATGTACATATATTTAATCGGACATCTGTATGTACCAACATACGTCATTTACATCATATAGTCTGGAACCTGGAAAACCCTTTGTGTGGGACTCTAAACACTCGTCAATACGTCGACAGTGGATTTAACCACAAGCACGTCAGCGGCACTAGCTGTACGTACCGGCTACTCAGGTATTGAGCGAAAGGAAGACCGACGAGCAAACACATCCGTACCCCTATTGAGCATGTCTGTGACAATCTTCGTACAGTCCGGTCTGTCTAAGAATATCGCATATCGGGTGTAGGAGATGGATAAAGTCAAACACCTAATAACGTGATATTTCATGTCGGTGTGAAACACATCCCCCACTGAGAAACTGCTGACCCAAATTAGTGATTCTCGTCCACTTTGGTCAAGGATTTCTGGTGATGGCTACCCGTGCACTGCGCGACATCTACCCCTAATACCGGGAGAGACGAACCCTTGACGATCCGCTCACTATCTCCATGTGGCTCAGGACTGTAACCAACTAAAATATGTTTGCACGACTCCTTTGAGCTGTGGTAGGGTAGTAATCAAAGCACAGTGAGAACTCACACGAGACAAATGACGATTCCAGGTCAACAGACTAACCAGTATTCATGTCACCTGAGAACTACTATCTGACAATAGGTATAATATCATTTAGCATGTTCCCGACGAATCCGTCCAGTGTAACTCATAACCCAATAAACACATGTATACCATCTTAAGTGATTAACTGAAACCAATGGCTTGTGAAACCGGCCACCGTCATTCGTCGGGGTCTCGAAAAGTATACACTAGTCTACTCCGGAGTATCGATACCCGGTCTCGATACTCTCTCGACTAGGGACATTTAAAGATGTGTTTATAGACCACCCAGCTCCCCACATATGTGATCGTCATCATAATGATGGAAGTCAAGCAAGAATCCTATAGGCTCTATCAACATGTAACAGTGATCTGTAATACCACATAATGCATGTACATGATGATAGTCAAATCAGATAGCATACTATCATTTCGAGTAAGACTGTTCTATCCGTATAGGTCATCTCTCAATCATCATAATCGCCTGCCTGTGATTACAATAATTGTCTTGAGGACGCTATATCCAACAATCTCCCACTTACACTTAAGGCTAATTATTGCGGTGTCGCTTACTCACAGCCCGTGTGATACCGAACACCCAACTTCTCTACTAATCAGTCTCGCAAAGAATGTTTGCGAAATTATCGCGTTTGAGAAATAGCCTCAGCGAGCGGATCTGCTCTAATGTTTCTATTTTTATCTCTCTATATCTCAATTTCGTGGAGAAAAAATATCTCTCGAAATGAGTGATACCGGTCTTAGAATTTGTCTGGATATCTGATAGAACCAAGTTCATAAATGAACTCCAAATCCAACAAACTTCTTAGATTGTATCTTCCATTGAATTTAATCAGTATCATATGCCATGCCTTCCTCAGTATCCGCTTGGACATCTGTCCAACATACTGCCCCTCATAAGAGAGTAAACTTTAACTCTGACAATCAACCTGTCATCCAGGTCACCTAGGAAGTCTAAGATGATAACTGCCTCATGAAAAAGTTGTCGTTACCATATACCAAGAACATCCTCTTATGTTCATAACTGCTTCCCAATGTTTCTCCAGGATTGGATTAATATCTGCTTATTGCAGCTAGTGCAAAAACAATATCTGGTGTGGTACTTGACAAACTCAATTGTCTAAACAAGTGATATATCATTCATGCAAGTCCCTTCTCATCAGTTTAGAAGACATCTCTTTAAAGACTCTTTAGAGAGGGTGACTCTATCACCTGCGGATACACCACCACGTCAGGAGTCATCCATTCTAAAACACTTTAGAATAGTGTCAAATTACCCGAATTAGGACACTTCCCAAATCTAGATCTAAAACCATAAATATGGTCACCAGAATCCCCGATATTTTGTGCAGATCCTATATGCAGAAAACACTTTGTGACAACCACAGTATAACTGATCGCAGTATAGGAACACCACTTCCTGTCAGGAGTACATCATCCAAATACCAGGACATCACTCCTTACTTTCTTCTTATCAGGTCCATCTCATGTTCTCATGAAGTCAAACTCTATGACCGTCACATCAAAAATAGATAATTTATCTCCGCCATACTTGTTTTATTCCATAAATAGACATAATCTACTGACCCACCACGCTTCCGCTACTCTCATTGACTACAACCACCCTCTGGCAGAGTCATATACACGTGCACTTCTAAAGTTAATTTAGAACGACGTTATAGTCTGTTCCCCTCCGAAAGACGGCAAGACGGACGTCTTGCCTGAAATTCAGGGCAGATGCTAATTGGTGCTATCAGTCCACCTCTCCGAAGATGCCAAGTTGATTTATGACACCGTGTATCGAAGGTTTAAACGGATGCGGCCGATGTAGCAGACTTCGTTAGATTCCCCCTCGTCTGAAGGGTTTTTGATTGTAGGGACGCTCTTCTCTGCAGGTGCAAGCCCCCGCAGTTAATTACACTACCGCATCGCGGTAACTTTATCCTTCTCCATATGGTCACTTCGTGTCGTGGGTGTTTGTTTTGTGTTTGGTTGCCCGTGGATTGTATACGGAGACTAAGTTATGTTGTCGTCCGTAGGGCGTGGACTAATCCAAATCCGTATCTTTCTTAGATTTGGGTTTGGGGGTTGGGTTTAAGAATACGTTAGCCTCATTTGAGACTAAGATCAACTTAAACGTTAGTTATGGATACGCTAATCTCATTTTAGACTAAGATCAACTTAACGAGATCGTTTAGATCCAACAAAAGAGCAATTGGGCTCTGTTGTTTAGTTTAATGACATTGCGGTCGATAATTAGTTTAAGGACATTACGGTCCATTGTTAGTTTAAGGACATCTCGGTCCAATGTTAGTTTAAAGACATCACGGTCGAGGTTAAGGACATCATAGTCCATGGGCTTAAGGACCCCACAGTCCGATGTTAGTTTTAAGACATCACGGTCGAGGTTAAGGACATCATAGTCCATGAGTTTAAGGACCCCAGTCCATAGTTTAGAGACGTCATAGTCTATGAAATGTGTGGTTAGCGGGACCCGTCACCTCTTTGAAAACGTTGAGGAATTACAACGATAAATATCAAAGGAATGAAGAGATGTACCCTTGAACCGAGGTAGATTAAATGACCTGTAGTCCAATTTGGAACTAAGATCAATTAATTGTATTATGAGCACATTGGCTGAGTTTGAATTGAGGACTTATGGCCAACTTGGGCTAAGTCCAATTAAGTTTGGAATATTGGCCCTTTGTTGGACCATTAAACACTTGTATGGATTCAACCTTTCATCACTTAGCAATGCTAAACAAGAGTTTAAGGGCTCTGTTATCATTTTGGTCTTTGACTGAGCATTAAACATTATAGCTCTAAGTTTTTACTCAATTTTGAGATTCAATTGAAGGGGAGGCTTTGCCTGTGGAAAATTAACCAACTTGGTTAAAAATAGTGTTAAACACTAGAAAACAGTGTTAAACACTGGCAATAAAACTCTCAATCAGTGTTAAACACTAGAAAGTAACAGTGTTAAACACTGGAAATAAGATTTTCAAATTAGTGTTAAACACTAAAAGATAATCAGTGTTAAACACTGGGAATAAAGCTCTCGAATTAGTGTTAAACACTAAAGGAAAAAGGGATCACGTGTGGACACGTGAGGGCGCCCAGAGGTGGGACCAGATCCACTTTTACTTTGCTTTGCAAATAAGTGTTAAACGCTTCTTTTATATTTTATTTTGGGCATCACGTGTTGACACGTGATGGGGATTTATACATCGATAATTAAAGTACTTGCTGAGGGGTCACGTGGGGACACGTGAGAGCGCTCAGAGCTTCTTTTCTTCTGCTTTTTCTTTCTGTGTTTTTGGAGGTCACGTGGGAACACGTGAGGCATTGCCTCATGGCTAATTCCTTCTCATTTTGGGAATCTTTTTAGGAGTCACGTGGGTACACGTGACCTAGTTCTTTTCATGCACAGAGATCTCTTAAGTCTCTTTATTTTTAAGAATTGAATTCTTTTATAGGGTTAAACCCTAATCATGATTTTGGAGGAATTAAATTCCTATTATGAAAGAATTAAATTCTTATGTAGGGTTAAAACCTAGTTTCTTTTAGAGGAATTAAATTCCCAGAATTAAATTCTTGTATAGGGTGAAACCCCAATTCATTTTAAGAGGAATTAAATTCCTGTGAATTTGAGAGAATTAAATTCTTAATTAAGGTTAAACCCTAGTTCTGTCCATCTTGAAGGAATTAAATTCATGTAATTTTAGGAGAATTGAATTCTCATATAGGGTTAAACCCTAGTTTCATCATGAAGGAATTAAATTTCTGTGAGTTTGGGAGAATTAAATTCTTATATAGGGTTAAACCCTAATTTTGTTTTGGGAGTATTAAATTCTCTAAACTCAATTCCCCCTCTAAGTTTTGGATCTGCATGGCAGGATCTCAACCCGATGAGAATTAAATTCTCAACTTATGGGGAGATGTGCTCCTGCAGATCTTCAACCAGAGAAAGAACTAAGTTCTTTTGTGCAGAAGAGTTAAACTCTTAGATTTGAGAATTAAATTCTCTGTTTGGAGTTTTGATCCCCTTTCTTTTCTCACCTAGGATTTTCTTTGTTGAGAATTAAATTCTCCTTTCTTTTCCTCTCTGAAATTTCAAGATTCCAAAACTCTATATTCCTCTCCCTTGGCTCCTATTTATAGGAGAAGGAAAGGAATCAATTTGTTTAGTAAATCTTTCATTGAAAGATTTTGTTTGTTTTCATAATTAATATGATTCTTTAGATCATTTAGTGAATTTTATTTACTGTTGGATTTTAAATCCAAAGATATTCTGTTTGTTATTTTCGATGAGATTTAGGGGAAATCTTTCCTTGTTTAAGATTTTTTCCATAAATTAGTGATTTTTAATCATCCTTGGATCTTTAACCCAACGGTCCCCATAATCCTTTTCCATTTGGAAAGATTTTAGAATTTAATTCTATTAAACTGTAAGGCTTTCGAAGCCGGTCACGTGCTGGGTCACGTGTGAGCACGTGACCCCCAATTGAGTCCTTTTTCTCAGCGTTTTAATTACGCTTCAGTTTTAACCATCACGTGTCAACACGTGACCTTTGGTCACGTGTGAGCACGTGATACCTCATTGAGGTATTTCCTTCAGCCGTTTGATTTTATTTCTGTTTGATGAGATTTTAACCATCACGTGACCCTTGGTCACGTGTGAACACGTGATACCTCATTGAGGTAATTTCTGATTTTTTAGAATTAAGTTCTATTAAGCTGTAAGGCTTTCAAAGTCTGCCACGTGCTGGCACGTGACCCTTGGTCACGTGTGAGCACGTGACCCCCAATTGAGTCATCTTTCAGCCGTTTGTTTTCATTTCTGTTTGATGAGATTTTGACCATCACGTGTCATCACGTGACCATTGGTCACGTGTGAACACGTGATACCTCATTGAGGTAATTTCTGATTTTTAATCAGGAAACATAGTCATCCACCTATTAGATCTCATAGTCTAGAACAACAGTAATGGCAAGCTTGGATCATCAAAATCTCCGTGTCACCGTCTTTAAGGAGACCGAATTACCTCTCGAGTGGCTGAGGTTACCTGCCAAATCTGCGGAGCGGCTAATGGATTGTCGAATCCAATTGAATCCTTAGGTTCTACTAAATTTTCAGGAACCGTTTGTGGTTCTGGAATCACTTCCAGTTCCACCATACTCCCACTAATGTTTTCTGAAAAAAATTCATTTTACTAAAACGGGTGGCGAGTCAAGAATAATATAACCATTGATCCTCCAAATGGTAGAATGTTAACCCTCGTCAAAACCTGGGATAACCCACAAACTGCCATTGCTGAAACGTGCCTTGAGTTTATCCGGATTCTGGTTATAAGGATAAGCCGAACTACTCTATATACCTTAATATCGTTAAAATATGAATCCATTCTATATCCAATATAAAAACAAAGACACTAATTTAATTGGAACCAGATTTAAAATACATGCAGTTGTTTCCAGTGCATATCAACTAAATGGAAGAAGGTCATGCACCATTATTCATCAAGAAGCGCACCCACGAATGAGTAACCTGAGAGAGAAGTTAGTTCTCAAATATATTACTTACGACGGAATACCTAGCATAAATATCTACATCTTCGATCATCTCGAAAAATCCTGATACTTCCAACGCATGGTTCTCTACTTTATTCTTATATTTATAACTTCTTAAAATTTGGACCTTATATTTCAACGAAATACGTGTCCAAAATCATAGCAGTCATAAGTAAACGGAATATTTTACGAATACCAGCCCTTGTCCTAATGGACAACGGACAACATTCAATAGTTTGTATAAGCCCTCTGAGTTTAATAACTAAAACCATAGGACAACGGACAACATTCAATAGTTTGTATAAGCCCTCTGAGTTTAATAACTAAAACCATGTACGTCGTAGGTTGAAAACTGTATTATGGTTATGAAGAATTACACCGTTATTGAATGCACCTTACCTAATCATCAACCGATAAAGGTAAATGTCATAAACATAATTTCAAAAGTTATCTCACTTTATAATATAAACGTACAGATATATCAGTTTGAAATTGGTGGATAACGGATACTCAAAACCAAATATTTATCGTTAGGCAAAATTCAGGTGACTTCCTCAAATATCACTAATTACAAAGAATTCTGATATTGAAGATCTAATCACCCAATTCCCAATATTCTACTCCCACTCAGTATCTGTAACGCCGTACAGATGTGAGAATCAAGTCTGGTAAATACATACCCTGGAGTCGGAAACTAATTGGGAAAGCAGTTTTCAATTAACACCGCACGGTGAAACTGAAACATGAGAATGTTTCGAGGGAGTGGACGGGTATTCCTAGTAACGCCACTTCCACTATCCAGATACATGACAGTAGTCGCAATTTTCTTTGCCCTCACTCCAATCCCTTTATATGTCTTTATATATTACCTTCTGTACACCATACTTAGGCTAATTGGTTTTCTTCTTCCTTATCTTTTGACACCTGCCTAAGGTTTGAAAGAAAACTATCTAATAAGCATAATAGGTGCTCTCCTAATACTAGGAGCCCTCACGACCTGAGAGAAGGTAAAGAAAAAAGATAACCGAATAATCCTATTCAATTTCTCTAGAACCGGAATCCATCCTCGAACTGAAGCAAGTTTCTTCGAGTTCGTATGTAACTATACGATGGCATGCCAGAGCAATATGGATCTTCGTAGTGGTACGGAGTGTTCTGGAAAAATACAAAGGGGAAGTAAGAGTGGTAGAGATATATGCGGCTTTGTTATGAACCATGACAATCCAAAACCAAAGTATGTAAGAAGGTTCAGTTAACTTGGTTCATGAGTTTAGTTTAAGGTCGGGTCATGTTCGCTGCCAAAAAGAAAGAAAAGAACACTCAGCGTGCACTCTATCAAGATTAAATTGGTTAATCACTTTATCTAATCAGGATGGCTCACACTGTTTCCTTGAATTCTCTTTCAAACCTTAAAAGGAAAATTAGTTGGGATCATATGAAAATCACCCGAGTAATACCTACTCATCAGTGGGAATCGGGACCCAACTATCATCGTGTGATAACTTGATAGAAGCCACTCAAGTTACCATACTCCAGAAGGTATGCACATGTCTGGCAAGTTTCCTATATGTTTGAAACTACCGATATGGTTTTTATCCCTAAGACCTTAGGACCTTGACGTTTGCCAATAAATCAAGGGTCCTAGTCAAGTTCAAACTGTCATTATCTTGATTGCATCGAACCCACCCGCACTAGCTCTTGATGCTTGCCAACAAAGCAGTGTGACTGTCCCGATCAATCGCTTCTCTATGCAACAGATAAGCATCAGTCAGCTACCCTACACCATGTCTTGACGCATGCCAACAAACATAGCACGAATACTAGGCGCTACCTATTTGAAATGACGGAGAGCTACGGCTGGTTTTTGGCGGAAAATCTTTAACGTAATGAACTTGATATTGTTGAAGGAACTCAAGCAGTTTTGAAAAGGAGTGGTTTAGGCTCCGTATTTTTAAAACGAGTGGTTTTGAAGAAAACCGATGGTTTTGAAGAAAACCAAGTAATTTATAGTCCCGTAAACTTTTGCCAAAGAGATCACTTCCTGTGAAGGGATCTAGGCTCTTTTCTTATCGAATGAGGTGCAGGATATTTATGACTGAATACCTCGACGCAAACCAAAAATAAACGCCTATAGTTTTCAAAAATTGGTTCCAATATCATTTAGGTTTGTTTTTCTTGCATTAATCAGATCAGAATTAATGTGGTCCCATCAATTAAACATATCATGCTAGAAAGAAACGGAAATAGACACGCATATATGCCATCCGCATTCGCCACGGGATCCCGAGTCTTCACCGTAAGGTTACTTAACTTACGGCAGGGCAGGGACAAGACTAGCGCGGATGCAAAACATATACAGCGTCTACTAGATATATATAATAAATAGTAACATTCATCTCACGCATAATATCAAGTAACATCACAGAAGTATCACAACGGAATCACAACGGAAGCAAACATAATATGGAAATGGAGCCAAATATGAAATGCAATTTTCCCGATCGTGTAGATAGCCCATAGTATCAGACCCTACACCCCTACGAGTGCGGCAAGCCACCCGCCAATCTCAGAAGCAAGGCAACCCCAATCAACGAAGTGAGTGGGCCATCCAACACTTTCAGAATCCGGTGACATAGATACCCCTCCGCGGGTTAATCCTATACCCCTACGAGTGCGGTGAATAACCCGTCAATTCTAGAGTAAGGCATCCCGATCTCAATGCCATGAGATGGTGGCCCGTTGCCCTTAAAACCCGGCTACTCGAGCACTCCGCCCGCAACCAAGACGCGCCCCAAAGAATAATACAAACCGCAATGACGACAGTCCACATGTCGGATGCTCACCACGCAATATGAATATGCATTACATCACAGAGCTATCTAATACTACGTACACCGGGCTATCCATTACGACAAATCCAACATAACCATAAACAATATCCATCACAAAACATCAACGTGAGTATTATGTTCATAAACTCATCTGATTGTGCATATAACCAGTCAAATTATACCGCGTTATGATATTCACGGTCGCAGAAACAAGTGCACAGAAAAACACGAATTTAAAATTTCGATCGATTAAAACTTTCTGCATTTGCTCCAAGTACAAACCAGTACACAAACAAATCTAGAGCAAAACCAAATATTCCAAAAATCACATTTTCATGAATTAGAGCCCCAGAAAAAATTTAGGGCAGTGTAGCCAAAACTCGGCCGCGGATCAGAGGCCAAATGGCACATTTAGCAGCGGATCAGCGGTCGAATTTTGGACTTGGGTGCCTAAAATTTTTTTCTAGCTCTAATTTTTCCTGCACATAATTTTAATACAACCTGAATTTTTTTTTGAAATTCGAACAGTAAGCAAGATTTTTGGAAATATGATTTGAAAAATTCCGTCAATCGAAACTCTAAATTAGTGTAAACAAGTCTAGCCTTTAGCATGACTCTGATACCATTGCTAGGAACTTAGGCACACTAGAAAACTAATTTTAGAAGATGACAACATGGATTTCAAAAATTTTCTAGTTTGCTAAAGTTCCAAAACCATGAATCGAACTAAAGAGCTAGAACCTGCTAACAAAAACCTAGTGAGCCATGCTAATCTACTATATTAGCAATACTCACATCCTCAAACTTTCTTCATTTTCTTCAGATCGCAATTGCAAGCCGGTCCTCCTTCGCCGAAGAAAATCCACCTGAGGAAAACGATCCAAGCTCCAGCTTCGCCTAACGAAGCACCCGACACTCCAAGCTCGCTAGAAATGGAGAGTGGGGATGTAGGAATTTTCCACTATCTTTTTCTCTCAATTCTAAAACTCAAGTGAGCAACTAAAGAGGAAGGTGGTGAAGAAATGGCCATGAGTAACTCAAGAAGACACATGAGAGAATGAATGTATGAAAAGTAGAAAAGAATGGAATAGCTTCACATTATTTTGCAATCATACAAACAAAAAATCTCACAATAATTTTCAACAAACAAATGAAGCCTCATTCCTCTCTACATATACCTCCAACAATGCTCATACAACCTCACCCTCCACCTCATTTGTTAATGATTTTCTAAAAGAAAAATCATATAACGAGGTGTCCATTTTCTAGAAGATATTCCGTAGAAATACGGAATACAACCCGGTAAACATATCGAAATACATATACACGTATTCGTATAAAAATACGAATAGCCAAGAGAGAATAAATAGTGAATAATAATACTAGAATACATATATTAAAAATATATATAAATTATTAAATCAAAACTTGATTTAATAATCCGGCTTAATCCTAAACCGATAATATTATCAATCGCCCGATTAAAATACGTGTAGCATGTATACATATTTAATCGGACACCTGTATGTACCAACATACGTCATCTACATCATATCTCCTAAACAGGGAAAACTTTCTATGTGAGGCTCTAAACACTCGTCAATACGCTGGCAATGGGTTTAACCGCAAGCACGTCAGCGGCACTAGCTGTACGTAACGGCTATCCAGGTATTGAGTGAAAGGAGGACCGACGAGCAAACTCATCCGTACCACTACTGAGCATGTCTGTGACAATCTCCGTACAGTCCGGTCTGTTCGTCTAAGAGTCGCATATCAAGTCTAGGGATGGATAAAATCAGACCACTAATAACACGATATTTCGTGTCGGTGTGAAGCCTATCACATACTGAGAAACTACTGATCCAAATCAGTAATTCTCGTCCACCTTGGCCAAGAATTTCTGGTGATGGCCATTCGTGCACAGCGCGACATCTACCCCAATACGGGAGAAATGAACCCCTGACGATTCGCTCACTGCCTCCATGTGGCTCAGGATTGTACCTAACTAAAATCTGTTTGCACGACTCCTTTGAACCGTGGTAAGGTAGTAATCAAAGCACAGTGGGAACTCACACGAGACAAATGACGATCTCAGATCGACAGACTAACATGTACTCATGTCACCTGAAAACTGCTATCTGACAATAGGCATAATATCATCTAGTATGTTTACAGCGAGTCCGTACAGTGTAACTCATAACCTAATGAGCACATGTATACTATCTTAGGCGACTAACTGACACCAATGGCTTGTGAGACCGGCCACCGTCCCTTGTCGGGGTCTCGAAAAGTATACACTAGTCTACTCCGGAGTATCGATGTCCAGTCTCAATACTCCCACGACTAGAGACATTTAAGGATGTGCTTATAGACCACCCAACTCTTATGTATATGACCGCCATCATAATACTGGCAGTCAAGCAAGAATCCTATGGGCTCTATCAACATGTAAGAATGACTCGTAATACCATATAATGCATGTACATGATGATAAAGTCAAACCAGATAGCACACTATCATCTCGAGTAAGATTGTTCTACCCGTATAGGTCATCTCTCAATCATCATAATCGTCTGTCTGCGATTACAATAATTGCCTTGAGGACACTATATCCAACATTTTCCGGTCATTGTTCAAGTCATTGTTCCATCCATCTCTGAAAATTGTGGTTCAATGAATACTTGTGAATTGTGATTAAGTTGTGTTTAACTGGTTATTGATTAAATAACAATTGTGATGAACTATGAATAATTGTGGTTATTAAAAATTGGGTAATGATTACTTGTCGGTTGTCTTCTTGAACATGCTAAAGATTTGATTTGCCTTTGTTTCCTGCTTTTGATAGATAAAATGCCAAAATATTATGTAGTATTCCAAGGCCGAAAGGTAGGAATATACACAACATGAGCAAAATACAAAGAACGAGTTGATAAGTCCAGTGGTTGTGCGCATAACAGATATGATTCACCAGAAGAAGCAAAGAAGGCTTATAACGAGTATTTTCGAAATGTAAAGATATAATTGTTAGCAGTATATGGTAAGCATATATGTTAATGCATATATAATGAGCAATTTTGCTTACTAGGAAGCTTATAGTAGCGGTAAAGTAGCCAATTCTGGACCCAACTTTTCCAATTTATCTAAGGAGAATCATGCCCTCAAAGCTCAGCTCAAGTTAGCATTGATAGAAAGAGCTATTGCATTACTTTGATAAGTCAGGACAGCAATGGGTAGGTATTTTATTATCCTTTACCTTTTATAGTACGATGGGACATAGCACTGTATACCATATGTATTGCCTGCTTGTGACTATATTGCTATCTCCTTTATTTAGTATATACTGGTCGAACTGCAAAACCCTTCCATTTCTTTACTTGTTTAGTGCTTTGACACTTTGGGAATTGTGTTCCCAGCCGGGAGCCGGATCCACTAGTCTTGATTAGCTATCAGAGTGGCACATCGGAACCGAGATGAGCCCAAGACCTGCAGAGCCTCTTTTCTTTATTATTGTCTACTATTTTTTTATCTAGACTTCTGTATATTCTTGCCTTGTATAACTTTTGGACATATTGTATTCATTCTACCCTGGGAATTGTGTTCATTCTACGCTTTAAAATCACATATGCAGCAGCGTGAGATTTATTGATTTGGTTGCCGAGTACGGCCTTTGCCGCTTTTTATTATGGTTTTATTATCATATTGTGTATTATGACTGTGTGAGATTGATTTATTGTATTTTGCCCGACTGTGTGGCTATGATATGTTAAAACCCAATTGTGTGGCTATTGGTATTTTATCGTCCATATGTGGTCTCGCTATATTATATGTTACTTTTCAGTGTTTTTATTGTATAGCAACTTAGGAGTTTTTGAAAATACAGAGGACGTGCTGCTGAAATTTTCTAGAAATTAGTATTATTTAAATTCTAGACCGCGGCGTCTCCATCATTTTAAAGGGGTCTGATTTTGTATTAAAGGTTATGACCTTATTTGTTAATTTATTGAACATTAGTAGTTTGTAATTTAACATCGGTGATGATGCTATTTATTTTTTGTGTTATTTCTTCATTTAATAATATGCATTAAATCAAAGTACAAGAATAATGCTATGTTATACAAAGTCCTACAATATTGTCCAAGTTCAAGTCCAAAAAAATCAAAGTCGAGGAAAAAGTTCAAGGAAAAGTTCAGGTAAAAATCATATTAGGACAATTGTCCTACTAAGACTTAAGAATCCAGAACCAATAACTGGCCCCTAAGATAACAATAATCCCCTCCCTTATTCATGTTTCTAAACCATTGCTGGAAAATCAACAGAAGTTGACGGAGTGAACATGGATATTCATGATGCAATCATAATGTTTACCATGTTCAGAATGAATTTTTTTGCAAAGTTGTCGTATAATGATTAGAATACATCATGTTCTATCATAACTTGTCAAAACTACATGGTTATAGTTTTTGCATCATTAATCTTTTATATTTTTCCACTAGCACATACTACCCTGTTTATTCGAAGGGTCTTCACAAGAGGAAATGGCAAAAAGCTGAAATTTCTTATATAGGTATGTACCTTATGACACTTTTTCGAATGTATGAACTGAGCTCAAGAAAACCAAAACTTGATGCTTAAAAAGCGAAAAATAAAATGTTTGTCCAGTAACATGAAGCAGAGGACAGTGTGAAGCAAAAAAAAAACAAATAAGTACAGATGGAAAAGCATTAACTATAAAGATTTCATTGTAACAATAGTTAAACTTGGAAAGGAACAAATGTATAGGCCCTGAATTCTAACTTGGGACATATTTTGCGAGGCATGGAAGGGAAAGAGAAGATTATCACTACATTTACAGACTTATAGTTTGCGCTAGCTGAACAAGTCAATGAGAGTACTGTAGAAGTTATATGGTTTATAGATTTAAACTGGACCAACAGAATGCTACTGAAAAGTATATTGTTTGCACCTATATAAAATGTCATTGGCTAGTATGTTAAGCCTAGAATCATCATTTTTCCTGTATTATGAGGCTAAATGGTACCGTGTTTGGCTAGATCTGATTCAAGGCTGCATCCGCAGCATCAACCCAAAACTAGCCAATTACTTTTACAAGACTGGAATATGAATCATCCAACGTCATGTGAACAAACTGGTGACATTCGAATCTTAAAATTTTTATATTGTGCTCTATCCATTTGTAGGTCTATGATCTTTTAAACCTAAAATTTATGATATGATACAATAAAGACAACAATCAATATGGTGTGATAAAGACACAAAACTGTGGTAATCTTGGAAAAATTTGCATACAGCACGACAGCAATACATAAACGAAATTTATAACAGTGGGATAGTTCTATCAAGAACTTGTTAGCTAGAAAAGTATAGTTTTCATCATAATTTAGTCGGGGGGAGGGGGCAGTTATTCATAACTTAGTCAATTCAGCATAATACCCTGAAGTGTCATTTTCATTAAAACAGCAAGGCATTACCTTGCTTGTTCTCAAGTTATCCATAAGCCTCAAGGCTCGGCACTGAGCCGGCTCAGAAATCTCGGTAAGCTTCCACATCTTTGATTTGTCTGCCAATTCGTCAGTTCTTGGTTTCACATCCAACGAGTTCCTAGAATCTCCATTCTGTCGAATTTGGATATATATGTAACAAAATATAAATTCTGTCAAATTTCTAATTGCCATTAGAAAAGTATAAAATGGAAAGCTTCAATTGGTCAAGTGTCACAAACCATTCCAGTCATAGCTATTGAAGGGGATGTTCTATCCATAACTCCAGAACTCGTTGCCACAGCATTAGCAGACAGAGGACTGATTACCGGCTGCATCAAATAGCACAGTGAGTCCAGTCATATAACACAATTACTTTAATTTGTAGCCATAGGCAAAGCACTTCTAGATGATCAGAGATTGCTACCTTTGGGTTCTCTGTAAAGGATCTAGAATTATCAAAAACACGATTTTCAAATGTGCGTAAAAGGCGCAGCCCATCAGCATTTGCCAAGATTTTGATGCCATTTTCATGTGCAGAAACAGCCAGCATCGTTCCCTCTTTGTTGAAGCGTATCCGTGGGCTTGACTAATACATGTGTTGAAGATACACCACATGAGATATATATTTATGTTCCATATGCACTTGGAAGAAATTTTTTGTGTTGGCTAACTTACACTAAAATAACCTTGACTATTATTGTTTTTCACTAAATTAGCTTAAAGTTTTTTTTTACAGTAAGCTCCCTGAAGGTGCTAGATTCAAGGATATTATGATAATAAAAACTCCGGTTTAAAGGAGTTTACTGTAATAAACAAAACTTTAAGTAGTCTACTGAAAAATGACAGTTGAGGGTTTAGTGTAGTTTAACCTTTTTGGTGTAAGTATGTGCGCTTGCGCACACATATTTTATGTACAAGGGACTTCATAATATAACTTACAGGTAGGCCACCATCTGCATCAATTGTTGTCAAAAGGTTGACACTATCCATATCCCAAAATTTGATCATGAACTCATCACCAGCAGCTAAAAACCGGTTCTTAGTGGTGTCAAATTGCACTACACCCGTAGACCGTTTACGGAATCCCTGGTATGTCCTCTTCACAGCTCCTTCACTTTCATTCCATTCCACAAGGTATGACTCCCCTTCTTTGCTGGTTCCGCAGGAAAAGAGCCTACAAGTCAACTCACAGCTTACTCCTCTAGTACCATGGATAGAAAAAGAATATGAAGTTACCAAACTTAAAATCTCATTGCACCAAAGCCCCCAAGGTTGTAATGAGGGTTGAGGTATATACTTTTATACTTGACAGCCCCCTGGATGTTAAGGGCCTTTTTTAAGGGTTGAACCTATGATTTTGGATTTTGCACGGCAATGAAGAAGTAAAGACTGCTATTAAAATTAAGAGAGATTCTTATAGAAAATTGAAGAAGAGTAGAAATGCAGAGAGATTTGAGAAGTATAAGATAGCTAAAATGGAGATTAAGAAAGTCATTCGGGAAGTCAAAACTAAAGTTTACAAAGAGATGTACGATTAGTTGGATACCAAAGAGGCTGAAAATGATATATACAGGATTGCTCGGATGAAAAAAAGGAAGATCAGAGACTTGTGTGTAGTGAAATGTGTCAAAGATGAAACTCAATAGTTTTTAGTTCGAGATGAGGATATCAAGGAAAGATGAAGATATTATTTTGATAAATTGTTCAATGCGGGCTTTACTAAGAATTTGGACGGATTTATCATTTAATCTCCAGATATAAACCGTGATTTCATACGCAGGATAAGAATACCTGAGATTAAAAAGGTTTTGAAGATGATGAAATCAAGGAAAGGTGTTGGCCTAGATGGGATTCCGATTGAGGCATGGAAGATGCCTAGGAGAGATAGGCGTTAGATGGCTGACGAACCTGCTTAATAAGATTTGGCAAACCAAAAAGATACCAAATGAGTGGAGGACGGGTACCCTTATAATTTTCTACAAAAACATAAGTGACATTCAAAATTGCTCAAACTATCATGAAATAAAACTCATATGTTATACCATGAAGCTTTGAGAAAGGGTGATTGAACACAAGCTAAGGTGGGATGTTAAGATAACAAAGAACTAGTTTGGGATCATGCCTGGATGATCGACGACAGAGACTATTTATTTACTTTGTCAGCTTGTCGAACGTTTTCGGGAGAGAAGAGATTTGCATACGGTTTTTATTGACTTAGAGAAAGCTTACGATAAGATGCCTAGAGAGATAATATGACGGACAATGATGAAGAAGAAAGTCTCAATCATGTATATTGACATATCAAGGACATGTATGACAGAGTAGTGGCAAATGTAAGGACTTGCGGCGGCCTAACGAGAGATTTTCCGATCACAATTGATTTGAATCAAGGATATGCATTAAGTCCATTCTTGTTTGCCATAGTAATGGATGATCTTACTAGAACTATCCAGGACAAGGTACCTTGATGTATGTTAATCGTTGATATTATTCTGGTAAATGAGAGGAATGGAGGGGGTTAATATCAAATTGAAGTTATGGAGACAACCGTAGGAATCTCGGGAGTTTAGATTGAGTAGGTCCAAGACAACATATATGCATTGCAAATATAGTAAACAGAGAAGTCGAGACACGGTGGTATAACACTGAATGTGCAAGAGATATCACCAAGCGATCGGTTTAGGTATCCAAGTTCCATCATCCAAAAAGGCTAGGAGATCGATAGCGATGCCAACCAGAGAATTCAGACTGGTTAGTTGAAATGGAAGAGTACAACGGAGATTTTGTGCAATCGTAACTTTCCGTTAAGATTGAAAGGGAAGTTTTTTCGAAACGCTATTCGGCATGCCTTATTATATGGTACGGAATGCTGGGCTCCTAAGAAACATTATGCACGGAAAATGCATGTAGCGGAGATGCGCATGCTTCGTTGGATGTATAGTAACACTAAAAAATATAAGGTGCGAAATGAGGATATTTGTGCAAAGGTCGGTGTAGTATCCGTGGAGGAGGAGATGCGGGAAAACCGTGTAAGATGGTTTGATCATGTGCAACTCAGATCAACGAAAGCACCAGTTTGATAGATGGGTATTAGCGATTTAGGCCAAGTCAAATGAGCGAAAGGGGGACAGAAGAAAATGTGGATAGAGGCGATACGAAAAGATATGGATGTCAAAGGCCTTAATGAAAATATATTGTTTGATAGGAGTCGGAGGATTCATGAGGTCAACCCGGCGTGATTCTCATGTTGGTTCATATAGCCTACCCCATATGCTTGGGAGAAAAGGCCCAGTTGTTGTTGTTGTAATGTTTTTAATCAATCAGCTTTATATGCGATTAGGATGGATTTGAACCTGGATAGCTCTAATACCATCTTAAAATCCCTGTCAATGCACCATAACTCCTAAGTTATGGCAAGGATTGAAGGTTATGCTTTCATATTCTAACATTCATGATAAAATGAGCCAGTTCATCAAGCAAACCTGGAACCATCAGCACTATAAGCCATTGTGGTACACCAATGACCAGGTGCATCATAGTCAACTCTAGATCCAGCATTATCATACAACCATGCCTTTATCTTACCATCTATTGCTGTCGAAAAGATGAACTGTGGAAATTGACAAATTAAAAACATAATTGAGGTCTTTGCGTCATTAACAGACCAGATATTTTGCACATGTGATGCACATAGACCGAAAGAAACTTAGTATCGTATATAAGATAGAAAATATATATAAATGAATCTGTTTTCTTAGACTGTGTTGTCTCATCATCTCAAAAACTATTCTCTTAAGAGTGTGCATACAAAAGGCATGGTTCGATGTCATTAATTGTGAAGACTTAATTAATAATAAATGATATCATTTTTTAGTCGTAAAGTGACGTATGATCATCTCCTCATGATGATGTAGGTATAATAAAGGTTTAATTTTGATCGAGCTCCTTATGATACCATATTGCAATTTAAATAAATTGTATAATTTTATAATGGTGGTATGCATTCATTCATGCTTTAAATGATCTTTTAGTAGCTTTATAGACCTTTAGGAATTTGAAACATGAAAAATATAATGTGAAGCATGCAAAAAAATTATAATGAAATAGAGAGATCTTGTTATTAAAACAACGAACGTTATGGGTAACCTAGGATGCTATCGCTTTCGAAGGATTTTTCTCCTTTTTTCAATATTAATTTATCACATAAAAGTAGAGCCCACTACAACTACAGAAATGGACAATTGATTTGGGGTCTCAAAGAGGTTTGCATTATAAAAGTAGAGATCCATAAGACACCATATAAATTATAACAACAACATCAAGCCTTTATCTCAAATTTTTGGGGTTGGATATATGAATTTGTTTCTTCCTAACTGTTCTATTAAGGGTTGTATCCTAAGTTAAATTAATAATTAACAATTGAACATATCGTCTTTAATTGCATCGATCTATGTCTGTTTAGGTCTTTCCCTCACCCTCTTTGCGTCGTTAATTACAACTTTATCACTTCTCCAAACTGAAGCATTTCTTGGTCTTAATTGCACATATCCAAACTATCTAAATCGGTTCTCTCCCATCTTATCCTTTATGGGGAGTGATCTCAAATTGCCAATACACCCATTCCTTATCCTAACACGGGTATGCCGGATCTCAATCTGCCAGCTCTCAACATCCTCATCTCAACCACACTCATTTTTGAACATATTTCTTAATTGCCCAACATTTGGATCCATAAAGTAATGTTGACCTTATAGTTGTCTTATGTAATTTTCTTTTCAATTTCAAAGATATCCTATAACTATATAGCATCCCTAATGCACTTCTCCACCTCAACCGTCCAACTTTGATCCTATGAACTACATCTTCCTAAATGTCACTATCATGATTAATTATAGATTAATTATAGATCCTAAGTAACGAAAATGGTAATTATCATAAATCTCTTGGTCATTAATT